>OZ004715.1:37569820-38266815 GCA_963924515.1 Vespertilio murinus | reverse complement strand
TTAGGCTGTGGGTCATGTGATCTCCATTGCGTATTTTTGTTTTATTTTCACGTTTAAAAAAAACAACTTAAAAAAAATCTAAAAATCATTTTTAGCTTGAGAGCTATACCAAACAGATCATGTGCCAGATTTTGCCAACTTTTATATCTAGCATGTATATAAATAAGCTACTGAAGGTATTAAGATATGTAATTCATTCATACAATCTGCAAGCGTTTATTTTGTGCCTGCTGTGTGCTGCCCCTGTGCTAGCACTGGGATGTAAGAGTAAAGGGAAAAAATTTCTGTTCGCATTGAGTTTACATTTTAATGTGGGAGACAGATAATAAACAGATGAATAAATTTAGGGTGGGAAAGCATTGTGGATAAAAATGAAGCAGGATGAGCAAAGTAGGAGAGTTTTCTAAAAGGAAACAACCTAAAGGAAGCCAGAGAGCCAGCTGCACAATGCTGGGGTAGAGAATGTTCTGGGTATGGGTAGCAAGAGAACAGGCCTGAGGCAGGGGCATGCTTAGTACAGGCCTGTGAGGAGCAGCAACGGTGTTTAGTAGGAGGGGTGGTTGCAGATCTCACTCTGAGTCAGATAATGACACCTGCTTCTTCTCATTGTTTTTCTTCTCTCTTGTGAAACTGCAACAAAAAAGCAAGTGATAAAGGATGAAATTTCCAGTTTGGAACTTTTTCAAGGCACCGCTATCCAACTACAAAATTCTGTTCCTAACTTTCCTTAAATGGTACAAGCCCTGATGTCACCCGGGAGAATTAGCACAGAGCTGGACCTTATCTTGATAAATGTGAAGATTGCTTTTAAGGATCTCTCATTCTCTGCCTCCTAAACTTTATCATGCATGCAAATTCCCTGATGATCTTGTTAAAGGGAGGTTCTGACTCATCAGGTGTGTGGGTTTCTGGGACCCAAGTGCCTGCATTTCTAACAGACACAAGTGCTGCTGATCCTGTTGATCTAGGGGCCATATTTAGCACAATCAGGACTTGAATGATAAATCATAGAAGAGTAACCTTCCAGTTTCTGTTTATATTGATGGTAAATTTTTAAAAATATATTTTATTGATTTTTTTACAGAGAGAAAGAGAGGAGAGAGGGATAGAGAGTTAGAAACATCGATGAGAGAGAATCATCAATCAGCTGCCTCTTGCACACCCTCTACCGGGGATGTGCCCGTAACCAACGTACATGCCATTGACTGGAATCGAACCCGGTACCTTTCTTTCAGTCTGCAGGCTGACTCTGTATCCACTGAGCCAAACCGGTTTCGGCTGGATGGTAAATTTCTTAAGGGTAGAGATTGTCTTAGCTTATTGTGTTAGATTTAGCACTTAGTTTAGCAAATTGACAAAAAAAAATCGTAGTTATTACTAGTTAAGTGAAATATGCTATTCATGCAAGTGTGTATATAATTATACCATTTTGAGGCTTTGGAAGATAATATGGATTTTATTATGTCTTTTATCTCAATTTATCTTTCACAATGATATAGTGAAATTACACTAGATATTATGAGTCTTTATAATTTTTTTCAATTAATAATTTGAGTGATGTTAAATGGATTTATATCCTTTGGAATTAATTTTTTGGTACTTATAGTATATATTATTACTTTAGTATATAACAGCTAGAATTTATGTTTCAATTTTAGAATTATCTCTGTAATCTAAAATTGATATGAAAATGCAAAAGTCCTAAAAGAGGCAAAACATTCCTGAAAAAAAGAAGAAGAAAGTTGGAGGACTTAACTCTGTCTGACTTCACATTTTACCATAGAATTGTAGTAATCAAGAGTTTGGTTGTTAATGAAAGAATGGTCAGGTAGAGTGATGGGACCAAGGAGAATGTCCAGAAATGGAGCCAAACTTATATAGTTAAATAATTTTCAAAAAAGATGACAAATGTAAGGGGGTTGAGTTGGGATTCTTTCAACAAATGGCACTGGTACAATTAGATATCAAATTTTAAAAAAAAGCAAAACTCCTTGCCTCCTACCTCACTGAATATGAAAAGCAACGTAAGTTATGTCATAATCGTAAGGTAAAGCTAAAAGCAAACGGAGGATTTCCTCAAGATCTTGGGTTAGTGAAGGATTTCTTAAGAGAGGGACACAGTACACTGACATAAAGGAAAGAATTAAGTTAAACATAAAAATAATAAAAAAAGACTTCTTAAAAAATACATTTTTATTGATTTCAGAGAGGAAGAGAGAGAGAGAGAGAGAGAGAGAAACATCAATGATGACAAAGAATCATCGATCTGCTGCCTTCTGCACATCCCCCACTGGGGACCAAGCCAGAAACTTGGCCATGTGCGCTCACTGGGAATTGAACCGTGACCTCTTCGTTCATAGAACCTCCTGGTTCAGAGATCTATGCTAAACCACTGAGCCACACCAGCTGGATTAAAAAACTTTTGTTCTTAATAACACCATTTATAAAAAGGTAAAGACATGCTACAGTCATGAAGAAAATATTCTTTATATATAATAACAAAGAACTCTCCATAATATATTAAAAACTGCCACAACTCAATAAAAAGAGAAGTTTTGCAGTTAAAGAAGGATGGTAGTTGTAAAATGTGAATACCACTGAATGTATGGGGTGGGCAAAAGTAGGTTTACAGTTGTTCACATAGAAAAGAATGTAATCTTATATGTAAGAGCCCAAGCGACCTGCCAGCTGGTAGCTATGACGTGTACTGGTCACCAGGAGGCAGATGCCCACAGAAACCACAGGCGCGGAAACATGGAACAGACTGATGATTCTCAGAGGGGACGGGGGAGGAGGAATGGAGGGAAGAGATTAACCAAAGATCTTATATGGAAGCTAGAGGCGGGTGCATGGATTTGTGCACCAGTGGGGTCCCTCGGCCTTGCCTGCGCCCTCTTGTAATCCAGGACCCCTCGGGGGATGTTGGAGAGCTGGTTTCTGCCCAATCCCCACAGGCCAGGCCAAGGGACCCACCACTGCATGAATCCGTGCACCGAGTCTCTAGTAAATTAATAATAATACAAGAATAAACTGTTTTGCATAGTCACAACTGTAAACCTACTTTTGCCCCACCCTGTGTTTTAAAATGATTAATTGCATGTTATGTGATTGTTAATCTCAATTAAAAAAGAGAGAGAAACAAAATGTTCTGGAATTAGATCATGGGGATGGTTGTACAGTACAGGGCATGTACAAAAAATCACTGAATATGAACACTTTAATATAATGAAGTTTATGTTATGTGAATTATCCTATCTAATAAAGAAGGAATATGCCAATTGACCTTCAAACCATTGCAAAGATGGAGGCACCCACAGCCAATAAGGAGGGAATATGCTAATTGACTGCCACATCCTCAAAGATGGTGGTGCCCACAGCCACAAGATGGCGGCCTGCCTCCGGAATCCCCTAGTTCCCTCAGTCCCCCAACCCCCCAGCCGCCCAGGGCCAGCCCGAGGTGCAGGCAAGCCTTGGATGGTGGCTGCCCAGTCGCCCAAGGCTGCCTGAGGCCCAGGTAACCAGGGCCAGCTGAGGCTTGTGTTGCCGGCAATGGCAGCAGCAGAGGTGTGATGGGCATTGCTATCCCTGATCGCCGGGTCACCTCACGCTTTCTGAGGGCTCCCAGACTGTGAGAGGGGGCAGGTTGGGCTGACGGACCCCCTTCAGTGCATGAATTTTCATGAACCGGGCCTCTATTAGCTCAATAAAAATGAAAAAATAAGTGAATAAAAGATTTGAATATAGACACATCACAGAAAAATATATGCAAATGGCCAATAAGCACATGAAAACATACTCAGTATCGTTAGTGATCAGGAAAATGTAAACTTAAATTACAGTGAAGTTATGCATATCCACTAGATTGGCTAAAATGAAAAAGACTGACAATCACATATATTGGCAAAGGCATAGCGCACCTACATCTCTCAGACATTGCTGATGAGAATATAACATTATACAACCCTTTTAGGAAACTGGCAGTTTCTTTAAAAGTTAATCATGCATGCCCTGCTGGTGTGGCTCAGTGGTTGAGCATCAACCTATGAACTAGGAGGTCATGGTTCAATTCTTGGTCAGGGAGCATGTCCAGCTTGTGGGTTCAATCCCCCGTAGGAGGCATGCAGGAGGCAGCCGATGAATGATTCTCCCTTCCTCTCTGAAATCAATAAAAAAATATATTTTTAAAGAGTTAATCATATATCTGTCAAATGATCCAGCAGTTCATTTCCTAGTTATCTAAGGAAAATGAAAACGTGCCTACTAAAAACAGTGAACAGAAAGAAAAGCCGGGAAACAGCCCAAGTACCCACTAGCAGGAGAATAGGTACAGGGGTATCATCATACAGTGGGATGCTATTCATCAGTGTGAAGCCTGCACTACGTATACACACCACAGCAAAGATGAACCTCAAAAACATCATGAAAGAAGCCTTGCACAAAATAGTACCTACTGCAGGGTTCCAGAGACGAGACAGACTAACCTATAATGATGAAAACCAGAATAATGGCTGCTTCTTGTGAGGGGCTGACTAAAAAGGGACCCTAGGAACTTTCTAAGTTGATGGAAATGGTCTGTGTCTTGAAGCAGGAAGGATTATTCAGGTTGATGTATTTGTTAGTACTAATCAAACTACATCTAAGGTCTCTACAGTTAAGATTATTCCACTTGTATGAAATTTAAACTTTAATCAAATACAGTATACCTGTTTTCTGCTGGGCTAATAGAATCTCTTGTGGTTTGAGGTGCACAAGCATAAGGAACTGCTTCATTTTCTTTGTCATTCACATTTAGCACACTATTATGGGAAGAAGAAGAGTAAAAGAATTGGGAGGCCGCCTGGTGGGCACAGTAACTTAGCATGTGCCCTGAAGAAAGCCAGTAAGAGGAGAAAGCGGCGGAAAAGTGTTTTTGTTCATAAGAAGAAACGCTCCTCTGCATCTGTTGATAACACCCCGGTGGGCTCTCCTCAGGTATGAGATCTGATTACCTGTGACACCCAGAAACTGAGAAAGAGTGCCTGGTCTTCTCATTGAGATCCCTGCCGATAGATGGTTTTGTGGCCCCAGCACTGGTTTGTCCTGATTTTCAATGAACCTTCTCTCATTTTCCTCTAGGGAAGTGGCGGTGAAGATGAGGATGACCCCGATGAAGGAGATGAGGATTCTCTAAGTGAGGGCAGCACTTCTGAGCAGCAGGACGAGCTTCAGGAAGAGTCAGAAATGTCAGAGAAAAAGTCGTGTTCCTCTTCTCCCGCCCAAAGTGAGATATCTGCATCACTGCCTGCAGACAGACAAAGGAGGAAAAGGGAGCTGCGGACTTTTTCATTTTCTGACGATGAGAACAAGCCTCCTTCACCAAAGGTGCCCCTTTTTCACAGTGCACGCTTCTCGCTCAGGCTTCTGTCCAGAACGTAACTGTTAACGATGTGGGCATTGCGCTCAGTTCATTGCAGGCCTCAGTTGAATTTCCCGGTCGCTTTTTAAATGATTCCACATTCAGTTATTTATTTGTGTATCAAGGATTATTTGGAGATTAACTGCTTATTAGGAGGAAGGTCTCAGAGTGGCTGCTTATCTTGAGTAAAAGAATGTTTCATTGCTAGCTTATTTGTAGCCTTTTAGTTTAGGGAAAACTTCCTTTTTAATATTTTTTCATAAATGATTTTATAGAAATATAGTTTTGTAGAAAGAAATTATCCTTTTGTTCTGATTAAGCCATCTTATTTAGTATATTTAACATATACATATCTGTGTACTATATAACACATACACACTAAAGAATGGCAGTTAAGTTAGTGTTTTAAAACTCGGTTGCTTTTTAAATATATTCTACTAGTAGCCCAGCACACAAATGTGTGCATGAGTAGCTCACTGGTGCTTGCCTCAGGGGGCCGCTGGTATCTTTGCCGGTACCCTCTGCCCCACCCTCTGTAGCTCTCCTGATGTTTGATCATTACACATCACGGGATAACAACCATTTACATAGTACCTTATAGGATGAACAGAAGCAACAGATGATTTCTCCTGACAATTTAGCCAATACTTCTGTCATTGGAAATATCATCCCATTCACTTTAGTACCCACTAGAGAGTGAGTTGAAATTGACTGAGAAACAAATGGGAGATTTTTAAAAAAATGATTTTTCTCTATTAAATTGTCCAAATGATCTCTTCTGAAACTTTGAGATAAAATTCCCCCATTGATATTTCTTATTATAAAAGACCAACATTTCCTGAGTTCCTAGTGTATATGGACCTTTGCCATCTTTGCTGGGAGAAATCACCTCATAAAACCACTTTAAATCCTGCCTTGAGGGGGTATGAATTTAAATAGAGAGACTTAAAGAATATAATAGCTCTTACACCATTCGGTTTTGTTTTGTTGTGGGGAATGAAGGAAATCAGGATTGAAGTTGCTGAAGGGCTTCACCTGGACAGTAACCCCCTGAAGTGGAGTGTGGCGGATGTGGTGCGGTTCATCAGATCCACCGACTGCGCTCCGTTAGCAAGAATATTCCTAGACCAGGTAACCACCGGCACGTTCATGTGTAGTAATATGTTTCTTTAGCAAAGGAATGTGGGTGTACTAGCAATTTATTTACAAGTCTTTGGAAGAATACTAGTATTTCTATGCAAAAGGAAAAACTCTTTTAGTACCCATTTTAGGAATATAAATATGTCAAAAGTTATTTATCTGACTTCCTTCATAGTTGAAACAAATTTCATTGCATTCTCATTTTTCCTAAGAATTTATTACCATCCTGCAAATATTTAAATGTCTTAAAATTAAGTATGCCAGGCTTATTGTCAGCCACTTTTCCAAAATAACAGTTTGCCCATTTTAAGAAAATAACATCTGGCGGAAACTGGTTTGGCTCAATGGATAGAGTGTCGGCCTGCGGACTGAAGGGTCCCAGGTTCGATTCCGGTCAGGGGCATGTACATTGGTTGTGGGCACATCCCCAGTTGGGTGGGGGGTGTGTGTGCAGGAGGCAGCTGATCAGTGTCTTTCTCTCATCGATGTTTCTAACTCTCTATCCCTCACCCTTCTTCTCTGTAAAAAATCAATTAAAAATGTTTAAAAAAAAGGTAAGAAAATAACATCTGTAATATATTAGGCTCTGAAGTTGTGATAAATTTTAAAGCAAATTTTCTGAGACAGAAATATCTGTGGCCTTAAATAAATATTGAACTCAATTTGTTTTGATAATTGGGGAGATTCAAAGCTTAACATCTTTGAAGAACTTATCAGGCTTTTATGAATGTTATAGAGAAGGAAAACATTGAAGTTCATTGTTAATACCTTTCAGATTTAAAAAGAGTCCTCTAGCCGAAACCGGTTTGGCTCAGTGGATAGAGCGTCGGTCTGCGGACTGAAAGGTCCCAGATTCGATTCTGGTCAAGGGCATGTACATTGGTTGCGGGCACATCCCCAGTAGGGGGTGTGCAGGAAGTAGCTGATTGATGTTTCTCTTTCATCGATGTTTCTAACTCTCTATCCTTTTCCCTTCCTCCTTTCCCTTCCTCTCTGTAAAAAATCAATAAAATATATTTTAAAAAAATAAAAATAAAAAAATAAAAAGAGTCCTCTAAAAGGTTTCTTTTGGCACATTTAATTGCTAGTTACAAGGCTAGTTAGTTTCCTGAATTTCTTCAGGGCAGGAACTGTAGAGTGGATTCTTATACCCTTGGTAAAACTTTGTTATTAATTATGAAGATTCGTTTATATGGAGGACTATGAGAGGCGTCTAAAAGGAAACGTGTGATACTTATTCAAAGGGGAAAAGTAATGAAAGCACAAGGATTCTGATTTTAACTAAGCCAAAGTGACTGGGGTTATCATGATTGAGCTGCTATTCATGTGCATCTCAAAATAATTCGCATTTTGTGTTTTTAACAGGAAATTGATGGGCAGGCCCTGCTACTCCTTACCCTTCCCACCGTTCAAGAGTGCATGGACTTAAAATTAGGCCCTGCCATCAAACTTTGCCATCACATAGAGAGGATCAAGTTTGCTTTTTATGAGCAGTTTGCCAACTGAGAAGGACAACCAAAGTGAGCTGTGTCTTTGAAGCACAAATGCAGCAAACCCTTCGCCTGCTCTGTGAGTGGAGCTGAAATAGCGCCGGGGCTCTGGGCCCTGCAGGTGTCGGCTTGCTCTCTTTGCACTTTCAGGGAAGGAGGTCCCACAGCGAGGAAGCAAAAACTGCACAGAAGTGGCTCTCCTGCCAGTGGAAATGGGAGCATCTCTCATTCAGCAGATGGCAGTTTTTAAAAAAAATGAAGTTGTGAAGAAACGACTCCTATGAGAAGAATGAGCACTTGCAGTGGTGTGGCCAAAAGGAAGACTAACTTAGGCTGCTGGGAAGCACCCTTTGGCTGTTTTCTTTGCGTTCGGTCCCTTCCCATTGTAGATTGAACTTTGTTCTCTGCTTCTCTTTCTTGGAAAGAGAGGACCTAGCTTTAAGTCGGCACTGATTTGAGACGGCACCTGAGGCGAACCAGTGCTTCCTCGTCCTTGTGTTTTTTGAGCTATTTTAAATTAAAACAGTTTCTTTTGGGGATGATCATGTGGCTCTAGGGTTTTGAATGTGCAGTCATACTTGGGTCCAGTTTGAAGTCTGTTCTTAGGAGTCCCTTTGTTTACTACCTCTGTTGATAATTGAGCTTGCAGCCAGGTGTGAGGTTTTTGTATGGTGCCATTTGAAGGTACATGAACACTAAACTTATGGCAGAAGTTGGAGGGGGAAAATGCTGTTTGCTTTTTCAAAAACATTGTGTGAGCACTTACACCAGTTCCTTAACTGACCTGATCTAAGAACTCGACTGTCATTGTTTTTCATCTTGACCTAGCATGGGCTACCTGTTTTAAGAAATACCTCAAAGAATGTTGGTATTTCAGTTTAATTGCTCTCTCCCCATTAGTTTTCAGAGAGACTTCAGTGGTCTATTGTGTTTACTTTTCTTCCCAGCTGTTTGTCTATTTCATTTTTTAAAATCCTTACTTTGGATAAAGATCAGGAGGTATTTCTTGGACCCACCATTAAGGCCACTTTCCCTTCTTTTTCCATGTCTTGAGGCAGGTAGTGTAGAAGCGCAAGAAAGAAAACAGGTTTTGAGGGCTTATGCAGAGCATGGAGTTTCTGTAACTACTTCCTCAGTGGCTAGATAAAGATTGAGAGGTGGTCAAGGATTCTGGAAACCTCTTTGCCTAGTCAGATTTATAATTTTCTTCAGTTAAATCTTTAAATTAGATATAATTTAAAGTCTGAGGATTCCTACTCAATAACTCAGTTTTCTTTTAGGTGTAACTTTAACCCAGCTCAAAGTGACATGAAGCTACAGGTGAATTTCACTTATCATTGCACTAATAGCTATTATAGGATAATAGCATTTGCTATACTGGTCCAGCTGTTGAGGAAAAAGAAAAGATATACATAGATTGCTTCCTTTCAATGGTTTGCTTTGCTGAGGGTATTTTTTTAAATTATCCTAGTCAGCTGTAAATTTATAAAATAATCATTCCTCTTCAAGATTTGAAAATGTTTTGGAACTACGAACTGGGTAAATTCCAAACACCTATACAAATATAAGGTAATATTATAAAGGAAAAATTATTGTGATTTCCCTCCCCCTTTTTATTCCCTTGCCCCTCACCTGTTTTTATAGACATTGGTAAACATTCTGTAGTTTAGACCCTCTCTTCATTGGATAATTTATGAACCATCTTAATTCAAGCCCTCCAACCAAGCCACCTGTTAAAACACCAGCTCTTTGTTTAGGCGACTACCAGATATACCAGGGAAGAAGCTTCATTTAAGTAAAAATTAATATGCTTGACCTTACAGCCCAGCTTTTGAAAATTTGATTAAGTCTATGCCCACGGAAGAGAAGCATATATAAGATGCTTGGGAATAATTAGCATTAAGCAGATAGACTTTGGAGGGGGGATGTAGCCTGAATAATCAAGTCTCCTGAGAGCTCAGCAGTCAAGGCACCAAGGTAAGGAAGATCAGTGGGACAAAAAAATACCTGGAATTAATGTCTTATTTAGGAAAATGATATTTATTTTCTATAAGAGGAAATTCCCACAATGCAACAGTGAACACGGGGTGGGGCAAAAGTATATTTACAGTTGTTCCTATGAAAAATAATACAATAATTAATAAATAATAATACAGGAATAAACTCGCATACTCACAACTGTAAACCTACCTTTGCCCCTCCCTTATTTGTTATATTGCCTCTCTTTTGACTTCTCCAGAAACCACTGAATTAGGAACACCCTCCATCTCAAGTAAAGGATGAAAAGCTCCTGAAAGTGAAACAAATGGCCCCAAGTAGTTTGAGCTGGATACAGTTGAGTCCCAACCAGCTAGTCTGTGTTTCTCATAATTATTCAAGCTCAGCTTCCTCCTAGAGAGAGGCTGACTCTAAATTGGAAAAGTAAATAGGGTTTCCCTTACTACTTTTTGCATTCTTACTCTGAGATACAATTTATGAGGCAGCGGCATTAAAGAACAATGATATATCCCCAGCTTCCACTCCCAGATATTGGATAAGAGAGGGTACTTGTTTGGAAAGTTGGCATAAGGCATTTTTTTTTTAAAAGGGTATCATGTTTAAGCTTCGTTTGCCTCATAAAACTGCTGAGGCTGGGCTGGACAGTACCAACAGTCTGATTCCTATGATTCTGAATCAGATTTTAAGCCTGACACTAGTTCACCACATTGGGGTGAATGTTTGTACGTTGCACATAAGTGCTGAACTTTGTTTTTTAAAGGCACCAACCTCTTAAATTTATGAGAGGTGCATGCAAGGTGCCACGTTTGAATCTCACCTTTCGCTGGCCCCACAACCTGCCTGAGGCCAGAAAGTTTTCCAATTTGATCCTAAATTAACAAGCTTGGAGGCAGATGAATGAACTATATCATCCCTCTGGACTGAAGTCGGCTGACCAGTATTAGCTTATGACTGCTCTGTGAATGTGTTAGGGAAGCCTTGTATAGCACATGAAAATTTGCTGACATTTTCTCTGTACTGTGTCTATTTCTGGGAATTACGCTATTTTCCTTTGTAAACTACCTTTATCCTCCGTTGAAGTGGCTAATGCAGGGAATGTATTAATGGGGGCTTTTACCTTATCTGGCTTTCTTTAACAATGTAAGTGGCCCCCAGCATCTACATTATCCATATATACTTAACAACATCTGGAAAAGGTGGGCTTCTTGGGAAATATTTGTTGACTTATGATAGAGTCACACATAGAAAACCGGTTCAGAACTTAGCCTTGATTTGCCTCTTCTCATGAAAGTAAAATTATTCTCACTGTGAGGGACAGGGCTTTGGACCAAAGCTTCTCAAGGACTTGAATACATTTTACTCAAGGACTTGAATACATGTTACTTGCTCTCTTGTACCAGTTCAGTAGCTAATGTGGTACCTGAATAGAGATTAAAAGCTTTAAAAGGCCTTAGGTAGAGTAGGACTCAGAACCATTGCCCTCTCTCAAGCCAAAAAGTATTTCCAGGGGACACAGAAAACATCAGGGAATTGTTAACAGTAGATAAGATTTATCTAGATGGGGACATTAGGAAAACTGTCACAGGCACTATTTACTTAGCACCTATCACCAAAGACTTTTATATTTAAGATGCCATTTACTGATTTGATTGATGCCCATAGAAGCTCTGAGAGAGCTGTTTAGGAGCTTAGCCTCAGCAGTGGAAATACACACTGGGTTTGAACTCTGGTCCTGTATATTGGGGATGTTTCATGTATGTGTATGTAAATTCAAAAGTATTCTGTGTTAATAGCTGGCCTTATGAAGATGAAGAAGTCACTAACAAATGAAATATAAATCTTGGTGGGGACTGGGTATACCCCCTTTTAAAATGTGAATGTCTTTGTTCCTGGGTCATGGTCATGGTGCTGGCTCAGAAACTGTAGGACGGAGCATCCTGCAAAACCAAGAAGAAATCAAGTGATAGTCATGAAATTATGATCCTTCCTTGACTTTATTCACCTTACAATGTTTCTCTAATGAATTTTGATGATTCCCACCCACTCGGTGAGAATGTGCATAATTTGGAAATTTGAATTTATCCAAATAAGCCTCCTTGGAGTGTCAGTGGAAGAGTTCTCAACTCAAAGCTCTGTCCGAACGGGTCTGGTTCCAAACATGCTCGTCTGGGGTTTCCTCTGTGCTATCCAGACCACATAGGTAGTCTTGTTTCTGAGGGCTGCCTCGGGACTCAGGTGTAGAAGGTGGTGGGTGGTAAATGCACTGGAGATTGATTTTCTTGGTTCTGCTATTTCAGAAGTCTTAGATTTCCACAAGAATCAGAAAAACCAGGAGTGAGGGTTGGAGGAATAGAGAAGTAGGCCTAAAACTCCCTCCTCTTATATCTTTTCTGACTTAACACAATTCTTAGGTCTGTTCTGTGCTATGGCCTATCACAGAGGACCATTTCAAAAGGGAAGTAAGCCACAGCCTCACAGGCTAAGTCTTTAACACCAGCAGTGAAGTGCAACCCTGAGCTATGGGAGGCAAAGGATGATACTGAAGCCACCGTTTCTGATGGGGGCTCCTGTTCTCAGGATGTGTGGAAGCTCAGTCCTAAGGGCTTCTACATGGTGTAGTCCCGTGGTCAGCAAACTGCGGCTCTCGAGCCACAGGCGGCTCTTTGGCCCCTTGAGGGTGGCTCTTCCACAAAATACCACAGCCTGGGCAAGTCTATTTTGAAGAAGTGGCATTAGAAGAAGTTTAAATTTAAAAAATTTGGCTCTCAAAAGAAATTTCAGTCGTTGTACTGTTGATATTTGGCTCTGTTGACTAATGAGTTTGCCGACCACTGGTATAGTCAACCTAACTGCATGTCTAGCTTGGCAAATAGTGCTGTCAGGATGAGGGTAGGCTTTGGGTGCAAATCAGATCACAAAGCAGATGATGAGGGAGTTATAAAATTTAGACAGTTAAAACTGGACAATTCCTTAGCTCCTTTTGCAAGAAGTCTCGAGGGAAGTGTAGTTTGAGTGTTTCTGTTGGGATTTAAGCACTCATTTCTTTTCCTTTCTTTTTTGGGTTGAGTATTTCCTAAAGACAATCAGAGGCCTGTGAGGACAGGACTTCTGGCGGGTTCCAGCACTGTCCTGAGGCCTCTTTCTAATACTCGTTGGAACTAATGCACTTTGTTTAATGTATGTTGTTCTTTTATTTTTACTTTTTAAGCTGCTTGTTTGGAACAGAATGAAATGCATATTGTGTTGTATCTTTGCTTGCTGTTTTTCTCTTAATTTTAAAAGTTATGCATTGGGAATAAAATATACTTAAGGAGAAATAATGCACAAGAATACCTATTTAAAAAACAACAACAAAACTTCCACCAAGTTTGATGTTATTTCAAGAGATTAAAAAATAACTATTTTGGACGAATATTTTGTGAGGTTTTGGTGGCTTTTTTCCCCTGTAAATAAGAATGTACATAAACTTGTGGTATATCATGGCAGTTCAAAGTGGTTGTGAGGAAATGAAAGCAGGTCTTAAGTTATGTTTAACTTCATTTAACAGCAAGAGGGCTTCTTGCCAAGAGTAAATCCTTCCAAAAAAAACTTCCCAGCGGGGGCCTCAGAATCATCTCCAAATGGAGAAGAATGTCCCTTCCTACTTTAATGAAATGAACCTTTCTAGAATTCTCCCCCCTCTCCTGCCGTCTGGGGCTTTTCCTCTCCCAATTTAGGTACTTTTTATTGCCATTCAGGAAAGGTGGGAAGAGCAGTCTTCCCTCACAGCGACTGCTCCTGACCTCTGAAGATGCTTCTTGTTCCACTCCATTGCTTTGGTGCAGCAGCAAACAGGCCTTAAGGATTCCTCCGCCTCTGGATGTGCAGAGAAGTGCTTTGTGAAAAACTTCATTCTTCAGCTCTGTCTGCAGTTTTCCTTGAGCTGTTCGTGTCTTCAAGCAATCAAGAGCCTCCTTATGCCCAACCACGGTCTCTTCTGCTCCCAGTACGCATCCTCTCGTCTGGTTCTCTCTCAACGTGGACCGTTAACCGATGAGCATCTCCAGAAGAGACCTTCTGAGACTTAAAGACAGTAATGCGAATTTCCCTTACCTATTTATTTCTTGACCTGGTTTCCTGTATTTTCCCATGGTCAATACTTGTGGAGATTTTAAATTTTATAAATTAAAATTCAGTTTAATTTAAAAAGCATTCTGTTGCATATTCTCTGTGCCAGGCACTATGCTGGACTCAAGGGTGAAAAAAACCCAGTTCCTGCTGCCCGCAGGAGGCTCACACTCAGCTGTGACCGTGCCTCCAGTCTGACAAGGTCCAGTGGAGCAGCACACACAAGGGCATGTGAACGCAGCGGGGACAGGGAGGTCAGGCAGGCCTCGGAGTCTAAATAGCAGTTCATGGAGCAGGGAAAAGGAGCAGTATTCCATGCAGCGGGAATGCCACGGAAAGGTGTGGAAGTGCATCGTAAGAAGGCTGGAGAATTGGCACTAGGCGGAGCCATTAGCATTTTTGTTCTCTGGATAATTAGGCTAATATTTCAGGTAACCAAGAAAGCTTTTGTGTGGCATTGAACTCGTGTAATTAGCATTTCTTGGTGACTATCTTTGAGGGGAAATTTTCCTAGAGTGGGTATTTATCGTCCTACAATGTGCTGGAATCACACCATGTGCGCACTGGCATTAAGTAGATGCAGCAGGGAGGTCAGGGACTCTGCAGCACCAACAAGAGATGCCCGGAGAGACCAGAGACGCCAGCAGGGTTGAGAGGGCAGGTAAGGGCATGTGGACTAGAGGCCCTCTTCGAGGTAGAAAGCAGGTTCCAAAGGAGTCAAAGGGTTAGGTGGGAGGAAATGCGAAAGTGTGAAGAGAGGTACTGGAGACCCAGGCACATGACTTAGTTTTATGAATCCCGTTCAATATAAAAAAAGGTAAGAGACATAATCACACATTTTCAGTATAAACCTTGTATATTTCTTTTTTTAATTATTTTTTAAAATATATTTTATTGATTTTTTACAGAGAGGAAGAGAGAGGGATAGAGAGTTAGAAACATCGATGATAAACATCGATCAGTTGCCTCTTGCACACCCTCTACTGGGGATGTGCCCACAACCAAGGTACATGCCCTTGACTGGAATCAAACCTGGGACCTTCCAGTCCGCAGGCCGACGCTCTATCCACTGAGCCAAACCGGTTTCGGCTAAACCTTGTATATTTCTAAGTGAAGGTGACTGGATTGAAATGACAACTTAAATTACATTTAGCAGAGAAAAAGAAGATAAGGTGACCAGATTTTAACATTGGTAAAGCGGGACACCATTGAGGGGGGGGGGGTGTTCTTGATTTAAAATTTGGTCTATATGGAGCAACAAAAATTTTCATAGAACGCAAAAATAGTATTGTAATATTTTTTTTAATTTCAACATAAGTACAATTTGCAAATATAATAAATAACTAAAAATTATGTATAGTCGTGTCACTTTCAAGGCCGGTGCTAGACTTTTTGCTTCCACTATAAAATATAAATAATAAGAGTACTATCTGCTAAATTCAAAATTTATGTATTTGTGAAATAAATAACTTACTTAAATTATCTGAATAGCTGATTTGTAATGACATCACTTGTTTAACTAGCTTACTAGCACAAAATGTATAATCTGAGAGACAGTTACAAAATGTTTTCGTTGTTGCCAATCCCAAAAACTGCCATTGTTCATTAAGTCCAAACAATGGTGGTTGAATTCTAACAACTGATTAATAATGCGAACTTTGCTAAGCAGTTCTCGATAATCATTTCTCAACAATTCCTTGTTATTATTAAAGATTAACATTATAAAATTAACAAAAATAATATAAAACTCATATCCTGGCTAAATAGCCACGTGGCCGCCGAAAACCGTATATTCCCTTCCCGTTCCCCAGCCGTTCCCTTGCTTGTGCATTCTTTCCAAAAATCTTTTTATTTTATTTTATTTTTTTTATATATATTTTATTGATATTTTATAGAGAGGAAGGGACAGGGATAGAGAGCTAGAAACATCGATGAGAGAGAAACATCCACCAGCTGCCTCCTGCACACCCCCTACTGGGGATGTGCCCGCAACCAAGGTACATGCCCTTGACCGGAATTGAACCCGGGACCTTTCAGTCCGCAGACCGACGCTCTACCACTGAGCCAAACCGGTTTCGGCCCAAAAATCTTTTTAAAAACGCCTCGGGACACGGGACAAATTGTTAAAAATCAGGACTGTCCCGCCCAAAGCGGGACGTCTGGCCACCTTACCCTAAGATAAGCCCGGATACCAGTATTAACGGGAAAAGTAGGAGGACGCCTAGGAAGGCATATGCCTCCGTGCTGAGCCCTAGGTTTTCCACGACATCGAGCTTCAGAACCATCCAGGCTGCTTTCCGCAAAAGGCGGATGATTCGGCGGCCCTGTCTCAGAACTACTGAACCGGAATCTGAGGGTGGAATCCAGGAGTGTTTTTAATAAATCCTGCAGGAGATGAAGGATTTATCTTGGAGGGAAATAATAATTTAGTCACAGACCGCGTCCCCGCTGGTGACTCGGAGCAGCGACCCCAGGGCCGCTTTCCCACTCCCGCGTTGGCTCACCTGGTCCCACCTGTGACCCGGACTCGCGGCCCCGCCCCTCGCCGCGGCCGGAGCCCCGCCCCTCGCGGGGGGCGCGCCCCGGCGGCCAAGGCCCGCCCCCACGCCGCGCCGGGCCAATCGGGCGCCGCGATCTCAGACGTCGGGTTACGCGCGGCGGCGGGGCCGAGTCGGCGGCCGGGCGGAGGTGCCGGCTGGGACTCCGGGCTCCGGCTCGCGCGGCGGCGCGGCCCCCGCAGGCGGCGTGGCGGTGCGGCCCGCGGCGACCCCCGCTCCTCCGCCGGCTCCGTCATGCAGGGCCCCGCGGGGAACGCGAGTCGCGGGCTGCCGGGCGGGGCCTCCACCGCCGCGTCCGGGGCGGGCCGCTGCGAGAGCGGCGCGCTCATGCACAGTTTCGGCATCTTCCTTCAGGGGCTGCTCGGCGTCGTGGCCTTCAGCACGTTGATGCGTGAGTCCGGGACCCCCCGCCCCCCGCCCGCCCCTCCTGAGGCCCTGCAGGCACCCCGAGCCGCGGGCCGAGCCGCGGGCCCGGGCCCCTCCGCGGGGACCCTCCTGTGTGGAGAGTTCAGGCCTGGGGACCCGGGCCCTTGGGCGGAGGTGCCTGCGCCCTCGGAGCCCAGCCCGGGCTCCCCCAGCCAGGACCCGGGTCCGGAGCCCCCGGTTCCGTCTGTGCCGCCGGTAGCCTCGGGTCCCCCTGCTCCTCTCCCACCACCGAACACCCCTCTCCTGAGATCCCCGCCTAAAGCTCGCCCCCCTCCCACCCGGCCACCGCTAACCACATCCCACCTGGGGCCGTGCCCCTCTCGGCGGAGGCTCCTCGTGGCCTCCCCTCCGCACCTGGAACCCGCATCTCTAAACCCCCAGTGTGGTTCCCAGCTTCTTTCCTGCACCTACACCCCAAGACGGCTGCCTCCGGTTCTCGTATTTAAATCCCGCTGCTCTGCAGTAACCTGATTTGTTAGCCTGGCATTGCCTTCCCGGCGTTACCCCCTCCCACCCCGGAACTGCTTTCTGGGGTTTATTTTCTGTTTTGATCGGGGGCAGGACCCACCCAGACGCCCTTCTTCACGTTTCCTTTCCTTTCTTCCGGAGCCGGCGCACCTGTCCCGTCTCTGCCCCAAACTTTCCTGATGAAGTCTCAAGGCGGGGTCCCCGGGCTCTTCCTTTTCCCAGCCCGCTTTTATTATTTATATTTCAAGTTTCTTTCCTTTTCTTGAGACGTGGGCAACCTACTAAGTGGCTTAATGGAGAAGGAGGCACCGAGGGTCTGGGGGTTCCCGAATCCCTGTACAAAGTCACCAGGGGCCTATCCCTGAGAGTTTCCTGATGGAGGGAAAAGCCCCAGACTGCCCTTCTGGAAAACTGGATTTTAAACCCGGCTGTCATGTGTGCTGCCCAGTGTATGTATGGGGGGAGGAGGGGCGTGAGGGGGGAGGGCGCTGTTTTCTCAGTGCACATCCTTCCCTTTATTAAAGGAAAAAAAAAAAGAAGCTTCCGTTGGCTTGTAGGCCTAGGAGTGTCCCTGGGATTGCATTTTGGGGGAAGGGTTATAACTACCCGGATAGAGGCATTAATTTCAAAATGACTTGGTCTCATAACTTCCCCCACTGTGCTCAAGGTGGCAAGTTCCTGCAGAAAATACTCCCTCGGCACCCAGAGGGACCCTGCCGCAGTATGCATGTGTCTTGTTCGGTCCAGTGGCTGGAGTAGCCACTTCGCATGTTTGTGGCACGGGCTTATTTTGGGTGAGTTCTCCCAGGCTTTAGGTATCTCTGAAGAGACTGTTCTTGCACACCGCTTTCTCCTGGTTGCCTGGCCTTGATGAATCTTGTAACAAGGGCCCAAGTGTACTTGTCTGCCACGTTTTCATTTCAGTCTCTGCTTGCCTTGCTATTTCCCTTGCTGAACAAATACCCACTTGTTCCCACAGTAGTAATTTGTGACAACAGAGGCCAAATCAGCTGCTGACTTGGGTGCTTGAACTGTGTGGTGTGTTTTTTTTCACGACACTGTGTGTGGGTCCTCACTCGCCTCCCACCTCGCCCCTCCAGCTGGCCTTCCTTTCTCTCCAAGCCTGAGAACGTAAGGGAACTGTAGGCATGGCTGCTGTTTTGTTCTCTAGCCCACGATTTCTTAGCTCTGGCTAATTTTTGTGCCTTTGATTGATGCTGATGGCCTGACTTTCTCCCTGGGGTTTGATGCTTGTGATCCAGGGAGGGAAATGTGATTATGGCAGGGCAGAGTTCCTCGAAGCTGAGAAGTGTGCCGGTTTGATTGCGTGCAGAGGGATGGTGCTGGCCCCGCGAGCCCTCAGGGACACGCTCGCTGCTTTCCTTAATGTTTGTGCCGATCCCACGGTGGTGCTTGCAGAGACCGGACTAGAGGGGCCTCTTGGCTATTGTAAGGCGAGGCGGAGCGGGAGCGTGTGGAAATGGGCGGTAGGTCCTGGGACAAGGATGAGTAGGAGTGATGGGGAGAATTGGAAAGGCTGGAGCTGTGTCTGCCCTGGACACAGAAATGGGGGTGAGAGCAGCGCCTTAGTCGCCCTAGAAGCAGCCAGCAGGCCAAGGAGACCCCCACGGAGAGGGACCCAGTCGGGGAAGGTCCTTTCTTCCCTCCTAACTCGGTTGTGGTGAGGTGTAACTCTGGGGCTCTACCGTTTGGCACTGGGAGGAGGAGGAAGTCCGAGGGGCTGCTTACATTTGGAGTGACTGGGCTGGGGAAAGGAAAAGGGGGTGGAGATGGTCTCAGGAAGTACACCTGTGAGCTGTTCGGCTTTGTTTGAGCTGTTGGTCTCCTGGTCCCGGCGTTGTTTCCTCAGAAGAGCCGGGCTCCCGTGACAGGCGTGTCCACTCTGCAGCCCCTGAGTGCCATCGTTACCTTCTCCAAGCATCCTTCTCTCCTCCACAGCTGGGATGAACTGTCCCTGCTCCTGTGGAGTCCTGGTCTTTTCCCTTCCCGCGCTTTCGTCCCCTGGGCAGTGGGCTCAGTGCTTCTCTTCTCGGCCACTTCCCCCGGTTCTGGGGGCAGGTACTGTTCCGGTTCCTTGTTGGACCAGCGCCGTTCTATAAAGTGGACCCCTTCTCTGCCAGACATCACCCTGCATCCTGATTTCAGTGATGCCTCAGACCACTCTCTCTGTTTCTTTCCTACCCAGAAAATCACTTTTTTCTCTATTTACAAGTTGCTGTGATTTTTATTCTACAGGGTTTTGTCCTCGAGGAAGACTTCTCATATATATTAACATCTGGGGTGAGGATTTTGATTCTCACAAGGGTTTCTCTTCCTGGCGCTTGCTTGGCTCCCGGCCTGGGGGTTTTCCGATGGTCCCGGTCCAGACCAGGCGGTTGAGAGTTGGTGTGCCAGGGGCCGTACTTAGCCGATTCTCCAGGCTCCCTAACCATACAGACTGTATGACAGGCCGCTGTCCGCGGACATGTCCCAGGGTCAGCATCACCTTGTTGAGTCGGTGAGCCTTCCAGAGGCTCCAGCTAGGAAAGTGGAGCAGTCTCAGAGGCAAGCTTATTCAGGGACTTCCCACGCTGGGCTTTCTGGGAGAACCCTGAAAGCTACTGCTGTCTAAGTAGAAAGTAATGCTTTAATGAGGGGCTTTGTCACGAGCTGCCTGCCCTGAAACAGTTCCTCCAATTTTGGTGGCTTTGTCTCCGGTCTGTGACTCGATGGAGTCACTCAGACTAGAGTCACAGCAGAATGGAGCTGAGAGCCCCGGAGTCCAGCGGACTGTCCAGTGCAGAGCAGTGGGCCTGCTGGCAGCCAGAGGTCAGGACTGGCCAGGGGGTGTGTGTGTGTTGGCTTTTGGGGGTGTTTGCTGTCAGGATGTGTGAGTGCAAAGCAAACTCAAGCTGCCTTCACTGTGTCCAGTCAGAGTTCTGGGCTGAAGTGTAGACAGAATTGGCTTCTCACAAAACAAGCATTTTGAGGGCTTGGATAAAGCATCCTGCCCATTTCCATGTTACAGACCCGGGACGAGCTAGCTGGGAGAAGGTGACAGGGTTTTACAAAAACACTGCCGGCATTGAGAAGTGGTAGTTTTTTCCCCTGAAGCTCAAAGTAACATTACAGAACAGTGGGCCCAGCTTTGAAATATTAATCTCAAATAGACCCTGGTGTTTTCTCACATGGTGAACTGGCCTCCCTGTGTGTTCTGTGCACACACACTGAGGCTGGGACAACCTTTCCAGGATCACCTCTTCCCACCCGATCCCAGTTTTTATTTTTAAAAATGTCCAACAGATGGGGAAGATGGTCAGTAATCAAGTGAACAGCAGTCTGCCCTCCACCTGGGTTCAGAAATTGTTCACATTTTGCCACATTTACTTTTATCTCCGTGTGCTTTCTTTTGGCATCACACTTTACTCCTAAGAACTTCAGTTGAGTCTCCGAAGAATAAAGGCAGCCTTCTACATCACCACGGGTTCATGATCACACATAAGAAAATAAATAACTTCACTCTACCATCTAATACCCAGTCCACATTCCTACTTCCCCAACGTCCCAGGTCTCTGGAATTTTCAGGAATTATGATCCAATCAAGGTTCTCACATTACTTTTTAAGTCACTTTCTCTAGAACGGTGGTCGGCAAACCACGGCTCGCAAGCCACATGGTGCTCTTTGGCCCCTTGAGTGTGGCTCTTCCACAAAATACCACGTGCAAGGTGCACATGTACAGTGCGATTGAAGCTTCGTGGCCCATGCGCAGAAGTCTGTTTTCGGCCCGGGCGAGTCTATCCGAGTCACAATCAAGGGGCCAAAGAGCCACATGTGGCTCATGGGCCACGGTTTGCTGACCACTGCTCTAGAAGAATCCACACCTACATACACGTATGCACGCACACTCGCACGCTTTTTTCAATGGCATTGCCTTTTTGAAGAATCCTGGCCAGTTGTCTGGCGTTTCCTTTGTGTGGTGTTTGAGCTGTTTGGCTGACCCCTGTGTCTCCTGAGTTTGGTCTGGAGGAGCTATGAGATTCACACAACCTTTCTCGCCGTCAGAACTCGCCATAAGGGGCGCTGTGTGCCTCATAGTGCATCGCACCAGGAGGCGTGTGACTTCAGGAGGTCCCACCAATGATAAGGTCAATCACTGAGCTGAGGGGGGAGGTCTCTAGGTCTCTCCCTAATCAGGGTACATTTTCCTCTTTGCAGGTAATAACTTATCTCTGTGGCAGATACTTTGAGATCCTGCAAATATCCTGTCCCCCAGTAAATTTCCCCTCCCTGTCCACCTCCTCCTGGTAAGACAATGACAGCTAGTGACGGCTGAATTGGAGCTCACCAGTGAAGGCACCTGTCTCTGGGCCTAAACCCAAAACACACCCCCTACATGTGGGCAGCCTTTCCTCCTCCCAGAGTGCCAGCACGGCAAAGGGAGAACACCCCTGTTTCCTGTCCCAGGCTGGCACTGTGCCCACGGGGAAAGCAGGGTGGCTGGTTAGGAGTCTTAATGTCTAGAACTTTTCGGGTTTCCTAAATGCTGATTTATCTGGTAGCACTTATTCATAATGGTGATCTGCTCCTTTATTTATAATAACATTTCATTAATTTGGAATAAAACCAGGGCAAGAGAAAGTTGTCTGAATTGTAGAATAATTTAAGGAAATGCATTTTTAGCCTTTTAAGTACCTGCTTGTTCAGTGTTGCCTACAGGGGCCTATCAAACCTCGGCTGCTTTAATGATCTGTTTAAAATCCTTTGCAATTAGTATCATGTTTACAGGAAAGTGAAGTCGTGTGGACGGGCTTTTACAGGTGGTTACTAATAGCAGGCTCCCTGGCTCTGGAACCTGTCTGACCCGCCTTCCATTTCTGCTTCTGCCCTGCAGTGCCCTTGGGCAACCTACCCATTTCTCGAAGCTCCAGTTCCCTCCCCAGCCCGAGGGGGAGGGGGATAACCCTTTTTCTGGGAATGTGGAGATTGGAAAGAATGTCTGTAAGGAAGCTGGATCTCTGTCAGGCATGTGAGGCCCTCTTCCGGGCAGAGGTCGGGGGTTGATGCCATCACCTGCATTTTTACAATGTTTGCATTCAGCAGTTCTGTTGAAGAACATTTCAGGAGTGCTTGAGTAGCTTGTTTTCTGAATTAGGTTAAACATTCCCTTTTCCTCTTGTTTGCATAGCACCTTTCCCTTCAGCCCTCTTTTCATAGGCTGCGTGCTAGTAGAAACGTTATGGCAGCAACACAGTGATTGTGAGTTCTCAGCATGTACCCAACACCCGGTGGCTTAAGTTGGTGTAATGATCTTTCTTCACCCAGTCCTGTTGTTTCCACCTACGGAGTCTCCCGGGGGCCGGGAGAGGGCAGTGGGTGGACTGGGGCAGGTCACTTACAGCTGGTGAACCTGTGTCCGCGTTACTGGCTACCAGGTCCCTCGGTAGCACGCGGTGCACCGGCCGCCACAGCCAGCTTCTTTCCTGCCGCGTGCTCCTGGCCCAGTCCCCGTGTGCGGGCACTTGTGCTAGCGCTTGATGTACTTCACAGGATCCTGGAAGGAGGGTTATTTTTATTTTACAAACAAGGACGGGGAGCAGATGAAGCATCTAGGACAAATTGCTGGTTAGTAGGTGCAGAGCTGACACGTAAGCCAGGTCCCTCAGACTCCAAACACGCTTAGCCACCCCCTTACTCCGCTGGCCTTTTTGCTCCCCTTTCCAGATGCACTTCCTGATTACTCTGTAGCCCTGGGCTCATTTTTTCCTACTTGAATAATTTCAGTTTTATTTCTTAATAATTCTTTTTTACATCCAAAGTATTATCGGAAGCTTCAGGCTGTTTTATGGCTATTGATAGCATTAAATATATAAATTTGGCCCTAGCTGGTTTGGCTCAGTAGATAGAGCACCAGCCTGTGGACTGACAGGTCTGGGGTTTGATTCTGGTCAAGGGTACATGCCCCAGTTGCAGGCTCAATCCCCAGTGATTCTCCCTCACCGTTGATATTTCTCTCTCTTCCCTCTTCCTTCCTCTCTGAAATCAGTAAGGATACATTAAAAAAATTTTTTTTGGCCCTAGTCAGTTTGGCTCAGTGGACAGAGGAGTTTTGGGTTCAATTTCAGTCAAGGGCATTACCTCGGTTGCAGGCTCGATCCCTGCCCTGGCCAGGGCACATGCAGGAAGCAACCAATCGATGTGTCTCTCTCACATCAATGTTTCTCTCTGTCTTTCTCTCTCTATTACTCCCCCTCCCTGCCACTCTCTCTAAAAAATCAATGGAAAAATATACTCCATTAAGGATTAACAACAACAAATGTCTTTTAAAGACTTGGTGTCAAGTGTTTGCCAGTGCCAGGTGCCAAGAGCTATCATGCTTTTTCTTTATATCTTTCTTTCATGAACAGAGTTGTATGCACTGTAGGTTAGGACACGTGCAGGGCCAACACTGTTTTTACTGGCCCACCTTTCTCAAAATGCCCCCACTTTGTTCTAGTCTGTGGGCTGTTCTAACCTCTAAGCTCATCACTGTTCTTCATGGGCTTTTCCATTTTCTTAGAAGACATTTTCATTAATAGCATGAACAGTGGTGTGAGAGATGCAATGGTGCCAGTTCCTGGGCTAAATGACACCTCCTGCGGGAACGGGTGGGCAGACACAGCGCACATCGCGGATCCTGCCCAGACCCTCACACAATGTGAACGAACATCCTGACCCACGTGGCACGGGAGCATGCGAGCAGGTTTCTGTTTGGGGTAGTGAGTTTGGAGCTAAAATATTTGTAGGTTGTCCAGCGAGCAAGGCCGCCAGTGCCGCGTGTACACAGGGAGGGGCGATGTGTGCAGGGGGCTTACTCAGAGCTCACCTGAGGGTGCCTTACAGGTGCGGCTGCTCCTCTCTGGCTGGGTTTTTGCCACTGGGTATCTGAGGCTGCAGACAGAAAAGTTGCAAGTCTGCCATTTCCACTGCTGACCCCACCCAGGGCCCCAGGGGGTTGATGCAGGGAGAAGTACATGAATGTGTTTTTTTCCATCAAGAGCCTCAGTTTGTGGTGATATGAGGCATGAGGGCAAGGAGGGGTGGGCGGGGGCAGTGCTGTCTGAAGGTGTTCGTAGCATGTGAACCACTGAATCACAGCAGTGAGCTTCTCAGCCCTCGCTCCCTCTGCTGGAGCTGCCAGTGGTGGTCTGTGGTGGGTCCTTGGCCTGGGACTGAGGTGGCCCTCTGGCATCTTGCCCGACTGCCAGACTCTGGGACCTGCCCATCCTCCTTTTCTGAGCTCCTTCTGAGCTATGGCCAGCGGTCTCGAACCTTTCGGACCTCATGGACCACCGGGTGGCAACTGCTGCTGTGGACACTGCAGTCACCAGGGTCTGCCCTGTGGCCTGGGCCAGGGGGGTAGCCTTGTGATCAGACACTGGGATGCAGCAAGATGCCCCAGGGCTGCTCTTCTCTCAGCCCCGGCACCTGCCGAACCCCATCCTGCCTCCTCCCTACCCACATCTCTCTTTCCCTTAAATGCGTTCCCCTTTCCTCCTTCCCTATCCACATCCTCCCTTCTTCCAAGAAACTTTCCTTCATGACCAAATACATTCTCCTTTGAAGTCAACAGGATAGACAGTTTGTACCGTACAGGCATGGCCTCTGGGTGTCACTGCTTGTCTGCCGCCTGGTGCTGGCACATGCCTGGGCCCTGGCTGAGTGCCAAGCCCAGAGTGTCCGGTGCTCTCCACCGGGGGGGGGGGGGGGGGGTGAGCATAAAGAGAGCAAGTAACACTTAGGAGAAGGGGGTAGACTGGGATCTTTCCTTTCTCATCACTAACTAGTTCAGCCTGCAGTTTCTAAGGACACAGGTGTTCTCTTTTATAACCACTATACAGCTATCCAAACTCAGGATACTTAACGTTAACATGCTATCACTCCGCAGGCTATATTCAGACGGCATCCGCTGCCCAAATTCTGTCTTCACAGCTATTTTATCCTGGTCCAGGGTCATACGTTGCATTCAGTTGCCACATCCCTTTAGTCTTCTTTAGTCTGGAACGATTTTTCAGACTTTCTGATATTTCTCAGCCTTGACGCTTTTGAAGAGGACAGATCAGTGATTTTATAGAATGTGTCAGATTGGGTTTGTCGGATGTTTTCTCGTGATTACATTCAGGTTGTGTCTTTGGCAGGGATGCTGTGTAAGCGATGCTGTGACCTCCTCAGTGTGTGAGAACCGGAGGCCCCAATCCTAAATTATCCCAGTATTGCTGAGGTTCTCTTTCCTCCAGGCCTGGGCGCTGTGACGTTACAATTTTCCCTTTGTGATTAATAAATAACTTGTGGGGAGATAGTTTGAGACTCTGTCGATGGAGGGTCTGTTTTCGGTCTTCCTTGGAATGCCTTCCCGCGTGGGAGGTCAGAGCTTCAGGCTCTGAAGGTGCTCTGGCCAGTTTTTGGTCTTGTGACAACACCAGGTCGCATTTGCAGAGTGCTCAGTATGCGCCAAGCCCTTAAGTGCCTCACAGGAGCTAACTCTTTATTTCTCATGTTAGCCTCATGAGGTGGACACGCCGGTTATCCTATTTCATAACTGGGGGAACTGAGGCATGGACTGGTTACATGAATTACCTAAGGTTGTGGCAGCCACTCAGGGGAATCCTGGGACTCAGACCTGGTGGGTCTCACTTCTACATCTATGATATATTTCTACTCAATTTTTATGTATAGTATCAAGACTTGTTTTTAAGCTATGTACCCTTCCCTCTGGGGCTATATGAGGCATGATTCTTTTGAGGTGTCTACTGAATGAATGCCTCAGTGTTCAACAAAGTCACTCACTCTACCTGGAAATAAAACCATCTCCCAGTCCTAGAAATAGATCAGCTTAGAGCTTCCCAGCAGCTGTTCTCTGCTTTGCCTAAGTTTTACCCTATGCACACAGATCAATGTTTGGAAAAAGACTTGCGGAAACCCCTGAAAGCAAATGTCTAAAGCTTTTCTTCTATGTCGCTCTTTTCCTCCATGTTGAACCTGAAAATTCCACTGCCTTGGTTTCCTCAACTTCATCTTCTCAACTCAGCAAGGCTGCTGGCTCTGCCGGGTTCCTACTCGCGGCTCCAAGATCTGGAAATTGGAACTCATGCAGCTTAACAACCCAATCAAAAAATGGGCAACTGATCTAAATAGACACTTTTCGAAAGAAGACAGAAGGAAGGCCAAGAGACATATGAAAACCTGTTCAAAGTCACTAATCATCTAGACACTTTTCGAAAGAAGACAGAAGGAAGGCCAAGAGACATATGAAAACCTGTTCAAAGTCACTAATCAGATGATTATTTAGATCAGTTGCCCATTTTTTGATTGGGTTGTTTATCTTCCTTTTGTTAAGCTGCATGAGTTCCCTGTAAATGTTGGAGATTGAACTCTTATTGTTGATATCATTGGAAAATATGTTTATGTACAAGTCCTCTTGTAGCCATGCTTTCTTGTATCTTCAGTAAATATCTAGGGGTGACATTCTGGGCTGTATGGTAGGCATACTGTTCTTTATAAGAAATGCAGTGGGCTTTCTTGTTGTTTTATTTGATGGTCTCCTTTGCTGTGCAAAAGCTTTTTATTTTGATGTAGTCCCATTTGTTTATTTTGGTTTTAGTTTCCATTGCCCTAGGAGCAGTATCAGTAAAGAAATTGCTTTGGCATATGTCAGAGATTTTTCTGCCTCTGAATTTCTTTAGTATTTTTATGGTTTCCCGTCATATGTTTAAGTCCTTGGTCCATTTTGAGTTTATTTTTGTGTTTGGTGTAAGTTGGTGGTCTAGTTTCATTTTTTTTGCGTGTATCTGTCCAATTTCCCAACACCATTTATTGAAGAGACTGTCTTGACTCCATTGTATGTTCATGCCTCCTTTGTCAAATATTAATTGAGCATAATGATTTGGGTCGATTTCTGGGTTATCTGTTCTATTCCATTGATCTATATGTCTGTTCTTGTGCCAGTACCAGTCAGTTTTGAGAACCAAGCTGCTATACAAACTTAGGGCTTACAAAAACAAACTTGATACTCATTAAAGGAAGACAAAATCCAGGTACTTAATGTAGTAATCATAATGTATAGTGTCTAATCAAAAATTTCTAGATATGTGAAGAAGCAGGAAATTGTGACCTGTAATTGGGAGAAAAGTCAGTCAATATAAATAGACTGAGAAGTTACAGAGATAAGAGAAACACCATACAAGACTTTACACAGTTATAATAAGTATGCTTAAGGTTTTAAAGAAAACCTGGAGCATAGTGGGGAGTACAGTGGAAGATGTAAAAGTGAACCAAATAGAAGGTCTTTAACTGAAACTATAATTTCTGAAAAATTCACTGGATTGCCGGGCCTGCATTGATTCAGTGGTTGAGCGGCAACCTCTGAACTAGGTCACCATTTGATTTCCGGTCAAGGCACATCCTGAGGGTGGGGTGGGGGTGGTGGAGGGGGTGCAAGAGGCAGCTAATCAATGATTCTCTCTTATCATTGATATTTCTCTCTCTTCATCTCTCTACTTTCCTCTCTGAATTCAATAAAAACATACATTTTTAAAAAGAAAAATGCACTGGGTGGACTTAACAGAAGAATTGGTTAGTGAGTTTGAAAATGTAACAACAGAAGCCTCACAAATTGAAGCACACCTCTCCCATGTGGCTCAGGGTTAGTCTGTGCGCCCAGAAGAATGTGGCAGAAGTAATGGTCATTTAAAAGTGATTAGGTTATTTAAAAGGCGGCAGCTTTTGTCTCGGGCGTGCTCTCTTGCTTGCTGCCTCTTGGATCACTAGCTCAGGGGAGAGCCAGCTGCGCTGTGTTGAGGACACTCGGGCCTTGCTGTGGAGAGACGCGTGGTAAGGAGCTGTGAGGACTTCTGCCAACAGCCTCGTGTTGAGCCTTCTCAGAAGTGGGTCCTCCAGCCCCAGTCAAGGCCTCAGATGGTTTGTAGTTTGCAACCTTACAAGATACCATGAGCCAGAACTACCCAGCTAAGCTGATACTAAATTGTTTTAAGCCACTAAATTGTAGATTAATTTGTTACACAGTTAGATAACTAATATAGTGAAGGTGAGTGCGGGAAAGCTTAAGAGACTTTATATTTGTTCCCCAAGAGTCTGCAATCTGCTTAGGAAGACAGATCATTTGGACCAGTAACTAGGGAGCCCAGGCTGGTATGCTGAGTGTTCATAGAAGGGGTGTAAGAATAGAGCTACATACCGGGCAGACAAGTGAGAGCTTGTTGACTGGATTTCGTCTTGGTGAGCATGACTGCCAGAATCCCGCAGGGTGGGTTGTAGCATCACTATTCCTCCTGAGTTTTTGAAGGTGGTGGAAGCAGGCTCAGCGATGCCAGTGAGCATCTCATCCAAGGTGGCAGTCAGCTGCTTCCTCCATCTTAAGGGACTCAAAGAAGCAGTTTGTGGTATTCCTAGGATTGCCTTGTCTGTGGCAAGCCAACCTGGCTGCTCACCGCTTGTATTTTAACTGGTGGTAAATCAGGGCTTTATCCAGTGTGGATTGTAGAATAAGATAACTTTCAGACTAATTTTGACTAGTTTGTTGTATAATGAGCCTTTGAGTTAGGTGTGGGAGTCATAAAGGGGCTAATAATGGAAATGGAGCTCGCTTATTCCGTGCACGGTTACTTTTTACACGTTCTCAATACCTTTTTGTAAGGGGACAGTCAATGGATCTTCTTTTTCCCCCTCTCTCAAACATACTGCAGCCCAAAGTGCTCATATCTCAATGTTACGGAAGAGGAAGTGCTAAAGTTCTAGCTTGAATACAGTATAGAGCTTTGTTATATCGAGTCTTTGTACAGAGTCTTTGTTCACTGCTCTGAGCTCTTGGTGAGTCTCTCCCAGCCACCTGCCATCCTCCTGCCCCTAGAATGTACTTAGGCATGATCACCACTCTCCTGATTCTCATCTGAGATTGTTTGGTCATTTCCTGGCAGAGTGCTTTGACTCCGCTCTCTTTGGATTCATATAGAATCCCACCCACATCAATGGTGCAGCCTCTGGCTCCTCTTACATAGTGTCAGGTGTGGTAAGGTGCTTAGCTAATAAGTCTCCTGCATAGCTTGGCTGGTGAGCAAGCCCAAAAGAAGCATGCTCCCTGACCCGGTAGCCAGTTGGAGAGTCTGAGGACAGGTAGGCAGGCCCTACACATCCTTTTTTTTTTTTTTTTTTTTTTTTTTTTACATGGTCCCATGACTGTTTCTGGCCTTTCTGATCAGAAGCTGGCACAGGCAGGGCTGTCTCAAATAAGAAATAGCAGCGCCGGGGCATGCTGATTCTCTGGGGTTGGTTTATGCTCACTCTAAACTTATAGGAAGGCTGGAACCGAGGACAACACGGTTTTAAGAAAATCCCAAAACATCACCCAGCAAGCCCTTCTCCCAAACTGCTTTCTTTGGATTCTGTGCTTGCCCACATCAATGGCGCAGCCTCTGGCTTCTCCTGCATCGTGCCAGGTGTGGTAGATGCTTAGCTGAATCTCCTGCAGGTCGCTTGGCTGATGAGCAAGCCCAAAGGAAGCATGCTCAGGCGCTTTCCCTCACTACCTATAGCTGTGGACCGTAGCCCTCAAGGAATGAGATGGAGGCCCCCTCCCTTTAGACCTGATCTTCAGCCAAGCTGTCTGTTTAATCTTTGTCCCTGAGGTCGCCCACTCTGTGTTCTGTGCAATAGGACAAGGAATGCAGAAGAGCATGGTAGTGCCTCTCATGACCACCATGCCACGTGGGTGGTCTTCCCAATGTCTTCATGGAAGGAAAATTGGAGGAACAAAGTGAGCACTGGCATTCAGGAATCCTAATTTGACTCAAACCACCATGTCTGGGACGCCTGGTGCTCCCAGCCCCACGGGTCATGATTTATTTACAGTGTTTCGTTCCTCTCTGGTGTTCACAATTCTCGTTTGTCTCCCTTCTTCCTCTCACCCAGACCCCCTGCTGTTTCTCTGTGAAGAAGAGATGAAAACAGCTGTGAGGCACCCCAAGGTGCCTCAATTACCCAGCCCACCACTCTGGATGGCCAAGGAGGACTGCAGATGTTTTAGCTCATAGGGTTAGTGTGTGTTAGTGTTAGGGTTAGGGTTCAATTCTCATAAGGTCCGTTCAGTGATGGTTTCTTCACTTAAGGTCCCAAGCCTCCTTGGGGTCAGGTTATTACTTAAAGTTAAGGTTTCCTCTGCTGCCCTGCCAGCTGGTTCCCAGGCTTTGGGACTGAGGAAATGGACTCCGTTGCTTCTCTTCTGCTTAGATTCTGGTTGGTTACACAACTTGTACTGTTCAAAAAGGGAAGACTCTAGGTGCCAACTTCAATAGCAAGGCCAGCGCATGCTGATTCAGGGCCGAGAAGCTAGGGAAAAGGTCTTAAATGTCATTTTGTAACTCTTAAATCAAGAGAAGAGCTGGTCTTCTGTTGATTTTATTTATTTATTTATTTACTTATTTATTTTTGCTAAGGGTGTGTATTAACTCACTTCCATGAATAAAATTTGAAGGGGAAGCCCAACACTTTCCCAGAGGAAATCTTCTGCTGGGTTGACGTGAGGTGTTCTAGACACTGACCATCCACATGCAGTTGGCATGCACTTGGCAGTCCCACCAGCTCCCTCTGAAGCTACAGTGCACTCTGGCTCTTGTCTGCTGAGAAGATCAAACGAGGCCTCTGAAATACTAGGGAACTAGTCCTCAGAACCCCACCTTTCCTTGCTCTCTTTCTGTGGCTTTGTAGCCAGCCAGTTTCTCTTGGTTTTGGGTGTGTGCCCTTTCTGTCAGGTGCTTTCAGAGAGCACCAGGACAACCTGGCAGATGAGTGCTTGTCATCCGAAGCGAGGGCTCCCTGGGAGTTAGGGTTCCAGGACCAGGGACAGAGGGCTCTCTCTGGGAGTTAGGGTTCCAGGGGGAACAGAGGGGTTACTGCTGGGAGTTAGGGTTCCAGGACCAGGGACAGAGGGCTCTCTCTGGGAGTTAGGGTTCCAGGGGAACAGAGGGTTATCCCTGGGAGTTAGGGTTCCAGGACCAGAGAATAGTCGTGATGTAGCCCACTGGTCAAGTGCATGGGCTCTGGCATCAAATTGCCTAAATTTGAGCCCTGGCCTCTCATAGTCACCAGGCCACATTTTCCCAGTGCCGTGTGACTTCATCCCAGGTCGGGTCATTCCTCTTAGATGGTTTCTTAGCCTCATAATGAGGGAGGCGATTACCTTTCTTAATGGATTATTATGAGAATTGAGCAAGATAAGGTACTTGGCTTGGTGCGTGGAAGGTGCTGAGTGTGAGCTCCCTGAAGCCACTGGCTCACTGGCTCCCACACCAGATGGAGGAAGGACAGTTCACACCATATCGTCAGTTATTAGAGCTAGAAAAATACTGATAACTTAATCCAAGACTCCATGCACTAGTGGAACTGGGGGGAGTGAAGGGCTTGCCTGAGACTTCCCAGCAGGTCAAAGACTGAGCCTGGACCGGAACCTGTTTCCTGCCTCCCCGGCCTGTTCTTTCCCCACCACTGCCCAGTCTGGCTACTGATTCTGCCTCCCATCCCTCCCCCTCAGCACATGTACCAATGCCCAATGGGTTGTCCAGAGAGTTTGTTCTAGACTGTGGCATCAGAAAGGGATCTACCGGGAACCAGCCTTCCTCACTAACTGTGCCACTGGGCCATGACTGCCCGAGAGCACAGAGCCTGGAGCAGTGCGGTGGGAGGGGAGGGAGGTGGTGATAGTGGAGGGATATTACACTCTCTTGGGAAATGGGGGCCTTTCCTCCCCTGCTCCAGATGCGGGGCGGCCTGAGGCAGGTGCAGGGTTGCTCAAGAGCCTGAACTGTGCTGAGGGAGGCTGGCTGGGGCAGGAGCAACCGCAGGCAGGCTTGTCAGAGGAGACCTCTTCCAGCCCAGCCATGTGGCCTCTTCCCCGCACTGGTACATTTCAACGACCAATCCTCAGTTTTATCCTCATTAAGACTTAATTGTTGCCACATTTTGAACCCTGTGTGTATTTTAGCTGAACACACTACTGGCTAGCTTCAGTGTAGAATGAAGTTCTTGAATTGGTTTTCTAACTATGTGTATTAAAGTTTTCTGAGCTGATTCTCTTTTGGGGGCTGTTCTTGACTTTCGATAATGCTGTGGATTGTAGGTGGAGGTCTGTATTTCCCAGGCTTTACGTTTTGTACCCAGAGGCCAAGCTTGATGGGTCCCAATGCTGGAACTTGTTTAATGGGAATGGGGCTCGGCATATTCCTTGACTACACTGAGTATCAACTTCTTCATCTGAAAATTGAGTGGACTTATCTTGCGTGCCTGGAGCTTTCAGTATTCCTGGTGATACCTTACCTCAGCCATTTTCAACTTTTTCACCTCATGGCACACATAAAACAAAATTCTGCAGCACGCCAAAAAATACATTGTTTGCCAGTCTGACCAAAAAATTAAAAATGGTATAATTTTGATTCATTCACACCAAACAGCTGTTGTTGTATTGGCTATTGTCATTTTTTTTTTTTTTTTAAGAGAAAAGAAGTCAGTGACCCAGACTAAAAGGTCAGGCATTGCATGTTTTAACAATTCTGGCCCTGGGCCGTGAGGCTCAGTTGGTTGGCATCATCCAGTACACCAAAAGGTTGCCAGTTCAGATCCCTGTCAGGGCACATGGCTAGATCGTGGACTCCATCCTGATAGGGGACAGGGCATACAAGAGGCAGCCAATCTATGTTTGCTTTCACATCAATGTTTCTCTTTAAAAATCAATTTAAAAATCTTTTTTAAAGAAATCATGTGGCACACTGGTTGAAAATCGCTGCCCTGCTGAAACCGGTTTGGCTCAGTGGATAGTTGGTTTGTGGACTGAGGGATCCCAGGTTCAATTCCGGTCAAGGGCATGTACATTGGTTGCGGGCACATTCCCAGGTGGGGGCGGAGGGGGGTGCAGGAGGCAGCTGGTCGATGTTTCTCTCTCATCGATGTTTCTAGCTCTCTATCCTTCTTCCTTCCTTCTCTGTAAAAAATCAATTAAAAAAATTATATATATATATATATATATATATATATATATATATATATATATATTGAGAGAGAGAGAGAGAGAGAAAATCGCTGCCCTCTCAGATTGGGCTTCCTCAGAAATCTTCCTGGGAACTCAGCTAAATGGGTTATGCATATTAGTTTTAGGTGGTAGAGGAAGTGAGGATCAGGTAGAGCACCCTGTTGGCCCCTCTTGCTCACACTGCTTCTCAAAGTGTCCGCAAGTGTTCCTGGGTGAGGGAGGCAGGTGGCTGGTGGTTCCTTTACCTCTTCCAGGGAATGGCACTTGTGGTGTGTGACCTGCAGGAGGTCAGAGGGCAAGTGTAGTCATTGTTATGAATGACACACGGTACATTGGGGGCTTTCTCCCAGTGAAATTCGTGGAGTTGAGTGACCTGGTTAAGTGAGTTGGCAGTTCCGTGTTCAGTCCTTTGGCTTGTGTTTAACTCTTGGTGGTTGGGTATATAGCTGGATCTCCACCTTGTCTGTCCAGGATCAAGGTGTGAAAACAATAACCTTCCCTATACCTGCTTTATGTTCTGTTCTCTGCCGAGTTTGGATCTCCCTAAGCGGCTGGGATTATGTCGGAGCCTTGGGTTCCAAAGGGTGAAATGCATCCTGCGATTGGCAGCTCCTCCCTGTGCCAGGGGCTAGTGGTGCCTCCTCTACCACAGGGAGCCATGGCAAGACAGGTTTTTGCACTGCCTGAGCTGAGAGGCTCCTGTGTGGTGGGCCGGCCGGGCCAGGGGCTGCAAATGTCTTCTCTGAGAAACAGGCTCCCGGGCCAGGCCTTTTCTGTTTGACTAGGCGTGGGGTTGCATTGAAGGGCAGGCTTTTTTTTTTTTTTTAAACAATTAAAGGCCTTTTATTCCACACAGCCAGGATTAATTAGTGCTTGGTTAATTGGTTAATTTATTAAAGGCAGGGAAACTGGGAAGCCTACCAAATACAAATACAATAAACATTTTCTTTTAACTATGCCTGTGAGCATGAGGTGAGGGGAGTCCCTGGCCTGGCTGACAAGAGCACGGTGGGGGCCCCGGGACATTTTGTCCAGGGAGACGATAGCTCGCTCTGCAAGGACCCGCGCCCTGGTTCGCGGGGACTAAATGAGCTGAAGTGACATCTCCAGTGAGTTCGCCTGCTGGAGTCTCTTCTCTCAGAAGGAAATTTTCTAAATAAGGTTTGAGGAAGGCTGCTAATTACTTAATGTGCAAAAGTGTAATTTAGTTATTTTTAATTATTGTGTTTAGCAGCAGAAGCTTTTTCCCCCAAATCTTTTTTTAGACTTTTTTTCTTACTACAAAATGCGTGCTCTTTGTAAACAACTAAAACATGGAAATACGTAGCATAAATTAGTGAATGCTCCCTATAATTCTATTCTGTAGAGAGCTAGCCACAATTACTAGTTTATTGTGAATGCCGACAAGTTTCTATAAGTATTTATCATTTTTAACAAAATAGGTTCATATGACACATTGCTGTTGGGTGATTTGCTTTTTTTTTTTTCCATTTGACATGGCTTTTTTTTTTTTCATATCAATATAGACAGAGTTTACCTCAGTTTTTTTTTTTTTTAATTGGAAAAAAATTATATTTTGGAAGAACTCACTACATAAGGTGACAGAATTCCAAAATCAAATTACATGAAAATATACATCGCAATTTCTTTGTACAATAAGTGAGAAAAATCTGAGTATAGAACAATAGAGGCAAAGAAATATGAAGGGCTAAGGTTATGAGGATAAATAGCATTTTTAATAGCAAACCCAGAAGTTAAGTAGAAAGCCTGTAGCTGTGCATGCTTGACTCATCCAACCTTAATAGTATGTAACTGCAGGGCAAAAGTAAAACCAAATCAGAATTTTGTATAATTGGGGTAAATTTCACTAAATTGAATTCAGAACCAACTCTTTTTAGTTCTTAGGAATAATGACAGTTCAAGAGCTCTCAACAGCCAAAAAATGTTATTGCTACATCCAATCCAAGTGACGGGTACAACTAGAATACAAAAAGGACAAAGCACCTAGTGATGACCACTCCTCCGAAGTCATCATTAAAATCAAGTAACTGCTTATTTCGTATTTCAGTATTGGAACTAAATGATTTGAAACCTTCTGACAGATAAACACAAAGGGGAGTGTGTCAAAACAAAGAAGATACAAACTTTAGTAAATGGAAAGAGTTTAATGAAGCCTCAATGGTTTAAAGGAAATTAAATGGAAACGTTTAATCCTAATTGCTTTTCATCTGACATGCTTTAAAGAGTCTTTTAAAACATAAGAAACAATGAGTAGGGGAAGAAAACCTGCTAAAAATCTTTTTAGAATTTACACGATTCTTATTCTACTACAAGAAAGCATTATTTGGTACAAGGTGTATTTGTGGATGTACATGAACAGTATATATATTATCCGGATCATGTTGTGCTATGTACAGGTCTTTACAATTCTTCCTGAAGGTTAAAACAGTTCATTAGAATTCAAAATACGTAATCATCTGTAAGTTGGCACTTGTTAGGCTCTTGTCAGCATTGGTACTGGCATGTTTTATTGCAGCCCAGTTCCAGCCAGTGTTTGCCATCTTGTTACAAGAGAAGTCCAGCAATAGGTGGGTAGAGTGCAGGAAAAACAGTGCCATGTTTCTCGATTGGAGACCCTGAAATAAGTGAAATTACAGCTATTGAATAAATGTCACTCAAAAGCAGTCTCTTGGCTTTTTCTTACACAGCGGGCAACTTTTCTTTTGAATTCTCCGTTTCTGTCTTCCCTCCATTCTTTCGCAGCATCAACATTAGCAGGTGAGTCTCCATTAGGATCTGCCAGCATAGAAATAACACTAATCATAATGGTTTCCACGGTGTGAATGGGAAGCCAGCGTTCCTCTGGTTTTTCATAACCATATTTATCTTCACCAGGCTCATGAAGAATAGAAATGCATACATCATCATTTTTATCAACATTTGGATGCCAGATTTCTGTAATGAATTTCATTTTAGGAGGCCGGAGGGGATAATCTTTTGGGAAAGTGAGATGAGCCTTAAAAACACCACCTTCATAAAGTGTATCTGGAGGACCAATAATAAGGACTTCCCATCGGTAGAGATCATTGTCATCTATTAAACCTGCTGAAAAGCCTTCCACTGGATTTTTGTTGAGTTATAGGGGGCGGCAGCGAAGGAGGAAGGCTAATCTTCTGGGCAGAACCCCAGAGAGGCACCGGTCCAGTGACCGTCGTACGAGGAAGGTCAGTAGTAAGAAGTGGGACTGAAAACATCTGCCAGCTGTCTTCGCAGTAGCAGCGCCGACTGCAGCTCCGTCATCCTCCCGCCGAGGGCCCGGGCCGGCGCCGGGGCGTGCGAAGGGCCGGGGGCAGGCTCGGAGACGGCCGGAGCTGGGTGTGATGAGGAAACCGGGGCCCCACGGCGGGAGCGCCGAAGCCCAAGGAGGCCGGACTGGGGCGGCGGGAGCGGCGCCTTCGCTGCCAGTGCGAGAGTCCGCCCGACGCGGCGCTCCTCACAGCCTCACGCCCGGAAGGGGAGGGAGCCCGGGCCACCGCGGCGCGCGCTGGGATCTCGCCCGCCCGCTTCCCTCCGTCAGCCCCGCGGCTCGGCCCCACCGGTGCCTTCCCCCGCTCCAGCCTCACTCGAGTTTACCTCAGTTTTAAATAGCTTTATTGAGGCTTAATTTTATATCACAGAATTCACCCATTGCAGGTGTACCATCGTTGCCTCACTGTTTAACAGTTGCATTCTGTTGTGTAATAACTTATATTTAACCCTCCTTTCACTGGTGGACATTTAGGTGGTTTGTAAAATCTTCCGCTCTTATAGACCGTGCTGCGACGCACTCTTACACAGACCGCTGGGCATTGGTATGTGTCACTGCAGAAGAGAATCCTAGAGGTGGAGTTTTGGGTCACAGTACATAAACATTTAAAATCATAGTAGGTATTGCCAAAATACCTATTGCAACTTTTCAGGTGATCTGTCCATAGGAAAAACCATGCACATCTTTGCCCACTAACAGATGAAATGAAATCCTAAGTTTACTTGGCCAGGGACTATGGGTTACCATTATCCTCATCTAATGTTTGCTAGTCTTTGCTAATCTGGGCAAGAATTATTAATTTGCATTTTAATCAGTGTTCTTGAGGTTGCATGCCGTGTGTGTGTGTGTGTGTGTGTGTGTGTGTGTGTGTGTGTGTGTGTGTGAGCCATTCATTCTTCCCATCAAACACCGGCGGAAGCCTCCCCGGGACAGTGCGCCCTCACCCGCGCTGAGCATCTGCAGCAGATGGGTCCGCCCTGCTCCCGGGAAAGCTGTGGTGCTAAGGACGCCCGTGTTTGGAGAATTGAGCATATTTATTTCCAAGACAGTTTGGCTTTTATTTCTTGTTTTCCTCTCAGTCTTTGGCTAGAACCTCCACGTAGGAGGATGAAAGTTGGCTAACTTAGACACTCGGCTTTTTCTGGTCCCAAAATAGCCAAGTCTTTACCAAAAAATGGTCGCGAGTACTTGACTACAAACCCTGGTTCTTGCATCTACTGCCGGATATAGTGAGGGAGGGAGACTAGAGGGGCCGGTTCGCCCTGCCTCGCGGTTGGTTCAGAGGGAGACAGGTTTGGGCTGGTTGTCCTCTAGCACTCTTACTGGCAGGTTACTGTCTAAAACCAGAGAGGGCTAAGCAGTTTTAGTCCCGTTGCAGGAATAATGGCTTGCACACTAAGCTCTGGGAGAACCTGTTGTGCAAATTCATGGGACTGATTGAACTGAAAATAAATACCTGGGCAGGAGTCAGTAAATACAGTATTGAATGAATTCCTAGCTACCTGTTAGGAGCCAGGCACCCTTGAGGCACTAGGAATATAGGGGTGAACAGAACAGAAGTCCCTGGTCTTACAGAGCTTACTTACTTCCTCCTGTGTTCTTCTAGGGTATTCTCCGTTTCTTCAGGTTAGTGGGAGTCTGCTTTGTTCCTCTCTGCCTCTGTAACTAATTATCTTGTGGGAGAGTCAGACAAATCCTTAGTGTTGCATTCAAAGTGCTAATCCAAAAGTAGCATAGAATTGTGTGAACTAAAGCTGGAAGGATGCCTAAGAGTTATTCAAGAGAAAAAATGTGGGGGTCCTTCCGAGCCAAAGGGGCAATGTACGTGTCGGCACTAAGATGGGAGGTGCCAGGCGGGGCGACCACTTTTTCCAACTTAAAACGGATGAGCTGTGTTTCCAGAGGCAGGCGGTGGGGTGGGCACGGGAAGGTTTTAGCAGGACAGGCCGCGCTCAGAGCTCCAGCTCCAGGTGCGGGGGTAAGAGAAGAGGCAACTTGGGAGGAGCTGTTAAGACGAAGGAGACATCCCTCTGGGCCCCGTGGAGCAAGCGCACCAGAACCACTGTTGAGCATGGCTGAGAAGGTAGACTGGGTAATCCCGAATTGCCGTCTTGTTGTGTGGCACCCCAGGGAAGGGTGTGAGCTGGGCCCAGAGCAAGAGGAGCTGAGGGTGTATGCGAGAGAGGCGAGCAGGTGGGAGCCTTGCCAGCCCCGCTGGCTGGCTGCAGGTGTCATGGCACCCAAGTGCCCTGGTGAGTGCACGATGCTGAGGCGGTCTTTTCAGCGATCATATTACCAAGGCAAAAGGTTCCCTAATACTACATGCTGGCCGAGACCGGTTTGGCTCAGTGGCTAGAGCGTCGGCCTGCGGACTGAAAGGTCCTGGGTTCGATTCCGGTCAAGGGCACGTACCTTGGTTGCGGGCACATCCCCGGTGGGGAGTGTGCAAGAGGCAGCTGGTCGATGTATCTCTTTCATCAACGTTTCTAACTCTCTATCCCTCTCAATTCATCTCTGTGTAAAATCAATAAAAATATATTAAAAAGAAAAAAAAATACTACATGCTGGCTAGGATGTGGGGAAATGTACAACTGCTGTGGAGAGCATGTGATAGAATCAGCTGTCACAGCCGATGCAGCAAGCCCACCACTGAGAAGGACTCACTCGGGCAGAGGTGGCACCTGGCAGGGACATTCAGTGCAGCAGGGCTTGTAGAGTGGCCCAGAGATGACATGGCCATGGTGTCGGTACCATTTCCCAGCCCTCCTCTCTCCTTTCTGCCTTAGAGTCACTTGTCGCAGTCTGACATGCTCCATCTTTACTCCCCTGCCCCCCCCCCTCCAGAATGTAAGGAAGCTGAGGGTCTTGTCTGCTTCATCTCCGGCCAAACGGATGAAGCAGGCCCCTCAATATAATGTGCCTGGAGAGACAAACACATTTTTCTTTGTTTTCCCCCCTATCAAGGTAGATGTGGAATAGCTCTTTTAATGTTTCTTGTTCCTTTAAATTAAAAAAAATATGCTTTAGACTAATATATTCTGGGGAGAGGGGATGGTAGATGGAAAGTCGCCGGCACCTCACTTCTGCTCTTGCGAGAATCCTAATCCACCCTGAATTCCATCTCAGGTGCCCGTGAGGCTGCTCCCCAGCACGACCCGCATGCACACCCCCTTCTCCTTCTCCTCTCCTTGTCCCAGGGCCCAGCCCTGAGTCCCACGGCCTCTCCAGGTCCCACTCTGCTGCCTCAGGCACAGTCTCTGAAACAGGTTTCTCTTTTACTTTTGAATTTTTGAAATGAAAGCAGTGTGAATATGGAAGAATGTTTTAAGCCATTCACAATGACATAAAAAGTGCACTTCCCCCGTCCTTTAATCAGAGGTAGCCCTATTAATAGTCACATGTCCTTCTAGAGGGGAAAAACACATGTAATACCAGCATAAATATATATCCTTTAAAATGGACATGGACAGAGTTATGATGGGCATGTTATTCTGCTATTAATATAATTTGGAGCCCTAGCCGCTGTGGCTCAGTGGATAGAGCATTGGCCTGTCATGGGTTTAATTCCTGGTCAAGGGTACATATCTGGGTTGCAGGTTCAATCCCTGGCCCCTGTCGAAGTGCATGTCTCTCTCATGTCGATGTTTCTCTTCTCCCCACCTCTCTCCCTACCTTTGTCCTCCATCTTCCCACCATCTGCCTCCCTTCCATTCTCTCTGAAAGTCAATGGGAAAAATATCGTTGGCTGGTGATCAACCAAATAATAATAATAATTATTATTATTATTTGGAAATCTTTCCATATTGTTCCATACAGACCTACCTTGTTTTCAGTAGCTGCCTAATGTTGCGTTGTGCCATGATGTATGTGCCCAGCCAGCCGGGCATTGATTTCTTTCTGGGTGTTTGTTTCGACAATATTACAGCGTAGATCCCTATACATCTTGGCACATGTTGCGGTAATACCTATAGAACACATCCCTGGCAGTGCATGGCAGGTTGAAGGGCTTGGGCATGTAATATTGTGATAGATATTGCCAAATGACCTCCGAATGGGCTCATAGTTCATTCTTCTAGAGCAGTGTTTCCCAAAGTGTGGTACACGTACCCCCAGGGGTACGGGAAGAGATTGGTGGGGATATGCACTGCACTGTGCTTAGCTGCGCCTAATTCTTACGTTCTCATGAGTCAAGTCAAGACAATCTTGTGAGGTGTGAGATGGTCCAGTGTGCAAATAAATGTTATCTATAATATAACTTTTATTTATATTTTATTATGAATAATTTTATTTTTCGTTTCTTATTATTTTGTGTATGTACCAAAAAAGAAAAAAATATATATTTTGATTGTTATTAAAATACATCCTTTTTTTTTATGAGGGGTACTCAGCATTATGAAAATTATAGAAGGGGTACACATATGTCAAAAGTTTGGGAAACACTGTTCTAGAGTATGTTTCCCTCCCAACTTTTTATTTCAAAAAGTGTTACATCCATAGAAAAGTCTAGTAATTTAATGAATACACCAATATTCTTCATTTAGGCTCACCAGTTATTGTTGCCACATTTGTTAAAACCACCATAACAAAATACTGCAAAATGGGTGGCTTAAACAACAGGAATTTATTTTCTCACCATCTGGAGGCTGGAAGTCCCAGGTCTAGAGGTGTTGGCAGGTTTGGTTTCTTCCACAGCCTCTCTCCTTGGCTTACTGGTGGCCTTGCTCTCACTGTGTCCTCAGAATGAGGATGTGCCCTAGCCAGTTTGGCTCGGTGGACAGAAGGTTCGATTGTGGTCAGGGGCATGTGCCTCCACTGCAGGCCCGATCCCTTGGTTGGGGTGCACTTGATAGAGGCAACCAATAGATGTTTCTCTCTCCGCTCCCTTCCACTCTGTCTAAAAATCAATGGGGGGAAAATGAGGACGGTCTATTGGGATATGTTTCAGTGCCCTTTATTTTATACTGATGGGGACAGATTCCCCCGAGGCAGAAAACAAATGAGCATGACATGGCTCCAGCCCTGACTGGGGCTTTCCCTCCAGATTGCTTTGTCCTGGCCCAGTCTCCTGCGCAACTCCTTGCTGAGCCCAGGCCATGGGTGAGACGAGGGTGCTTGTGGGAAGGCCTCCTGCCTCAGGCTTTTGGACGAGCAGATTCTTGAGCATTGTTGATGTTCTGCATGAGTGATGTGTCAGCAGAGTGGCAGACCACCTTATAATTCCACCTGCTTTTGTTCTCTATCACAATGTCTCTCTAAACACCAGACTTATGTCATTTCTGTGTACAGACCTTGCTTTGCTTACTGCGGATTGCCTGTATTCATTTAGAGAAGTCAGGTTAATTGATTGGGTGCTGTTTTCTCCCTCCATATCTCCCTTCTCCCCGTACCCTTTTGGTAGCTTAGGACTCTGCCAGAGTTGATTCTTACCTTACCTCTGCCAGTGGTAACTCGGCATCCTCGTGGGCTTCCATCCTCCGTGGACCTGCATCCTCCATGGACCTGCATCCTCCATGGGCTCACATCCTCCACGGGCTCACATCCTCCATGGGCTCACATCCTCCACGGGCTTGCTTCCCCCATCGGCTTGCATCCATGTCTGCTTCTTCCCAGTACTCGTGTGTGGGACATCACACGTGCACTCTCTGTTTGTTTCAGTAGATAGAATCCTGTGGAAATAGTCTGCCTGGAGCTTCAGTGGAGGACAGGGCACTCTGTTCAAATGGTTGTGTCTGTAGACCCAAGTGAAGGGGTCAGGCTGTTGCTGATCGATCACCCACCCCTGCTGGCTGTTCTGTAGCTGGGAGTCCACTGTCCGGTCCATGACACAGCCAGTGTCCTTCCTCAGCCCTCTCCACCCCCAGGAACCCAATTCTGAATCTACCCAATTCAGAGCCACTTTTCCAAAACACAATTCCCACCGTGTCTTTGACTTTGCGTAGCATCTCTCCTGTTTTTTTTTTGTGTGTGTTTTTCTCTCCTACAGGATTCAGTTCAGACTCCTTAGCCTGGCCTTAAGACCCTCCCTCATGTGGCCCCTGCTCATTTGGCTCCCTTGTTACCTGCTGTATCAAAGCCAAATCAAATTATGCCACACACACACTGTGACGTCCCTGTCCCTATGAGCTCATGGTGTGTGCTCTGTCCAGAACGTAGTTCTCTCCCCTCCCTGATCCATTTGCTAAATTCCAGCCCAGCCTTCAGGTCCTTCCCCTCCCAGCAGCGCCGCCTCTCCCACCTGCACCCTTCTTCCACGCAAGCAGGCTGGCCAGCCTTCCCTCGAGCTCTCACGCTGCCCCGAACTCGCCTCTTCCCTAGCACCTGCCACACATTGGTCTTGTGCCTGCCCTCCTGCCGAGCCGCTGCCTTTGCCTGTGTCCCCGCAGTGGCTGGCTGCGAGTGGCACGCAGTGAACCTTTGGGTGGATGGCTGGGCATGTCATTGGATATAGCATATCCTGAAGTCAGCAGTAGCTGCGTCCCTCTTTGTCGTTTCCCAAGAGTCCTGTCACAAAAAAATAAGAAAATACAATTTTCCGCACACTGAGGAGTCGTTCTTCCTAAGTGCCCAGTCCTGCAGAGTCTGTCCCAGTCAGCAGCTTACAGGGCCCTGTGACCTTCCCTGCTTAGGGGGCACGTACCTTAACCTGACATTGTAGGCACTGTGTGCGCAGTTAGCTTTGTTATCACTGTGGAAAGCTACTGAATGTCCATCTTTTCTTTCAGTCAAACGCTTCCGAGAACCAAAGCATGAAAGACGTCCGTGGAGGATATGGTAGGTATTTAAATATTAGCTCATTCCTAGAATGGTTTTGACGGTTTGGGGAAGGGAGGGGTGGAATGTGAGCAATTATACATAACCAAGTGTTGGACTCCCTTAATGAATTAATCATTAGGAACTACGTATGCTATGAAAGCATTTCCATTTCTCAGATACATGTAGATGGTGATTCAGCTACTTTGTTCTCTCCTCTTGTCTGATTTTAGAAGGTGGGAGATAACACAGAAGCATGCATCTGGGCTGCAGGCTCCGTTGTTACGGCTCCCTGTTATATTTTGTAAAGCCCTCAGGTTCTATAGTCTATATGCACGAGCAAAAATAATCTAACTTCGGAGAGTAGTCAGTTGCACCACGTAATGCTCCTCTCCCCAAAGCTAGTCTTTCTCGGTCCTCAGTTGACCCTGTAGTGACAATTTTTTCTCCATAAAAATGCCAGTGAAGCTTCAGACAGAGCTTCTATAGACAGAACTCACTCGCAAGGAGACAGTTACCTAGCCTGGGGATTGGCAAACAGTGGCCTGCAGACCCATTTAGCTCACTGTTTTCATAAATAAAGTCTTATAGGAATGGTAGTGTCTACACCTACTTTTAGGCTACAGTGACAGTGTGGAGTAATTGCTGCAGAAAACAACAGCCCACAAAGCCTGCAATATTTATTCTCCGACCCTTCACCGAAAAGGCCTGCCCTCCCCTCACCCTGTCTGTTGTTCCCGGCAGCAGCTGACGGCGGCTCAGGGCTTCAGCGGCAGACCTGGGCATGGCGGGCTGCTTAGCCCTGCACAGCACGTGGCTCAGTGCTAGTGGGGTCGGGGGGAGCTCCTTAAACTAGAGGCACCTTGCACTTCATCGCAAAGCTGGGATCACACATTTCATTTTAAAGTAATGGAACATGAAAAAGTAAAAACATTTGAAATGCGTTGCATGTGTTTAAATATACAAGGTGGAGCAAAAATAGGTTTATAGTCGTGGGTATGGGAAATAGTTTATTCTTGTATTACTATTAATTATTGCATTGTTTTCCATGTGAACAGCTGTAAACCTACTTTCACTTACCCTGTATGTTATTAATCAGTGGTCTTTTAGGGATTTGAGTGCAGTGTTATTGAGGGTTTTGAAAAGTAGCTGAATCACCAAGCCTGGGTTAGTACTGATGGCCCAGGAGGAGGTGATTGGTGATGGGAAGTTGGGGGTCTTCCAGTGGCTTTTTTCCTACTTCAGATTTGGCATTTCCCCCAGATTGGGTACTACTCTATTGTCGGTATGATCACAAGTGCCAATCCTATTTTGTACAGGTTTCTAGACACTTCCAAACAAGCCATAGGAATGCTGTTCATCCACTTTGCCAATGTGTACCTAGCGGATCTCACCGAAGAGGATCCTTGTTCACTGTAAGTGGTTCATATTTGAGTATAAACATCACCTGTCCCATCACTAAAAATGTCTTTCTGCTGCCAGCCGTGCTTCCTCTCGCTCAGGGAGGGGCAGCTTGCTTTGTTCTCTGCTCCTCCAAGAGATCTGAGTTCTGCCGATCAATCTAAGTTCTGTTTCTCGGCTTTTGGTACCCCTGTGTCTCCCAGCTTCCCGGCTGGGCAGCGCCTTGCTTTGAAGGAGTGTCTGCTGGGACAGGACGCACACGGGCTTCTCTGTGATGCCAGCCACTCAGGTTCAAAGCCACTGTTGAACACGTCCTTGACCTCTTGACCCAAAGAGCCTGGGTTGTTCCACCTGTCAGTGCAGCATGCCTTCCACACAGCCCCAGAGCAGTCTGTCTGCCTGAAACCCCCGCTGGGTCATCATACCTGTCCTCGCTTAGCAGGTGGCGTGGAAAGGGAGGCTCACTGCTTATCCTGACTCCATCTACTACCTTCCTGGCTCAGACTTGGTGCTTCAGCCATGGTAGAACGACTCCTGGTGGCTCTCAACCCCGCCAGCTGTCTCCTGCCTCTGTGCATTTGCCAGCTGCCCTCTGCCTAGAATGTCCTCCAGTCCTGCCTGTCTCTATGGGAGAGGGGAGTGGAAGTCTTACCAAGAGGTTTCTTGTTCATTTAAGATCATTTGGACTAGAAGGTTCTTTTTTAAGCTGCTTTTTTGGTGACAGTGTGCAGTTTTGAGATTTAGTAAGACCTGGGTAAGGTTGTGATCTGTTTGGATGTTCGGGTGTCGTCCCAAAGCTGGGGACTGGAAGGGTGACCGTCCTGCAGGGGAGATAGGAAAGGGCCCTGTCCTCTGGTCCTTGAGCCCAGCAGCAAGCCCATGTCCTCTGGCGACTCATCCTGATGTCATTGGTGGACGTAGTCTGAGAGCCCGCTCTGAGTCCTAGAGGCACTGGGGCCGGAAAACCTAACCCCGGGTGCAGCCGTGGCCACATCACTCCCCCTTGCATCAACAAAAAGAAGATGAATCGGCTTTCAGCGGGACACTGACAAACTGAACCACAGCCAGGATGGAGAAGGGAATGTTGACAGACCTCGAGTGTGTGATCTGCAGGAAAAAGGATCGAGATAGGCCTTGAGGTGATGAAAAGTGCATTTGACTGAGAGGCCAGACTGCGGGAGGGTGGCTTAACTTCCTTTGAGCCTCAGTTTCCTCCTCTGTCCTGTGTATCCTACCAGGATCAGGCTCTCATCAGATGATGAGTATAGCTCCATTGAAAGCACAGGGACACTTACCAGTGAAGATGTGAACAGCTCAGTTGGAGGATATTGTCGTTAAAACTTCGGGAAGACAGGAAAGCTCCAGCAGTCATTGAGGAGTGGCGGGGTGGGAGACTGGAAGGCAGAGCAGGCATTGCTTGGGGAATGAGAGGTGCCCGCCTCTGGTCTTCTCACCTCTCCAGGGCCTGATGGCGCAGCAGTGTGCACCGTCTGGTGTCAGAGGGTGTGCACAGCAACGCCTGGCCTTGAGGGGGACCGAGTGCTGCCCTGGGGTTTGCACCAGGCCCACCTTTGCTCTGTCCGGTGACTCTTCACCGGCGGAGTGAGGGTTGGGCTAGACCTGGGGCATCTTGGGAGTCTGCAGACCTAGAAGGGGAGCCGGTTTCAGCTCAGGAAGAGGAGAAATAGAGGGATGATCTGCTTCCTGTGGCTTTCGGGGTCCTTTGGGTTAGGGATGCTGCTGTGGATGGGAGTTGAACCTTTCTGACATCCAGGGTTCAGTGCCTCTGATATGCTGCTGTTCTCTGTCTAATGCTTATTTACTGTGTGGCAGGCACTCTCTCTGTTGATTCATTTGAGCCTCATAACAGCTCTGCAGCATCGATACTGATTATCCTCATTTACCGTCGGGGGACTGAGGCACAGAGTGACTTTATAGCTCACAGGAAAGAGTGAGGGAGCTAGGATTTGAACCCAGCCAGTCTGGCTCCTGGCCCCACACGACCCTGACTGCCATGGCACCTCACCTGTGTTGGGTTCGGGGTATAGAGGTTTCTGTCTTTATCCCAAGGCCTCACATAAATGCTTAGTGAGGGAACGAGTGAACGAACACACGCACAGGCACATCTCAGATACTGCAGGTTCGGCTCCAGGCCCCGCAATAAAGCGAGTATCACAATAAAGCCAGGGGTAATCTTCTTGCTGGTGGAGGGTGTTGCCTTCAGTTTGTAATAATTGTATCCTCTGTGAAACACAATAAATTGAGGCATGCCTGCGATGTGCAGTAGGTGTTCTCCCTATTTTCAGGATGGGTCTCAGATGTGAGAACCACTTGGAGCCAATTAGATGTGAGCATCTAAGAGCAGCCTAGCCTGGGGCTGTGAATGTGAAGAAATTGTCTTGGAAGCAGTTGCTGTTCCTTCCACCTCTGGTCTGAGAGTGACCCCTTGTGATTTTCGAGAGGAAGGGCAGGCGGGAGACAATGCCGCCCCTCCCTCTGGTTTCCTGGCCACTCCAGGGCACCCTCTGGTGTCAGATGTCACCCAAGCCGGGGCCTGGGGGCATGGCAGGGAGGCGGGGTCTGCATAAAACGCCTCAAGCCTCAGCAGCTCCAAAGCACCGCAGGTGGCCTGTGGAGTCCAGAGCTTCTCTGGGCATCCTGAGCCATGTGGCACCTGACCCCGTGACTGCTTGTCTCCTGCGGTCTGTCTGCAGAGCCAGTGGTGCCAGAGAGATCTTGGTGCAGGGCCCTCAGGGCAGGGCCAGAGGTCCAGGGGCCTTTCCTGGGTGAGGTCAGACAGTTGGAAACAGACATGATGAGAAAGTGGCCAAGGTGGGCCTGGTCTTCTCCCTCTCCTCCCCTCCCCTCCCCTCCCCTCCCCTTCATCATCTGGCCTTTTCCTGGGAAGTAAAGCTCCCTCCTTAGAAATCCTGATGTGCAGTTGTCCATGGTGAGTGAGGCTGTGCGGCCCTGCCCTCTTTGGTCTGAGCTGCCTGGTGCCGTGGCACTGACGGGGCCTTGGGTGGGTTGGACTGTCAGGGAGTGGACAGCCAGGGAGCAGGTCTTTTTATTAAATTCTGTTTTTCCTGTTGACTTCCGTGGCTGTTTCCGTTCTCTCTTGTGTCAGGTCTTTGTTTTGGCAGAAGCACTGTGGTCTTTCAAGTTTCTCTGTCTGCTCCACCCCTCCCTCGAGCTGGCCAGCCCCTGAAGAGTGGCCGCACACTGCACAGGGCACGTCCCCGGGGCCCCCAGAGGAGAGCACCGTGGCCTCCTGCTCGGGCACATCGCAGGCTCTCTGCCCCCAGCCCCCAGAGCAAGGCCAGGCAGAGTGCGGGGCCATCAGCCCGACACTGGCCCTGGTCAGCACACAGGGCCGGCTCCGGCTCTGGCTCCCTGACGGTGCCACTGCGCCCTCTCCCCACAGGTACCTCATCAACTTCCTCCTGGACGCCACCGTGGGCATGCTGCTCATCTACCTGGGGGTGCGTGCCGTCAGCGTCCTGGTGGAGTGGCAGCAGTGGGAGTCCCTGCGCTTTGGCGAATATGGTAACGTACCACGGACACTGTCGGGTTATGGGGCATTCCTAGAGGGGCTCCTTGCCCTGTGCAGCCCTCCAGGCCAGTGGATTCAAAGAAGATTCAGGAGCTGGTGGCTGTCTCTTCCGTGGTGGAGGGACTTGTTCTGGATCCCGAGTGCCATCCTCCCGCCAGTGTCAGAGTGCCCCGCGTCAGGGCATGTGGGTGCTCCCTTTGCTGCTTGGCTTCAGCCTTCAGTGTAACAGGAGACACACTAAATGCAGAGAGGGGGCAGCGCTGGCCTCTTCCACCAGAGGGCACTGGCGGCCCACCTACAGAGCCATGCGGCCACCGCGCTGGGCCTTAGAGATGGGGGTGGCTCTTGGTTTGGAGGTGCTCAGTAGGGAGCTGCCCCTCTTCTGTTTGTTCTCTCCTTGGGCCACTTTATTACGGCGCTCAAAACTTCAGGACCGGAGGCCCATCCCCCTAGGCCCGTCACCTTGCTACTTCCTAACTGTGGGCTGGCCTCCCCCAGCATCTGACACGTACAGTCACCAAGGACACCAGTTCCATCCTCACTCACAGAGATATGACTTAACACAGGTGATTTACGGATGCTGGCCCCTCTTTGAGCCCTTTGCATCGTGTCAGACCGCATGGGACTCGGCTTGGGTAGGAGGCGGCCCATGCTGGTCCTGAGCACAAATGCCGTTTACTCTGCGCTCCCAGGAGAACGGCCTCCACAGGGCTGCGGGCGAGAGTGCCTTCTCCAGGCTCTGCCGCAGCCTGGGCACTGGGGACCCTGGGGACTCAGGACCCTGGGCACTCAGGACCCTGGGCACTCGGGACCCTGGGGACTCAGGGTGAGGGGACAGCAGCTCCATCCACCGTCACAGCTGGAGGAAGGAACTCCTGTTCTCAGTGGGAATAGCATATGTGGAACCTTCGCTGTGAAAGGTGCACACAGCTCACGAGGGAGGGAGTACAGGTGGGATTCTGGGTCCTCCTCTCCTTTCCTGGGCCCGTGGGCTGCTCACTCCTACATGACTCAATGCTCACTAGAGTCTGACATTTCAAAAGGGGAGCTGGTGCGGGGAGCAGGCTGTGATGAATGCCTGGGGTATTTCTAGAAACCTTAGTAATTGTCTGTCTCCAATGAGGGGAGGTGAGCTCAGGGGAGGGCTTTTCTTAGCCTCGTTACCTGATGCCTGGTGAGTCACTGACCTAAGATAGTGTCCGACACACACGTGTGTTCCTGTGGCTCCAGGGAAGGCTTCTGAGGAGCCCTGAGTCATGGACTCCTCGGCTTGGAGGTGGAAATGGACACAGCGCACGTGGACCAGCACAGCAGCATCCTCAGTCATAGGATAGGCACCCTGGGGGCTGAGTGACACAGGAAGCTCCCCCTGCCAGTGCATGGGGGACGGGAGGAAGGGAGAGTGGCTCGCGCCTTCCACCCTGGGTTCCTAAGCCTCCCATCACCTCCAAGAACAGGGCTCATAACTGCTGCCTTGCTGTTAGGATCCTTCTGGAAGGCAGCATTCTCAACGATATCTTACTAGTGCCCAGGAAGTCCATCATAGCCAGTCGCAAGCCACTCAGTGACCCGGGAGCAGAGAGGGTCTGTTCCTGATACACTAGGCATTATGGTTCCACCTGTTCCAGTGTATTTTTTCTGCATCTCCAAGAGTAGATTGGAAGGAAGAAGGCAGTGGGTGTTTGAATCTTTTTCCATGCCACCCTCCTCTCACCTGTTTGGCCCCTGCCCTTGGGCCACCACCGCTGCCTTTGGGAATCCGGGTCATCACACCAGGGTGTCTCCAGAGGAAGCCCTTGATCACAGACCAGCTCGAGTCCTCCCACCCCAGGTGCAGGAGGATAGTGTGTCCTCTCAGTCACCTGATCTCTACTTGTGCAATTTATTTTGTTTCTGTTGCTCTTATAACGGGTTATCACAAAGTTAGTGGCTTAAAACAGCACAAAGTTGTTACCTTACAGTTCTGTAATTCAGAAGTCAGACATGGGCCTCATAGACTGAAATCCTGGTGTCAGCAGGACTGGTTCTTTCCGGAATCTCTAAGAGCAGAGTCCTTTTCCTGGCCTCTCCCAGCCTCTGAGGCTGCCTGCGGTCCTTGGCTGGGGGCCCCGTTGATCAACAGCAGGTTGATTCCTCTCACATCCCATCACTCCGACCTTCTGCCACGTCCCTTTACTCTGAAGTGCCCTTGTGATGTCACTCTCCCCCCCCCCCCCCCCCCGAGACTCCAGGAAACTCTGTCTTAGATCAGCAGATTAGCAATTCCATTTGCAGCCTTAAGTCCCTCTGCCACGTTACCGGGCTGTTCACAGGTCCCGGGACTAACCTGCGGCTGTCTCCGTCGTGGGGCCATCCTGCCTGCCCCGCCTGCCAGCCACAGTCGGCCAGAGGCAGTCGTTCCAGGTGGACCCCATCGCTCTCTTCTCGGTAAATGAGGAAGAGGGGCTTGTCTTCTAGGTGCTTCCATGGTCCCTAGAAGAGAAGGTGAACTTGCTAACAAGAACATGGGACTTGGGGAATGCCACACAGCCCTGAGGGCTGAGACAGGATCCCGGCGATACGTGGCGTCTGCAGTTTGGTGACCGGGCTGCTCTTCCCCATGCAGAGGCCCTGAAAACAAGGTCTGTGTCCCAGGGGCACCAGTGGTTTGTGACCTTGGCCACCCGTCCTGCCCTAACGCTCCCTTCCAAAACCTCTCTAGATACAGACGTGGTCCCTCCTCTTGGCCCCTTTCCTATAATTGATCCTGAGGAAATAATTCAACAAAGCAAAGGATCCCATGTACCTGAGGATGTCCAGTGTGGTAAAAAGCATGACACCGCAAGAATGCCTGGCTTGTTTGTCCTTAAAGGATGAGACCACAGGGAACCTAAGACTCAAATGGAACAGAAATCAGAAAAATCAGCACGTGGGCTCATGATGCGCAGGAGGAAATGATGTGAGAGTGTGGTTACACTTGATTTTTTTCTTTTTCTCCATGTTTTTTCCACTTTCTTATTAAAGCACCTAAATGAAAAAGAGGCAGCTGCAGCTGAGTTGTGGCTCTGAAACTCAGAGCAGCGTGGGGGGCAGGAGGCAGATGAGAGAAAGTCCCTCTTGTCAGTTACTTACCGTATTTGCCGGCGTATAAGACTTTTTTTGGCCCTGAAAAATACGTATTTGCTGGCGTATAAGACGACTGGGCGTATAAGACGCCCCCCTAAAATTTCCACTAAAAATACAGTTTGTTATATACTCGCCGTATAAGACTGCCCCCCACTTGGAGGCATATTTTTCAGGGCCAAAAAGTCGTCTTATACGCCGGCAAATACAGTAAAACTGAAGAGCGAAGGGAGTAAGCACTCTGAGCAAGTCGGTTTCTGAGATACTGAGTGAGTGTTGCCACTTGTTCTGATGACTCCTTTTAAAATATATATATATTTTATTGATTTTTTACAGAGAGGAAGGGAGAGGGATAGAGAGCTAGAAACATCGATGAGAGAGAAACATAGACCACCTGCCTCCTGCACACCTCCCACCAGGGATGTGCCTGCAACCAAGATACATGTCCTTGACCGGAATCGAACCCGGGACCTTTCAATCCACAGACCGACACTCTCTCCACCGAACCAAACTGGCCTTGGCTGTTCTGTTGACTCTTAAACACCCTTGTCCCCACTCAGAGATATTTCCTACCAGTGCTTTCTGCCTGACTGTCCCCTATCTGTCTTAACGGTTTTTAACAAATACTTTGACCTGTTGTGTTTGGTTGCTTTTCTCTGTAAGGAAAGGTAGTAGAACTACAAACTTCCCTGGAGATCTAGCTGGGAGAGATGGTGCTGCTTGAAGTGATGATGGTTTGGCTCACCTGTGTCGTCCCACAGAAGTGGAGGTAGATAGGATGACCTCAGAAGAGGCAATGATGTCTTTTGCGTGCTCTTTGCACGCTTCTCTCAGGGTTTTCCAGAAAAGGGAATGGCCTGGTGTGTCATGACGGCTGCACGAAGGCATTCCCTGCGAGGGCCTCCGCTGGGTGCAGTGAGAGGCTGGCAGGCTGCGGGCCTCCGGCGCGGGTGCGGCACAGGGAGGACCACGAAAACGATAGGATCAAATGAGAAGCTGGAGATTTCTCTCTGGGCCAGATTCTTTCCTCAGCCCGGTTCCGGCCTTTGCCTGCTCCGAAATGTTACTCTCCAGCCTCTGCTCTGGCCAGCAGCCTCCCTCCACCCTTCCTCTCCCCTGGGTCTCCAACTGCGGAGGCCCATCCTGTGGGTCCTGCCTATCGCTGAGGAAGTAGATCTCTCCCTGGAGGGCCTGGTCCTCCACCCTTCTAGTCCCTTTTGAAACATCTGGAGGCACATCTGGGCCTGAGTGTCCCCTATGGTGGACTGGTGGATTCCGTCACTTCCCCAGCAGAGTGACTGGTGGGACCTCAGGTGGCCCTTGGTCAGCCCCACGGCACAGGCCATCTCTCCTGACCTCGAGGACGTCCTGTTTCCCAGTCCGAGGTGTTCTGGGTGCCCCGTCCCAGGCAGAATCTGAATTCCTCCAGAGACACATTTCTGCTTTTAGGGCTGAAGCAGCAGGGGAGTAGGGAGAGGGGGTGGGAGATGAACAAGATTATTTACTGCCTTCATAATTCAAAAATGTTGGCTGCTCATGGTGGGGGTGGGGGTGCAGCACCACAGTGACTGGAAAAATCAACAGTGGGTAATAATAGCAGTCTTACTTAACACAGCTTCTGCTGCCAGCGGATGAAAAGAATCAGCTTCTGAGCTCCAGCAACTGGCACTTACTAACTTTAGTGCATTTTAATTATGTCTTACAATCTCTTAAAAGAAAAGACACTCTGGTATCTCCAAATTAGGAATTCTCTGGTTTTGTTTAAAATGCCCACATTTGTCGGTCACGGCAGAGGTGATTCTTGGTGCTTTTGGGGGTTTATTAAGTAGCTTTAGAGTCGGGGTTCTGGCCTGGGGCAGGGCTGAGAGGGCTCCCGGGTGCTAGGGTGGTGGAGCGGGGCATCACCAGCCGGGATCCCACTCTGAGCTGCCGTGACCGAGCGCCCACTCTCCCTGCAGGAGACCCTCTGCAGTGCGGAGCCTGGGTCGGCCAGTGTGCGCTGTACATCGTGATCATGATTTTTGAAAAAGCTGTCATCTTCATCATCATCCTGATACTCCAGTGGAAAAAGGTTTGCCTCTTGCCTCTTCATTAGCTCTCTGAGACACTAAGACAATACTCTTTCCCCTTGCCACACCAGCCCTATTGGAAAATCAAATTTGTGGTTTGTTTTTTGTGTTTAGCTCCATAGATAGACCCCTGATTTGGTCTGATGTGGCAGCTGCTGGCTATCTAACAAGTCAGGTTTTGTTTGTTTTTTACTTAGCATCATCCACTTCAGTGACACAGAAATCTGCTCCAGAGTAAGCCAATGGGATACATCTATAAATCCAGTGAAAATACAGTCCTGTCCGATAGTAGTCTTCAGGCCTTGCAACACTGTGTCAGGCAGGTGTTCTTTACCTCTGCAAACGCCTTCTTCACACATCTCTCCTGGCCAAGGTTAACTGAGCCTTTGGGTGCCAGAGGCAGCAGCTGGTCACACATTGTTCCCAGGGTCCCTTGTCCCTGCCCTCTGCCCTCTGCCCTCTGGCCCCGGGCCAGTGTGGATGCACCTTCACTGCCTACTTCCTCCACCTGTCCACGTGAAACCAGCCAAAGAGCCTTTGGAAACAAGTGGCTTTGCCATCCTTTGGCTTCATTTGTGGCTGAGCTTTACTTTTTAAGAAAGTAAATCAAGGTGTTATAGAGCTGTTGTCCAGGAGGTGGCTGGGGTGCAGGATTTCGGTTAGAGAGGGTCTGGCACCTCAGTGGTGGTATCTGTAGTGACGTCACTGCCCACGCCCACGCCACAGGGAGCACTACCTGCTCCGAAGGTCTCCAGAAGGGCCCTCATCAGTGGTCAGACCTGGGGACTGCAGTCCTGGGTGTGAGGTGCTGCGGTGCGTGTCTAACCCGAGTCCCCTCCCAGGGCCCCTCCTTCCAAGCACTTTCTCTGTGGCCTCCCCCACCTCACGGAGTCTGCTTCTCTTTGCAGGTGTCCCTGTTGAATCCCATTGAAAACCCAGACCTGAAGCTGGCCATCGTCATGCTGATCGTCCCCTTCTTCGTCAATGTCAGTGCCATGTTGCGTTTTCTTACCCCAGTTTGCACCCTGCCTTCCGGTGTCCCAACAGCCGGCACCTCTCAGGTCCCTCTGAGTGAGCACTTGTCATCTCCCCAGCCCCACCCGACCTGGAAACGCACGATGGGATGGCTGCCCCAGGGCCTCTGTGCAGGGAGGCGGGTCCTAGGGATTTCGTCCTCCCCTCCCTGCCCGGTGGCCTCCCGCCGAGGTTCCCGCCTGTGTGGCAGCCACTTCTCGGTCAGCATCATTAGTCAGCTATTCTCACCACAGAGTTTCAAGAGAAACTCACAAGCACACCGGCTAGCCGTAGATATGAGAAGAAGTCGTAAAGGAACCCGGGTTTGACAGATGTCTCACAGATGGCTGCCTCATCAGTTACCACCACAGCCACCTGGGGGTAAAGAGGGCAGGATCTTCTCTGATGAGAAAGCAGAGGAGTTAGAGATTGGGAATCACTTTTTAAGCTTCTCAGCCACAGCAGGGGGTGGGGTGGATAAGGCTTTCCTTTCCCTAGTTCCGGTGCTGTAGTTGGAGTGGGTGGGAGGGACGGGGATGTGGGCTGCCCACATGGCTTATCCCGAGTAACCTGTACTTTTCCTCCCTACAGGCTTTGATGTTCTGGGTAGTAGACAATTTCCTCATGAGAAAGGGGAGGACGAAAGCTAAACTGGAAGAAAGGGGAGCCAACCAGGACTCGAGGAATGGGAGCAAGATCCGCTACCGGAGGGCCGCATCCCACGAGGAGTCCGAGTCGGAGGTAGGGCCGAGCTCATGCTGCTGACCTGAGGGGTCTCATGTCAGCCAGGGGGGGGGGGGGAGACAGTGAGCCCTCCCGGAGCAGGAAGGTGGAGCCCCTGCTCGGGGTGGCTTCCCCGGGTCCCCACACCAGGGGAGAACGACAGGAAAGGGAGGAGCTGCCTCGTGCCAGGGAAGCTGCCAAGGACTCTCACTCTCCCCTGACCGTGGGCCTTTAAGCATCAAGGTGTCCGAGTCCCTGAACCACTAATAAGCGAGCGAAGTGTTGGCTGAGCCAGCTGGAAACTTCTAAATTGTAGAGGTCCATCTCCTCTTATTTTCAAGTTTCCTAACTTAAAGATTTGGGCCTGAGGGAGACTCCTGGTCACCAACAGGAGCGCGAGGCCAGGCTGTGTGTCCCGGGCAGCTGGCGGCACCCATGTGCCACTTCCGTACTGCCGGCGGGACGGGCTGCCCCGTGAGAGCGCGTGTTCAGCTCCCACGGCGCTGCCAGGCGCTGCGAGGGGCTTCAGAAATGGCTGAGCACGTGTCTTCCCGAGAGGCCGCCGTAGGGGGTGAGGAGAGGGCAGTGCCTGGACAGCTCAGAATGACCACAAGGTCTGCTGGTGAGGCGCTAGCAGAACCCTGGGAGGACCCTGGGGCGGTCCGTGTCACTCCTGGGCTTCCCGAGGGAGTTCTGAAAGCGGAATAGCCGGCAGGACGGGGAACCCTGGCGTGTTGTAGGGGCTCCGTGAACTGGAGGTGAGGGTCAGCATTACAGGCAGCAGCTGCGCAGGAAGGAGCAGACGTGGTCATGTGGGTGACAGCCAGAGCAGCAGGTATTCGGAGGATAGGCTAGAATAGGGGTGGGCAAACTTTTTGATTCGAGGGCCACAATGGGTTCTTAAACCGGACCGGAGGGCCGGAACAAAAGCAGCCTGACCATGCTGGCACTCTCATCTTGGGCTGCTGGTGAAGGAGCGGAGGAGAGAGCAAGAGAACCCTCCGCTCTTTCGGCTCCGCGGGCCGGATAGAACAGCCGAACGGGCTGGATCCGGCCCTCGGGCCGTAGTTTGCCCACGGCTGGGCTAGAATGTCAGGGAGGCAGAGGTCTGAGCTCGGTGGGCGAGGGCTTCGTGATCCAGGCTGAGGCGCTCAGCATGCTCGGGTCGACTCAGCCATGGTTTCAGCAGCCCATGGAGGTGTGTGGGGTAGGCCAGCTTATCCCCCTTGTAAAGGAGCCTCCCATCATGCTCTTCTAAAGAAATACAAGCCTGAGGCCTCCGGGAGGGGCTGGCACCCCGTGCCAGGGTCCAGGGCAGGAAGAGGCACGCACGCTGGCCGTGACGCAGGGCCATGCCTCTCCGCTGCCTCAGATCCTGATCTCGGCCGATGACGAGATGGAGGAGTCCGACGTGGAGGAGGACCTCCGCAGACTGACGCCCCTGAGGCCTGCGAAGAAAAAGAAGCACCGCTTCGGGCTGCCCGTATGACACACCCTGTGCGGGTCAGGTCTGGGGCCCGGCTGCTCTGCAGCCTCCTTCCTCCCCTCCTCTCTCCCTCCTCTTCTACCTCCGTCCTCGTGCTCTGCCCGCTCCCAGCGACCGTGACTGCAGAGAGGGAGGAAGAGCCAGCGCCGAGCGGGTCGCGGCTGTTGGAGGTCCCCACTCAGTTGCACTTACAAACACTGACCAAATATGCAAGCCAGGCGTTTCCTTCCTTGGTTGTCGTCCCAGTGGTGTTGTGAGGGACCCCAAGGCCCTGTCGGGTGTCTGGCTGGGTGGCCAAGAGGAAAAAGCTCACGAGCACACAGACTGGGTGGAGCCTCTCCCCAGGGCGGGGGGAGTGAAGATGTAACAGGTTTGGGGCTAAAAGTCACTCATTGACGGAGTTGGAACCACAGTGCTTTCTTACTCAAAATGGATTTTATAACTATTGATTTCTAAAGTCTGTTTTACGAGATGTCACAATGTTAATGTTTTTTGAGTATGTGTTTATTTCCTATGGGACTAATGGGCAAAACATAGATTTTTAAGTCTTCCGTATGCTGTTGACTTTTATATTTTTAAGTTATATTTTCATACTATTGTATTTAAAAAGTCTTTTTAACCCCCAAAGAAATGGGTTTGTTTGCCTTTCATGGGATGGTGGGAGGAAAAAGTCGAGGGTTTTTTATTTGCAATATTGTTAGGTAATCTATGATAAGATGGGGTAGCGGACCCAGTAGGAACAGAGATTGGTCCTTAATCTGAGGTCAGCAAGCCCAGTGGTTCTGTAAAGGTCAGGCCCGAGCAGGAGGCAGTTGGCCCAAACATGGGTCCCGTGCCCCTGTGCATGCCAGGCCCCGAGGCTCCTTGGCATTTCTGCTGGCAGGACAGAGGTCTTAGTTAAATTGGACCAGGAGAAGGGGCTAAGAGGTCTTAGTGTCCACAGAGAAATTGAGGCTGCAAGGCTAGTGCTGTTTGTTCCTCTGCAGTTTAGAATGTCATCTCGGCCTCCGTGCCTCCTCTGGCGCAGCTTCAGAACCAGCCTTTGGACTCAGCTCCAGGTCAGGCTGCCCTGGCCCGCGATTGCGTCCATTTATTTTGCACAAGAGTCTGGAGAACACCTGCCTGACCAAACGGTTCTGTTTTTCACAAACTCCGGGGCAGGGGGGTGGCTGCGTCCACAGCCAGGACCAGGTGCTTCTAACTGTGTCCCCGCCCTGGGGAGCGGCCCCCACTCAGCCTGGGCAGAGCCCCAGTGGCTTCGGGAGTCTGCCGACTGGCAGTGGACTGGGCTGACGGGCACTTGCCCTGCTGTGGATGCAGCGAGGTGGAGCGGCCCAGTGTTGTGTCAAGCCCGAGGCAGCCATGGAAGTTTAGGAACAGAATGCCCACTGCTGAGATGGGAGCTGAAAGTGAGGCAGGTGCAGGGAGGCCACACTGCCCAGAACCTTCTCTCTAGATCTGCCCTCCTAGATCAGGGGTGGGCAAACTTTTTGACTCGAGGGCCACAGTGAGTTCTTAAACTGGACTGGAGGGCCTGAATAAAAGCATGGATGGAGTGTTTGTGTGAACTAATATAAATTCAAAGTAAGCATCATTACATAAAAAGGTATGGCCCGCTCTTTCAGCTCCGCACAGGCCGGATAGAACAGCCGAACGGGCTGGATCCGGCCCGCGGGCCGTAGTTTGTCCACGCCTGCTCTAGACCTACACAAAAGCGTCTTCACTTAGGAAGATTGGTCTGAATTGTCACACATGAGGCAAGCTGTTAAACCAGGCACCCCAGGCCTGTCCTCTGCCTCGCACCCATCTTCCCTACAGAGTTCTTAGGGGGCCTGGACCTGTGACTACAGCCGGAGAGAAGAGGCGAGGTGAGGCCGGGGCTGGGCCTCGTGTGAGATCGGAGTGGGTCTCCTTCCTCATACCACGTCCGCTTTTCTATTGCACCCATCGCTGCCTCCGATCCCCACTAGAATGGCATTTGGGAAGACCGGGGCTGGTGTTCCTGTTAGACAGCAGTCCCTCGTGGCATCGCTTCCTCTCCTTACTTTTCGCTCCTATTTCATTTTTATTTGAACAACCTGTGTCCACAGCTCTTTCTTGTACCTTCTGAACTCAGAATCAGAGCTTCATTTTCAGTCTCAAGCTCCTAATGTGTCCAAACTGGAGATGGGGAAGAACCATAGTCCGTGGAAGATGGAAACTGGGTCATATAGACTCAGGTTATCTGCCCATCTCCAGGCTCATCCCAACGCCCACTGGGTAGTGAGCTTGCGGGGGACATGGTTTCTCCCTGTATCCTGATCTTCAGTAAGGGCTTTGGCCTTGGAGCTGCAGCTGTGTAGCTGGTTAACTGGGGGATGGTGTCTGACTGCAGAGGGCCTTGCGCTATGTGGGCCTGGACAGCGTGCACACATATGCACACATGCACATGCACACATACATCATACACACATATGCACACATGCACATGCACACATCATTTCTCTGGGAGTGCGTCCTGCGTCACGGGGGCTTTCTGTGGAGCTGCCCGGGGAGAGCGGACATAGAGGGTCTGTCGGGACTTCCTCTCAAGCTGTCCTCCCTCCCTGGGCACATTTCCTCACCACCTGCTCCAAGGTGCCTTATGAGGTGCAGCTCTTCAGCCACATAGCAAACATCTCTGTGCTTGAGAAACCATAGGACACCGACTGGATACTGCCCACCGTCCACCTCATTTGTCAAAATCTGGACCTTGGTCAAGGCAGCCATGATGGGGACTTGTAAGTCATGGGTCTTGACAAGTTTCTTGTAACAAATGGAAATCACCTGATGCGGCAGAACTGCCATATCCGAATGGGAGAGATTATGGTGTCCCTTCTTCCCTTTTGCTGCCCGTGGATGTGGGGATGTAAGGAGGGGTGCTGGTGAGATCCAGGAAGCCGTGTTGCAGCCGGCAGGCCTGCAGGCGAAGTCTACGACCCATCAGCTTGCCCTCAGGCACAGTGATGGCCGCCTGCCTCAAGCTTTAGCTTGTGCCCCTTCCTGGCAACAGGGAGTCCTGGGTTAAGGTTGGCCTGTCTCACCTCTACATGGAAAATACATAATGGCTCAAGTCAAGTTGTGTCTTCCCCTTGGCAGTGTAGGCCGTGGCTGCTGCCCAGAGTCCCTCTGAAGGGGCCCCACGCTGCCCTCCACACTGCAGTTCACTGGCCATTTTGCATCCGGGCCAGCACAGATGGCACTGGGAACGCCCACCGGCCAGGGCAGCCACTCTGGAGGGTGTAGGGCAGCTGTTGGGAGCTTCACACACTGGCAGCTAGGAGGGGAGCGCACTCTGTTTCCCCTGTGCGATGTCGGTGGCCTGAAGGGCTTCGTCCTCGGCGAGGGAACCTCTGGTCCAACTATCGTCGGCACCTTGAGCTCCTGGGCGGTGGGTCGGTTTAACTTGGTTTCTCTTTGCATGAAGTTTATTAGAAGCCAGACCTATGTGAGCAAACCATGGACTACTTCTACTGTCTACCTAATGGGGTGTTTAATCGGTGGTGTTACGATTCACAAAAACACATTTTTGAAATGAAAGGGACGACGATGTATTTACATTGTAAAATGGTTTACAATAAAATTTGATGTCTTATTACTTTTTTTTTTTTAAAGAAACCATCATTTTTGTGGCTGTTGGTGTGTGTTCTCTTGAGTTGAAACAGCTTAGTGGGGTCAAGAAAATTTCCCCAGTGGGTTGGAAGGTTCTTCCCCAAGAAACAGTGAGAGCGGACCTTACATCGCCTCGGAGCAGATGTGGGAACCAAAATCTGCTGATAAGAAAACCCCAACATACTCTCGCCATTTCTACTTCCCTGCTAATGTGAGTAAAAGCTTCCCTGAGGAGCAAGTGGTGCTGGGAGATGGAGCGTGAGGAGTGAGCATCCCCGCGTTGTCCCTGAGGCCACGGGCCTAGAAGGCAGGTGCCTCCCTGGGCAGAGCCAGCTGGGGGGGCAGTGATGAAGCACTCATCCGGGGACCTGGGCCTTCACAGCCCTGGGCTGCCCTCGCTGCCTCTTGGCCCTGTTAGGAGCCTGGGTCTATGCCCATGGCTGTCTGAAGGCATGTCTCGTGTCAGCACTCGTCTCCGAGGGAGCCTGGCAGGCTTTGCCTTGGCCTCAAGGGTCAGGACCAGGCAGGAGGGACTTGGGTGAGGTTTGAGCGATGACCAAATCTCAGCCTGGTTGGGTCCCGTCTGCTTGGAGCCTTTGAGTATAAATAACCTCACAGTGCTGCCCACCCGACCCCGCCTTAGAGTCCTGCGGGGTCTTCCCTCAGGACGGGTGGCTAGCAGCAGAGAGCTGAGTGGCCCTCACGTGAGTCCTTGGCCTGCCCCTCCCTCCACTGTCAGTGCCCGCATGGGCTTCGCTGTCCCCAACCTCTTCGGCCCTTCGGTGACCTTGTCCCAGAGGCTCAGTGCTGTTCCTGTCGTCAGCTCACCCTCAGCCACAAGGTAGTTTCCTCCTGGTCCTTTATGCTCTTCACCTCTTTGCGGAACGCGCTCTGGGAGCAGGAAAAGGATGGGGCATCAGCAGAGCCACAGATGGAGAGTCGCCCAGGCTTCCTGTGGCTGCAGTCTCCACCCGTGAACCCGGGGTGCCCCGTGCTCCACCCCGAGGGCCCCGGGAGCTCGCAGTGAGCAGAGCTCGGAGACACAGGCAGGGAGGCCCACCCTCCTCCTGTGCAGGGGGGGTCTCTCCTCTGGAAACCAGGGAAGGGGTCGAAGAGGAAGAAAAACAAGCTCAAAGCGGTCAGCCTGGCTCCGGACCTTCCCTTCCTCGGGGACACCCCCACACTGGGATGGACTGTCACAGCTGGACAGCCCCCACTGCCACACACATTCCAGCGTCTACATTCATAAACACAAGTCGCTGCCAGTCCCGTCCAGCACCTCCCGCTTGGAAGTGGAGCAGCTGTCTCTGAGGGTGCAGGCTCCCCGGCTGTCCGTCACCAGGGCCGCAGCCCCCTGGACAGAAGTGCTCGGCCATCCCCTATCATCTCCGAGAATAAACTCTGAAGCCAGTGGCTGTGTGGACCTGAATCATCGGGGCCGGGGAGCCGGCCGGAGCAGGGGGAGTGACTTCCCAGGACGGGCAAGTGGACTATATAAGCTCCGGAGGGCTGGGCACCCAGATCTCTCCCGCCAGCTACTGCTGCCAGAGAGGAGCCTTCGGAGCAGCTCTCACCCAGCACCCACCATGTCCCAGGTAGGAGAGCCCGGCGCAGGCGTGTTGATACGGAGGGGGTGGAGGTGGGGGTGAGAGTGGACAGCTGGACACCGTCATCTCTGGCAGCTGTGTCTTGAGCCGAGCTCCAGGCATAAACACAGGAGCTCTGCAGGCCCGGGGAGGTGGGGCTGGGGAGGAGAGTCCATGCCCACCTTGTCTGAGGGTCCCTGTTCAGCCTGGGTTTATGGCAGTCTGTGGCTTGTTAGGAGCGGTAGGGAAAAGGTGTGTGGTACTTCTAGATCTTGTGTGTGCAGAAGCTGCTTGTGTGACTGGCAGCGTGTGCACATTTATAGCTGTGTATGTGTACACACACACGTGTTTGTACACACCTGAGGCTGGATCTGTGGGTGTATCCTCTGCCCAGGCGTCTCCAGCAGGATGTGTGTCTGTAGGGTGTACTGTGTGGCCCACCGGCCCAGGCTCAGGGACCAGGGAGTCTGTGCCTGCCCCTAGGACGTAGGAAGGAGGAAGGGGTTGAGGGAGGGTGGACACTGAGGCTGGGTGTACCCAGCTCTGGAGGGACAGACAGACCAGTCTGTCAGTGGGTAGATGCTGATGGGGATGTGACTTAATGGGCATCTGATTCCTCTGCCCCATTCCCACCCCAGAGCCCGCAAGGTAAATCCTGGCTATTTGGGAGGAAAGGGGCAAACCTAAGGGACCCCCGCCGCCACCCGGGGGGCAGGTCTTGGTATTCACCGAAAGCCTCAAAGCGAGCGCCTTTCCCTGTTGTCCACTGTGCCCAAGCTGTGTGAGGCCACAGCTCCCAGTCTGTGGAAAAGGACAGAGAGATTTAGGGTTGGGGGGTCTGGGGGTGATTCATCGCTGGAAGGCTTCCTGGATGAATGGGGCCTTGGACTGGCTAGAATCCAGTGAGCAGGGAGAGGTGGGAACGGGTCTCGGCCTGAAGGCCTGGGTTCTAAGGAGGCTCTGGTCTCTGCAAGGCTGGCCCTGAGGGAGCCCCCATCAAGAAGAAGCGCCCCCCTGTGAAGGAGGAGGACCTGAAGGGGGCCCGAGGGAACCTGACCAAGAACCAGGCGATCAAGTCCAAGACCTACCAGGTCATGCAGGAGTGTGGTGAGTGTCCCCATGGGGATGGCGGGGGTTGGGGGGGGGATGTGCAGATGTGTGTCAGTAGGAAGAGATGGGATGGGGGGGTCCTATGGGTCTTTTCTAAGAGTCCAGAGCTCAGGGGCTCCCCACAAAAGAGGCTGGGCCTCTGAACTTCCCCATCCTGCCCGCAGAGCAAGCCGGAGTTGCCGCACCGTCTGTGTTCAGCCGCACCCGGACCGGCACTGAGACCGTCTTTGATAAGCCGAAAGCTGGGCCTGCCAAGAGTGTCTTTGGCTGAGAAGTACACGCCATGCCACTTCCCTGGGCGCTGCCAACACCTAGACACAGGAGTCTCTCCCAAGAACTCTTTCATGCCAGCACTCCGCTGCTCACCTGTTGCCTCTGGGACTGCCACCCCTGCCTGCTCCCCCGGGCCCCTCAGCCCAGGCACTGTGCACCAGGCCCTGGGAAACACCAATAAAGAGGATGCCCAAGCCGCCCTGGCATTTGGAGAGTGTTGTTTGGGACTGGCATGGCCCCTACGAGTGGGGTGGGGCATGTTCTGTACTCGTCCATGTCTTTGGGAGGGACCTGGGTGATCCTGAGGTGCTATTGCCACTGCTCTATCCTAGAAAGAGCCTTGAGTGTGGAGATCTGGTGCTGATCGGTGTGACCTTAGACTGTCTCTCTTCTGAGGCTGTTTGCCCTTGTATTTGACAGGAGCGTTGAGCTGAGGCCCATTGCACAGCCAGGCCACGTGTACGGAGTGAAGCTGGTGGGGCCTGGGCTCCCTCCCTCTGCCTTCCACAGAAGCCAGGGAGGCGCTTCAAAGGACCCCAAGCCTCTGCAAGAGCCAGAGACCGAGCAGGCCCCCTCCCCCTGCACCCTTGTTCTGCCTTCTCACCGTCTCCTGTCCCTCAAAGACAAAGCCACGTCACGGCTCCCGTGGCCAGTGGCAGACTGCTTCCTGAGTTACTCCCCACTCTTCCGACTCCAGCTGAACCTCCCCTTGCTACTCCCACAGCTCTGCCTGCACCTTGGGAAGCCTGGGTTCTGGGCCTGTGTCAGATCCTCTCCTCTTGAGCTCAGGGAACAGGGAGAGGTGGCTGCAGTGTCCCCTGTGTGCGTGGAGCTTTCAGATTCAGGGAGTCCAGAGTTCCGTCCAGCTGTCACAGCAAGACCACGCACAGTCCAGGCGGGACTGGCAGGGCCTGGGCTCCCAGGCTTGGCTCAGGGCTGTGCCCGCAGGGAAGCCCTGCCTGTCCCATGGGCAGGTGGAGCTGGCGGCGCTGAGCATTTCCCACGCCCTGGCCTGGCCCGGCCGCCTTTTATAGCTGTTTCCAGGCTGGGCCTGTGCTCTCTGCCCTGAGGGCCAGGGCCTGGGCCAGCTCTCTGGGCTCCTTGGGGAGGCTCTTCCCCCAGAGTGTAGAGGCGGTATGTGCCCTGTGTAATGCCAGTCGTGTCAGAGCCAGAGGGGGAGCGGTGCCGTTACACACAGACGAGGCTTCTGGCTGGAGTCCCCAGAAGGAAGGGGAGCAGCCACAGCCAACTCCAAAGTCCAGGGTGCCCTTTCCCAGGGCCAGATGCGACTGCCACTGGCCAAGGCAGGGCTGATGGAGGACACCCCTTCCCAGCCCTCTGCAAGCCAGTCACTGCCCAGGGTTCCAAGATAACTGACCCTCTCTCTCCCCAGAGCTGGTGTCATGGAGTCCTCCTTCCCCAGCCCAGGATGTGGCATCTGGCCACATTTGTCTGCAGCATCTTTGCCCCATCTGTGGCCGCTGGCCCAGGAGCTAGGCTTTCCCTGAGCCACCAGGGACACACGCACCAGCTGTGTTATTTATTTGTTTTATTGCTCTTTGTTTTAAGAGCGTTTCAACATTAGCGCTGGCTGGTTTGGCTCAGTTGGTTGGAGAGTCGTCCAAAGCTGGTGGGTTTGATCCCCTGTGCGGGAGCCTGCAGGAGGCAGCCGATACATGTTTCTCTCCTGCATCGATATCTCTTTCTCTCTCTTCCTTTCTCTCTCCCCCTCCCTTTCCTTCCCTCCCTCTCTGCCTTCCTCTCTGGCTCCCTTCCTCTAAAACCAATTGTTTTATAAAAAGCATTTCAACTTTATTAAAGGAAAATTTAGTCATTGGTAATCCTGCCCCAGGCCCTGGGGCCGCCCTCCATGGTCTGCCCTCATGACAAGGCACCGCCTTGGTGTGCTGACCGAGCAGCCATCTGCCCTTTCTCCTTCAATCCGTGACTCATGGACTCCCTTGGCATGAGTACCTCCATGTAGGTCACCCGTGTGTACAGGCCAGCACACGGAATAGCCCCCTTCAGGAGCTCTGTCCCTTCTTGTTAGTTCCACACGTTCAGTAAAGTCCCCTGAGGGAGGCCTCTGGGCCACAAGGCTGGGCGCCATTTTGGCTCTCGGTTTGTGTTGCAAAAGTGCAGGTCTTGTGTTGGGGCCTTGCTGGAGTTGAAGCCGGAGTCCTGGCTAGATTAATGGGGTCCGAACAGCAACCTGGGACCCCAGGAGAGAGGAGGGGGTCTCCTGGGCCCAGCCTCTGTCACCCCAGAAATAAGGCAGATCCACCCTGCCTTGACCACAGCAGATCTTGCTTTTCTAAGACTCCCCAAGGAGTGCTCAGGGCCTGTAGGGCCCCACTGCCCAGTCACACCACCCTGGCCTGCAGGCCCCTTCCTCCCGCCCTCCTCTTCCCAGCCATGCCTCCGTCTCCTCCAGGCTGGGCTTAGGGAGAGTGGGCAGGCTCCCAGTTATGTCCCCAGGCCGCAGGGCGCTTGTTGGTGGACGAACTGGTGTAAAAAGTTCATCCCCACAGGTGTGCTCCTGGGAAGGTTCTGGACCTTTCAGAAGGTATGCCACACCTAGCTCACACCTGAGCCTGCCTTTTCTCAGTGTAGGAAGTCTTCGAATAAGGTTGTTTTATTCAACCTCTTTAGTTTATAATGTTCATGAAGATGTGCACGTGAGATAAACGGTTGTGTCTCCATCATTCCAGTCTAGTGTGGGTGTATGGAAGGTTGACCTTCGATGGAGGGGTGTGCCATCCAGGTTGGGGTCTCATCTTTTATACCCTGAGCTGCTGGGAGAGGCTTTGGGCTCAGGTGTCCTATAAGGTTTTGGGCATCCAACAACCTAAACTGGAATAAGCAAGATGGAAAAGTATGATGTTAACATATCTTTATGAATCTTTCTAAAATATATATATCGCTCACGCTGACTTCAAAATTTTGGATTTTTTTTTTTTTTTTTTTTTTTAGAAGTTTGGTGATGTTTTTGAAACCAGAAATATGCCATAGGAACTGAGCTCATTTCTCAGGTATACACCATTTCACTTAAAGTTGCTGTTTCCAAGAAACTATCCTGATGACACTGAGGACTTATTATACATGTGTCTGCCACCAGCCAAGGTCCACAGGACATTCCCAGTTGGCCTGCTTATCTGAGTCCACTGCAGGTTTTGGCCTGTGGATCCCAATTTCCCGGGACCTGCCCCCGGAGGGGCGGAGCAGCAAGCAGGTTACTAATTCATTCCCCTCTTTCTCTCAGGTTCAGAAGCAGCCTGCCAGGCACTGGAGCCAGATGAAGCCCCCGGCCTCTGCCCGCGCCTGTGCCATCCTGCTGGTCCTGTTGCCGCTGCTGGCTGTCCTCCAGACCACCCGTGCCCAAAAGGTAGCGGCTGCCCCAGGCACCTGTGTGCGCACCGGAGTGTGAGTGGTAGGAGCTGGGGAATGAGTGACAGCCTGTGTGAGGGGGAGTGTGCGAATGAGCACAGATCTGTGTGTGTGCAAAAAAAATGGTGCTGATCCTCCACCAGGCATGGCCCCAGGGCTTTATAGACACTCCCTCTCCCTCTCCCAGCTCGCTAGAAGGGGTGATCCTATTCCCATGTTCCAGGTGGGGAACTGCAGGTTAGCAAGTTGCCCCTGGAGGCCGGCAGTGCGGGGAGGGTAGGAGTGGGAATGGTGAGCCCAGCTCGCCCACTCAGTGGCTGAATGGCTTCCAGGTAATGATGCTTCCGGTCTCCCTTTCCTCATCTGTGAAGCAGGATAATAACAGACCCATTTGGAGGTTTGTTGTGGAGATGGAACCTGTGACACTGTGGAGTGCTTAGTACAGTGCCTGGCACAGAGCAGACACTCATGTGTGTGACAAGCCAATCAGCCAGGCACCCACCTCTGCTAGGCTGCGTGTGCAGGTGAATGGAGCTGGCATGTACATGTAGTGTGTCGTATGTTGCCTGGCAGGAGATGTGTAAGGCTTCTTATGTGAGCACATGCGAACCTTAGACCTGGGTGGAAGAGCAAGTGCCTGGGTCAGTGAATTGGGGGGACCGACCGTCTCTGCAGGGACAGAGCCTGTGCTACAGGGCAGGCAAACGGGAGGTGGGGCCCACCGGTGCAGGGAAAGGGGGAAAGGAGAATGTTCCCAGCTCTTAGAGACTGGAACCTGGTTCTCCCTGATTCTCCCAGCTCCTGGAGGCCCCTGTGGGTGACTGGCAGGAGCTGTGTTCCTCCATTTCTGGTTGCCAGAAATCAAAGGACTTGTTTGCTGCCCTTACACTGCTCAGAGCTAAGGCCTTGAGCTTCCTGTCCCAACCAGGGTCAGGAAAAGTGGGAGTCCACTCCCAGTCACACTGGAGCTCATGCTCCACCTTCCACCTCCTGTGTGTTGACAGAGTGGTCCCTGCCCCTGGCAGTGTAGGGTGGGGAGCGGAGCACAGAGCTGCCTCTTATTTGAGAGAAAGACCCACTTGTGAAATGCCTCACGGGGTTTTGCCTGAGCCATCCGTCGTCAGTGGGGGTCAGGCTAGGCTGGGTTTGGGGCCTAGGTCAACGCCAGGCTCTGGGAGAGCATTGCCACAGGCAGGGCTGGCATTGAGACAGTTCCCCCGGTCCTCCCTCACTGCTCCAGAATGCCATCGACATCTACAGCCTCACTGTGGACTCCAGGGTCTCCTCCCGGTTTGCCCACACGGTCATCACCAGCAGGGTGGTCAACAGGGCAGATTCTATGCAGGAGGCCACCTTCCAGATAGAGCTGCCCAGGAGCGCCTTCATCACCAACTTCTCCATGTAGGTGCCTCCCGCCTGCCTCCGCGTCCCGTCCCCATCCAGCACTGCCATCCCCTCCCGGCATGCCCCTCAGGAGAGAGGACCTCCTCCTGACGTGAGGTGGTGTGCACCTGCAGGCAGCACGGGGAACCAGAGGCTTTATCAGGAACTTATTCTCAGAGATGTGCCAGCCATCCCCCATGCCCTTCCTCATTTCATCTCTCCAGCTCTCCCTCCCTCCTATCTCTTCCTCCATCTCATCCCTCCTTCCATCCATCCATATTACAACTGTCTCTCCATCCCTTGCTCCTTTCACCCCTCGCTCCACCTCTGCATTCCTCCCTGCCCTGTGCTGGTGGGAAGAGGGTTCAAGCCTTTTAGCCCTGTGTCTCCACTGGCCTAAGAGCCTGGCACCTCCCTCCTCAGCCTGCCCCCGGAGAGCTGGCCACAGGGCTGGGTGCACACGCAGCGCAGAAAGCACTTGCTGGTGGTGGGCAGGTTCCTCTGGGACAGTCTATGAGGGGGAGGGCAGTTGGAATGTGGGACCAGAGCAGAAGGGAGAAGAGAGGCCAGGACTAAGCACAGCCCTGCCTCCTCTGCAACCCTCCTCTCCTGTCCGTTCAGTAAAACAAATGTTCACTTACGTTGTGAGTGCCTCAGGGTAGATGGAGGCCTGGCACACCTTGCAGAGGCTGCCTGCCCTTACCCAGGGTCTTGCACAGTCTTATACACAATAGGCGCATAATAAACAGGGGTGAGGTCTGGTGAAGGTAGGAGTCACTCTACCAGGGGGCACAGCAAGTCACAGACAGGATCCCTGGAGGAAGTGGGGATTGGAGGGAGCCCCCCTCCCCCACCCCACCACCAGATTCTGCACAGCACCCACCCTCCTGCCCCAGGATCATCGACGGTGTGACGTACCCAGGGAACATCAAGCAGAAGGATGCAGCCCAGGAGCAGTACAGCGCGGCCGTGGCCAGGGGGGAGAGCGCTGGCCTCGTCAAGTGAGCCCAAGGGGGTGTGGGAGAAGTTGTCCCTGCCTTTAGTTCTGCTTCTGCCTCCGGTGTCCATACCTTACCTAGTCTGGAGGGGCAGGCCTGATGCCCTCCTCCCCCAGGGCCACTGGGAGAAAGATGGAGCAGTTCCAGGTATCGGTCAGCGTGGCTCCCGCTGCCAAGGTCACCTTCGAGCTGGTGTACGAGGAGTTGCTCAAGCGGCGTCTGGGAGTGTATGAGCTGCTGCTGAAAGTCCAGCCCCGGCAGCTGGTCAAGCACCTGCAGGTACCCGGAGCTGCCTCCTCCCAGGAGCCTCCTAGAGGACCCTGTGCTGCTGAGGGTGCTCCTCATGTCCCCTCTGCCTCCTGAGAGGCCCAGCCCTGGCTCCTGGCTAACCCTGTGACCCATTTCTTCTTCCAGATGGACATTCACATCTTTGAGCCTCAGGGCATCAGCTTTCTGGAGACAGAGAGCACCTTCATGACCAATGAGCTTGTAGACGCCCTCACCATCTCACAGAACCAGACCGAGGTGGGCCTGCCACAGTGGGTGGGAAGTGTGGGGACTGAGGGGCCTGTGTTCAGGCCAGCCCAATGAGATGGATCTCCAGAGAGCGGGACAATTAGGCAGAATCTCTCAGCTGGCGAGCTTCTGAGGTGTCTGTGTCCATGCTGACATGTGACAGATGAGGAGGGCAAGGCCTAGAGGAGAAGGGCAGGTGCTGCTTTGCACCTGAGATTGGGGGCGCCTGGCAGAGGACACTGACCTGAGGGTCCCAGGACCAGGGGGAAGGTTGGAGGCTGGATCACACACATCCCGAGCCCAGGCTCTGCTGGCATGGCTCTGGAGCGGAGGCTCCTCGCTCACACCATCCTCTGTACTGAGGCCGTCCGCCTGACAGCCCAGCCTGAGAGAAAGTTCCCTGGCGTTTGACATGAGGTGGAATTCTCATCCCGGGCGATTCCCAGATGGGGTGAGGGGTGTGAGCATGACCTCGCTGCTCCCCAACATCAGCCCAGTCGGTCGTTCCTCCAGGCTCACATCCGTTTCAAGCCAACACTGTCCCAGCAACAGAAGTCTGCAGTGCAAGAGGACACAGTGGTGGATGGTGACTTCATCGTCCGCTATGATGTGAACCGCACCCTCTCTGGAGGCTCCATTCAGGTGCGTGGGCTCCAGGGAGAGCAGAATAACCAGGAAGTCCCTCCATCCTCTGGAGCCGCAGCCTGGCTGTTGTAGAAGAAAAGGAAAAAAAAACAAAAAAACACTCCTGCTCGTCAGTGTGCACCAAGGGCAACAGACAGAAAACACGCAGTGTAGTTTTGCTGTCCCTGAAAGAATTCCCTTTCGGAAGCAGAAAAGTTTCATCTGCTAAAGAACGTTTATTACCTCTAAACTGCCTCAGCCATTCAAACAAATAGGCAAAGTGGAGTAGACTTCTAGTGGGTCGTGCATAGCAGGGAAGTTTTCACCGAAGGAGTAGCCTAGGAGATGGTGAGGAATGTGAGCGCAGGCGGAGTGTGTCCCTGAAGAGACCAACCACAGGACTTGTATGCATATGTGCATAAGCCATGGACTCAGGCAATAGGGTGGTGAAGGACCAGAGGGGGATGGCAGACTAGAAGATGCCAAAGGGGGAAAAAGTAGGACATCTGTAATACTTTCACCAAGAAAGCTTTAAAAGAAAAAAAGATGGCGAGGACTTGAGGAGGTTAGCAGTGGGACTGTGACTGAGGAGCTTAAAATGAAGAGAGGATGGGGATTTGGGGTGAGGAGGTGGGGTGGGGCAGGGCAAGGCTGCAGCTCTCATCAGCTGGGGTGTGTCTCACTCTGGTCATAGATCGAGAATGGCTACTTTGTGCACTACTTTGCCCCTGAGGGTCTGTCCATGATACCCAAGAATGTGGTCTTTGTCATTGACACCAGTGGCTCTATGATTGGCAAGAAAATGCGGCAGGTGGGTACCATAGGCCAGGGCAAAGCCCTGAAAACTCTCAGCTCCCTCACACCGTCAGCTCTGGTCTAGCAGGCAGACCCTCCCTCCTCCATCTTCCCAGGTAGGAGGCTTTCAGAGACCGAGGTCAGAACTGCTCCTGACACTGGAGCCTTCACCATGTTCCACTGCAGGTGTGGGCCTGGGGTGCAGCCCAAGGGCACATGAACCCCCAAGAAGGACCCCTTGACACACCCACCTTGTTTCCCCTTCCCCTGACCAGACTCGGGAAGCCCTCATCAAGATCCTGGAGGACCTCAGGCCTGAAGACCACTTCAACCTCATTACCTTCAGCATGTATGCAATCCAGTGGAAGCCATCTCTGGTGCCAGCTTCGACCCAGAATGTGGAGGAGGCCAAGAAATACGCTAACAGCCTCAGGGCCCAGGGAGGTGAGCACCAGGGCAGCCCTTCAGGATGGGGGCCTCCAGGCACGAACCCCCCTGAGGCATCCTGAGAGTGTGTGTCCCTCAGGAACCAATATCAACGATGCTATGCTGATGGCCGTGTATCTGCTGGAGACAGCCAACCGGGAGAAGCAGCTGCCCTCAGGGAGCGTGTCCCTTATCCTCCTCCTCACTGATGGCGACCCCACTGTGGGTGAGGGCACAGGGAAACTCCAGGGCACACTGCCCAGGGGGCATCGCTGGGGCTGCAAGTGGTTCAGGGGAATGAGGGGTCCCTGAGGCCTCTCTGGCTCTCAGATTCCAAATATCTCCTGAGCAAATCTCTGTTTTCTCACCCCTGCCCCAAAACGCTGGGTCCAGGTGAGACCAGCCCCAAGCACATCCAGAAGAACGTGCAGGAGGCCATAGGCGGTCAGTACAGCCTCTTCTGCCTGGGCTTTGGCTTCGACGTCAGCTACGCCTTCCTGGAGAAGCTGGCGCTGGAGAATGGCGGCCTGGCTCGACGCATCTATGAGGACTCGGACTCCGCCCTGCAGCTGCAGGTGCCAGCCTACCCCTGAGGGCTGGGTGAGTCTGGGATGACCCTGCCTGGCCCTGGTGACACCCCCCACTCTGTAGGACTTCTATCAGGAGGTGGCCAATCCCCTGCTGACCGCTGTGACCTTCGAGTACCCAAACAATGCCGTGGAGGAGGTCACGCAGGACAACTTCCGGCTGTTCTTCAAGGGCTCCGAGATGGTAGTGGCCGGGAAGCTCCAGGCCCAGAGCCCTGAGGTGCTCTCAGCCAAAGTCAGCGGGAAGCTGGTGAGTGGACGGCCATCCTGGTGTGGAAGGGTGACTGCAGCAGGCATTCAGAGGGGCTAGGTTCAAACTCCAGCAATGTCAGACTCCAGCCGACTGACCTTGGGCTAGTTCCAAAGTGCCCCCTGCCACCATGGATGACCTTAGTTCTCACTGCATGGCTGGTGGTGGGGTTTCTTTTTCTTTTTATAATGATTTTATTTTTATTTATTTTTATATAATAAATATTTATTGTTCAGATTATTACCGGTGTTCCTTCCCCCCCCCCTCCTCCCCATAACTCCCCTCCACCTGATTCCCCTGCCACTGTCTTCATCCACATTTGTAAGGTTTTGTCCAATCTCTTCCCACACCCCTCAAACCTCCTTCCCCCTGATAATTGTCTGTCCACTCCCTTTCTATGCTCCTGATTCTATTATATTCACCAGTCCATTCTGTTTTTCAGATTTTTTATTCACTTGATTTTTAGATTCACTTGTTGGTAGGCATGTATTTGATGTCTTTTTATTGTTCATAGTTTTTACCTTTATTTTTTTCTTCTTCCTCTTCTTAAAGATTACCCTTCAGCATTTCATGTAATCCTGGTTTGATGGTGATGAACTCCTTTAGCTTTTTCTTATCTGTGAAGCTCTTTATCTGACCTTCAATTCTGAATGATAGCTTTGCTGGGTAGAGTAATATTGATTGTAGGTTCTTGTTTTTCATCACTTTGAATACTTCTTGCCACTCCCTTCTGGCCTGCATAGTTTCTGTTCAGAAATCAGCTGACAGTTGTATGGGTACTCCCTTGTAGGTAACTAACAGTTTTTCCTCTTGCTGCTTTCAAGATTCTCTCTTTATCTTTTGCCCTTGGCATTTTAATTATAATGTATCTTGGTATGGTCCTCTTGGGGTTTCTCTTGTTTGGGATTCTGAGCGCTTCCTGGACTTGTAAGTCCATTTCTTTCACCAGGTAGGGAAAGTTTTCTGTCATAATTTATTTCAATAGGCCTTCAATATCCTGCTCTCTCTCTCCTTCTGGCACCCCAAAAATCTGGATGTTGGTATGCTTAAAGTCATCCCAGAGGCTCCTTACACTATCCTCACACTTTTGGATTCTTCTTTATTTCTTACTCTCTTTTTGGGTGTTTTTTGTTTCCTCAGATTTCAGATCTTTGGTTTGACTCGAGGTACGTTTATCTACAGTTGAGTTTCTGTGTATTCTTTATTTCAGACAGTGTATGCTTAATTTCTGACTGGTCCTTTTCCTTTTTCCCTTTTTTTTTTTTTTTTTTTGTATTCTCATTAGGGTCCTTGAAGGTTTCTTCAAGTTTTTTAGTGGTTTTAGAAGATTCTTGAGTAACCTTATAAATGTGATTCTGAACTCTGTGTCTTCCAGTAGTTTACTTTCCTCCATCTCTCCCATTCGTGACATACTTCTGTGCCTAAGCATATTGGTTGCCTCCCTGTGTTGATGGAGTGGCTTTGTGTGATAGGTGACATATAGGGGCCAGTAGCTCACCTTCCCCAATCACCCAAGGTGGTTGCTCTTGGTATACCCCTTTTGTGGACTAAGTGCAAAGTCTTGGTGTAGTTGAGCCTTAATTGCTGTTGGTGCACTGGGAGGAATTGACGTCCAGACCAATTGGCTGAGGACCCGCTGTGTCTATAATGGAAGAACTGCTACGCTGGAGACACGCTTATGGTGCAGGCCTTGTTTCAGTGGAGCTTTGGTGCTCACTGAGTCCGCCTCCCGAATGTGTCACTTATGGATGAGAGGAGTTGAAATTTGGTGTCTCACACTGACCATTAGATACCCTGGCTTCTGGATCTCCAATGGTGTGCATTTCAGCTACTGTCTGAAGCCACCCTGCAGGAGCTACAGCAAGAACCACAGTCCACTCCTCCCTGCTTGAAGCTTGGAGGCTTTGGAACTGTCTGCACCAGATTTCAAGTTTGCTATGTTAAACTGCAATAGAGAAGGCCATTCATATGCAAAAGCCGCTGCTTGGAGCTTGGGTGTGTTTGTAAACTGTGCAGGTCTAAGTCTCAGGGCATCGCTAGGTTAGGGCATGACAAACAGCAATGGCTGCCAATCAGCCGTCTCTGTCTCTGACTGCTTCCCCACATCTCGCGCCCCAGCACAGCAAACAATTATTCTTGTGTGCAGTTCTGCAAGCCAGCCACCCGCACTTTACAACCTGATGGCAGACAGTCAGCTTCTTTCCAGAAACTGGATTTCAGAGAGATTGGGAGCTTGTCTTTCTTCGGATTGAAGAAAGCAATGCCCTCCACCAGCCTGGATCTGCCGCCAGTCTGCATACCTCAGTTTTTCAGTGCTTGTGCCCTAAATGTTCCTTTTCTTTCAGTCTAGTTGTAGAGCTTCCACTCAACCAGCTTTCCCGTGGTTCTGGGTGATAGACGTCTTTTAGTTGTAGTTTTGAAATTGTTGTGCACAGCAGCAGTTTAGGTGTGTTTACCTAAGCCACAGTCTTGGATCTCACTGGTGGTGGGGTTTCAATGAGATAATGTCCTGATTCTCCTGAGAGCACCTGAGCTTGCCTGCATGTGGTAGGCACTCCATAGTCAGTCTGTGTTGCTGCTGCAAGGCACCGAGTTTGACATCCCCTCTGTCCTCCACCAGCTCTCCGAGATTGCTTTCAGGCAGGGAGGGCTGCTCCCACTTCACAGATGAGCAGACTAAGGTCCAACTTGCCCTGGGGCCCATTGCTGCCCAGGCAAGACTCACCCCAGCTCAGCACATGGTGGCCGCTCCTTGCCCAGTTCCCCCTGCCTCTGTGCCACAGGGGACCCCTCATTCCACAAAGAGAATCTGAGCACCTGCTGTGAGCCAGGACCCACCTGGACCCTAGGGACACTGCCCTCGTGGGAGAGGCATTGGTAAATCGTCACACAAACAAGGAAATACGCAGAGGCTGGAGTGACCCTGAGAAGATGAACCCAGGGACGGGGGAACAGCACTGGATCCCCAACCTGACCTGGAGGTCCGGGACAGCTTCCTGGACAGGACGCAGCTGCCACTGTGGGATGGATAGGAGGCGGCAGAACCAGATGGTGAAGTGATGGAGGAATGTTTCAGGCATGCATGGCAGGCAGGCACGCTGCGACCAGGACTGAGTCTCAGAGAAGTAGCACATGTCACAATGAGCAGTGCGTGCAGCTGACCAGAAGCCTGGCTCCCACCCCCTCTTTGCCACCTCCGAGAGGTGACGCCTGGGGATTTCAGCGAATCTCCCCGTGCCTCCGATTCTTCCTGTCTGAAAAGGAGAATCGGTCATCTTTTCACTTTGTGAGACTGCCGTGGGATTAACATGTGGCCCAGGGTAAACATTCCGCACATGTTAGCTGCCGGTGTTATCCTGGAGGCTGGGAGTTCCCAAAGTGCGGAACCCAGGGCGACTAGGGGGAGTCACCCATGCCTTTGGTTGACTACCTATTTATCCTAATGTATCTCCTGAGAAATGCAACTCTAACCCCAGACGTACGACTTCCCTGGTCGTATTGCTTGGGACGAGGCCAAGTGGAGAGTGTTAGTCTATTTAAAGTTCACTTAAGGAAAACCATCAAATAGATAGCTGTGCAGGTGGATAGGGCATTTGTGCAGGTGGCCTGCAGGTGACAGAGGTGTGGGAGGCCTGGCTCTGGTGAGAGACAGAGGAGGTCGTCCCCCGCAGCGGGGATGGGGTCGGATCCACATTGCAAAGGCTTTTGGTTGCCAGGGAATTGTGACAGGAAAGGCTGGAGTTCCTCTGCCTGCAAGCCCCACGTCCCAGGCTGCTGGCTAGGTCAGCCTGAGACAAGAAGGGCCCACCCCAAGAAAGGAAGCCGCGGTCCACCTGAAACATGGGCATATACTATGTCACTATCACAGTGCCTGGTCCCAGCAGAGGGCACCAGCTTGGTGAAAGGGCAGCTTAATGGAGTACATGGGGCTTCAAACCCTATCAAAGCCTTAGTTTTCTTTCCAACTCTGCCATGACTGCTGGGAAAGGCACTTGCCTCTCTGTCCCCCGAGTCTCCATCTTTGGGGTGAGCCCTCTTGGGACCCTTTCTGCTTTAAATGGCATTTGCTGCTGCTTCTGCACTGGCCTGGGGCCCAGATCCCATCCTTATTTTCCTTGTTCCCAAAACCTGCATGTGTTCTGGATTCCTGGCTTTGCACCTGTGATAGTTTCTACCTTTCTAGCCACGCCCTTCTCATCCTTGGAGGCTCTGTGGCTGAGCCCCTTACACCCCTAAACTGCCTCCCTGTTCCCCACATATTTGAAGGGAATGCAGTCTTGACAGCCTATCCGTGGCACCTGCCCAGTCAGTCCCCTAGGTTTCTCATGGAAGGCTGGGATGCGCCAGGCCAGGTGCCGGCTTCCGGCCCTCACTGCTGCCCCCTGCCTTGGCCCTCTTTCCAGCCCACAGAGAACATCACCTTCCAAGTGGAGTCCCAGGTGGCAGAGCAGGAGGAGGAGTTCCAAAAGCCCAAGTACATCTTCCACGGCTTCATGGAGAGACTCTGGGCTTACCTGACCATCCATCAACTGCTGGAGAGAATGTGGGTGGCCTGCACCCCCAAGGGCCTGCTGGGGAGGCCGCACACGACCTCATTGTCTTCCCAAGGTCCTCATGGGTGGGACAGCGCAGGTGGCCTGAGCATCCCCTATGGATGCAGAGAGGGGGTTCAGAGTTCCAGACTCTCCCAGTAGAGATCCCGCCCCCCACCCCCGAGGGTCTGGAAGGGAGGGAGAATGGAGCTAGGCATCCAGGGACCTGCTGGCCCTCTGATTCTCTCTTCCTGCAGGGTTTCTGCATCGGATGCTGATAAGGAGGCCCTGGAGAAGCAAGCTCTGGACTTGTCACTCAACTATAGCTTTGTCACCCCCCTCACGTCCATGGTGGTCACCAAACCGGAAGGCCAAGAACAGTCTCAAGTTGCTGAGAAGCCCGTGGAAAGAGGTGGGTGTGAGAGTGGGCTCCTAGCCTCTGTGACAGCAGAGTCTGGACCCAGTCTTTTCCCCAGTCCCTCCCCCACATCCTGACCAAGACCCTAACGCTGCCACACACACTCCCAGGACCCCCGGGAGATGCATCCCATTTCATTGTTGAGGAAACTGAGGCCAGGCCTCCCGACCCTCCTGAATGCACTGCAGCTGTGTAGTGCTGGGCTGGGAAGCCACGTTAAATAAGCATTTCACATGTATGAAAACCACCCTGATGGTATCTCTCTCCCTCTCTCACTCACTTTTTCTCTCTTCTCTTTTTGTTTTTTTCCAGAAAAGGTTCCCTCAGGTAAGGGCCTAATCCCTCAGGTAAGAGGCTGGCATTGGTGACGGGTGGCTGTATCAGGACTTCGGACCCCAGTCCCACAAAGTTTCTGGCCAAGGCCTCTCCAGCCCAGCCTGCTGCCAGGATGGGGCTTTGTCTGCCCAAGCACGTTGGTGCTTTAGTCACCTGTTGGCTCAGATATTGGCTGTCCTGGGCGCTAGGGACACAGTCTCCATCCAGCTGGATGCATACCCAGGTCTCTCTGATTTCCAGGTCGCACTGGCTTCAGACCTGGATTCATAGGACACACATGGCCCAGATTACCAGGTATCAAAGCAGGGGAGGTGGTGGGAGGGGAGATTGACAGAACCTTGACCCTGGCCGCAGGCTGGGCTCTGCCCTGACTCTGGGTGAGTGGCTTGCTTGGCTCACCTGGCTGGTGGCTGGGCTGGGTCTCAGTGTGTGTGATTAGGAGGCAGCCATGCAGGACCTTTTGATACCGGCAGAAGAACCCTCAGGGGACAAGGTAGTTTGAAGTGACCGATAGCCCGCTGGAGGAGTTCAAGAAGGGTTCCTTTTCCCAGCTTTGAGTTTCTCCGGGCTGTGGGGGGAGAGGCTCTCAGAGTGGTGGGTGTGGGGAAGGGAGCCATCTGCCCTCTCTGCATCCGTCTCCCGGGGTGGGTCCCAGAGCCCTGGCGGTGGGGACCCATGACTCCGCTTGAGCAAACACGACAGGTGTCAACCTTTCTAAAGCAGGATTTTCCCTACTCGCTCAAGTTCCTGACCTGCCCGGCAAGAAAGGGGGACCACCTGCACTTCTGCTTCCTTCTCAATATATTTATCCAATCTCTACTTTGGTTACGGATCCTAGGCAACCAAGTGGGGTAGGTAAGCCACTTTCTGACTAATTTCCTCAAGGGGATGGGTAAGCCTGCCTGTGCAGTTGGATGAGAGCAAGCACCTGCACAGGCTGTGCACAGGCCAGAGACAGTTGCTGTGGGGCTTGACATGAAGTAGTGTGTCATGTATTTCACTGAACCAGATTCATTACACTCTGGAGGCTGGCTCAGCATGGAACCTTCTAGAAAGGGAAGGCTCCCACCATTCCCAAAGCCATGAGTGGCCCATGAGCTGTTTCTGATCTCCAGGCTGGATTGAGACCCAGCCGCAACACCAGCTGGACCCTGTCTCCTCGGTGTTTTCCTAACGTGTGCTCTCCTGGGTTGGGTGCATGTGGGACAGGGGTCACAAGGCTGGAGCTTGGCGGGGCGGCAGGTAGCAGTGATGGCAGGAGGAGGGCATGTTGATTGCTCTGAATCCTGACGGCCTTCTCCCTTTCCGTTTCTGGCCAATCCTGTACTAGCATCTTTCTCTGACGGTGGTTCCATGTTAGTGGTTGATAACCCACATATGACAAAGAAAGGTAGGTCCCCAGACCTGATTCCCTGAAGTGGACTATGGCCCAAGAGCTGGGAGACCCTGGGATGAGAGAGCCCTGGGGATCTCATGGTTTCTCAATGTTGAAGTGGAGAAGGAACCCTGGCCACACCATACACTATCCCATCCTTCCGTTGCCCTTGCCCCCAACTCTGAGAAAGGGCATGCCTAAACACAGACTTTTTCTTTCAGAAACAAGCCCTACAGCCCCACCACCAGGTAAGTTGCCTGCCCTTCTTTGCCCCGCTTCCCATCGCTGCCCTCCTGATTTTTCTACCTGCCCCAGCAGCCACATCTGCCCCAGCCCCCATCCAGGCTCCCACCGTCATCCTGCCTCTGCCGGGGCAGAGCGTGGACCAGGTCTGCGTGGACATCAAGCACACCCGGGGGCCAACATTAGTCCTGCTCTTTGACCCTGACCAAGGTGAGGCCTGACCAGTCACCTTTCAGAGAAACCCTCTGCAGGCAGGCAATGCCCATAGCGACCTAGAGGCAAAGCCCAGAAGGGGAGGCCAGGCTGATGGAGGGGCATATGAGGCTACATGGGGTCACACAGCAGTGACTGGGCCTTGGCAGCCAAGTGGGGGTTTACTAGGGAGAGGCAGAGGTTGGCAGAAGCCCAGAGCGCTGAAAGATAGTAGTGGGGCCTTAGAGAGTATGGAGGAGTGGAATGGCAAGAGGAGGGAGAGTGCTGACCAGAAAGAAGGGTCATACAGGTTGAGCTGAGGTGACACGTCAGATATGGGAACATACAGCACTCAGGGATGCTCACACGCACTCTCCCACCTCCACACACCAGGCCCAGAGTCTCTTTGCTCCCTGAGGGCGGGGACCGCTGATTTTCCAACTCGCTCTTGGCCATGGCACCTGGCTCAGGGCCAGGCACACTACAGCGCTTTCTAACGGTTCCTGGACTTCAGACACAATCTGCCTTCTCAGAGGGCTCATCTGAACCTGTCCATCACTGAGGATCTGTGGCCCTTCCAAAGTCAAATGCAAACAAGGGATGAGAGCAAAGATGGTGGACACCAGACTCCAGTGTGAGGGAATGCTGGGGACAGGGCAGTGAGGAGGGGGCTGGTGAAGGACAGTCCTGGGGGACATAATCAGAGAGCGCCTCCTGTGCAGGCCAGTGCCCAGCCGGGCCATGCCTCTGACCTCTGCTCTCGGCTCTCTCAGGGCTCGTTGTGACTGGGGAGTACAATATGGAGAAGGCCCAGTTCTCCTCGTTCAAGGTGACGTTCCAGAATCCCCAACTGCAGGTCGACGTGTACCCTGAGCACGTGGTCGTGACTAGGGGCCGAAGAAGCTCTGAGCACAAATGGAAGGAGACTTGGTTTTTGGTGATGCCTGGGTAAGCCGCAGGCTACGTTAGTGGCAGTGCTGACCGGTGGCCTGAGGCCACAGGCTTGGGATGAAGTGCTTGGGCAGGGCATGAGTCCTCTGCTATGGGCCGCCCCCACCTGTTGGGCAGAGCCATACCTTTTTCTCTGGGGGCACCAGTACTTGTCCCGGGGACCTGGCTGCTCACCCACGGTCATGCCCCTGAGCACTGACCCTTACACACACATCCACCCCAAGGGGTTTCATTGGCCGCCACACATGCAGGTCTGGGTGGCCTGGCACATCGAGGGGGACCAGATGTGGGCTTTCCTATCGGAATGGCCACACCTAACCCAGGGCACTCTCCCGTGCAGTACAAAATGTGGATTGGAGCCACACTGCTGCTGATCGTGTGTGATGCTGTGCAGACAGCTTAGACCCTCTTAGCCTCAGTTTCCTCACTCATGCTGGGGGAGACTCACCCCAAGCCTGAGTTAGAGGCTAAGCAGAGACCCAATGAGGGAATATGACAGGGAGCACTTTGCTCATTAGAAGGGGTGGTGCCCACGGGGCATGCTGCAGGGCAGCTGTCTACGTGGTGAGGGAATGGGGACAACAGTGAGGAGTTGGAAGGCACTGCACAGGTGGAGGTTAGAAAAGTCTCTTTTAGCTTCGTCCTCACGTTCTGGCAGCTGGCAGGTCTCGGAGGGGCATGGTGACCTCTCTGGGCGGGTCTCCTGACCATCGGGCCTTCCAGAGGCAGCTCTCTGGGTGCAGAAGTCACGAGGGGACTGGAGTGAGGCCGATGCTCGGGCCCTCTGGGAGCACTGCCCTCCTGGTCCCCGCCTGTGCTGAGTACAAAGAGACTGGTTTCCACCTGACAAGTGAGTGAGCACCTGGCCAACCTGAGGGCTCACCTGAAAATCTCCCCATTTCATGAAAGAAAGTTTCCTGTTATCTGACAAATACAGAAGATAGAATAAAGAACTCCTCTTAATCATAGTGATAGGCTCCGCACACTTGCAAGAGCTACAGAAGGTCTCCATGCGGAAAATCAGACCACACCTGTAGTGAGTCTTGGGGAGTCAGGGGAAACTTAGTGCAGGTCCCTTTAAGGTAACCTCAGAGTAACAGCTGGGTCTTGTTCAACTTGCTCGAAGGAGCCTAACATTCCTAAGAAAACCAAAAAGGTAAGCCTGTCAGAGATTATTGTATGTAAAAAAGAAGGGGACAGAATCAAAAGAGACCTGCCCTTGTACATGTTAGACGTACAAGTAAACACTGATCATCAAGGGAAAGGGGCTCCGGCAGAGTGAGTCCAATACCCCCGGAATCATATCAGAGTTATTTGTGGGGAACCAAATCTAAGAAAACAGAGGGAAAGGAACCGTTATTTGGTTGTAGAAATGCTGGGATCGCCAGCTATCACTAAATTAACGTTGGCCCCAGTTGCTGAGGAGAAAACTGAGGCTCAGAATATGAGCTTCCCAGCCAAGGCCACAGCAGGGATTGCCCCGCCCACCCCACCCCACCAGCCAGGTGTCTGCATGCCCACCTTGCTCTTAGGCGCCTGGGTTTCCCCACAGCCTCACGATGACCATGGACAAGGTGGGGCTCCTGCTGCTCAGCAGCCCAGACAAAGTGACCATCGGCCTGCTGTCGTGGGACGGCCCTGGCCAGGGGCTTCGGCTGCTTCTGCGGGACACTGACCGCTTCTCCAGCCGCGTGGACGGGATCCTTGGTATGCTGCCCACGACCCTGGCCAGGGCTCCCTCCATCCACCTCTGCCTGGGCACAGGCAGTGCCGTGTGTGTCCCAGTCCCCGTGTCTTCATCCCTCACTGACCACCCTTTGTCTCTCAGGCCGCTTTTACCAGGGCGTGCTCTGGGGGCCCCCAGATGCCACAGATGACAGCAAGCGAACACTGAGGACTCATGGGTTTGACTTCAGTGCCACCAGGTGACTCCACGCAAACAGGCCAGGGCTGGCACTGGGAGGCTGAGAGCCGGTCCCTGGGGGCCTCCGCTCCCCTGTCCGTACCAGGGATCTGGAGATAGTCAGGTGAAAGGTTGGTGCTTCAGACATGTGTGACCCAGCCCTCAGTGTGACCCCACAAAAATGGTCACCTCAGACCCAATGAAAACACCCCAGCCAGAGATCACTAAGGGTGAGTTGGGGGCATTAGCAAACTCCCTGAAGTCGCAGAGCCCTGGACCCTGGACAACTGGGTGCCCTTGGGTGCCAGGACCTTGTCAGCCTGTGCTGGAGAGAATTCTAAGGATCCCTGAAACCCCACCTTCCATTTGCCCATTCCTAGCTCTCTCCCTCTCTTCCCACCACACCTGAGATTTACTAACCACCTGTATGTCTGTCTGTCCATCCCAGAGAACTCAAGCTGGATTACCAAGAGGGGATCCCGGGAACAATGATTTCCTGCTGGTCTATCGAGCTATTTTCCTGATGGCAGGAATTATACCCTCCCAAACCCATGCCATCTGACTGTGTGCAGATGGCTGTTATCCTGTGACCAGAGCCGCCTGTTGGGTCTCCACCGTGATGGGGAGGGGAGTTCCACTTATTACAAATAAAGGAAGGTAGTGTAAATCGGGGAGTGGGCATCTCTGGTTCCTTCGAGCCAAACCCCAGGGCTGTAGAACCTCCCCCTGAACACTTAGCACCATGTGACATTAGAATCTTCACATGATCAGCCCACAAGGCCTGAGGCCAATAGATCCCTGAGGAGCTTTTGGTCCACTCCCTTCATTTCATAAGGTGGAAACTAAGATGTAGAGAGATTGAACCACCCATGTCACTCCAGTCCCCAGCTTGGGGTCTAGGGCCGGAAAACATCCTCTGAGAGCAGAGGTTCTGTTTCAGTCCATGAAAACCAGTTTTCATGTCATGTCATTTGTTAATCCTCACCCGAAGATATTTTTCCATTGATATTTAGAGAGAGTGGAAGGGAAGGGGAGAGACACAGAGAGTAACATCAGTGTGAGAGGGACACATTGATTGGTTGTGTCCTGCACGAGCCCTGACTGAGGCCAGGGATCGACCCTGCAACCAAGGTACATACCCTTGACCAGAATCGAAGTCAGGACCTTTAGTCCTCAGGTTGATGCTCTATCCACTGAGCCAAACTGGCTAGAACCATGAAAACCAGTTTTGACTCTTCCTATCTCTATTTACAAAAGTGAACTGGGTAAAAGTTCTCAGCAAGCTTTCCAATGGGGCTTGCATGATGCAATTTGATTTTCACCCGTGTGCTCCCCACCTGGAAAGAAGCTAGCACTGGAAGACAGGAGACAGACAGGAGGCCCTCATGCCAGGAGGGAAGTGTCTGTCCCATGGAGGTGACCAGGTCCCCAACTCTAAATCCTCTCCTATCCATGCCCCAATTCCTGCACAGTCAGAGTGTACTTAAAAATCATTTGTAGCCCAGGGAGCTCAGTTGTGTGGAGCATCACCCTGTGCACCAAAAGGTTGCAGGTTCAGTCCCCAGTCAAGAGCACATACCTGCGTGTGGCTTTGATCCCCAGTTGGAATGCTTGCAGGAGGCAACCCATTGATACTCTTCTCTCACATCGATGTTTCTCTTTCTCTCTCCCTTCCTCTCTGGCTAAAAATATATACATACATACATAAATAAGTAAATAATAAAACTTACCCTTGGGTGAGGATATTAAACACACACACACTTTTTAAAACAAAACCCATGGGAATAAGAGAAGAGCTGAGCAGAGGCAGGGTTCAGTCGGGATCACCCTACGGGAGAAGCTGCAGCTCAAAACTTTGCTCTGAGCTTCCCCACAGCCAGAGGAAAGCAGAAAATGAGCTCGTTTGTTTGTTAAGAGAAAGCAAACCAGATCACCAGGGAAAGCCTTTTCCCAGCTCTTGAGCTCTGTAGGGTGTTTACTGAGTGAGTCTCTAGAGGGGTCAGAAGAGTGGCCCATGGGTGGGCTCCAGCAGCAGGTTTGCCAAAGGCACAGCCACACTCCATCTGCCTGGTTGGCTGGCAGGGGGCTCAGGCTGTTGCTGTGAGACCAGGGGGCTGCCTTGAGGCTCTGTTGGACTTGCTGTGAGGCGAGCTCTGACACACCTACCAAGATGAGAGACAGGGGGCCCACACCAAGCTCACGCTCTGGGACACCATCACCTGGGCTGGGCCAGGCTGGGCCGGGCTGGGGGTTTGTATAAAGCAGAGGAGTCTGGGTGACTTTCTGGCCCGGCAGCAGGGCAGGTGCCTTCTGTGAACAATTGGAAGTAGGTCCCTGCCATCATTGTCTTGTTCACTGAGTGCTTTCCAGCAACTGCTGGGGCCAGGCCCTGGACAGAGTGCTGTGGGCACCATGACACACAGTGCCTGCCGTGACAGCTGCCACCCAAGAACGACCAGGTGCTGCAAGGCTCCCGGAGGGAGTCCTCTTGTTCTAGCTGGGGAGGATCCGGGAAGCTTCCAGGAATGTGGTGTGGCTGGGGCTGAGTTTTGACGAATGAAGAGAAGTCCGCCCCATAGAAAAGGAGGACAAGGACACTGGGCCGAGAGCCAGGACATTGTGGATTGAGTTCAGGGTAGGGGAAGGGAAGCATGGGGTGAGGAGGACGGTGGAGAAGCAGGGCCAGGCCAGCACTGGTTGGGTGCACTTTGCCATGGAGCATGATTTCTATCCTGAAAGCCAGCGAGCCATCAGAGGCACAGCCAGAGTGACGTGGAACTGGGATGAGGACAGAACCTGCCTGGAATTGACCTTCAAGGAGGCTTCCCTGTCTGTGTTGAGGGAGGGGAAGGGGCAGTTTTGGGCTGTGGGCCTCCTCTGCCTTTCTGCCTACCTGCCAGGCTAGGCTGCCAGCTAGAGTGGCAGGACACGCAGGGCTTGCCTACTTTAGGATGTCCTTTCCCAGGCTGGGCCCTTTTTGCCATCCCAGCCTGGACACCTGCCATGTTTACTCTAGAATGCTGTCTCATATGGCCCTCTCTCTAGAGTAGCATCAGTGCCAGTCCACAAGTTACCACTCATAGACGCCTAGGGGGAGGAGGATTCCTCTGATGATAAATGTTTCCTCCTGAACTACCCCCCAATACCCTCTGCAGGGCCTCAGGCTGGTGTCCCTAGGAAATCCAGAGAGGCCCTGGAGTGGGAGGTAGGAAAACTGTGTAGCCCATGACCAGATCCCATCCCCACCCTCACTGGCATTCATGATCCTTCCCAAACAGACTCCATCCTCTTCTGGCCTTATTGTGTCCCTTGTTATGTCATTGAGCCAAGCTACCCTTTGTTCCCTTCAAAGGGGTACCCTCAATCCAGCATGCTCTTATCCCTGCAGGAAGAGGGAGCAACAGAGGCAAAGGATCTGGGCAAGAGGGCTTGTGTTTGCAGAACTGAAAGTAGTCGGGGTGTCTGGAACCCAGAAAGTTAACGGGGGATGGCTGATTCGAGGAGTTGATGAATCTGAGAAGCCATAGGAAGGACTTGTCATTATCTCAAGAGCAATGGCTGGGAGATGTCATTGACAGGGTGTAGGCAGGGAGCAATGATTGGTTCTGCTCTGGAAATCTCCCTCTGGAAGCAGGGAGTCCCAGGAAGGGGCAGTTACAATTACTCAGGTGGAAAAGGCTCTCAGAGCCCATAGTCCAGGAACTGGCCTGACCCTCACCCCACCTAGGACTTAGTGGGGTATGATTGGAGGATCCCAAGCATCCCCAACTCAACTGAAGGCATACTTGAGGTATCTGTGCAAACAGGAATGGGTCACTGAGCTATGTGCCCATACATTCTAGCCCAGAATATTGGTTTTATCTGATGAACAAATGAGTGATTGGTGGATGAATGGATGGGTAGGTGGGTGGGTGGGTGGGTGGTAGATGGATGAGTGATGGATGTGTGGATGGATGGATGAACGGACAGCGGGCACATGGGTGGATGGATGTCATCTACAATCCACTGCAGACTGTGCCAGCCCTGGAAGACTGTTTCTGAGCCACAGAAGGACCTCTAGGCCACAAGGATCCAACAGGAGCTCCGGAGTAAGGACCAGACTTTCCTCATGACCCTTTTAGCCTCTGAAATGCACTCAGCCCTTCTCAACTTCTCAGAGACTCTTTGCTCCAGAATCCATTTTTTTCTTCTTCATACATTTGACTTGCCAAAGTGTGACACCAACCAGCCGTGTCCTCCAGCAGCATTGCTGGGGAGGCCCAGGAAGCTGCCTTCCTAGCAGCCAGTCCTTCCTTTGAGCTGCCCTAAGTCCCAGCTGGTGTTCCCCAGAGTAGGGGCCGAGAGAGGCATGCACAGGCTGGCATGGGTCTGGTTTCCACTGTGTCCTCTATTGTCACAGCCCTTCCTCAGGCCTGGCTCTGTGCCCCGCTCCAGATGCCAGGCGAGCTGTGCCAGCCACTCAGAACAGGTCAGGGACAATGTAGTCGCTATGGACCCCGTTAATCACCCCTTGGCCATTGTTGTGGACAAACCAGCAGGCCACATGTGTGCCATTATGGACATCCTTCCTGTAGTCTTTCTGGTAGCCCCTGGAGAAAGGAGAGAGATGCTGTGGTACACAGGGTAGACAAGATGGCTGTTATGCTCCATGGACCAAAGTTGGAAATGGTGCCAACTACATAATTCTCTGGCAAAGAACAAGGTTGCATCGTTATTCCTTCTAGGGAGCTGAGTGTGGCCTTTCCCTGATGCAGAGGGGCCAAGAGGTGGTCAAGACCCCAGAGGAAAATGAGGGAACCCCGCAGAACACAAAGCCTGCTGGGCCAATGTGTGTGGGCAGAGAGGGCTTTTGGTAGTGGGCAGGGTGAGGGTATCAGATGGGTCCCCTCACCTGGTGACTGCCAGACGATGTTTCTTCACCAGCATGGTGGCATGTATCTTTGAGGAGTCATTGCTTGGGTTTAAGTCAGACACTTTAAAAGCAAGGGGGTGGAAGAATTGTCCTGGGAAGAAAAACATTTACACTGTCAGCCCCTGCCATTGCCCCAGGTATCATGGCCACTCGCCTTCCAGGGTTAAGACAAGGGGTGAGTGTGGTGCGGTGTGCGGGGCATGGAGTGACTAGGATGGCCTTGCACATGGCTTTTCCCTCTGCTCTGCTCAGCCTGAAGCTTCAACATTCCATACCCATGTGACTTTGTTGACATCCTGTCACTTTCCAGCACAAAGAAGCCTAGAAAGTTAAGGTGGACAGGATGTTTATTTCACAGCTGGTGCAGAACCACCTTAAAAGTAATATCTCTTCCAAAGGAGACCACCAGAGCCTCCTTGTTGATCTTCAAGGAGAACCTAGGGGAGCAGATGAGGACAGCAGGGGCACAGAGGCCATGACACCAGCATCTGAATCAAGCACATCGTGGCAGAGCCTGCTCTGTGCATGGCATCTGAGAACACACAGACTCCAGGCACTAGCTCAGGGCTGCTGGAGGAAAGACATGTCATGTATTCGGAATCTGCCTCCACTGAATGCAGTCTTGCTCCTCCATAAGCAGGAAAAAGGTTTCCTGGGCATGTGGAGGCCTGGGATCCAGTCCCAGCTCAGCTGCTAGCTTCCTGGGCAGGTTTTACGCCGGCTCTGAGCCTCTGTGGGAGTAACACTCCTGCCTGCCTACCAGGCTCTGGGTAATCTAGTGACATAGGAGAGGCTGAGCAGTTTGGGAACTAATAAATTCAGCTAGAGAAGATGCAAATGGGATTTTTGCTATTACCATATTGCCATGTCTACCTGATCCTTGGATCCACGTAGCCTTTCCCTCAAGGTCAGTCCTCTGAACTGTCCAGCTACCAATTCTGGTTCTCACAGGGGCCCTAGGCATTGGCTCAGGTCTACCACGGTCACCCTCCCCCAGGGCAGGGGCTGAACTCTGAGGCCATCAGTCTTTCCTGTAACCCCAAATGGATCTTTCCTCAGATTTCTACAAATCCTTCAAGCGTCCTTCCATCGGGTCCTGGTGTGGGGCCTTACCTTTCCGAGGTGAGCGTGACCATATCCAGCCAGCTGAAAGTACTCTGTGCAGCCCCATTCTGCAGAGTAATCTTCTCTGTGGTCACCTCAATCCGGAAGTCCATCGGAGCATTGGCAATGCCCACTTTGCCAAGGTAAGTCTTTCTGTTCTTAGAGTTTGAGCTGTTTCCCTTGTCACCAATGATCTGCCCATTTACTGTTAAGCCTGCCAGGGGCGAGGGGCAATAAGAGACCATCAAGATCGTCTGATCAGCCAGCCATTAAGCATGTGACTTCCACCTCAGCCAGACTTGCTGCGAGGTAGCAGAGTGGAGGTCCCCACAAGAGACCAGAATTTCACAGTTAACCCATGTGTTCCTAGACCATCTTGGCTCATGCTGGTGGCTGAGGGCCCACAATGTAGACCTGTCTCTTTGCCTGGGCCAGGAATTGTTATTGTTCAGAGAGAAACGATTCCCCAGCTATAGGCTGAGTCCTGCCTGCAGGGCCATGCTGTCCTTAACTCTAACCCTCTCCCCTCACACTGGCCCCTGGGAAACCTGGCTAGCTTGTGGTTCTGGACAGCCCTCTCCAGCATGTAATCTACATAGAAAGATGGAAGCATTGTGGGCAGAGTGAGGACCTGGTCCATATGCCCACTCGGGGGACGCCAGGCCTTCCCAGGAAGACCACTGACCCCAGCCCCACCCCTCAGCTCCAACCTGTAGTGGGGTCTTGAATGAGGCGCAGCACTGTGCCTGGTTCTTCATCGATATTGAAGCAGATGGCATCCTTATTCCCTCAGACTTGGATGATGAAGTGGGGGTCTCCATCCACTGAGGGCACATCAGAGAGAGGGCTAGGTGCTGGGGCCTCACCCTCTGGCCTCTGTGGGATGGAATCCTAGGCAGGCAGGAGGCACTGGGCCCTGGGCCCTGAGCCTTGCTCCCAGAGGAGCCGGGGAACTCACCATAATAGTAGGGATTAGAAGGAGGCTGGTAGCTGGCTGTGGACACAAATGGAGAGGGGGCTGAACTGAACAAACAGGCCTGGGAGGCACCAGAACCCCAAACCCTCACGAGCCGAGGTTTGCCCACCACTGGCTTATGCTATAGAAATGGATGCATGCCCGGGAACTTCTTTCTAGGACTGGTGGTGATATGGGTGGTTCTTACCCCACCCCTTCCTGCTTCCTAATGCTCTCAACACCCACCCACTACCTCCCCCCCCCCCCCAATCTCCTCAGGATCCAACCATCTGCCTGCCCCAGGGAGCTGATGTAGGAAGACTCCAGAGGCATGCGCAGGGCTGTGCTGAGACAGGGGACTGTGGCTGTGGCGTGTACTCACTCTGGTAAGCCATGGTGTGGGCCACTGAAAAAAGAAGCCACAGGACAGTCGTGAGCAGGGGCCTTGGGTGCCGTGTTCCCAACACCTGGGCCTTTCTCCTGTCTTGGGGCTACCGGTGCACAGTGAACCCCCAGCACTGACAGAGAGAGGATGGGGACGTGAGCCTTAGCTTAGGCCATTGATCAGCAAACTGGTTTATTCATCAGAGTCAAATATCAACAGTACAATGATTGAAAGTTCTTTTGAGAGCCTAATTTTTTAAACTTGAACTATTTAGGTACCGTATTTGCCAGCGTATAAGACGACTGGGTGTATAAGACGACCCCCTAACATTTCCACTAAAAATACAGAGTTTGTTATATACTCGCCATATAAGACTAACCCCCCCCCCCCCCCCCCCACTTAGAGGCATATTTTTCAGGGCCAAAAAATCGTCTTATACGCCGGCAAATACGGTAGGTGTATTATTATTAACTTAGTTAGGGTACTCCTAAGCTGGACTTTACTAAAAACTGAAGGGGCCAAAGAACCTCATGTGGCTCACGAGCCGAGGTTTGCCCACCACTGGCTTATGCTATAGAAATGGATGTATGCCCAGGAACTTCTTTCTAGGACTGGTGGTGATATGGGTGTGTTTTTAAGGCCAAGGGCATGTCATGTTGTTATGGCTAACATGAAAGCCATCAGAAGATCAGCTTCTCCGTCATGAGTAATGCTCACAGCAGATCCTGTCTGCCACTCTTCAACTCCTGCCCCATCCCTTGTTGGGGTGGGATGAGGCTTACAGCTGTCCTTGGTAGTAACACACAGACACACACACACACGCACGCACGCACGCACGCACGCACCATAGGCACATACACACCAGTGATGTACATTTGACAGGGCTGTTCTAAGGGGAAAGCTGGATAGAACAACCTGTATTGATGGAGGTGAGGCAGGCAGGGGCTGGGGTAGCTCTGCCTGGTGGTGATGGGCTAGTGAGGGGTGAGGCTCCAATTTCATGATGAGAGAGACACTGGGTGCTGTGAATTCCAGCTCAGGCACTGCAACCAGGCTGCCTGGGCCAAAGCCCTGGCTCAGCCACCTGTAGACAGAATCCTTGTGCCCATAGACGTAACCTCTGTGCCTCAGTTTCTTCATAGTAAAATGAGAACCTTACTCAGAGGGTTGCCTTGGGACTCATGTAGTGTGAGTGCTCCATGTGGGACATGCTCATTTTGCAGGCCCCTGTTACTCTCGTACAGACTGTCCCTCCTCGGGCAGAGGAAGCCACCTCCAGTCAACGGACAATGGCCCTGGCATTCAGAGAGGGCAGACCCTGCCCCAAAGTTGCTCACGAGTGGGCAGCGGAGCTGGGACCTGAACCCAGGCGTGCTTGGAAAGGCCTCCTGGGATCTCTCTTATCTCCCTCCCGGGACCCCCACCCAGCTGCTGGCTGAAGCTCACCTGATTCCTGAGGCCCTGTGAGGGGAGAAGGGGAGAAATGCGTTAGCAGTCACAGACTCCTGGCATCTGGGCCAATGTGATCCCTATGCGTCCTGTCCAAGCAGCCCCAGGCGGTGGGCCTCCCAGCAGCCAGCTGAGCTCCCGCAACCCGGAGCTCCTGGCCTGGCCTGGACCAGCTCTCTGCCGCCCATGTCCCTAATGCCCACACCCCAGCCTGTGTGTTCAGTTGTGGGGATACTGGGGCTGCCCTCTTGGGGAATGGTGAGCAGGCCTGGTCCCAGCCTCCAGCTCTCAGAGCCTCTGACTCTCGCCATCCCCAGGTGCGTGCTCGGGGCCCAGCTTTAAGGCTGGGAGTGCTTCTTCCTGTCTAACCGAGCTCTTCCATGTTGCAGCCTAAGTCCCTCTCCCGGAAGTGGCCCTGGGCAGGGGACTCACTCCTGTACTCATATCCCTTTAGAGACTCAGAGGCTCCTCATCACCCTCTACACACACACACACACACACACACACACACACACACACACACACGGTCCCCACTGATGGTTTCACTCCCTCGACCCCAGTGAAAGGGTTGGACCCCAGATTGAGAACCACTGCTCTAGGGAGACGTCAGGATAAATGTGGATATGAAGATGCTCCATGAAGGTGTGACAGGGCCTTTCACTGCCCAGCCCAGTACCAGCAACTGCTTGGTGTTTGTGGAAGGAAGGAAGGAAGGAAGGACGGTGCACTGGCCATCCTGGGCTGCATGGGGAGTGGTCAGGGGGCATGGTTCTCTGGCACTCTTTCCTGGGAGTCGTGAGTCACATGGGGGTCTGCCAGGGTAGGGGCTGTGAGCTGTGTGTCAGCTGTGCAGGGTTGTGCTATGGCCCAACTCTTCAGCTGTTGGGCAACCAGCTCCACCCTGCCTCCCTCACCATGCCCCCTCCCTGGTGAAAGTCCTCACCTCTTCCACTACGCTGCGTTTCTGGGAAAGCAAAGACAAACACTGTCAGGTCAAGGACACTGAATAGGAGGCAGGATGTGACCCTCACATAACGCCTTGAAGGGCCTCTGGATGTGGGACCCACCCGGAGCCACTGGTCAGAGTAGACAAGGCTCTGAGTAGATGGGGAAACTGAGATCCAGCAAGAGCAGGTCTCAGGCTACCCAGAGGAGAGGACAGGGCTTTTCCCCTGCTGCACAGACCTCGGCTCACTGCCTGTCCCTGTACCCGGGTCCACGAGGCCTCCTCTCAGAGCACCCGCACCACTGCCCAGCCCTTCCTAGGCGCCTCTGCCCTTTTCTCAGAGGTGGACCTGCACAGCTGCTCAGTGAGGTGAGTGAGCAGGTCGTGGTGTATCACCCATTTGACAGGTGGGGAAACAGAGGCCCAGGGAGATTGAAGAGCCTTGCCCAGAAGCAAAGGGTAAGTTTGGAGCCCAGTCCCCCCAAATCCCAGCCCTGTCCCCTGCAGCTCATGACCCTGCCCTCTACCTCCCCCTCCCCATGTGGAGGACCACCCAGGCTGGGACCTCTGCCCTGTGATGGACCCAGATTGTGAAGAGAGGACAGACTTACCCCAAGTGGCCGGGAGGGGCTTCTTGGGAAGCCAAAGGCCACGGAGCTGGAGAGCAGGGCCATGAGGAGGCAGGGCCACCGAGCAGACGCCATCGCTGAGCTCACAGGCCTGGCCCGCGGTCTTTATATGAGCCAGCTGGCCGGTGTGGTCAGTGGCCTCCAGCAGGACTGGGGGAGCGGGAGTAACGGGAGGTGAAGGCTGTCCGGGAAGCCGGCGTGTGGATGGAGTAACAGGGCTTGTGTTTGCCTGAGCCAAAGGGCCCATGGGTATTGTCAACAGCGTGTGAACTTCACTCCCAGCGGCTGGGGGACATGGAGGCCTGGTGTAAGCGGAAGCTGTGTGCTGCCAGATGAGTCCTGGCACTCCCTGGGTGGGGACAATGGTGACAAGGTGTGGAGTCACATTTAGAGCAAATAGCCTAAATCTCTCAGCCTTGTTGGCATGGCCCCTGGATCGCAGCTCCCCCTCTCCTCTGGCTCAAGGCGGCCAGGGCACAGAACCAGTCCCATCACTCTGAGGCTCCCGTTTCCATGGCTGCAGCCCTTGCTCATATCCTTCTCTGGTTCTCACGGCCCCAGGGAAAGGGTGAGCCCCAAGTCCTGTGGTCCAGCTCTCTCTGTGACCTGGTTCCAACTTGCTTTTCTGAACTTTCCCTCCGCACACTGGTATGCCCTCCCCTAGTCTGCACATCCCATCTCTCATCTCTGCCCCCCTGTGCCCTCTCCCGGAGCCTTCCTCTTTCATCCCCTGGCTGACCACAGGCGGCTTGCTGCATCGTCACCCTGTGTTGAGGTTTGCACGTTGAGAACTGATTCTGGCCTCGAGACTGAACTCTAGGAGGGCCAGGCCATGTTACATCCATCCCTGAGGTCCCAGGGCCTGGCCAGTGACTCGGCTGCCCTCAGCCGCTTAAAGAGTCATTTCCCGCCCTGGCAGGGGGGCTCAGTTGGTTGGAGCATCATCCATACACCAAAAGATTGTGGGTTTGGTTCCTGGTCAGGGCACATACCTGGGTTTCAGGTTTGATCTCCACTTGGGGCACGTGCAAGAGACAACAGATCAATGTATCCCTCTCTCCCGCTCTCACTTCTCTATCTCTGAAAATCACTGAAACCATGTCCTCAGGTGAGGGGTAAAAAAGAGGTATAGAGTCATCAAAAGGCGGTAAGTTTGATTCCTGGTATGGGACACTATAGGAGGCAGCCAGTACATGTTTCTCTCTCAAACTGATGTCTCTTTCTCTCTCTCCCTCCCTCTCTCTCCAACCCTCCCTCTCTCCCTGCCTCCCTTCCTCTAAAACCAATTGTTTTATAAAAAGCATTTCAACTTTTTTAAATTTAATAAATTTTATTCATATTATTACAGTTGTTTCTCCTTTTTCCCTCCATAGATCCCCACCACCCAGTTCCCACCCCCCCCTCTGCCCTTATATCCCCCCCCCACTATCTTCATCCATAGGTATATGATTCCTGTCCAGTCTCTTCCCATATCCTCACACTCTTTTTCCCCTGAGAATTATCAGTCCACTCTCTTTCTATGCCCCTGATTCTATTATACTTACCAGTTTATTCTGTTCCTCAGATTTTTAATTCTCTTGTTGATAGATATGTATTTGTTGTTCATAATTTTTATTTTACTTTTTTCTACTTCTTCCTCTTCTTAAAGATTTTATATAATACTAGTTTGGTGGTGATGAACTCCTTTAGCTTTTTCTTAGCTGTGAAGCTCTTTATCTGCCCTTCAATTCTGAATGATAACTTTGCTGGGTACAGTAATCTTGATTGTAGGTTCTTGCTATTCATCACTTTGAATATTTCTTGCCATTCCCTTCTGGTCTGCATAGTTTTTGTTGAGAAATCAACTGACAGTCATACGGGTGCTCCGTTGTAGGTAATTAACTGTTTTTCTCTTGCTGCTTTTAATATTCTCTCTTTGTCTTTTGCTCTTGGCATTTTAATTATGATGTGTCTTGGTGTAGTCCTCTTTGGATTTCTTTTGTTTGGGGTTCTGTGTGCTTCCTGGACCTGTAAGTCTATTTCTTTCACCAGGTCGGGGAGGTTTTCAGTCATTATTTCTTCAAATAGGTTTTCAATATCTTGCTCACTTCTTCTGGAACCCCATAATTCTGATGTTTGTATGCTTGAAGTTGTCCCAGAGGCTTCTTACACTATCTTCAACTTTTTAGATTCTTTTTTCTTTTAGCTTTTCCAGTTGAGTATTATTTGCTACTTCGTATTTCAAATCTTTGACTTGATTCTTGGGTTCTTCTAGTCTGCTGTTGGGTCTCTGTATAATATTTTTTTTTTCACCCAGTGTATGTATAATTTCTAGTTGGTCCTTTTTCATATCATTGAGGGTCTCGCTAAATTTATCAGCCTTTTCTAGGACATTCTTGAAAAACCTTGTAACCATGGTTTTGAATTCTATATCAAGTTGTTTGTTTTCCTCCATTTCTTTCATTTGTGATCTGTTTCTTTTTCTCCGCATTTTCGCTGTTTCCCTGAATTGGTAGAGTAGCTTTGTGCACTAGGTGTCCTATATGACTCATTGGTTCGGCCTCCCCAGTTACCTGAGGTGGACACTCTTGGTGCACCCCTTTGTGGACTGTTTGTACAACCTTGTTGTAGTAAGTATTGATTGTTGTTGGTATCACTGACAGGCCAGTTGGCTGTGAGAATCAGCTGTGTCTACATGGGGAGAATTTTTGTCCTGGAGACAGCCTTATGAGACAAAACTTGCAAAATTGCAAAAGCCTATGTGCTCAGCTTAGATGGGGCGGAGTCTAAGGGCTGAGCAGACAGTCTTGGCTTCCTGTCAGCCCTGTCCTATGAGGCCCCAGGGTTGAGTTTTGCCCCCTGCCAGACAGTCCAGTTTCTCCCCCAATGAATCGAGTTCCCAGAGTCTTGCCTGGAATGAGTTCAGCAGTGGGAATTTTCAGTTTCCCACTTGCTATAGAAAGCCAGCGGCACACTCAGTAGTCAGTCCTCTTCACACACTAGTACGCACAACTCCAGATCTCTGACTTTCGCGTCTCCCCTGAGTTTCCATCTGACAGTCCAGAATTCCCCATAAGAGCCTGGGTCATCAGGGACCCCCCGGAACTAGGGTACAGTGCAGGTGGAACTGGGGTTCAGTGCAGTCGGGAGCTACCTTCTCCCTCCTGCCAGAGAAAGTCAGCCAGGCACTCAGCTATCCTTCCTTTCTGCCCATGTGTCTCCGTACCTCAGTCCTTTACAGCTCCTTTGATTCTCCGTGAGCTTTTCTCTTTCCTTCTAGTTGTAGAATTTCCACTCAGCCAGCTTTCCTGTGTTCTGGATGATGTCCGTTCTGTCTTTTAGTTGTAGTTTAGGTGCTTACCTATGCCACCATCTTGATTTCTCTCACATTTCAACTTTATTAAAGGAAAATCTAAAGTCATTGGTAATCCTACCCCAGGCCCTGGGGCCGCCCTCCATGGTCTGCCCTCATGACAAGGCACCGCCTTGGTGTGCTGACGGAGCAGCCATCTGCCCTTTCTCCTTCAATCCGTGACTCATGGACTCCCTTGGCATGACTACCTCCATGTAGGTCACCCGTGTGTACAGGCCAGCACACTGAATAGCCCCTTCAGGAGCTCTGTCCCTTCTTGTTTGTTCCACACGTTCAGTAAAGTCCCCTGAGGGAGGCCTCTGGGCCACAAGGCTGGGCACCATTTTGGCTCTCGGTTTGTGTTGCCAAAGTGCAGGTCTTGTGTTGGGGCCTTGCTGGAGTTGAAGCCGGAGTCCTGGCTAGATTAATGGGGTCCGAACAGCAACCTGGGACCCCAGGAGAGAGGAGGGGTCTCCTGGGACCCCAGGAGGGAGAAGGGGTCTCCTGGGCCCAGCCCCTGTCATCCCAGAAATAAGGCAGATCCACCCTGCCTTGACCCCAGCAGATCTTACTCCTCTCAGACTCCCCAAGGAGTGCTCAGGGCCTGTAGGGCCCCACTGCCCAGTCACACCACCCTGGCCTGCAGGCCCCTTCCTCCCGCCCTCCTCTTCCCAGCCATTCCTCTGTCTCTTCCAGGCTGGGCTTAGGGAGAGTGGGCAGGCTCCCAGTTATGTCCCCAGGCCCCAGGGCACTTGTTGGTGGACGAACTGGTGTAAAAAGTTCATCCCCACAGGTGTGCTCCTGGGAAGGTTCTGGACCTTTCAGAAGGTATGCCCATACCTAGCTCCCACCTGAGTCTGCCTTTCCTCAGTATAGCAGGTCCTCGAATAAGATCGTTTTATTCAACCTCTTTAGTTTATAATGTTGATGAGGAAAAACTTGATTCCTAGTGGGGGCCACTATGTGGAGTTTACATGTCCTCCCCATGTCTTTGTGGGTTTTCTGCACAGTTTCCTCCCTCATCACAAAGATGTGCACATGAGATAAAGGGTTGTGTCTCCATCATTCCAGTCTAGTGTGGGTATATGGAAGGTTGACCTTCATGGGGTGTCCCATCCAGGTTGGGGCCTCATCGTTTACAGCCTGAGCTGCTGTAGAGGCTTTGGGCATCAGAAACCCTAAACTGGAATAGCATGTTGGAAAAGCATGATCTTACCTGCCTTTATGAATCTTCCTTTTTTTTTCATTTAGATTTCTTTTTAAAAATATATATATATTATTGATTTTTTTTACAGAGAGGAAGAGAGAGGGATAGAGAGTTAGAAGCATCAATGAGAGAGAATCATCAATTAGCTGCCTCTTGCACACCCCCTACTGGGGATGTGCCCGCAACCAAGGTTCATGCCCTTGACAGAATCAAACCAGGGACCTTTCAGTCTGCAGGCCAACGCTCTATCCACTGAGCCAAACTGGTTTCGGGATGAATCTTTCTTAAATATATGGATAGCACACACTAATTTCAACATTTTGGATTTTTTTGTAGAAGTTTGGTGATATTTTTGAAACCAGAAATATGCCACAGGAAGTGAGCTCATTTCTCAGGTATAGGCCATTTCACATAAATTTGCTGTTTCCAAGAACCTATCCTGATGACAATGAGGACTTATTGTACCTGTGTCTACCCCCAGCCAAGGTCCACAGGACATTCACAGTTGGCCTGCTTATCTGAGTCCACTGCAGGTTTTGGCCTGTAGATCCCAATTTCCCGGAACCTGCCCCCGGAGGGGCGGAGCAGCAAGCAGGTTACTAATTCATTCCCCTCTTTCTCTCAGGTTCAGAAGCAGCCTGCCAGGCACTGGAGCCCAGATGAAGCCCCCGGCCTCTGCCCGCGCCTGTGCCATCCTGCTGGTCCTGTTGCCGCTGCTGGCTGTCCTCCAGACCACCCGTGCCCAAAAGGTAGCGGGTGCCCCAGGCACCTGTGTGCGCACCGGAGTGTGAGTGGTAGGAGCTGGGGAATGAGTGACAGCCTGTGTGAGGGGGAGTGTGCGAATGAGCACAGATCTGTGTGTGTGCAAAAAAAATGGTGCTGATCCTCCACCAGGCATGTCCCCAGGGCTTTATAGACACTCCCTCTCCCTCTCCCAGATCGCTAGAAGGGGTGATCCTATTCCCATGTTCCAGGTGGGGAACTGCAGGTTAGCAAGTTGCCCCTGGAGGCCGGCAGTGCGGGGAGGGTAGGAGTGGGAATGGTGAGCCCAGCTCGCCCACTCAGTGGCTGAATGATGCTTCCAAGTAATGATGCTTCCGGTCTCCCTTTCCTCATCTGTGAAGCAGGATAATAACAGACCCATTTGGAGGTTTGTTGTGGAGATGGAACCTGTGACACTGTGAAGTGCTTAGTACAGTGCCTGGCACAGAGCAGACACTCATGTGTGTGACAAGCCAATCAGCCAGGCACCCACCTCGGCTAGGCTGCGTGTGCAGGTGAACGGAGCTGGCATGTACCCGTAGTGTGTCGTATGCAGGCTGGCAGGAGATGTGTAAGGCTTCTTTTTTAAAAAAAATATATTTTATTGATATTTTACACAGAGGAAGGGAGAGAGATAGAGAGCTAGAAACGTCGATGAGAGAGAAACATCGACCAGCTGCCTCTTGCACACCCCCTACTAGGGATGTGCCTGCAACCAATGTACATGCCCTTGACCGGAATCGAACCCGGGATCTTTCAGTCCACAGACCGACGCTCTACCACTGAGCCAAACCGGTTTTGGCTGTGTAAGGCTTCTTATGTGAGCACATGCGAACCTTAGACCTGGGTCGAAGAGCAATTGCCTGGGTCAATGACCTCTGGGGACTGACCGTCTCACAGGGTCAGGGCAACTGGGGGGTAGGACACACGAGTGCAAGGAAAGGGGGCAAAGAACATTCCCAGCTCTTAAAGAGACTGGACCTTGGTTCCCCCTGATTCTCCCAGCTCCTGGAGGCCTCTGTGGGTGACTGGCAGGAGCTGTGTTCCTCCATTTCTGGTCGCCAAAAATCAAAGGACTTGTTTGCTGCCCTTACACTGCTTAGAACTAAGGCCTTGAGCTTCCTGTCCCAACCAGGGTCAGGAAAAGTGGGAGTCCACTCCAGGTCACACTGGGGCTCATGCTCCACCTTCCACCCCCTGTGTGTTGACAGAGTGGTCCCTGCCCCTGGCAGTGTAGGGTGGGGAACGGAGCACAGAGCTGCCTCTTATTTGAAAGAAAGATCCACATGTGAAATGCCTCACGGGGTTTTGTCTGAGCCATCCATCGTCAGTGGGGGTCGGGCCAGGCTGGGTTTGGGACCTAGGTCAACGCCAGGCTCTGGCAGAGCATTGCCACAGGCAGGGCTGGCGTTGAGACAGTTCCCCCGGTCCTCCCTCACTGCTCCAGAATGCCATCGACATCTACAGCCTCACTGTGGACTCCAGGGTCTCCTCCCGGTTTGCCCACACGGTCATCACCAGCAGGGTGGTCAACAAGGCGGATTCCATGCAGGAGGCCACTTTCCAGATAGAGTTGCCCAAGAAAGCCTTCATCACAAACTTCTCCATGTAGGTGCCTCCCGCCTGCCTCCGCGTCGCCTCCCCATCCAGCACTGCCATCCCCAGCTCTGCATTCCTCCCTGCCCTGTGCTGATGGGAAGAGAGTTCAAGCCTTTTAGCCCTGTGTCTCCCACTGGCCTAGGAGCCTGGCATCTCCCTCCTGCTCAGCCTGCCCCACAGGGCTGGGGGCACACACAGCGCAGAAAGCACTTGCTGGTGGTGGGCAGGTTCCTCTGGGACAGTCTATGAGGGGGAGGGCAGTTGGAATGTAGGACCAGAGCAGAAGGGAGAAGAGAGGCCAGGACTTAGCACAACCTGCCTCCTCTGCAACCCTCCTCTCCTGTCCGTTCAGTAAAACAAATGATCACTTACGTTGTGCGTGCCTCAGGGTAGAGGGAGGCCTGGCACACCTTGCAGAGGCTGCCCCCCTTTCCCAGGATCCTGCACAGTCTTGTACACAATAGGCGCATAATAAACAGGGTTGAGGTCTGGTAAGGGTAGGAGTCACTCTACCAGGGGGCACAGCAAGTCACAGACAGGATCCCTGGAGGAGGTGGGGATTAGAGAGAGTCCCCCTCCCCCACCCCACCACCAGACTCTGGACAGCACCCACCCTCCTGCCCCAGGATCATCGACGGTGTGACGTACCCAGGGAACATCAAGCAGAAGGATGCAGCCCAGGAGCAGTACAGCGCGGCCGTGGCCAGGGGGGAGAGCGCTGGCCTCGTCAAGTGAGCCCAAGGGGGTGTGGGAGACCCCAGTGGGGTGGGCAGAAGTTGTCCCTGCCTTTATTTCTGCTTCTGCCTCCGGCGTCCATACCCTACCTAGTCTGGAGGGGCAGGCCTGATGCCCTCCTCCCCCAGGGCCACTGGGAGAAAGATGGAGCAGTTCCAGGTATCGGTCAGCGTGGCTCCCGCTGCCAAGGTCACCTTCGAGCTGGTGTACGAGGAGTTGCTCAAGCGGCGTCTGGGAGTGTATGAGCTGCTGCTGAAAGTCCAGCCCCGGCAGCTGGTCAAGCACCTGCAGGTACCTGGAGCTGCCTCCTCCCAGGAGCCTCCTAGAGGACCCTGTGCTGCTGAGGGTGGCCCTCATGCCCCCTCTGTCTCCTGACAGGCCCAGCCCTGGCTCCTCTGCCTCCTGACAGGCCCAGCCCTGGCTGCTGGCTAACCCTGTGACCCATTTCTTCTCCCAGATGGACATTCACATCTTTGAGCCTCAGGGCATCAGCTTTCTGGAGACAGAGAGCACCTTCATGACCAATGAGCTTGTAGACGCCCTCACCGTCTCACAGAACCAGACCAAGGTGGGCCTGCCGCAGTGGGTGGGAAGTGTGGGGACTGAGGGTTGGATCTCCGGAGAGCGGCACAATTGGGCAGATTCTCTCAGCTGGCGATGAGGTGCCTGTGTCCACGCTGACATGTGGCAGATGAGGAGGGCAAGGCCTAGAGGACAAGGGCAGGTGCTGCTTTGCACCTGAGATTGGGGGCGCCTGGGAGAGGACACTGACCTGAGGGTCCCAGGACCAGGGGGGAGGTTGGAGGCTGGATCACACACATCCCGAGCCCAGGCTCTGCTGGCATGGCTCCGGAGCGGAGGCTCCTCGCTCACACCCACCCTCTGTACTGAGGCCGTCCGCCTGACAGCCCAGCCTGAGAGAAAGTTCCCTGGCGTTTGACATGAGGTGGAATTCTCATCCCGGGCGATTCCCAGATGGGGTTAGGGGTGTGAGCGTGACCTCGCTGCTCCCCAACATCAGCCCAGTCGGTCGTTCCTCCAGGCACACATCCGATTCAAGCCAACACTGTCCCAGCAAAAGAAGTCTGCAGAGCAAGAGGACACAGTGGTGGATGGCGACTTCATCGTCCGCTATGATGTGAACCGCACCCTCTCTGGAGGCTCCATTCAGGTGCGTGGGCTCCAGGGAGAGCAGAATAACCAGGAAGTCCCTCCATCCTCTGGAGCCGCAGCCTGGCTGTTGTAGAAGAAAAGGGAAAAAAAAAAAAAAAAAACCGGCTCGTGCTGGTCAGTGTGCACCAAGGGCAACAGACAGAAAACACGCAGTGTAGTTTTGCTGTCCCTGAAAGAATTCCCTTTCGGAAGCAGAAAAGTTTCATCTGCTAAAGAACGTTTATTACCTCTAAACTGCCTCAGCCATTCAAACAAATAGGAGGCAAAGTGGAGTAGACTTCTAGTGGGTCGTGCATAGCAGGGAAGTTTTCAACAAAGGAGTAGCCTAGGAGATGGTGAGGAATGTGGGCGCGGGGTGTGTGTGGGAAGCCGTGGACACAGGCAATAGGGTGGTATAGGATCCGAGGGGAATGGCAGACTAGAAGATGCCAAACGGGAAAAATGTAGGACATCTGTAATACTTTCACCAATAAAGCTTTTGGGGGTGGGGGGGAAGATGGCGAGGACTTGAGGAGGTTAGCAGTGGGACTGTGACTGAGGAGCTTAAAATGAAGAGAGGATGGGGATTTGGGGTGAGGAGGTGGGGCGGGGCAGGGCAGGGCTGCAGCTCTCATCAGCTGGGGTGTGTCTCACTCTGGTCATAGATCGAGAATGGCTACTTTGTGCACTACTTTGCCCCCGAGACTCTGTCCATGATACCCAAGAATGTGATCTTTGTCATTGACATCAGTGGCTCCATGATGGGCAAGAAAATCCGGCAGGTGGGTACCATAGGCCAGGGCAAAGCCCTGAAAACTCTCAGCACCCTCACACCGTCAGCTCTGGTCTAGCAGGCAGACCCTCCCTCCTCCATCTTCCCAGGTAGGAGGCTTTCAGAGACCGAGGTCAGAACTGCTCCTGACACTGGAGCCTTCACCATGTTCCACTGCAGGTGTGGGCCTGGGGTGCAGCCCAAGGGCACATGAACCCCCAAGGAGGACCCCTTGAGACACCCACCTTGTTTCCCCTTCCCCTGACCAGACTCGGGAAGCCCTCATCAAGATCCTGGAGGACCTCAGGCCTGAAGACCACTTCAACCTCATTACCTTCAGCTCGGACACAACCCAGTGGAAGCCATCTCTGGTGCCAGCTTCGACCCAGAATGTGGAGGAGGCCAAGAAATACGCTAACAGCCTCAAGGCCCATGGAGGTGAGCCACCGGGGCATCCCTGCAGGGTGGGGGACCCCCAGGCACGAACCCCCCTGAGAGGCATCCTGAGAGTGTGTGTCCCTTAGGAACCAATATCAATGGTGCGATGCTGATGGCCGTGCAGCTGCTGGAGACAGCCAACCGGGAGGAGCAGCTGCCCTCAGGGAGCGTGTCCCTTATCCTCCTCCTCACTGATGGCGACCCCACTGTGGGTGAGGGCACAGGGAAACTCCAGGGCACACTGCCCAGGGGGCATCGCTGGGGCTGCAAGTGGTTCAGGGGAATGAGGGGTCCCTGAGGCCTCTCTGGCTCTTAGATTCCAAATATCTCCTGAGCAAATCCCTGTTTTCTCACCCCTGCCCCAAAATGCTGGGTCCAGGCGAGACCAACCCCAAGCACATCCAGAAGAACGTGCAGGAGGCCATAGGCGGTCAGTACAGCCTCTTCTGCCTGGGCTTTGGCTTCGACGTCAGCTACGCCTTCCTGGAGAAGCTGGCGCTGGAGAACGGCGGCCTGGCTCGACGCATCTATGAGGACTCGGACTCCGCCCTGCAGCTGCAGGTGCCAGCCTACCCCTGAGGGCTGGGTGAGTCTGGGATGACCCTGCCTGGCCCTGGTGACACCCCCCACTCTGTAGGACTTCTATCAGGAGGTGGCCAATCCCCTGCTGACCGCTGTGACCTTCGAGTACCCAAACAATGCCGTGGAGGAGGTCACGCAGGACAACTTCCGGCTGTTCTTCAAGGGCTCCGAGATGGTAGTGGCCGGGAAGCTCCAGGCCCAGAGCCCTGAGGTGCTCTCAGCCAAAGTCAGCGGGAAGCTGGTGAGTGTGGTCAGCCATCCTGGCATGGAAGAGTGGCTGCAGCAGGCATTCAGAGGGGCTAGGTTCAAACTCCAGCAATGTCAGACTCCAGCCAACTGAGCTTGGGCTAGTTCCAAAGTGCCCCCTGCCACCATGGATGACCTCAGTCCCCACTACATAGCTGGTGGGTGGGGTTCAATAAGGCAACATCCTGATTCTCCTGAGAGCACCTGAGCTTGCCTGCATGTGGTAGGCACTCCATAGTCAGTCTGTGTTGCTGCTGCTCTGCCCTTGAGCACCGGGTTTGACATCCCCTCTGTCCTCCACCAGCTCTCCGAGATTGCTTTCAGGCAGGGAGGGCTGCTCCCACTTCACTGATGAGCAGACTAAGGTCCAACTTGCCCTGGGGCCCATTGCAGCCCAGGCAAGACTCACCCCAGCTCAGCACATGGTGCCCACTCCTCGCCCAGTTCCCCCTGCCTCTGTGCCACAGGGGCCCCTCATTCCACAAAGAGAATCTGAGCACCTGCTGTGAGCCAGGACCCACCTGGGCCCTAGGGACACTGCCCTCGTGGGAGAGGCATTGGTAAATCATCACACAAACAAGGAAATACGCAGAGGCTGGAGTGACCCTGAGAAGATGAACCCAGGGACGGGGGAACAACACTGGATCCCCAAAGTGACCTGGAGGTCCGGGACAGCTTCCTGGACAGGACGCAGCTGCCACTGTGGGCTGGGTAGGAGGCGGCAGAACCAGATGGTGAAGTGATGGAGGAGTGTTTCAGGCATGCATGGCAGGCAGGCACGCTGCGACCAGGGCTGAGTCTCAGAGAAGTAGCACATGTCACAATGAGCAGTGCGTGCAGCTGACCAGAAGCCTGGCTCCCACCCCCTCTTTGCCACCTCCGAGAGGTGACGCGTGGGGATTTCAGTGAATCTCCCCGTGCCTCCGATTCTTCCTGTCTGAAAAGGAGAATCGGTCATCTTTTCACTTTGTGAGACTGCTGTGGGATTAACATGTGGCCCAGGGTAAACATTCCGCACATGTTAGCTGCCGGTGTTATCCTGGAGGCTGGGAGTTCCCAAAGTGCGGAACCCAGGGCGACTAGGGGGAGTCACCCATGCCTTTGGTTGAGTAATTACCTATTTATCCTAATGCATCTCCTGAGAAATGCAACTCCAACTCCAACCCCAGACGTACGACTTCCCTGGTCGTATTGCTTGGGACAAGGCCAAGAGAGTGTTAGTCTATTTAAAGTTCACTTAAGGAAAACCATCAAATAGATAGCTGTGCAGGTGGATAGGGCATTTGTGCAGGTAGCTTGCAGGTGACAGAGGTGTGGGAGGCCTGGCTCTGGTGAGAGACAGAGGAGGGTGTCTCCCCCAGCGGGGATGGGGTCGGATCCACATTGCAAAGGCTTTTGGTTGCCAGGGAATTGTGACAGGAAAGGCTGGAGTTCCTCTGCCTGCAGGCCCCACGTCCCAGGCTGCTGGCTAGGTCAGCCTGAGACAAGAAGGACCCACCCCAAGAAGGGAAGCAGCAGTCCACCTGAAACGTGGGCATATACGTCGCTCTCACAGTGCCTGGTCCCAGCAGAGGGCGCCAGCTTGGTGAAGGGGCAGCTTAATGGAGTACATGGGGCTTCAAACCCTATCAAAGCCTTAGTTTTCTTTCCAACTCTGCCATGACTGCTGGGAAAGGCACTTGCCTCTCTGTCCCCCGTGTCTCCATCTTTGGGGTGAGCCCTCTTGGGACCCTTTCTGCTTTAAATGGCATTTGCTGCTGCTTCTGCACTGGCCTGGGGCCCAGATCCCATCCTTATTGTCCTTGTTCCCAAAACCTGCATGTGTTCTGGATTCCTGGCTTTGCACCTGTGATAGTTTCTACCTTTCTAGCCACGCCCTTCTCATCCTTGGAGGCTCTGTGGCTGAGCCCCTTACACCCCTAAACTGCCTTCCTGTTCCCCACATATTTGAAAGGAATGCAGTCTTGACAGCCCATCCGTGGCACCTGCCCAGTCAGTCCCCTAGGTTTCTCATGGAAGGCTGGGATGCGCCAGGCCAGGTGCCGGCTTCCGGCCCTCACTGCTGCCCCCTGCCTTGGCCCTCTTTCCAGCCCACGGAGAACATCACCTTCCAAGTGGAGTCCCAGGTGGCAGAGCAGGAGGAGGAGTTCCAAAAGCCCAAGTACATCTTCCACGGCTTCATGGAGAGACTCTGGGCTTACCTGACCATCCATCAACTGCTGGAGAGAATGTGGGTGGCCTGCACCCCCAAGGGCCTGCTGGGGAGGCCGCACACGACCTCATTGTCTTCCCAAGGTCCTTATGGGTGGGACAGCGCAGGTGGCCTGAGCATCCCCTATGGATGCAGAGAGGGGGTTCAGAGTTCCAGACTCTCCCAGTAGAGACCCCGCCCCCCACCCCCGAGGGTCTGGAAGGGAGGGAGAATGGAGCTAGGCATCCAGGGACCTGCTGACCCTCTGATTCTCTCTTCCTGCAGGGTTTCTGCATCGGATGCTGATAAGGAGGCCCTGGAGAAGCAAGCTCTGGGCTTGTCACTCAACTATAGCTTTGTCACCCCCCTCACGTCCATGGTGGTCACCAAACCGGAAGGCCAAGAACAGTCTCAAGTTGCTGAGAAGCCCGAGGAAATTGGTGGGTGTGAGAGTGGGCTCCTAGCCTCTGTGACAGCAGAGTCTGGACCCAGTCTTTTCCCCAGTCCCTCCCCCACATCCTGACCAAGACCCTAACCCTGCCACACACACTCCCAGGACCCCCGGGAGATGCATCCCATTTCATTGTTGAGGAAACTGAGGCCAGGCCTCCCGACCCTCCCGAATGCACTGCAGCTGTGTAGTGCTGGGCTTGGGAAGCGACATTAAATAAGCACTTCACATGTATGGAAACTACCCTGATGGTATCTCTCTCTCCCTCTCTCACTCACTTTCTCTCTCTTCTCTTTTTGTTTTTTTCCAGAAAAGGTTCCCTTAGGTAAGGGCCTAATCCCTCAGGTAAGAGGCTGGCATTGGTGACGGGTGGCTGTATCAGGACTTCGGACCCCAGTCCCACAAAGTTGCTGGCCAAGGCCTCTCCAGCCCAGCCTGCTGCCAGGATGGGGCTTTGTCTGCCCAAGCATGTTGGTGCTTTAGTCACCTGTTGGCTCAGATATTGGCTGTCCTGGGCGCTAGGGACACAGTCCCCATCCAGCTGGATGCATACCCAGGTCTCTCTGATTTCCAGGTCGCACTGGCTTCAGACATCGAGCTATGGGACCCAAAAAGCACAGATTACCAGGTATCAAAGCAGGGGAGATAGTGGGAGGGGAGATTGACCCTGGCCACAGGCTGGGCTGGGTCTCAGTTCAGTGTGTGTGATTAGGAGGCAGCCATGCAGGACCTTTTGATGCCGGCAGAAGAACCTTCAGTGGACAAGGTAGTTTGAAGTGACCGATATCCCGCTGGAGGAGTTCAAGAAGGGTTCCTTTTCCCAGCTTTGAGTTTCTCCGGGCTGTGGGGGGAGAGGCTCTCAGAGTGGTGGGTGTGGGGAAGGGAGCCATCTGCCCTCTCTGCATCCGTCTCCCGGGGTGGGTCCCAGAGCCCTGGCGGTGGGGACCCATGACTCCGCTTGAGCAAAGACTAAATTTCTAAAGCAGGAGTTTCCCTGTCCTCTCAAGTTCATGACCTGTTCAGCAAGAGAGCGGGACCACCTGGATTTGGTATTGCTTCTAGTGATTTTCATCCAGTCTCTCATTTGGATATGGAAAAGAGCCTAAGGAGCGTAGTAGGTAAGCCACGTTGTGACTCATTTCCTCAAGGGGATGGGTAAGCCTGCCTGTAGAGTTGGATGAGAGCAAGCATCCTGCTCAGGGGCGGCCACGTGCGGCCTCATTGTCTTCCCAAGGTCCTCATGGGTGGGACAGCACAGGTGGCCTGAGCATCTCCCATGTATGTAGGAGACCAGGGACAGTTGCTGTGGGGCTTGACATGAAGTAGTGTGTCATGTATTTCACTGAACCAGACTCATTACACTCTGGAGGCTGGCTCAGCATGGAACCTTCTAGAAAGGGAAGGCTCCCACCATTCCCAAAGCCATGAGTGGCCCATGAGCTGTTTCTGATCTCCAGGCTGGATTGAGACCCAGCCGCAACACCAGCTGGACCCTGTCTCCTCGGTGTTTTCCTAACGTGTGCTCTCCTGGGTTGGGTGCATGTGGGACAGGGGTCACAGGGCTGGAGTTTGGTGCGGAGGCAGGTAGCAGTGATGGCTGGAGAAGGGCATGTTGATTGCTCTGAATCCTGACGGCCTTCTCCCTTTCCGTTTCTGGCCAATCCTGTACTGGCATCTTTCTCCACCGATGGTCCTGTTAAAGTGGAGTTGGACATGGGTGAAATGAAAGGTAGGCCCCCAGAACAGATTCCCTGAAGTGGACTATGGCCCTAGAGCAGGGAGACCCTGGGATGGGAGAGCCCTGGGGATCTCATGGTTTCTCAATGTTGAAGTGGAGAAGGAACCCTGGCCACACCATACACTATCCCATCCTTCCGTTGCCCTAGCCCCCAACTCTGAGAAAGGGCATGCCTAAACACAGACTTTTTCTTTCAGAAACAAGCCCTACAGCCCCACCACCAGGTAAGTTGCCTGCCTTTCTTTGCCCCGCTTCCCATCGCTGCCCTCCAGATTGTTCTACCTGCCCCAGCAACCACATCTGCTGCCCAAGCCCGTATCCAGGCTCCCACCGTCATCCTGCCTCTGCCGGAGCAGATCGTGGACCAGGTCTGCGTGGACATCAAGCACACCCGGGGGCCATCATTACTCCTGCTCTCAGACCCTGACCAAGGTGAGGCCTGACCAGTCACCTTTCAGAGAAACCCTCTGCAGGCAGGCAATGCCCATAGCGACCTAGAGGCAAAGCCCAGAAGGGGAGGCCAGGCTGATGGAGGGGCATATGAGGCTACATGGGGTCACACAGCAGTGACTGGGCCTTGGCAGCCAAGTGGGTGTTTACTAGGGAGAGGCAGAGGTTGGCAGAAGCCCAGAGCGCTGAAAGATAGTAGTGGGGCCTTAGAGAGTATGGAGGAGTGGAATGGTAAGAGGAGGGAGAGTGCTGACCAGAAAGAAGGGTCATACAGGTTGAGCTGAGGTGACACGTCAGATATGGGAACATACAGCACTCAGGGATGCTCACACTCAGTCTCCCACCTCCACACACCAGGCCCAGAGTCTCTTTGCTCCCTGAGGGCGGGGACCGCTGATTTTCCAACTCCCTCTTGGCCATGGCACCTGGCTCAGGGCCAGGCACACTACAGCGCTTTCTAACGGTTCCTGGACTTCAGACACAATCTGCCTGCTCAGAGGGCTCATCTGAACCTGTCCATCACTGAGGATCTGTGGCCCTTCCAAAGTCAAATGCAAACAAGGGATGAGAGCAAAGATGGTGGACACCAGACTCCAGTGTGAGGGAATGCTGGGGACAGGGCAGTGAGGAGGGGGCTGGTGAAGGACAGTCCTGGGGGACATAATCAGAGAGCGCCTCCTGTGCAGGCCAGTGCCCAGCCGGGCCATGCCTCTGACCTCTGCTCTCGGCTCTCTCAGGGCTCGAGGTGACTGGGGAGTATAAGATGGAGAAGGCCCAGTTCTCCTGGATCAAGGTGACTTTCAAGAATCCCCAGCTGAAGGTCCACGTGTCCCCTGAGCACGTGGTCGTGACTAGGGGCCGAAGAAGCTCTGAGCACAGATGGAAGGAAACGCTGTTTGTGGTGATGCCTGGGTAAGCCGCAGGCTGGGTTCCAGCAGTGACGTCTCAGGCTACGTTAGTGGCAGTGCTGACCGGTGGCCTGAGGCCACAGGCTTGGGATGAAGTGCTTGGGCAGGGCATGAGTCCTCTGCTACGGGCCGCCCCCACCTGTTGGGCAGAGCCATACCTTTTTCTCTGGGGGCACCAGTACTTGTCCCGGGGACCTGGCTGCTCACCCACGGTCATGCCCCTGAGCACTGACCCTTACACACACATCCACCCCACAGAGCTTTCATTGGCCGCCACACATGCAGGTCTGGGTGGCCTGGCACATCGAGAGGGACCAGATGTGGGCTTTCCTGTCGGAATGGCCACACCTAACCCAGGGCACTCTCCCATGCAGTACAAAATGTGGATTGGAGCCACACTGCTGCTAATCGTGTATGACGCTGCATAGACCCTCTTAGCCTCAGTTTCCTCACTCGTGCTGGGGGAGACTCACCCCAAGCCTGAGTTAGAGGCTAAGCAGAGACCCAATGAGGGAATATGACAGGGAGCACTTTGCTCATTAGAAGGGGTGGTGCCCACGGGGCATTCTGCAGGGCAGCTGTCTACGTGGTGAGGGAATGGGGACAACAGTGAGGAGTTGGAAGGCACTGCACAGGGGGAGGTTAGAAAAGTCTCCTTTAGTTTCATCCTGATGCTCTGGCAGCTGGCAGGTCTCAGAGGGGCATGATGACCTCTCTGGGCCGGTCTGCCTGACCATCGGGCCTTCCAGAGGCAGCTCTCTGGGTGCAGAAGTCACGAGGGGACTGGAGTGAGGCCGATGCTCGGGCCCTCTGGGAGCACTGCCCTCCTGGTCCCCGCCTGTGCTGAGTACAAAGAGACTGGTTTCCACCTGACAAGTGAGTGAGCACCTGGCCAACCTGAGGGCTCACCTGAAAATCTTCCCACTTCATAAAAGGTCTTAAAGTTTCCTGTTATCTGACAAATACGTGTGCACCAGAAGGTGGAATAAAGAACTCCTCTTAATCATAGTCACAGGCTCCACACATTTGCACGAGCTACAGAAGGTCTCCGTGCAGAAAATCAGACCACACTTACAGTGAGTTTTGGGGAGTCAGGGGAAACTTAGTGCAGTTCCCTTTAAGGTAACCTCAGAGTAACAGCTGGGTCTTGTTCAACTTGCTCGAAGGAGCCTAACATTCCTAAGAAAACCAAAAAGGTAAGCCTGTCAGAGATTATTGTATGTAAAAAAGAAGGGGACAGAATCAGAAGAGACCTGCCCTTGTACATGTTAAACGTACAAGTAAACACTGATCATCAAGGGAAAGTGGCTCCGGCAGAGTGAGTCCAATACCCCCGGAATCATATCAGAGTTATTTGTGGGGAACCAAATCTAAGAAAACAGAGGGAAAGGAACCGTTATTTGGTTGTAGAAATGCTGGGATCGCCAGCTATCACTAAATAAACGTTGGCCCCAGTTGCTGAGGAAAAACTGAGGCTCAGAATATGTAATGGGCTTCCCAGCCAAGGCCACAGCAGGGATTGCCCCGCCCACCCCACCCCCCCAGCCAGGTGTCCCCATGCCGACCTTGCTCTCAGGAGCCTGGGTTTCCCCACAGCCTCACGATGACCATGGACAAGGCGGGGCTCCTGCTGCTCAGCAGCCCAGACAAAGTGACCATCGGCCTGCTGTCGTGGGACGGCCCTGGGCAGGGGCTTCGGCTGCTTCTGCGGGACACTGACCGCTTCTCCAGCCGCGTAGACGGGATCCTTGGTATGCTGCCCACGACCCTGGCCAGGGCTCCCTCCATCCACCTCTGCCTGGGCACAGGCAGTGCCGTGTGTGCCCCAGTCCCCGTGTCTTCATCCCTCACTGACCACCCTTTGTCTCTCAGGCCGCTTTTACCAGGGCGTGCTCTGGGGGCCCCCAGATGCCACAGATGACAGCAAGCGAACACTGAGGACTCATGGGTTTGACTTCAGTGCCACCAGGTGACTCCACGCAAACAGGCCAGGGCTGGCACTGGGAGGCTGAGAGCCGGTCCCTGGGGGCCTCCGCTCCCCTGTCCGTACCAGGGATCTGGAGATAGTCAGGTGAAAGGTTGATGCTTCAGACATGTGTGACCCAGCCCACAGTGTGACCCCACAAAAATGGTCACCTCAGACCCAATGGAAACACCCCAGCCAGAGATCACTAAGGGTGAGTTGGGGGCATTAGCAAACTCCCTGAAGTCGCAGAGCCCTGGACCCTGGACAACTGGGTGCCCTTGGGTGACAGGACTTTGTCACCCTGTGCTGGAGAGAATTCTAAGGGGCCCTGAAACCCCACCTTCCATTTGCCCATTCCTAGCTCTCTCCCTCTCTTCCCACCACACCTGCGATTTGCTAACCACCTTTCTGTCTCTCTTCTCTATCCATCCCAGAGAGCTCAAGGTGGATTACCAAGAGGGTTCCCCGGGAACAGAGATTTCCTGCTGGTGTGTTGAACTATAGTCCTGATGGCAGGAGTTATACCCACCTATCCCCATGCCACCCGACTGTGTGCAGATGGCTGTCATCCTGTGACCAGAGCCGCCTGTTGGGTCTCATGATGGGGAGGGGAGTTCCACTTATTACAAATAAAGGAAGGTAGTGTAAACCAGGGAGTGGGTGTCTCTGGTTCCATCCAGCCAAACCCCAGGGCTGTAGAATCTCCCCCTGAGCACTGAGCACCATGTGACATTAGAATCTTCCCATGATCAGCCTACAAGGCCTGAGGCCAATAGGTCCCTGAGGAGTTTTGGTCCACTCCCTTCATTTCATAAGGTGGAAACTAAGATTTAGAGAGATTGAACCACCCATGTCACTCCAGTCCCCAGCTTGGGGCCTCGGGTCGGAAAACATGAAATGTCATGTCAGCTGTTAATCATCACCCAAAGATAGGTTTCCATTGATATTTAGAGAGAGTGGAAGGGAAGGGGAGAGACACAGAGAGTAACATCAGTGTGAGAGGGACACATTGAATGGTTGTGTCCTGCATGTGCCTTGACTGAGGCCAGGGATCAGCCCTGCAACCAACGTACATACCCTTGACCAGAATCGAAGCTAGGACCTTTAATCTTCAGGTTGATGCTCTATCCACTGAGCCAAACTGGCTAGAACCGTGAAAACCAGTTTTGACTCTTCCTATCTCTATTTACAAAAGTGAACTGGATAGTAGTTCTCAGCAAGCTTTCCGATGGGGCTTGCATGATGCAATTTGATTTTCACCCGTGTGCTCCCCACCTGGAAAGAAGCTAGCACTGGAAGACAGGAGACAGACAGGAGGCCCTCATCCCAGGAGGGAAGTGTCTGTCCCATGGAGGTGACCAGGTCCCCAACTCTAAATCCTCTCCTATCCATGCCCCAATTCCTGCACAGTCAGAGTGTACTTAATCATTTGTAGCCCAGGTAGCTCAGTTGTGTGGAGCATCACCCTGTGCACCAAAAGGTTGCAGGTTCAGTCCCCAGTCAAGAGCACATACCTGCGTGTGGCTTTGATGCCCAATTGGAATGCTTGCAGAAGGCAACCCATTGATATTCTTCTCTCACATCGATGTTTCTCTTTCTCTCCCTTCCTCTCGGGCTAAAAAATAAATAAATAAATAAATAAATAAATAATAAAACATACCCTTGGGTGAGGATTTTAAAAACATACACACACACTTTTTTAAACAAAGCCCATGGGAATAAGACAAGAGCCGAGCAGAGGCAGGGTTCAGTCGGGGTCACCCTACGGGAGAAGCTGCAGCACAAAGCTTTGCTCTGAGCTTCCCCACAGCCAGAGGAAAGCAGAAAATGAGCTCATTTGCTTGTTAAGAGGAAGCAAACCAATTCACCAGGGAAAGCCTTTTCCCAGCTCTTGACCTCTGTAGGGTGTTTATTGAGTGAGTCTCTAGAGGGGTCAAAAGGGTGGCCCATGGGTGGGCTCCGGCAACAGGTTTGCCAAAGGCACAGCCACACTCCATCTGCCTGGTTGGCTGGCAGGGGGCTCAGGCTGTTGCTGTGAGACCAGGGGGCTGCCTTGGGGCTCTGTTGGACTTGCTGTGAGGCCAGCTCTGACACACCTACCAAGATGAGAGACAGGGGGCCCACACCAAGCTCACACTCTGGGACACCATCACCTGGGCTGGGCCGGGCTGGGGGTTTGTATAAAGCAGAGGAGTCAGGGTGACTTTCTGGCCCGGCAGCAGGGCAGGTGCCTTCTGTGAACAATTGGAAGCAGGTCCCTGCCATCATTGTCTTGTTCGCTGAGTGCTTTCCAGAACCTCCTGGGGCCAGGCCCTGGACAGAGTGCTGTGGGCACCATGACACACAGTGCCTGCCGTGACAGCTGCCACCCAAGAACGACCAGGTGCTGCAAGGCTCCCGGAGGGAGTCCTCTTGTTCTAGCTGGGGAGGATCCGGGAAGCTTCCAGGAATGTGGTGTGGCTGGGGCTGAGTTTTGACGAATGAAGAGAAGTCAGCCCCATAGAAAAGGAGGACAAGGACACTGGGCCGAGAGCCAGGACATTGTGGATTGAGTTCAGGGTAGGGGAAGGGAAGCATGGGGTGAGGAGGACGGTGGAGAAGCAGGGCCAGGCCAGCACTGGTTGGGTGCACTTTGCCATGGAGCATGATTTCTATCCTGAAAGCCAGAGAGCCATCAGAGGCACAGCCAGAGTGACGTGGAACTGGGATGAGGACAGAACCTGCCTGGAATTGGCCTTCAAGGAGGCTTCCCGGTCTGTGTTGAGGGAGGGGAAGGGGCAGTTTCGGGCTGTGGGCCTCCTCTGCCTTTCTGCCTACCTGCCAGGCTAGGCTGCCAGCTGGAGTGGCAGGACACGGCAGGGCTTGCCTACTTTAGGATGTCCTTTCCCAGGCCGGGCACTTTTTGCCAGCCCAGCCTGGACACCTACCATGTTTACTCTAGAGTGCTGTCTCATGTGGCCCTCTCCCTAGTGTAGCAGCAGCGCAAAGTCCACAAGTTAGCACTCATAGACGCCAAGGGGGAGGCGGATTCCTCTGATGGTAAATGTTTCCTCCTGAACTACCCCTAATACCCTGTCCAGGACCCCAGGCTAATGTTCCCAGAAATCCAGAGAGGCCCTGGAGTGGGAGGTCGGAAAACCTCTGTGTAGCCCATGACCAGATCCCATCCTCACCCACATTGGCACTCATGATCCTTCCCAATCAGGCTCCATCCTCTTCTGGCCTTATTTTGTCCCTTGCTGTGCCATTGAGCCAAGCTTCCCACTGTTTCCTTCAAAGGGGTAACCTCGATCCAACATGCTCTTAGCCCCTTCAGGCAGCGGGAGCAGCAGAGGCAAAGGATCTGGGGCAGAAGGGGTTATGTTTTCAGAACTGGAAGCAGTTGTGTGTCTTGAACCCAGAAAGTTAACGGGGGATGCCTGGTTCGTGGAGTTGATGAATCTGAGAAGCCATAGGAAGGACTTTTGTCTTTGTCCCAAGAGCAATGGCTGGGAGATGTCATTGACAGGGTGTAGGCAGGGAGCAATGATTGGTTCTGCTCTGGAAATCTCCCTCTGGAAGCCGGGAGTCCCAGGAAGGGGCAGTTACAGTTATTCAGGTGGGAGATGCTCTCAGAGCCTATAGTCTAGGAACTGGCCTGGTCCCCACTCCATCCAGGACTTAGTGGGGTATGATTGGAGGATACTAAGGATCCCCAGCCCATCTGAAGGCATACTTGAGGCATCTGTGCACACAGGAATGGGTCACTGAGCTGTGTGCCCATACATTCTAGCCCAGAATGTTGGTTTTATTTGATGAACAAATGGGTGGGTGATGGATGGATGGATGGATGGATGGATGGATGGATGGATGGATATATGGATGGATGGATTAATGGGCAGGGGCCACATGTTTGGATGGATGTCATCTACAATCCACTGCAGACTGTGCCAGCCCTGGAAGACTGTGCTTCTGAGTCACAGAAGGACCTCTAGGCCAGAAGGATCCAACAGGAGCTCCGGAGTAAGGACCAGACTTTCCTCATGACCCTTTTAGCCTCTGAAATGCACTCAGCCCTTCTCAGAGACTCTTTACTCCAGAGTCAATTTTTTCATCATCATACATTTGACTTGCCAAAGTGTGACACCAACCAGCCATGTCCTTCAGCAGCATTGCTAGGGAGGCCCAGGGAGCTGCCTTCCTCCTTTGAGTTGCCCTAAGTCCCAGCTGGTGTTCCCCAGAGTAGGGGCCGAGAGAGGCATGCACAGGCTGGCAGGGGTCTGGTTTCCACTGTGTCCTCTATTGTCACAGCCCTTCCTCAGGCCTGGCTCTGTGCCCCGCTCCAGATGCCAGGTGAGCTGGGCCAGCCACTCAGAACAGGTCAGGGACAATGTAGTCACTGTGGACCCCGTCAATCACCCCTTGGCCGTTGTTGTGGACGAACCAGCAGGCCACATGTGTGCCATTATGGACATCCTTCCTGTAGTCTTTCTGGTAGCCCCTGGAGAAAGGAGAGAGATGCTGTGATACACAGGGTAGACAAGATGGCTGCTATACTCCATGGACCAAGGTTGGAAAAGGTGCCAACTACATAATTCTCTGGCCAAGAATGAGGTTGCATAGATACTCCTGAGTGTGGCCTGTCCCTAATGTGGAGGAGCCAAGAGGGGGTCAAGACCCCAGAGGGAAATGAGGGAACCCCACAGAACACAAATCCTGCTGGACCACTGTGTGTGGACAGAGAGGGCTTTTGGTAGTGGGCAGGGTGAGGGTGTCAGATGGTTCCCCTCACCTGGTGACTGCCAGACGATGTTTCTTCACCAGCATGGTGGCATGTATCTTTGAGGAGTCATTTTCTGGGTTTAAGTCAGACACTTTAAAAGCAAGGGGGCGGAAGAATTGTCCTGGGAAGAAAAACATTTACACTGTCAGCCCCTGCCATTGCCCCAGGTATCATGGCCATTCGCCTTCCAGGGTTAAGACAAAGGGTGAGTGGGGTGCGGTGTGCGGGGCATGGAGTGACTAGGATGGCCTTGCACATGGCTTTTCCCTCTACCCTGCACAGCCTAAAGCTTCACCATTCCATACCCAGCAGCCCATGTGACTTTGTTGACATCCTGTCACTGTCCAGCACGTAGAAGCCCAGATAGTTAAGGTGGACGCGATGATTCTTCCACAGCTGGTGCAGAACCACCTTAAAAGTAATCCCTTTTCCAAAGGAGACCACCAGAACCTCCTTGTTGATCTTCAAGGAGAACCTAGGGGAGCAGATGAGGACAGCAGGGGCACAGAGGCCATGACACCAGAATCAAGGACATAGTGGCAGGGCCTGCTCTGTGCATCTGAGAACACACAGACTCCAGGCACTATCTCAGGGCTGCTGGAGGAAAGACATGTCATGCATTCCGACTCTGCCTCCACTGAATGCAGTCTTGCTCCTCCATAAGCAGGAAAGGTTTCCTGGGCATGTGGAGGCCTGGGATCCAGTCCCAGCTCAGCTGCTAGCTTCCTGGGCAGGTTTTACACCAGCTCTGAGCCTCTGTGGGAGTAACACTCCTGCCTGCCTACCAGGCTCTGGGTAATCTAATGACATAGGAGAGGCTGAGCAGTTTGGGAACTAATAAATTCAGCTAGAGAAGATGCAAATGGGATTCTTGCTATTACCATATTGTCACGTCTACCTGATCCTTGGGTCCATGTAGCCTTTCCCTCAAGGTCAGTCCTCTGAACTGTCCAGCTACCAATTCTGGTTCTCACAGGGGCCCTAGGCATTGGCTCAGGTCTACCACGGTCACCCTCCCCCAGGGCAGGGGCTGAACTCTGAGGCCACCAGTCTTCCCTGTAACCCCAAATGGATCTTCTGTCCTCAGATTTCTACAAATCCTTCAAGCATCCTTCCATCGGGTCCTGGTGTGGGGCCTTACCTTTCCGAGGTGAGCGTGACCATATCCAGCCAGCTGAAAGTACTCTGTGCAGCCCCATTCTGCAGAGTAATCTTCTCTGTGGTCACCTCAATCCGGAAGTCCATCGGAGCGTTGACAATGCCCACTTTGCCAAGGTAAGTCTTTCTGTTCTTAGAGTTTGAGCTGTTTCCCTTGTCACCAATGATCTGCCCATTTACTGTTAAGCCTGCCAGGGGCAAGGGGCAATAAGAGACCAGCGAGATCGTCTGATCAGCCAGCCATTAAGGATGTGCCTTCCACCTCAGCCAGACTTGCTGCGAGGTAGCAGAGTGGAGGTCCCCACAAGAGACCAGAATTTCAGTTAACCCATCTGTTCCTAGACAATCTTGGGTCATGCTGGTGGCTGAGGGCCCACAATGTAGACCTGTCTCTTTGCCTGGGCCAGGAAGTGTTATTGTTCAGAGAGAAAGGATTCCCCAGCTATAGGCTGAGTCCTGCCTGCAGGGCCATGCTGTCCTTAACTCTAACCCTCTCCCCTCACACTAGCCCCTGGGAAACCTGGCTAGCTAGTGGTTCTGGACAGCCCTCTCCAGCATGTAATCTACATAGAAAGATGGAAGCATTGTGGGCAGAGTGAGGACCTGGTCCATATGCCCACTCGGGGGACGCCAGGCCTTCCCAGGAAGACCACTGACCCCAGCCCCACCCCTCAGCTCCAACCTGTAATGGGGTCTTGAATGAGGCGCAGCACTGTGCCTGGTTCTTCATCGATATTGAAGCAGATGGCATCCTTATTCCCTCAGACTTGGATGATGAAGTGGGGGTCTCCGTCCACTGAGGGCACATTAGAGAGAGGGCTAGGTGCTGGGGCCTCATCCTCTGGCCTCTGTGGGATGGAATCCTAGGCAGGCAGGAGGCACTGGGCCCTGGGCCCTGAGCCTTGCTCCCAGAGGAGCCGGGGAACTCACCATAATAGTAGGGATTAGAAGGAAGCTGGTAGTTGGCTGTGGACACAAATGGAGAGGGGGTTCAACTGAGCAAACAGGCCTGGGAGGCACCAGAACCCCACCCAGAGTTTGGTTCTTACCCCACCCCATCCTGCTTCCTAATGCTCTCAACACCCACCCACTACCTCCCCCACCCCCCCAATCTCCTCAGGATCCATCCATCTGCCTGCCCCAGGGAGCTGATTTAGGAAGACTCCAGGGGGCATGCGCAGGGCTGTGCTGAGACAGGGGACTGTGGCTGTGGCATATACTCACTCTGGTAAGCCATGGTGTGGGCCACTGAAAAAAGAAGCCAAAGGACAGTCGTGAGCAGGGGCCTTGGGTGCCCTGTTCCCAACACCTGGGCCTTTCTCCTATCTTGGGGCTACCGGTGCACAGTGAACCCCCAGCACTGACAGAGAGGGTGGGGATGTGAACCTTAGCTTAGACTATAGAAATGGATGCATGCCTGGGAACTTCTTTCTAGGACTGGTGGTGATATGGGTGTGTTTTTAAGGCCAAGGTCATGTCATGTTGTTATGGCTAAAATACAAGCCATCAGATGGTCAGCTTCTCCGTCATGAGTAATGCTCACAGCAGATCCTGTCTGCCACTCTTCAACTCCTGCCCCATCCCTTGTTGGGGTGGGATGAGGCTTACAGCTGTCCTTGGTAGTAACACACACACACACACACACACACACACACACACACACTCACCGTAGGCACATACACACCAGTGATGTACATTTGACAGGGCTGTTCTAAGGGGAAAGCTGGATAGAACAACTTATATTGATGGAGGTGAGGCAGGCAGGGGCTGGGGTAGCTCTGCCTGGTGGTGATGGGCTTGTGAGGGGTGAGGCTCCAATTTCATGATGAGAGAGACACTGGGTGCTGTAAGCCACCTCCAGTCAAAGGACAAGGGCCTGGCATTCAGAGAGGGCAGACCCTGCCCCAAAGTTGCTCACAAGTGGGCAGCGGAGCTGGGACCTGAGCCCAGGCGTGCTTGGAAAGGCCTCCTGGGTTCTCTCTTATCTCCCTCCCGGGGCCCCCACCCAGCTGCTGGCTGAAGCTCACCTGATTCCTGAGGCCCTGTGAGGGGAGAAGGGGAGAAATGCGTTAGCAGCCACAGACTCCTGGCATCTGGGCCAATGTGATCCCTATGCGTCCTGTCCAAGCAGCCCCAGGCTGTGGGCCTCCCAGCAGCCAGCTGAGCTCCCGCAACCCGGAGCTTCTGGCCTGGCCTGGACCAGCTCTCTGCCGCCCATGTCCCTAATGCCCACACCCCAGCCTGTGTGTTCAGTTGTGGGGATACTGGGGCTGCCCTCTTGGGGAATGGTGAGCAGGCCTGGTCCCAGCCTCCAGCTCAGAGCCTCTGATTCTCGCCATCCCCAGGTGCATGCTCGGGGCCTAGCTTTAAGGCTGGGAGTGCTTCTTCCTGTCTAACCGAGCCCTTCCATGTTGCAGCCTAAGTCCCTCTCCCGGAAGTGGCCCTGGGCAGGGGACTCACTCCTGTACTCATATCCCTTTAGAGACTCAGAGGCTCCTCATCACCCTCTACACACACACACACACACACACACACACACACACACACACACACGGTCCCCGCTGATGGCTTCCCTCCCTCCAAACACACTCCCCAGCACTCGGCCAGCTTTCCTTCAGTGCCCTGGGGCCTGATCCTCTTCGGTGGCGCTGGGCCTCCCCAGCCTGGCCCACTGCTCTCAGGACTCCCAAGGCCCAACCCTGGAGGAAGGCCCTCGAGTTCTGCCCACCTTCCCCAGGCTTGTCAGCAATAGCCATCTGGTTGTCACTGTCCTCAGGCTTGGTCACCACCATGGAGGTCAGTGGAGTCACAAAGTGGTACTTGAGGGACAAGTCCAGGGCCTGGGCTGTGAGGTTCTCCTTCTCACTGCCATGGGCGTTCTTGCTGTAGGGAGGGGCATGGAGAGAGGGTCAGCTGGGAGCCCAGCTCCCCGCCCATCTTCCCTGCTCTGATGACCAACACCAGGCCAGGAGCCCTAGCGGCAGCCCAGGGCGAAGCCTGCTGGTACTCAGAACAACCTGGTTCACCAGCTCCCTGGGACAGAGGGACAGGCTGTGCCTCCTCTCTGAGGGAGCCTCCGCTTCCCCAGCTATAAAATACAAGGGGCTTGCAATGGCCGCCGCAACAGCCACTCCTGGTGAGTGCTCAGCGGTGCCAGGCCCTGCACCAGGGGCTTCCCAGGCTAGTCCCTCCTTAGAGGAGTTGACATGCTTCTCCAATGGGCCCCGGCTCTGCCCTCTAGGGATTGAGGGCTCGCCCCTGGCCTTGGCCCCTCCATCGCTGCCCCCTGATGTCAGGTTGGGCTCTGCCTTGGAAAACATTCTGATGGACTGGGTAGAAATGAGGGCAGGCCAGCTGGGCGTATGCATGGGGTGTACTCCCTGGGGTGTGGGCCAGTCATGTTCCTCTTGGGCACCCGTAGAGCCGTGCCAGCCAGGGGCAGGCACAGGGAGATGCTGGGGCAGTGCCAGGGCCCAGGGTGGGACCCAGCCCTGTGAGGGATGGTTCTGGGTCACCGTTTGTCCAGCAGCTGCTCAATGGTGAGGTAGGCCCAGAGCCGCTCAATGTAGTTCCCGAAAATGTAGTCCTGCTCCTGCAGGGCTTTCTCCATCTCATTCAAGTCCACCTCCTCTGTGAAGGTCAGGTCAGTGATCGCCTGGGGTAGGGGTGGGAGAAGGTGAGAGGCTTAAGGGATGGAGGTTTGAAGCCAGGTGGCCCAGTTCAGGGATGGCCACTGCTAGACCATCAGCCTATAGACACAGGCTCCGTCATTGCTTGATTCCCCCCATTCCCAGCCCAGCTTACTCCATGGCCCTTCACATCTGCCTTAAAGTTGTTCATGTCCTGGTCCACCAGGCGCCCAGCCACCACGATCTCAGAGCCATCATAGAAGTGCTGGTAAGTGTTCCGGGTCAGGTCCAGGATAGCGTTCTCAGGGTACTCCACCTCCACTCCCGTCAGCAGCGGGTTGGCCACCTCCTCATAGAAGCCCTGGAGTCCAGAGAGGGGACCTGGTCACCTCAGGCCACCAGGGCAGGCGGGCACGGCGAGGAGTGTGGGAGGGTTCTCACTGACGCCTCCGAAGGCTGTGGAGTCCCACAGGCTGGGCTGGGCCTGGCCTGATCTCCACTTCTACATGGCCCTCAGCCCACCCCACCCCTCGCACCCAGAAAAATACAAGTGTTCTTGCATTTAGGAAGCACTCAAGAAACGTTTGCTGGCATGAAGGGAAGGAAGCGAGAAGGACAGGAGGAGAGGCTGGCTGGAGAAGGTGTCAGGGAGGGCAGGTGGGGATGGAGGCTCCGGGGTCCACAGAGGAGGTGGAGATGCAAGCACCTGGGCCAGGAAGGGTTGGGGTTGCCAGGTTGAGTGAATGAAATACAGGACATGCAGTTAAATCGGAATGTCAGATAAACAAGACGTTAATTTTTGTTATAAGTATGTCTGTTATGGGCTGAATTGTGTACCTCCAAAATACCCAAAATATGTCGTTACATTCCTTGCCCGCAGTCCCTCAAGATGTGGCCTTGTTTGGCAAGAGGGTCTTTACAGAGGTGACTAATTCAAAATGAGGACTTTGGGATGGGCCCCAATCCAATGTGACTGGTGTCCTTATTGAAAAGCGGACAGACACACACAGGGGAGAGGATGTGAAGAGACAGGGAGAAGCCATGGAGAGAGGCCTGGCAGATCCCCCCTCCGGGCCCTCAGAGGAACCGACCCTGCTGACACCTTCATCTTGGACTTGTAGCCTCCAGAACTCTGGGACAGTACATTTCTGCTGTAAGCCTCTCGGTTTGTAGCACATTGTCCTGGTAGCCCCCCAAACTAATGCAGTGTCCTATGCAATCTTCAGAGCAGACTTACACTAAAAAAGTACCCCCCCCCCATAAATTCACATTTAACTTATGTCCTATATTTGCTCTGGCAATCCTATGGAGGAACCTCTTCCAATTAGCCCGGTGACCACGCTAGAACCATTAATGATGGGTAAGAACCAGAGGTAGATTTCAACTTAAGAGGAAGTGCTTTCTAATGATTGAAATGATCACCCGAGGGCACAGCTCCCCCGAGGAAGGAGCGAGCCCCTCATTCCTGGAGGGGTGCAAGACAAGGCATACCTGCATCTGCAAGTTGGCATCGGAATCCTCATAAATGCGCCGGGCAAAACCATTGTTCTCCAGGGCCAAGCTTTCCAGGAAGTTATAATTCAGATTGTTGCCGAAGCCCAGGGTGTATAAGGGGAACCTGCCTCTAATGGCACTCAGCACGTTCTCCTGTATTTTATCGGGTCTGCTCTCACCTGCGGGATAAAGGGGAGTTCACACTCTAGCCACCACCCACCCGGACGGCTGTCTGGACCCGCTCTGTCTGAAGAGATCTGACTCCTGCATGTGCTGGAGACTTTGTCAGGCCAGAGGGTGGGCCACCCTGGCAGGGGAGGCAGGTCCCTGACCCAGGGGGGCTCACAGTCCTCAGGAGCCCTGGGGAGAGCTTGCCCAAGGTCTTGCAACAAGCGGGCTACAGAGCCAGGAGCGGCAGCCAGGTGCTGCGGTTCTGACTTAGAGCCACGGCCGCCTGCCTCACCAACATTGGCGTCCCCGTCAGTCAGCATGATGACAGTGGAAGTGGTCCTCTCCGGCACCGTGTGCTCCTCCTGGGCTTTGTTCAGCATGCTGATGCCTCTCAGCAGCCCGTCGTTGATGTTGGTCACTGTCACACAGAGAGCACCATGGGAGGGGGCCCTCAGGGGACCGTCTTGGGGGAGGGGGTTGGGACTTTTGATGTTGGTCACTGTCACACAGAGAGCACATGTGAGGGGGCCCTCAGGGGACCATCTTAGGGGAGGGGGTTGGGACTTTTGATGTTGGTCACTGTCACACAGAGAGCACCATGGGAGGGGACCGTCTTGGGGGAGGGGGTTGGGACTTTTGATGTTGGTCACTGTCACACAGAGAGCACCATGGCAGGGGACCGTCTTGGGAGAGGGGGTTGGGACTTTTGGCCTTGCTCCTGTGCCCAAGGACTCTCTGTCTGCCAGTACGTGGTGATACTCAGTAAATGCTGCCTCGTGAGTGAAGAATGGATGGATTGCCCTTTCAGATGGGGGTAGAACCTGCCTCTCAGGGTTGCCGTAGGGGTAGAAGCACATGGCGATGGTAAAAGCAATTTGAGAAAGAGTCAGGTGGGCTCCCGGCTTTTCACTGGGAGGAGAGGGGAGCAGCAGAGGTATCGTTTGTGATTTTCCGTAAGAAACAACCAACAGTAAAGGTTCTCTGTGGCCTTATCTTGCAGGAGTTGTGGTTCACCAGCATCATGGGATAGAAACAGACAGACGGGTTTTCTTACACCCTGAGATCCAGCGTGAGGACCCTATTCTACTCCCATCTCTACCCCCAGCCAGGGTCTGCAGGCCCAGCCCGCAAACCTGTGCCCCAGGGAGGAGGGAGCAGGCTGCTCAGGCAGAGGGGGGGAAGGGCAGTGAGACGTTGCTCTCCCCTCTGTTCTTACTTCCTTGGTCTCTAATGTTCTTTACAAACTCCCTGGCCTCCTGGATGTTCTCAGGAGTGGCTTGAACTAAAGTGTCTTTCCAAGTAGTCACATCAGAAGAAAACAGGATGAAGTTCAGGTAGTCCTCCTCTTTTATATCCTCCAGGATTTTGAGGAGAGCATCCTTTGTCTGGGAAAGAGAAAGACAGGCAGACAAGAAGCTGGGAGTGGGGGCCACAGACAGCCCGGTGTCTTCACAGCTGGGGCTGGCAGTGGGGCCCCTGCGGCCTGCAACAGTGGGGGTGGGCATTTCTGCCTTTTTAATACTATTCTCCTTCCTCCTCTTTCACTGGAATCATCAGCTTTGTCCAATTCTTTAAAAAAGGAAGAAGAAAATTGTCGCCCAGACTGGGTGGCTTAGTTGGTTGGAGTGGTGCCCCGTATTCCAAAGAGGTTGTAGGTTCTATTTATGGTGAGGGCACATACCTAGATTGAAGGTTCAACCTACAGGAGGCTACCGATTTATGTTTCTCTCTCACATCCATGTTTCTCTCCCCCTGCCTTCCCCTCTCTCTCTAAATCTGGAAACATATCCTCGGGTGAGGTTGTTTATTAATATCTACCCTCCCCCTCACCCCCACTTGCACAGAAGAGTGTACCTGCTCCATTTTCCGGCCATACATGGAGCCGCTGACATCAATCACGAAGACCACACTCTTGGGCACCACAGGAAGGCCTTGAGGTGCAAAGAAGTGCACAAAGTAGCCATTGACTATCTGGAAAGGGGAGAGAGACTTCTAGGGCGAGGCCCAAGGAGCACACACTCAGAGGGCTGCTGGCTTCTTCAGGGATGTGCCCTCTCCCACCTCCCTGCTTTGCTTACTTTCCCCTCCTGCTCCTCTTGACACCAACACATACCACCCAAAGGGTGGTCATGTCCATGAAGCAACTACACGGTAGCGACTCTTGCAAACAAAAGCTGATGTTTAAGCAGGGCGAGAAGAAGGTGCCCGTTTTGGGTAAGCCACACAGGTTCTGGGCCGTCTACCACCCCCATGCCCTGCAGGACTCTTGGCCTTGGACCAAGAATCCACGGGGATGCAGCTGCGGCGCCTCCCGCACCAGCCCGCACTCCACTGTGATGCGGAATCCACCATCACCAGCCGGGTGAAGCCCGTAGGGAGGTACCTGCACGTTGCCTGGAGACTCTCTGTTCACATCGTAGGTTATGACGAAGTCTCCGTTGAGGAGGGTGTCTCCACAGGTTGGACATGAGCGCTGTTGGTCCAAGCTGGGCTTGAAGGACACATGGCCCTGAGGGAGGGAGATGGAGGGTCTTGCTCAGCTTGTCCAGGCGCTGCCCACTGCAGCCCTCAGCCCATGGGTGCCTCGGGGACCGAGGCACGGCCCTCATAGGGAGAAGCCCAGGGGTGGGCACCCAGGAGTCCTGCCACCACGCAGCATACACTGGACTTCCTGAGCACTTCTCTCTCCTCGGAGATGAGGGGCAACTTGGAGGACAGCGGCCTTGTCTGATTCAGCCTTTGTCTCTCCCTGTGCAGCTAAGTCGCTGTGTTCAGCCTTCTTGGCCGTCAGCACTGTGAAGCCACTCACGGAGGGCAGCTTTGCAGCGTGAAAAGGAACTTCACGTTGGGTGGTATGTGTTGGTGTCAAGAGGAGCAGGAGGGGAAAGTAAGCAAAGCAGGGAGGTGGGAGAGGGCACCTCCCTGAAGGAGCCAGCAGCCCTCTGAGTGTGTGCTCCTTGGGCCTCGCCCTAGAAGTCCTGAGTGGCTTAGGGCTGCTCTTCATGTAAGCATGCATGCATCCGCAGCCCATGGTCAGCAAGACCCTGGAATAGTAGGAGCCTTGGGGATCAGAGTCAACCACTAGCACCGAGAATAAAGTTCCCATTCAACTTCCAACCCCCCTCAGGGTGGAGTCAGCAGATCTAACTGACTGCCTCTGGCCGGCCTCAGAGTCCTTATCTGTAAGACAGGGGCAGTCACCTGTCCTGCTTACCTCCCAAGGGAGAATGAGACTGGGCTTTATAAATGGTCCCGCCACCCCTCCCCCAAAATACCAGTTCCAGCACAAGCACTTTGAGGTAATCAAGCGCCCCTACTGGCCCTCCTGAAACTGGGGGACAGGATGAGGGGTTGGGGAAGGGCTGCTGTGGCATGTCAGTTCCTCCAACAGGTGGTCTTCAGCAAGCAGCCCCCCGCCTCCGGCATCCCCACTCCTGACCCAGGCGGCCAGGGAGACAGTGAGGCAGCAGATAGACACACGCTCACTGGCACCAGCCAAGCCCCAGGGCTCAGCCTGGTCCTGCTAGGGTCTGAGTTCCTGCCCCTGCCCCCCAGGCCTGAGAAACATCGATACCACCTTTTTGCCTGAGAAGGACTTGGTGAGGGCGCTTTCCAGGAGATCATTAGTGATGAATGAGGCCTCAGCATCCAGCATGCTAATGCCCTGGGGCTCAAAGATGTCTACCAGGATCTGCAGTGTGCAAAGGTAAGGCGATGTTACTCAGTGACAGTATAGATGCCAACCTCTATCTAGGACAGGGCCCACAGAGATGGGTCAGTGATGGTGCAGGGACCAGCTTCTAGCACAACTCTGTGACAGCCATACCTGGTGTCTCCCACCAAGAAAATGACCCAAAGAGCCTCTGTGAATGGTACTCTAACCCCAAAGCTCACCAACGGCCTGCCAGACGGGGTTCAATTTCCACCATGAAATTATTTCAGATCTCATGTAGGTAGAGCACCATTATAACCAGTTACGAGCTATACAGAGGCACTTGGTGATGTTGCCCCAAGGGCCCAGCATCCGAAGGTCCGGATGTGTCCAGCCCAGCCTCCTCCTCCCCTTGGCCCAGTTGCTATGGCCAGAGCCATTGTAATTCCCCCAAGCTTCCTCAACCAAGTGGTGAGACCTGGACTTCTGTGACTTTGACCTTGCTCCGAGGTCCGCCCCAGGGGCCCTTCCCCAACCTCCCGTCCTGTGCCCACAGTTTCGGCAGGGCCTGCAGAGGTGTTTGATTACCTCAAAGTCCTTGACCAGTTGTTTGGGCTGGACCTTAATATACATCTCGTACTTGCCCTTGTTCCTCTTCAGCAGCTCTTCGTAGGTTAGCTCAAACGTGACTTTGCTGCCCGCAGCCACATTGACTGACACCGTGAATTTCTCCAACTTCCGCCCAGAGGCCCTGAATGGGGTGCAAGACAGCAACTGCCCCACAGACTGCACAACCCCACCCATCCTGAGCCTTGGGTTCAAGTCAGCCCCTTGGGAGAGACACTACTCACTCTAAGCATCAACATCATAATGGGATAAAGTTGTGAGAATTATGGACACGTTTTGCAATAAGAAGAAGAAGAAGAAAAGAAGAAGAAGAAGAAGAAGAAGAAGAAGAAGAAGAAGAAGAAGAAAAAGAAGAGGAGGAGGAGGAGGAGGAGGAAGAAGAGGATGAGGAAGAGGGGGGGGGGGGGAGAAGAAGAACTGCTACTGCTGTTGTTTGCGTCCCTTACAGACCAGACATTCCAAGGCCTGAGGCTCTGAACTTACTTCACCAAACCAGCTGTCTTGCCCTGGGACACAGCCTTTTCATACTGCTTCTTGGCGACTTCCTTCTCCTTGACATTACCAGGGTAGGTAACACCGTCGATGGTCCTGCAGGGAAAGAGTTGGGGGGTTCATTCTGGGCCAGACTCCCCCCCTCCGCCCCAGAGCCCAGAGCCAGCAGCCATGGGGACACCCACAGCGTGAAGTTGGTGATGAAAGCGGTCTTGGGCAGCTCCACGTCAAAGGAAACCTCCTTGGCGGCATCTGCCCGGTTGACGGCCCTCGTGGTGACAACATTGTGAGCAAAGCGGGAGGTCACCTTGCAGCTGACCTTGGTACTGTAGACCTCAATGTCGCCAGCCTTCTGTGGGAGAGGGGATGGTGATCAGTGGAAACCTGCCAACCCGGTCCCTGAGAAAGCAGATCTTCAACCTGGCCACTCCCCTTCCAAACTCCCTCTACAGATTCCAAAGGCCCTGGCTGGGAAGAGTCCCAGTCGCCCGTGTTGGAAGCCTGGTGGTCTCCACCTTCCCACTGTCCAGGTGGCCACCGCTGTCCTGATGGCGGGCGCCTGGGCAGTCCCGGTGGCCCTGGCTGCACTGGCCTTCCTGAGCACCTTTCTCCCCTCGAAGATCGGGGCCTTCTTGGAGGGCAGACGCCTTGTCTGATTCAGCCTTTGTTTCTCTGTTCATTGGGCCCCACAGGTTCCTTAGCTCAGCCTCATTGCTCAGCAGCAAGAAGTCCCTTAGGAAGGGGAGTTTTGCACCATGAGAAGGAACTTCACATTATGCCAAGAGGAGAGGGCGAGGAGAGGGAGCAAGCCAGGAGGCAGGGAGGGTGAACTGAGGGCGGCTCTAGGGAGATGTCTGGGTTAAACATGGCCTCCTTAACCCTGTGATCTGTCTCCATGCAGCCTATAGCCAGTGATATCTTGTAAAAAACAAATCTGACCCTGTTCCCTCCCTTGTAAACCCCCTCCCCACCCCCGTGCTCTCCATTGCCCTCAGGACAGTGTTCCCCATGCTCTGAGGTCTTCCAGGAGGGTCCTGTCACCTCCACTCTGGAGCTCTGGCCAAGCCAGGTCTCGGCCCCTCTGACCCAGGGGGGGTCAGAGACATGTACCAGCTCTTCCTGCTCACCTTTCACACTGCCATTTAGAAAGCTCGCCCTCTACCACCTACTGTGCCTTTTGGTAATTGGGTGGTTCTACCTCCCAAATAGGCACTTATTTCCTGTGCTGACCAGAGAGTGTGGGGCAGGGCTTCATGCCCCAGTGTTCTCTTTCCCCTGTGGGGAGGGGGTGAGCTGAGGGAGGTTTCTAGGGCAGTGCTTCTCAACCTTCCTAACGCGGCGACCTTTAAATACAGTTCCTCATGTTGTGGTGTCCCCCAACCATAAAACTATTTTCATTGCTACTTCATAAATCTAATTTTTCTACTGTTATGATCATAATGTAAATTTCTGTGTTTTCTGATGGTCTTAGGCGACCCCTGAGAAAGGGTCATTTGACCCTCAACGGGGTTGGACCACAGGTTGAGAACCGCTGCTCTAGGGAGACGTCAGGATAAATGTGGATATGAAGATGCTCCGTGAAGGTGTGATAGGCCTTTCACTGCCCAGCCCAGTACCAGCAACTGCTTGGTGTTTGTGGAAGGAAGGAAGGAAGGAAGGACAGTGCACTGGCCATCCTGGGCTGCATGGGGAGTGGTCAGGGGGCATGTTCTATGGCACTCTTTCCTGGGAGTCGTGAGTCACATGGGGGTCTGCCAGGGTAGGGGCTGTGAGCTGTGTGTCAGCTGTTCAGGGTTGTGCTATGGCCCAACTCTTCAGCTGTTGGGCAACCAGCTCCACCCTGCCCCCCTCACCATGCCCCCTCCCTGGTGAAAGTCCTCACCTCTTCCACGACGCTGCGTTTCTGGGAAAGCAAAGACAAACACACTGTCAGGTCAAGGCCAAGGACACTGTGAATGGGGGGCAGGATGTTGGCAGACGCCAGGGTTCAGTGGTGACCCCCACCTACCCCTAGAAAGGTCTCTGGATGTGGGACCCACCTGGAGCCACTGGTCAGAGTAGACAGGGCTCTGAGTAGATGGGGAAACTGAGATCCGGCAAGAGCAGGTCTCAGGCTACCCAGAGGAGAGGACAGGGCTTTTCCCCTGCTGCACAGACCTCGGCTCACTGCCTGTCCCTGCACCCGGGTCCACGAGGCCTCCTCTCAGAGCACCCGCACCACTGCCCAGCCCTTCCTAGGCGCCTCTGCCCTTTTCTCAGAGGTGGACCTGCACAGCTGCTCAGTGAGGTGAGTGAGCAGTTCGTGGTGTATCACCCATTTGACAGGTGGGGAAACAGAGGCCCAGGGAGACTTAAGAGCCTTGCCCAGAAGCAAAGGGTAAGTTTGGAGCCCAGTCCCCCCAAATCCCAGCCCTGTGCCCTGCAGCTCATGACCCCGCCCTCTACCTCCCCCTCCCCATGTGGAGGACCACGCAGGCTGGGACCTCTGCCCTGTGATGGACCCAGATTGTGAAGAGAGGACAGACTTACCCCAAGTGGCCGGGAAGGGCTTCTTGGGAAGCCAAAGGCCATGGAGCTGGAGAGCAGGGCCACGAGGAGGCAGGGCCACCGAGCAGACGCCATCGCTGAGCTCGCAGGCCTGGCCCGCGGTCTTTATATGAGCCAGCGGGCCGGTGGGGTCAGTGGCCTCCAGCAGGACTGGGGGAGCGGGAAGAGCGGGAGGCGGGGGCTGTCCGGGAAGCCGGCGTGTGGATGGAGTAACAGGGCTTGTGTTTGCCTGAGCCAAAGGGCCCATGGGTATTGTCAACAGCGTGTGAACTTCACTCCCAGCGGCTGCGGGACATGGAGGCCTGGTGTAAGCGGAAGCTGTGTGCTGGCAGATGAGTCCTGGGGCTCCCTGGGTGGGGACAATGGTGACAAGGTGTGGAGTCACATTTAGAGCAAATAACCTAAATCGCTCAGCCTTGTTAGCATGGCCCCTGGATCGCAGCCCCCCCTCTCCCCCTGCTCAAGGCGGCCAGGGCACAGAACCAGACCCATCACTCTGAGGCTCCCATTGCCATGGCCGCAGCCCTTGCTCATATCCTTCTCTGGTTCTCACGGCCCCAGGGAAAGGGTGAGCCCCAAGTCCTGTGGTCCAGCTCTCTCTGTGACCTGGTTCCAACTTGCTTTTCTGAACTTTCCCTCCGCACACTGGTATGCCCTCCCCTAGTCTGCACATCCCATCTCTCATCTCTGCCCCCCGTGCCCTCTCCCGGAGCCTTCCTCTTTCATCCCTGGCTGACCACAGGCGGCTTGCTGCATCTTTGCCCTGTGTTGAGGTTTGCACGTTGAGAACTGATTCTGGCCTCTAGACTCTGAACTCTAGGAGGGCCAGGCCATGTCACATCCATCCCTGAGTTCCCAGGGCCTGGCCAGTGACTCAGCTGCCTTCAAGCCCTTAGAGAGTCATTTCCTGCCCTGGCAGGGGGGCTCAGTTGGTTGGAGCATCATCCATACACCAAAAGATTGTGGGTTCGCTCCTGGTCAGGGCACATACCTGGTTTGCAGGTTTGATCCCCAGTCAGGGCACATACCTGGGTTTTGGATTTGATCAGTTGGGGCACGTGCAAGACACAACAGATCAATGTATCCCCCTCTCCCATTCTCCCTTCCTCTCTCTCTGAAAATCACTGAAAACATGTCCTCGGGTGAGGGGTAAAAAAAGAGAGAGTAATTTTCCAACAGTGTCCAGTGAGGCTGGAAACTTTGGAGGCAGGGTCTGGTCCCCTCCTCGTGGGCAAGGAGACTCCTAGGCCACACCGGGTCCCTGGCAGCCCCTGGACCTTCCAGGGTGGCAGCTATGAGCAAAGTGACCCAGTAACCCTCCCACTTAACCACTCTCTCTGTTTCCTTTTTTCCTTTAATGTATTTTTATTGATTTTAGAGAGGAAGGGAGAGAGAGATAGAAACATCAATGATGAGTGAGAGAATCATTGATCGACTGCCTCCTGCATGCTTCCTACTGGGGATCGGGCCTGCAACCCTGGCATGTGCCCAGACCGGAAATCCAACCGTGACCTCCTGATTCATTGGTCAAAGCCCAACCACTGAGCCACACTGGCCGAGCCCACTCAGCCACTCTTAGTGGAGTTGACAAGGATGCCTGGGCACAGGGCAGCTAATTTATGGATTGTACCAGGGCCTTGGCTGAAGGTTCTGCCCCTGACTGTGAGATGTGCAGAGAGAGGTGACTGCTAGGAACAGAGAAACAGAGTGAGAAACCACCTTATCCCCAAATACTTTGCATTTTGTGGGAGGGACAACTTGAAACAGCGATCTGAGGTTGCTCAAGAGGCTCCTGAGGGACACCTGGGGACTTGGAGGGGCCTGAGGTCATCATGCAGAATTTAGACTCAGATAGAACCTAAGAGACCCTGAGACTCGCCCATTTCCTTTCTACAGGACGGGGAAATGAGGCCCCGTCTGAGCAGAGCCTTGCTCAGAGTGACCGTAGCTGGCAGCCCACGGCTCTCCCTGGAGGACCCGGGACACTCCAGACAACAGATTGGTCTCTGGAACCCCATCGGCTGCCCCGCCGCCTGCCATGGAGGCTCTGTGTCCCCTGGGCCTCGAGCAGCCATGGAACTCGGGGTTTGTGTTGTGATGTGGCCCCCGTGGGCCTCATGTGGAGTGGGAACTGAACAGAGAAAGAGCAGAAACCCTTTGGAAAGGCATGAGTGGGGGCCTGTCCACGTTCATCTGAAGGGCCGGCAGCATCCTGAAGTATAGGTTCACCTCGACCACTGCACCTGCACCCTGTGACATTGGACTTTAGCTGGGCCCAAGGCGAAGCCATGGAAAGGAAGGACCCTCGTGGAATATTCCAGGAATCACTCTAGGAGCCAGAGAGCTGCTGTTCCTAGCCCCTGAGACCCCAGCTTCTGAGCAGGGGCCGCCTCTGCCTTTGGGAAATACTGTCTCGCGGTCAGAGGTTGCAGACCCCCCTCAGAGGAATGGAGCGAAGGGTGGGGGCAGGAACTGTCTCCTGAGACCCCGAGTCCAGGGGGTGCAGCCTCCGGCTACGGGTAGCACTTCTTTCATACGTTCGTCTTAAGTGATGCTTTGGAATTCCTAGAGTCAAATCCCATAAGGCTGTGGCTACCAGTTGCCCACCAGACTGGAGTATTGATATGGGAGCAGTAAAGCACTCAGCTGCTGATCCCATATGGCACGGTTCGAATCCCAGCTCTGCCACTTAGAAGATGAGTGATTGTGGACCAATTGCCTCGCCTCAGTTTCCTTAGCTATCAAGGGGCCTGATAAAAGTCCACCCCACCACCCTACCCCCGACCACCACTACCACTAGTGCTGCTGGGAGCATGCATTGAGCTCATTCAACGAAGGCACTTAGAACAGCGCCTGGCTACAGGAAGCCCTGAGTCAGGAGTGGCTGTGGCTGGTCATTCCTGTACATGCTGCCAGAGGGTCCTTTGGCCCCTGAACCTGTGGCCGGAGCTGTGGGGTACTCTCAGGGCATTCAGAGGTTTGAGGGCAGGGGGCAGGTGAACGGATGTGGGTGACCTCCCACCCTCTAGTTCTGCTGTGACCCCCCTAGCCCTTCTGAGGGGCGGCATCTTGAATTGCTTCCCTGCCATTGTCCCTTCCAAAGAGCAGCCAGCCTGGAAGAGGCATAGTCTTTCTTTAATGGAAGTCATGGATGCTTTGACACAGGGGACCCCTTGCACAGGGAGGGGTGGCCTGGACAACAGGTCAGGATGCCCTCCTCCTCCAAGGCAGGGCAGGTTGCTGGCTAAGGGGCTCAGAAGATATCGGGGACGATGTAGTCAGTGTGAACACCATCGATCAGTCCGGCCCCGTTGTTGTGGACGAACCAGCAGGTCACCTCGACCCCATGCCGGGGGTCCTTGCTGTAGTCTTTCTGCAAGCCCCTGGGGAGAGACAGGCCAGGTGGGGTCACCTTTGGGATCCAAGCAGGGCTTCGCCTCCCAGGAAGCCCACCCCACCCACGTGACACCAGGAGGAAGGCTCGGACCAATGATGGGTAACGTCAGCCCACCCACCTGGTGACGGTAAGCCGTTGGTTCTTCACCACCATTGTGGCATCTGTCTTTGTGGGGTCGGAGCCTGGGTGCAGGTCGGACACTTTATAGTCAAAGGGGTGAAAGAATTGTCCTGGAAAGGCACATTGGAGGCAGCTGTCACTGGCAGGGAGCTTTGTTCATGCTTTTTGCACTTAGTAGGTGCTCCCTGGAGGTTTAAGAGTTGCTTGAATTTTTTTCCAAGAGCTTGACTGTTTCTCATAAATTTTGGCATCAAAGCCACCCATTTAGTTCACCCGCTATCGAGAAGCAGCTGTATTGTCAGCTGGTGACACCTCCTGTCTTTTTGGGCCAATTCCCGAGGAATCTGGCTGGGAGAGAGGTTTGGTGGGAGGGGGCCCCCGGAGAACTCTTTCTGCAGGAAGGCCGCAGGAGAAGCCCTGTGGCTGATGACCATCCCACCAGGGGCCTCTGGGCCCGCTGGACCTTCCTGCTTGCTAACCGGGCCTCTCTCCATTTGCTCCCCCGCCTACTCACACTTCGGTTTCACTGTGCCTTTGTTTCATCTCAGCCTTTTTGAGGGTCAAGACCCTCGCCAGGACAAGCCCTCTTTGGATCTCCGAGCCTTGGAAGTCATGTTGGAGATGACCCTGACCAGATGCCCAACTGCACAGCTGACCAGTCCACTGGCTTCAACGCCCCACCCCCGCAGCTCGGCCCGCCTGGTGAGCCGTACCCAGCAGCCCATGCGTCCGCGCCGACATCCGGTGACTGTCTAGCACGTAGAAGCCCAGGAAGTCCTGGTGGACGGCACTCCCCTTCCACACCCGGTGCAGGACAACCTCAAAGGTGCCTCCGTCCTCCACCGACACCACCAGGTTCCTCTTCCTGTTGATGGTCATCACCACCCTGCGGGGGCAGGTGGCCATGGGGACACAGGTGACTGCACTGCATCCCTCCCCATTTAGCTGCCTTGTCCTCGGGTCCAGCTCTTATGACCCCCCCCCCATACTCTCACTCCCAAATGATTGGGTGTTGTCTGCTCTATGCTTCTTCCCGCATGCTGCTATTCAATATAGGGCCCTTGCAATGTGCTAGGACCTGTCCCTAGCCTTCCAAAGCGAACTGCACCATTCAGTCCTCACTCTGATCCTGTGAGGACGGAGGCTCAGAGAGGTTAAGTAACTTGCCCGAGGTCACACAGCTGTACGCAGCAGAGCCAGGACTTGGACTCCAGCCTATCTAGCGTCGGAGTCTGCGTTCTTTGACTCCCACGTATCACCTCTTCCTGTAGCTCTGCTGCCCAGCATTGGGCTCTCGTTGCTCAGAGGTGTTTGTGGAATGAATGGAGGTGTGGGTGAAGGAAAAACACACGAGATAAGGCATACTAAGCAGACGCCGAAAGAGAATTCTACAGTTCAATAGAGGAAGAGACTCGGAGGGCTCCTGGGAAGAGGTGGCCGGCTTCGTTTGGTGGAGATGGGGTGGGCCAGGGCGCCAGGAAGCACAGGCATCCAGGCAGCTGGCCCAGGACACATGTCCAGAGATGGAGGGAAATGGAGTGGTTCACAGAGTCCTACATGCCTGACAGCCCACACGGGGGCCCCATGAAGGTCACTCAGGGGCCCAGTAGGCTCTCACAGAGAGCTGGCTCTGGGGCTTCTGCCTTCCCTCCCCCCGGACCCCCCATCCCTCACCCTCCGCCTTCCCTGCTCCCCCACCTTGCCCCCGCCTCCCCGCCCAGGCTCGGCCCCGGCCCAGTTACCCATCCTGCCGCAGCGAAGCCTGGTCCCTCCAGGAAAACACAGGCCCGTGGGAGCGAGGGTTCAGGGTGATGTTCTGAGGAGTCACTTCCAGTTGAAAGTCCGAAACCGGGTTTGTGATCCCGAGCCGTCCCAAGTATGTGGCCTCATGCTGCCCAGCGCTGCTGGCCTTGTCGCCAATGAGCTGCCCGTTCACCGAGAAGCCTGCAGGGGGGGTAAGGGCCCATCATCCAGGTTGGGGAGGGCCCGGCTCTCACTAGGCACGCACCAGCCTGCCTTTGCTCCTGCCTCCTATCGGGGAGATCACCACCCCACCCAGGCCCAGCCATCTTTTTTTTAAAAAATATATTTTATTGATTTTTTACAGAGAGGAAGGGAGAGAGATAGAGAGCTAGAAACGTCGATGAGAGAGAAACATCGACCAGCTGCCTCTTGCACACCCCCTACCAGGGATGTGCCCGCAACCAATGTACATGCCCTTGACCGGAATCGAACCGGGGACCTTTCAGTCCGCAGACCGACGCTCTACCACTGAGCCAAACCGGTTTCGGCATGCCCAGCCATCTTTAAGGGCCTTATCTCCCGAGGGGAGGCTTCAGGACTGGTCCAGGCTACACACAGCACTGCCTCCCTCCTCTTCCTTGCCACCATGCTACCTACCCAGCATGGAGCCCTCGGGTCTGGGCCCTGGAAGAGGTCTTGCAGGGCATGGCCTGCTCCTTCTCTCTGACCCCAGCCCCTGACGCAGGGGCAGGTCACAGTAGGTTCTGTGGACACATGTGTGGGGCCTGAGCAGCCAACAGGCCCCTTCCTGCCATCGCTGTCCTAACACAGTGATGCCTCATGTTCCTAAACTGTCACCTACGGATGTGTTCGCCTGTCTGTCTCCTCTAAACTCCACGAGAGCAGGGACTGAGTCTCGGTCCCCACTGCATCTGCGGCCCCTCGCACCTGCTCAGCAACCATGTGCAGCTGGACCGAGTGGGCTGGGAGGACAGAAGTGACAGAGGTGGCGAGGAGGTCATCCCCACCCCCTGAGCCCTGCTGGGGAGACAGATGCTCAGGCCCCCAGTCATGCCTGGGAGAAAGGCAGGGCAGGGCGGCTACATGATTTGCAGGTCTCGGTACAAAATGAAAATGTGGGTCTCCTTGTTTAAAAATTGTTAAGAATTTTAAGACAGCCGAAACCGGTTTGGCTCAGTGGTAGAGCGTCGGTCTGCGGACTGAAAGGTCCCGGGTTCGATTCCGGTCAAGGGCATGTACATTGGTTGCGGGCACATCCCCGGTAGGGGGTGTGCAAGAGGCGGCGGGTCGATGTTTCTCTCTCATCGATGTTTCTAGCTATCTCTCTCCCTTCCTCTCTGTAAAATATCAATAAAATATATATTTAAAAAAAAGAATTTTAAGACAGCAACAAGGGAGCTATGAAAGTGAGCTTGGGGCCCTTCTAAATGTGTGTGTATTGGGGGGGGGGGTCCTGAGCACCCGCACGGGTCACCCACACATGAGGCTGGCCCAGTGCACAGGGCCCGAGAAGGTGGACGGGGTGAGAGAAAGGCAAGCGGAGGCCAGGTGACAGACAGAGGCACAGGATGTAAGAAGTGGGGGTCCCCGCCATTGTCCTGCCTGTGGCTGAATGTCCAGGGCAGAGGGGCCCAGGCCCTGCCCTGCCTGGCAGAGGGTGTGATGTCCCCATACCCGTGTTGGGGTCCTGCACCAGGTTCAGGACCACACCAGGCTCTTCATTGATGTTGAAGCACAGTGCGTCCTCTTTCTGGGGCACGTGGATGACGAAGTGGGGGTCAGTGTCCACTGGGAACAGCATGGAGTCCATTAGCTTGGGCAGTGGACAGACGGCGCTGGGGCGGGGCCGGGGTTCAATCAGGCAGGGTGTCCCGCAGGCCCCCTCCCCCCAAGGACTCACCGTTTGTGATTGGCTTCTTCGGGACGCTGGACTGAGTTGGAGAAGGCTCCTGCCAGGCCGGCAGCACGAACGCTGACCGGCAAGAGTGGGTGGCATTTAGAAGGAAGGCCGCGGGGCTTCCCTGGAGCTGCTGGCTCCTTTCCCGAGGCCCCGCCCACCCCGAGGCCACCGGAGCGGGGGTGGACCCAGAGCCCCGGGTGCCTCTCTGGGGGTAGGAGGAGAAATTTGGCCCAGGGCGGTGGGCCCGCCTGTTCTGTCTCCTGCCATGGGGACCTGAGGGGGCGGGTGGCCAAAGGGGGGGATAGAGGGGTGGGCCAGGACCTTCTCAGGGGATCGTCTGAGGACTCGCAGGGAGAGGCATGAGCAGAGCTGGAGCAGAGGAAGGAAGCCCTGGGCCGGGTTTCCTCACCAGGAAACGCCTAGGCTTTGCTGGGCACTGAAGGCACCGCGGAGGGACAGTAACGGGGAGAGAGGTGGAGTCGTGTGTCACCAGGAAGGCTGCCACTTACTCCTTTTGTGTCCCAGCATCTCTGTGGAGGACAACGACAGCGTCAGCCTGGCCGCCCCCGCCAAAGGCATGTGCGCCGTATTGTCCCGGGGCAGCCTGGGCCCGCCCTCCTCCTGGGGTCCCAGCCCTCCTCCTGGGGTCCCAGCCCTCCTCCTGGGGTCCCAGCCCTCCGCAGACCGGCGCTCACAGCGGGGGTTCAGGCTGTGCCAGGAGGCAGCAACCAGAGTGTGGCGAGGACGTGGGGCAGAGGAGGCCGGGAAGGGCTGGAGGCAGGGAGACGGGGCGGGAGCGGCCTGCCTGAGCCCGGGGGGCACCTGCCACTTGCCCAGCGGCTGGAAAAAACCCCTTGAGAAAAACCAACGTGATTTAAAAATTCACCCAAGGGAGAACCTGGAAGGGAGAGAAAGGGAGGAGAGTTAAAGCCCCCGGAAGCCTCCCCAAGGCCCCCAGCCTCCCCCGCTGCAGGGGTCATACCCTCTGTTGGCTTGTCGATGACAGGCTCCAGGCCGTCCTCGTCCACCAACCCCCTCATGGTCATGGAGGTCAGCGGGGTCACAAATTGGTAGGCCAGCGACATCTGCAGGGCCTTGGCCACCAGCTTGGCCTTCTCCTCCCCCTCCAGCTTCATCCTGCGGAACAGACACCTGCTCCAGGCCCCGCAGCCTGGACGACGGCGACGGACTCGCACTCCCTGGTCCTTTCGCTCCTTTGCTCACCCCCCCCCCCCCACTCGTTCACCAAACACGAACTGAGCACCTACAAGGGTCCTTGGTCAGCGGCTGTCATCACGGACCTCATGACTCCAAGACCTCCCACCCACACAAAGCCTGGAGATTTGGCAGGGCTCGGGGGGGTGCCTCAGAAATAACTCCGAGAACTGAACAGCTGCGAGATTCTCGGGCAAGCGGTCTCACCTCCGTGGGCCTCCGTTTGCTTAGCTGGGAAATGGGGGTGAGGAGGACCTTCTCCGGCACTTTGTGAGGGGTGAGCGTGCCTGGACACGGTAAAGGGTGGCCTCCCCCACAAGGGCGTGGTTGGGGCTAAGGGCAGAGGCTGTCCTGTGACCCCAGCGGGCCCTGCCCACACTGTTGACCGACTGGTTGATATTAACTCAGTGAGCACAGCAGGACAGTACACCTGAGGGTGAGGGGCGCTCCGGGGTGGGCAGTGCCAAGGGTCATACCGCTTGGCCAGCAGCTCCTGGATGGTGAGGTAGGCCCACAAGCGTTCGACGTGGTTCTCCAGTATGTGGCCCCGCTGCCGGAGGAGTTTCTTCATCTCGTCCTCGTCCACCAAGCAGGTTGTCTTGAATTCTCGGCCATCCTGAGTGTTGGGATGGGGAGTCAGGCCGTGAGCTCTGAGGAGCACATCCACTGGCTGGCGCTTGAGGCTCCTCCACGGGGCCCCACGCTAGCCTGATCCCAGCAGCTTCCTTCTCAGCAGCCCCCTTCCGTAAGCCAGTTCTCCTCACCCCCCTCCGTTCGTTCTCCCCACAAAAGCTTACTGAGGCCGAAACCGGTTTGGCTCAATGGTAGAGCGTTGGTCTGCGGACTGAAAGGTCCCAGGTTCGATTCCGGTCAAGGGCATGTACCTTGATTGTGGGCACATCCCTGGTGGGGGTTGTGCAGGAGGCAGCTGGTCGATGTTTCTCTCTCATCGATGTTTCTAGCTCTCTAACCCTCTCCTTTCCTCTCTGTAAAAAATTAATAAAATATATATATTTTTTAAAAAAAGCTTACTGAGCATTCTCCGCGAACCAAGTTGCCCTAGGCGCTGGGCATCGCAGGGCTGGGAGAATCAGGCCCTGATCCCGTGGAATGAAGACTGTCTCTCAGGGCTGCTCCCACCACGGGGCTGTCTCCACCAGGCCCTGCTCCCCCGAACACCCGCCTTGCTGCCCGGGGGGCTGCACCGTTCAAGCCGCCACAGCACACGGATGTCCCTTCTCTCCCAGCCACAGCAACGGGGCCGCGCTTCCTAAAGGCCTCCCAGGCACCAGGCACCGTGTGTGGATTGTTCCACGTACTCCACACAGCTCCCCAGGGAGTGTTACCCCCCTAGCACAGAAAGGAAACGGCGGCCTACAGAGCTGGGTCTGTTTGCTCAAGGCCACCACGCCGCTCAGGGTGGAGCCGGGGTCCAGATCAGCTCTCCTCGCTCAAGGCCCGAGTCCCGCACCCTCAGCCACACTGAGGGCAGGGTCCAGGCCTCACACATCCTGACCCTCAGCGTGCACAAGGACACACGCTCTGCAACTTGGCATAAAAAAAGCCGGGCGCACAGTAGGTGCTCAGGGAATGCTGTTCTAGTGAGAAGGAAGGGGCTGGCCTCTCGCTCTCCCGTGCCTTGCGGGGAATGGCGTGAGGAGTTACAGGCGGTCCATTTGGGGCCAAGGGACTACAGCTGATCAAGGCCGTATTGGCCTCAGACCATCCTGTCCCCAAGACGCCTTCACGGAGGAATGTTCAGGCCTCGGGGAGGTGGGGGGCGGGGGGGTTGCATGATGCAGGCGTGGGGAACAGTGCAGGTTTGCAGCCTCTGCGCACTGCCGGGCCTCTCCCCCCTCCGCGGCCCACTATTTACCGCCCGGGCCCGCACGTCCGCCTTGAAGCTGCTCAGCTTCTGGTCAGCGATGCGCCCAGCCACCACGATCTCCGAGCCTTCGTAGTGCTGCTTGTGGCTGTGCTGGGTCAGCTCGGAAACAGTGTCCTTGGGGTACTGCAGCTCCACGTCCACCAGCAAGGGGGTGGCTACCTGGTTGTAGAAACCCTGCAGGGACGGGAAGGGCAGCTTCAGAACAGGTAGATTACCCAGGGCACCCAAGGGGAAACCCACTCACAGAGTGGGGTGTTGGGATCCCCCACGTCATAGCAGGAAGCACAGGCTCAGAAGGGTGATGTAGCTGGCTTGAGGCACACAGATAATTTGGATCCATGGCAAAGCTTCATCTGCTCCTCTAAGCTGATAGGCCAGAGGCTGCCGAGGCGGGGCTCCCCATGGGCTGCCATTGGTGGTGCAGGGGGAGGGGGGGGCAGGGCCGGGTGGGGGAAGGAGGAGACCTGAAGCTGCTGGGAGGCGTCATGGTCCTCATAGATCCTCTGGGCCCGTCCATTGTTCTCCATGGACATGACCTCCAGGAAGCCGAAGTCCACGTCGCGGCCAAAGCCCAAGTTGTAGAGCGGGAACTTGCCCCCAATGGCGTTGCGGACGTTCTTGAGGATCTGGGCACGGTCGGTCACTCCTGCAGCCACATACCCAGGCGGTGACTGGGCACCCGCTCACAGGCACGCGGAGCACAGGGGGCACTTGGAGGTCCACTCCCTGGGGCCCAAGCCTCCCCAGTCTTAGGCGCCTCCAGTTCCCACAGGCACCTGGAGGCAGCGCCTCTGCTGGCTAACTGTGGAACTGCAACAACTGCTAAGCGCTCCTTACCCATTTGCACTCGTTTATCACAGCAGATTGGAAGCTCGGCTGACCTTTCCACTCTTGTTTCACCTATTTTGCATTTGCCTGCAGTTCCTGAGCAGGCCCTGGCAGTGCACACACCTTTTTTTCCTTTTTTTTTTTTCTTGCTTAAGCTGCCCCCCTTGACCAGGGATCCCTTCCTGCTTCTCCTTAACTCCCAGCAGTATGAGCTCAGAGGTCACCTCCTCCACAAGTCCTTCTGGGACCTTTTCTGGGCCAAGTGCCCCTTGTCTGCGGTCCCACCGCCTCCTGGCACCACGTTCTCTCAGGACCCTCGACAGCGCTTCTCTTCCTGGGTCTGCCTCCCCAAAAGGGACCCTGGGATCCTCAAGGACGGAGACACGTCTGTTCCCTTGGCATGTCGCCGTGGTCCCTTGTCCTGTGCTTGGTCCCAGTTGGGGCTGAATATAGAGCTCGTTAAATTCAACCCTCGTCCTGCCCCCCCTCCTGGGCCCTGTGCAACGCCGTGTTGTGCAGGAACCCCCCCCCCCCCCCCCCCCGCAGCCTCCCAGCCGAGGACAGACGTGTGCCTCGGAGCGCCTGCAGACTTTACGGTCTGAGCTGTTTTTTTATGGTCTGAACACAGTGCTTGCCTTTGCCCTGAGCCTTACTGACCCCCTAACAGTGTCCCCAGCGCGTGGCTTCCACGTGAAGCTTGAATGCCCTCAGGACTGAAGAGGTCAGACCCCCCCCCCCCCGAGGCCGCCCTCCAGGCGCTTACCCTCCGTGGGCTCGCCGTCGGTCAACATGATGAGAATTGGGGCGTGGTTGCTGAGTTCTGAGCTGCTCCTCTGACCTCTGTTCAAGATCTCGATTCCCAGGAGCAAGCCTCCATTCAGGTTTGTGGCTGCCAAGGAGAGGAAGAGCGGTCTGGGGCCCTCCCTCTTAGGGCACAGACCCCACGCCCCGGTGGCCCGGGACACCCGCGCTTACAGCCGGCCAGGGAGAAGCGCCGCACGAAGTCCTGAGCTGCCCGCAGGTTGGCCGCGGAGGCCGGCACCAGGGAGCCCCTCCACGACTGCACTTGAGACCCGAAGAGCACCAGGTCGAAGTAGTCCCCTGGCCGAACGTCCGCCAGGATCTTCAGGAGCGCCTCCTTCGTCTGCAGGGACGGGGCGGTCAGCGGAGGGACCGAGCCCCGGGAGGGTGGCGGCTTCTGACAGCTCCAGGCACGCACATCAGAGTTTCCCCCGGGGCCGAGGCACACGGTGGACCAGTGGGAGGGGATGGCCAGGTGGGGCCAGGGGAAGAGCATCCGGCGGGGCCCTGGGGCCAGTGAGGGGCAGGGAGAAGGCAAAGGTACCCAGCGTGCGGAGGAGAAATAATTGGAGTTCAAGGGGCGTGGGGTTCAGAAGGAGGACCCCGGGGGGCTGAGTTGCTAAAACTGCTGGTCCTGCCCTGGTTAGAGTATCGTCTCCATAGGCCAAGGTTGCGGGTTCGATCTCTGGTCAGGGCACATAGCAGAAGCAACCAATGAATACATAAGTCCATGTTTCTGTCTCTGTCTGTCTCTTTCTCTCGCCTTTCTCTCTCCCTCTCTAAAAACCATTAAAAAAAAAAAAAAAAAGACAAAAACAGCCGTGGCCGGTTTGGCTCAGTGGTAGAGCGTCGGTCTCCGGACTGAAAGGTCCCGGGTTTGATTCTGGTCAAGGGCATGTACATTGGTTGCGGGCACATCCCCGGTGGGGAGTGTGCAGGAGGCAGCTGGTCGATGTTTCTCACTCATCGACGTTTCTAGCTCTCTATCTCCCTTTCTCTCTGTAAGATATCAATAAAATATATTTTTTTAAAAAAGACAAAAACAAAAAAACAACCATCCACAAAACAACTCTGCTTGTCCAGCTGTGGTTCCACTGAACCATGCATGGACAAGACACGTAAGAGCACTGTGAGCCACCTGTTGCAAGATGCCTCCCCCGGAGCCCCCATATTTATCCGCAGGTTTCACCTTCCAAGCACCCCCTCATCAATAGCCCATGGCCCTGTGAGCACTATTGTCATTGCCATTTTGCCACTGAGAAGTGAATGCCCTTGCCCACCGTTGCACTGGGAGGGGGCAGGTGATTCCAGAAGCCCTAACCACTGGAATTCCCCTCCCAGTCGCCCTGCCTCTCTGAGCAGGAGCAGAAACCCCAAGCCCAGACTCTGGCCGCAGAACGGGGTGGTGTGGTGAGAGGGCTGACGCAGCGCCCGTCGGGGGAGATGTAAAGGCACCGTTTACCTGCCTCACTTTCTGGCCTTCCATGGAGTTGCTGATGTCGATCACGAAAACCAGGTTCTTGTTCAGGCTCGTCAAGTTTTGGGGGGCAAAGAAGTGGGCAAAGTAGTTATTGGCGACCTGAAACACAAAGGGACCCGTGAGGCCTCGGCACAGGCACCCCCGCCCACCCTCTGCGTCGTGGGCCAGAAGCTCCGGGCTCACCAGGAGGTCGCAGATCCGGTCTCGATGGACGTCGTAGGTCACCTTGAATTCCCCATCCAGCAGGGTCGAGGCGCACGTGGGGCAGGACTGCTGCTGGCCCACGGTGGGGCGGAAGAGCACGTGGCCCTGGAGCCATCGAGGGGGCCAGGCATTACTGGGGTGTGCCGGTGCGAATAGGATGTTCGCAAAGGCAACATAGAATGTGTGTGTGTGTGTGTGTGTGTGTGTGTGTGTGTGTGTGTGTCTGGGGGGGGGGGCGCATAGGCATAGAAATGAGTCAGTGTGGCCCTCACCCAGCTGCTGTAGGTAGTGGGAAAGAAAGCCTGATCCTTTGCTCAGGTGCTTCTGAACCTTTGGCGTGTTCTTTAAGAAGCATCACCACTTACTTAGGGTACAAATAAAAACGGAATGACAGCAGTATGGGAGCATGAGAACATCAGTCAATTCGATCTGCGGAGTAGGAAAGCCGGGCTGCGGCCCAGTGCGGGGAAACAGAAGCTCCTGGGCTGCAGGGAGCAGAAGGAAGGGCCCAGAGTGGGAGCTGCGTGCGGTCTGGACTGGCTTGGACTTGGTGCTCAGGGAAATGGGGGGTGGTTTTTACCCATTTCTTTTCTGTATTTCTGAACTCTCCACATTTTCTCTAAGACTTCTTTATTTTTGTTTTGTTTTTCTTTGTTATAAAAATAAGATATGCTCATTAAAAAAAAAAACAAAAAAAACTTGGCAAGAATTGATAGGAAGACAAAGACCCATCCCTTTGGTCCCCTGCTAAAAGCGGGCATGTTTGCTAACACTCTGGGGTGTCACATTTTGTTTAAAAGGACCCCCCCAAAACACACACACACACACACACACACACACACACACACACACTGTAAAAATAATTCATTTTAAATGATGTGTGAGTCATTACTAACACCAGATAATAACTGAAGGGTTCGCTCCTGGCTCCAGTTGAGGGCACTAGCTAGGCATCACCCACCATATGCCATATTCCTCCGGGACCGGGGAGGCGCAGGCTGGGGGCTCTGGGATCCCTGCAAGTGGGTGGTGAGTGGCAAGTGGCAAGGGGCTGGGTAGGCCAAAGGCCTGTCTGAACTTAGTTATGTTTCCAAGAACACTAGAGCGTGGAATCCTGACCTCCACAGTCTCTGACGTTTGCTCAGGTGCCCTGAATGCTCTCCTGGGGCACGAGACAAGCGAAGAGGAGGCTGAGGCCCAAGAAAGCCAGGAATGCCTATTCCCCCGGGGATACCAGCCGGAAAACACCTGCCCCTCTCATCCCAGTGGAAGCCTCAAGGCCCTGCCTGGCTCCCGGGACAAGCTTGGACCCTCCGGAAGGGCCTGGGCCAGCTGGAGAATTCCCAGAGGGCCACCAACCCCCCCCCCAACTCCCCCAAAGCCATGCCAGGTACCTCTTTGCCTGAGAAGGACTTCTTGATGAGTTCAGTTGCCAGATCCTTGGGGAGGAAGGAGGTCTGGACATCCAGCTTGCGGATCCCCTGGGGCTCAAAGATGTCCACGTCGATCTGCATCATTGAAGCAATTCCTGCACCAAGGCTCCCGTTTGGGCCATCATCCAGTCCCAGCCAGGAGCCAGCATGTGCCCTGGCCACCTACTGTGTGCAGCGCCCACCTAGCCCCCAGCGAAGGGCCTGGTAGGCACCCCAAAAAGTATTGGCCAGATGAAGGTGTGCTTGCCTGCCCCCCTCAACTCGGCCACCACTGAGGTGCCAGAGACAGCCACAGCCCTCATGCCGCTCAGGACTTCCCGTTTACAAACAGCCTGGACATTTATTATCTCCCGTGACCCCTGTGGAAGTCCTGGGACAGACGGGAACCCCCATTTAATAGATGAGAAAGCCGAGGCTCAGAGAGGAGGCTGACAGGTTCAGGGAGCTCCCTGCCCATCGGAGCCCCCCCGGAGGAGTTAGTCCCCTTCCTTGTGTGCCCAGGTCTGGGGTGGCACACGAGGAGAGCCAGGCCAATGCTTCGAGCCACAGTGAGGGGGAGCCCTGCCCCTGAGACCGTCCCCCTGAGCCCGCTGCGGCCACCTGCAATCTACCTCGAAATGGTGCACCAGCTGCTTGGGCTTAACTTTGATGTCAATGTCGTACTGCATGAGCTTTCGCTTCAGCACGTCCTCGTAGGTCAGCCGGAACATGGCCTTGCTGCGGGGACCGATGGTGAGGTGGATGGTGAACTGCTCCATCGATCTTCCCGAGGCCCTGCTCGCGCCACCAGAGGCAGCGACACGGACAGAAGGTAAGTGACGCGTGGTTCTTGCCACCCAACGCACCGGCCTCCGAATCAAGTGCTCTTAGGCTAGTGCTGCTCCGGTTATCCTTGGCCCTCCCCCTGTCTCAGCTGGCTGGTCAGAGCACCCCAAGGACAAGGCTCACTTCTCCTGCAGGCTGGCCTAGGGGACGGGCAAGTCAGCACCAGCCTTGCCCAGGGCACCTGTGCCGGCATTTGCGTTTGGGCAGGGTGCTCACCTCCCATCAGCCTGGGGCCCTCGGGTCTACCCCGGGGGGAAGGCCGCCTCAATCACTGGCCCGCAGGGCTCAGCACTCACCTGACCAGGCCGGCATTCTCTCCCGAGACGGCCGCTTTCCGGTACTGCTTCCACGCCATCGCCTTTTCCTTTATGTCCCCGATGAATGCTTTCCCGTTGGCTGTGCTGAGGGGGGAGGAAGCCCTCAGGGGAGGGGCCCTTCCCTGACCACACGCATTGGAGGTACTGTCAGCCCAGACCCCAGAAAGCCCTGTGCAGGTGAGCACGCATGGGGGAGGGGGTGTGCGTCTCCTGCTGGCCCCCCTCTGCCCAAAGAGTGGCTCGGAGGCCCCTTGGCAGTGCCGTGGGCAGCTCCAGCCAGAGCCCAGAGAGTAGCTTTTGCTCTTCGGGCCCTAGGCTGGCAACATGGTCAGAGACCCCGGTGTGCTGTCCTCCCTGGGAGCCCAAAGCAGACCTACTGCAGGACTGTCTCCCCTCCCAGCTGGAACTGGCCTGAACTGGCCTGCGGCCCTTTGGGAGGTGAGGAGATGGCGCACTGTCGGCCTCGCTGGGCCACGGTCCTGGGCTGGGCCCAGGGAGCCGGCCGCTCTGGGCGGGGAGCCGGGCAGGGCACGCACATGGCAAAGTCACTGATGAAGGCAGTCCTGGGGATCTCCACGTCGAAGGCCACTTCCTTCGGCTGGTCGGCGGTGTTGACCACTTGGCTGGTGATGACGGTGTGGGCGAAGCGCGAGGTGACTCTGCAGTGGACTTTCAAGCTCCGGATGGCCACGCCGTCCACGGTCTAGAGTGAGACGTGAGGAGGGCACGGTGGCCCAGGATGGGGGCCGCCGAGCCAGTGAGAGACCTTGTGTCGTACTGGGGTCAGCACCCGGTTCTGACGGACACAAGGTGCCTGAAGAACAAACCAGAACCTCCCAGGGAGACCCATCCTCTCTCTCTGCCTCAGGCCGACCACCCGGGGACGAGGTGGGGGGGTGGGGCGTCCCCATTTTCCAGGAGGCAGGCGTCCCTCGACCCAGAGCACTCGGGGACGGGGAACTCGCGGCTGGAATAGTGGCCCCACCACGGACTCCTTTGCGGAGACTCACTCACCGTGTCCACAGCCTGTCGCTTCTGTAAAAACAAACGGGGGTCAGTGTGAGTGTGACCGCTCGGGCTCCTTTAAGGCGCGGGAGCGGGGCACAGCGCGCACCCTCTGCTCCTGGGCCTCACGCCCCACACAGAGGTGGTCCAGGCGGGTAGGGGAAGCCCCGGTCCCTGGGGTGCGGGTCTTGTGTCCCCCTCCCAGGCCCCCTCCAGGCCCAGCTGCCTGCTTCTTGCCCGAGGGTTCACCCACATACCTCGCTGCTTCTGGGCCTTTGGGGGGAAGCCCGAGCGGGCAGGGCCTGCAGGGCGAGGACGGACATCAGGGCCACACGCAGCAGCCCCCGCGGCCCCATGGCGCCGACCCTGGTCCCAGGGCTCCCGCTGCCTTGTCGCCTCACTCAGGCCACCAGTCAATAAAGTGCTAGATAAACATGGATTAAACATTAGACAGGGTGAGGACAAATATTACAATTGGGGGTGGTGGTGGTGGTGGTAAAAAGCTGACAGTGAAAGGTTTCTCCCTTAGAGGGTCCTAAGCTGTGTAAACTGGCCAGACTCAGAGCGTGCCCCTGCCCTCAGGCAAGGTGAGTTGGGGAGACCCCAGCGGCTTGTCTAATGCTGGGTCTGGGCCAGGGCAGCACTGGTGACACGATGACAGGTGTCATGAAGCCACAGCTAAAAGTGGATTTCTTTTTTAAAAAAAATATATTTTATTGATTTTTTTTTTTTTACAGAGAGGAAGGGGGAGAGGAAACGTCGATGAGAAACATCGACCAGCTGCCTCTTGCACACCCCCTACCGGGGATGTGCCCGCAACCAATGTACCTGCACTTGGCCGGAATCGAACCCGGGACCTTTCAGTCTGCAGACCGACGCTCTACCACTGAGCCAAATCGACCTCAGCTATTTCTTTTTCTTTTTTTAAATTGATTAAAAAATATATATTTTATTGATTTTTTTCCAGAGAGGAAGAGAGAGATATAGAGAGTTAGAAACATCGATGAAAGAGAATCATCGATCAGCTGCCTCTTGCCCACCCCCCACCGGGGATGTGCCCACAACCAACGTACATGCCCTTGACCGGAATCGAACCTGGGACCTTTCAGTCCAAAGACCGAAGCTCTATCCACTGAGCCAAACCAGTTTCGGCTAAAAGTGGATTTCTAAACTTCGTTAAGCGTTACTTTTAAAAATATATATATATTTTATTGATATTTTACAGAGAGGAAGGGAGAGAGATAGAGAGCTAGAAACGTCGATGGGAGAGAAACATCGACCAGCCGCCTCTTGCACACCCCCTACCGGGGATGTGCCCGCAACTAATGTACATGCCCTTGACCGGAATAGAACCCGGGACCTTTCAGTCCGCAGACGGATGCTCTACCACTGAGCCAAACCGGTTTCGGCAAGCGTCACTTTCAAAATTCTTGAAGTATCAGCAAACTTGTCAGTAAGTCCCGCTTTGGCCAGGGAGGCCTGAGGCTTGCGAAGGGCCTGCCCGTGCCCGTTTCTCATGGCAGCTCTCTGCGGAGGCACTCTCTGAGTCTGGCCAGGGGTTTACCCTAGCAGCTCTCCCAGAGGCGGCCGAGGCAGTCTTAGGGATGGGTGATGGGTGGCCCCATCCTTTAGGACAGCTGCCTCATCCCTCTCTCGCCCAGAGTTGGAAAGAACAGAAGTAGCCCAGATTCTCCCACCTGGGTAGGGGACGACAGTGAATGCCCCTCTCCATATCGGAGGGCTGGGTATGTGTCAAGCACTGCTCTGATCCCTTCACTGTCTAATTTAGCCTCCTGGTGCCCCTCTGAGCCTGTGAGAGACCCCCGTGTTGCATTGGGGCTCAGCATCGAGCTCTGATGCAAGGGGCCAGCAAGGGACAGAGCAGGTATCCAAGATCTTTCAGTCTCCAAAGCCCAAGCCTATCATGTGAAGGCAGAGAGGCCCTCCGCATTATTAGGAAGAAGGGAGAAGCTGAGTCAAAGACCCTTCTTTTACCTGCAATTTCTTTTTTTTAATATATATTTTTATTGAGTTTTTACAGAGAGGAAGAGAGAGGGTTAGAAAGCTAGAAACATCGATCAGCTGCCTCTTGCACACCCCCTACTGGGGATGTGCCCGCAATCAATGTACATGCCCTTGACCGGAATCGAACCTGGGACCTTTCAGTCCTCAGGCCGACACTCTATCCACTGAGCCAAGCCGGTTTCGGCATACCTGCAATTTCTTAGTTTTTAGGCCAAAACCCTCACTGTCTCCTACAAACTACTGGACACTGGACAGACATGGCCCTGGGTGAACCCACTCCAGGGCCCCGGGTGAAATGTACTGGCTGCTGTGACCCCGATATGGTGAGGGGACCCAGGGACCTCTTTGATCTCTATTTGCTTGTCCTGGACTTTGTCTCACAGAGCAGCTTCTGGGAAAGGTTTATTGTCCCCAGGCCATATGACCTTTTGACCTGTTTTCTGGCCTCTGTAAAAGATGAGCTGAATCAACATTAAAATGTACCCTTGAAGTTTTCCTACACAGTATGGATCACCCTGTGGTAGGTTGGGCACAGTGCTAAGCACTAGTGCACCACAGTGATGACACTTGAGTGCCTTGCTGTGTTCTGTGAGCTGATGCTTGGGAAAAGGAGCTGATGCAAGTCACAGGAAGCCCAGTGAGCCAAAGGAGTGGTCAGAAGCTAAAGAGGAGCATGAAAGAATAGAAATCTGGAAGGGGTGGAGCTCACCCCACAGGGCTGAGAGGAAGGCTCCTGGAGGAGGTGTCTGGGAAATAGAGCTGAGCAGGAAGGGACCGGAGGGAAGGGGAGGGAAAGAAAAGCAGGTGGGTGAGTGTGAAGCCCCACCAGTGCACAATGCGGATAGGGAGGGATGCAGGAGGTTGGCCAGCCAGGAAGGGACTGCAGGAGGGCTCCAGGACATGTCTGGCCCATCTCACTCCATCCTGATTGACTGGACCCCACCAGCAAGCTAACTTCCTGGTCAGAACATCTGCCCCCTGGTGGTCAGTACATGTCATAGTGAACGGTTGAGTGGCCTTAGCATATCATTAGCATATTACACTTTGATTGGTTGAACGGCAGACTGGACGACCACACACTTAGCCTTTTATTATATAGGATTATTATATAGAATTTCCAACAGGGGCGATATTGCCTCCAACTGGGCAAAAATTGGTAGGCAGAAGAAACCTTACATTTCAAAGATGAATTCAGGTCCTTGAGAAAGACACTCATGGGTTGTAGAAGATAACATAGCTATCTCCTCAAAGGGACACAGGAAGGTTTAACAATTCCAAGCTTTTTTTATTTTATTTTTTATTTTTTAGTAAATGCTCTAGGAGAGTAGGTGTTGCCTGGAACAATCAATACATTTTTTTTTTTTTCCCGGTAGCTTTGAGTTTTCATAGGCAGGCCTGTCATGTGGGCCAGGGTGGGTCCTCCCAGGGCTGCTGCCTTAAGCTGTTGGAAGCTAAGCCAGAGTTCGGTCAGGTCACTTAATGCAGGCGGCTGGCTGGGATCCTAATGGATTTCTTTGCACTTCTCAATACAGCCAACAGGTTTAGCAGTTAAGCGTATTGATATATCCAATTTACTTTGAAATGATTAAAACATAAGATGGATTGCTGGATCCATAGGTAGACGGGAGGGGGAAGAAGGCGGAGAGTGACAAGAGCCTAGACTAGAGTCTGTCACTGCCACCCACTCTCATTAGAACGGGAGCTCCAGGAGGGCAGGGAGTTTGTCCGCCTGGCACGTGGCAGACGGGCAATAAATACTTCTAAAACGAATGATCAATATTCGCAAAGCGCTTAGAGCAAATGCTCCACAAGCGAGCAGCTCCCCTGACTGTATTTTGGCCGGCAACCCGGGAGTTCGGGGCGGCGGAGCGGAGAGGGAGTGGAGCGCCGGCCCGGCGGCGACGCTCTGGCCGCCGGGCGCCCCGGCTCTATGGCGGGTCCTCCGGGGGCGGCGGAAGCTCGGCGGAGCCCCGCGGGCGCATGCGCAGAGCGGCGCCGGCCGGGATCGCTATGGCAGCGGCGTCTCCGCGGGCCCGGCCTCTGCGCTCGCGCCCCAGCCGGGCCCTCTCGGCCGCCTCCGGCCCGGCAGCTCCTCGGGCATGAGCTGGGCCCTCCGCCGTGGGCCGCCGCCGCGCCGCACCCCGACTGTTGCCCCGCGCCGGGAACATGCCCCTGGCCGCCTACTGCTACCTCCGGGTCGTGGGGAGGGGCAGCTACGGGGAGGTGACGCTCGTGAGGCACCGGCGGGACGGCAGGCAGGTCGGCGGAGTTGGGGCCCGTCAGGGGGCGGGGAGCACGCAGGGGTTCGCCCAGGGCTCCGTCCAAACGTTAGATCCCGGGGTGGTGTGCAGGGGGCTCACCCCGAGGGCACTTCCTCCGGGCCAGGGTCCCAGTGCACCGACACTAGGCCATACATTCCTGTAAGGTGCGCCCCGAACACCCCGCTCTTCCCTGTGTATTAACTGCTGTGCTTGAGCTACACTCTTCCGGAGCACGCTCAAAAATCCCGAGAGCAAACGTTCTCAGGGCCTAACACAGTGCCTGGCAAATATTAAAAAAAAAAAAAAAAAAGAGCCGAAACCGGTTTGGCTCAGTGGTAGAGCTTCGGTCTGTGGACTAAAAGGTCCCGGGTTCGATTCCGGTCAAGGGCATGTACATTGGTTGCGGGCACATCCCCCGTGGGGGGTGTGCAAGAGGCAGCTGGTCGATGTTTCTCTTTCATTGACGTTTCTAGCTCTCTGTCTCCCTTTCTCTCTGTAAAATATAAATAAAATATATATATTTTAAAAAAGAACAAGAACAAGAAAAAGGACGGGCCCATACATATGACCTAGAGAGAGACTAGTGGACACACGTTTCTGCCAAACTTCTCCCATGATCCCTATTTCAGTGAGTAGCACCACCAACCAGCCAGCTGCCCATGCTGGACATCTGGGAGTCAGTGATTCCCCTCTTCCTCTCACCCCCATCCATCTGTCCACCAAGCGGGCAAGCTCTTCTCCATCTCCGCTGGTACCACCCCACGCCAGGACATCTTTATCTCCAGAGAAACTGTCGTCCAGGCCTCCCACTGGTCCGTCCCTCCTGCCGCGCGACTTGCTCTTCTCCAGTCCATGCCTTGCATTGCAGCCTTAGTGATTGTTCCAAAACTCAGGTGTAGTGCTACTCCTTTCCTTAAAGCACTTTCTCTCAGCTTCAGGATAAGGAGCCAGTTCTTTAATGTGGTTTATAAAGAAGTTGACCATATACTATACTGTACAGACTGGGACGAGTGTGAAACTGAGAAGGAGGTGCTGTTAATTATACCAACAGCGTGGTATAACAGATGCCCACCTAAGTATACGAAGACGCTCTCACCTAATCTTCCTTGCCTCGCTCGGGTGCTGGTTACTCGGCCTGGAACAAAAGCTCAGGCATAAGAGAGTTATTCAGTAGGCAAAGGTGTGTGTGTGTGTGAGCGAAGGAGTCATTGGTTTTTTGAGTTGAGGATAGCCCCTCGCATTTGAGCAGAAGATTACATTTTACAAAGCACAATTATATGTGTGTTCGTTGAATAATAATTGTGTGGTCTTTTGATGGATTGACAGTAGTGTATCAGGTGTGAGAGGATATTGATTTTTTTTTTAAAGTGGGAATAATTTTGTATGTTGAGGGTCAGTGATTTTTAACCTTATTGGGTTATGGACCCCTTTGAAAACTTAATGCAACCCATGGATCCATTCTGTCTGAAGAATTTTTGTGTGTGTGACTACCCTGCTATTAGTCTAACCTGTAAAATGTACTATGAGAACAGTTTTATGCTTTATGCCTCAATTTTATGCTTTTTGAATAATAGAACGATTAGGTTATTGGACAGGTTCTAGACGATTAATTTTGAGGACATTCCGGAGAGCGCTAAATACTTCGGAGCCTATAAAGCTGTATGTTTATTTGTGCATTGTAAAAACACGTGTTTTCTTCGTAGTATGTCATCAAAAAGCTGAACCTGCGCAATGCCTCCAGCCGAGAGCGGCGAGCTGCCGAGCAAGAAGCCCAGCTCTTGTCCCAGCTGAAGCATCCCAACATCGTCACCTACAAGGAGTCCTGGGAGGGAGGGGACGGTCTGCTGTACATCGTCATGGGCTTCTGCGAGGGCGGTGATCTGTACCGAAAGCTCAAGGAGCAGAAAGGGCAGCTTCTGCCTGAGAGTCGGGTGGTGGAGTGGTTTGTTCAGATCGCCATGGCTCTGCAGGTACTGTCCAGACTCACAGGATCCTGCTTGCTCCAAGGGGCCGGGGTGGATTTTAGGGAGATTCTTCCCAAAATGTGTACATGGAAAAAAATGTGTCTTTTTGAAAATCCATTTGTGCAGTGGACCCAGTTGCTCATGTTGCAGCATTGGAATGTTTCTGAATGAGTGATATCCGTATTGAAGGGGACATGGATTTCATGTCTAATTGGAGGAAAAGCCAATTCTCCATTCATTTAATGTTTATACCGAAGTCCATTTTAAGGGCTCTGAGTTGACAGAGAGCAAAGAATGACCTTGCTTGTTACCGGCTGGTCAGCTGTGCCGCACTGAAAGGTGGTTGGGCTAATGAACATCCTGAGCTGTTGGGTTTGGGGCTCGAACCCTGTGACGAAGTGAGTGGAAATGTCAGACATGTTTGTGGTTTAATATACACATAGTCAGTAGCTAGACTGTTTATGAAATACTCTGGATTTGGGCAGACTTGTCCAGCATTAATTGACCTTGTGGTTTAAATTCTAGGATACTCTGTCTAAACATGAACTTGTTGTATTTGAAAATATTATTAAGCTGAAGATTCTATGAATTTGAGAGGAAAGTGCCTCTGACCTTGTTTTTTTCTCCTCAGTGGGAGCTTGTAAGCACTAAATGGTATAATGGTTAATGAACAATTGTGAAGGGTACTGAAATTTAATTTTTTTACTTTTTTAAAAAAGCAATTGTCCACCTTTAATATATGCTGTAGTACACAGGTGTGTGGTGGGGGCTGCTGAGCATTTGGGGAACCCCAGGTGCCCAGGGTTTGCCTGTGCTCAGTACTCCTGTGAAATTGTCTTGAGCCCATCGGTGAACTTTTGAGGTCCCAGAGGTGGCCCAGGGGTTAAAGCCAGGCTCACTCAGCCGGGGACCATAGGGGAGCACGTGGCTTTTGTGGAGTCTGCAGACACGGTGGTTCTTGTAGTGGACATTGGGAGTGATGTCATTTGGGTCACCTGGTGCAGCTGCAGTCTGGGGCGTGGGCCCTGCCCCAGGCCCAGCGGAGTGGACTTCCACACCTTGGACTTGACCGTGTATCCACCATCAGGTACCTGCCCCAACTGGCTCTTCCCAGCACCGCCCACTCCACTGCCATTGCTGCCGTCACAGTTGCGATTGCTGAGCTCACCGTTTTAATTTTATTTTAATGTATAATATTTTTTAATTCCCTGATTTATTTTAGAGAGAGAAGAAGGGAGAGAGAGAATCACTGCCTTTTTGTTCCACTTATTTGTGCATTCATTGGTCGATTCTTGTATGTGCTCTGACCAGGGATCGAACATGCAACCTTGGCATTAGGGACAATGTTCTAACCAAATGAGCTAACTGGCTAGGGCAATTTTTTTACTTTGGGAAGTTGTAAATCAGACTTTTTATTTAGAGACTATAAAACAGTAGTGTTTTGATATCTAGATAACTATGGTGCTTTAACTCATTTAATTATAAATGGTATATAAGAAGTCAGGAGTAAATATATTTATACTTAGTGAAATTTTATTTCTCTTTTCAGTATTTACATGAAAAACACATCCTTCACCGAGATCTGAAAACTCAAAATGTCTTCCTAACGAGAACAAACATCATCAAAGTGGGTGACCTAGGAATTGCCCGAGTGTTAGAGAGCCACTGTGATATGGCTAGCACCCTCATTGGCACACCCTACTATATGAGCCCTGAATTGTTCTCAAACAAACCCTACAACTATAAGGTAGGACAGTATGGCGGCTCACCTTGTCTCTGGGACAGCATTCATAATTTCAGAGCTCATCAGAATAGTTATGTCAAAGAATTCTCCGTGAATTGGTGTAACGAAAATGTTATTTCTTTTCTAGGAGGAAAACTGTAAATAGGGCATTCTGATATATAACCATTTACTATTTTTCTTTTCTAGTCTGATGTTTGGGCTCTGGGATGCTGTGCTTATGAAATGGCCACCCTGAAACATGCTTTCAATGCAAAAGACATGAATTCTTTAGTTTATCGGATTATTGAAGGAAAGGTAAAGAACATTCTGGAACTAATTGTTTAAAATATTTGGAGCAATGTTAATTTAATGCAGCTTTGTAAGTTGCTACTGACAAATGTGAGTAATCGTTTTTGTTGGGTGGATAATTAAGAATGGGGGTCTCTTCTGTGGGGAAGGTTGAACTGAAGGAGAAGGAATTGATCATTTCTTAATAATTTGTAAAAGTGGCTTAATGGCTCCAAGGAATTGGCTTTTTGAAAATCACTACGTATAGCCACAGAATGTGCAGATGCCATAAGGGACGATTGGTAGCTTCTCCTAAGCAGCTTATGGTTAAACTAGAGGCCCGGTGCATGGATTCATGCACCAGTGGGGTCCCTTGGCCTGGCCTGCGGGGATTGGGCTGTAACCAATTCTCCAACATCCCCTGAGGGGTCCCGGATTGTGAGAAGCTGCTTCTTGGGTGACGCACCCTGGAATAGAGCTCCCTTCTCTCTGGTTCTGGGTGCATCACCTGAGAACTGCAACTGCCAAGTCACAGCAGCTGAGCAGCTCCTGTGTTGAGCGCATCTACCCCCTGGTGATCAGTGTGCATCTTAGGTACTCATCAATATATATTGATGAGTACCTAAGATGCACACTATATATATATTGATGAGTCCCATTTAAAATGAGTCCATTCTTGTCTGGCTGGCGTGCTCAGTGTTTAGCATCGATCCTTGAACCAAGGGTACCCTGGTTCGATGCCTAATCAGGGCACATGCCCAGGTTGCAGGCTCTATCCCCAGTAGAGGGTATGCAGGAGACAGCTGATCGATGTTTCTCTCTTTCCAATGTTTTCTATCTCTATCTCTCTCTCTTCCTCTGTCTCTAAAATCAGTAAAAACGTATTATAATTAATTAGTTAATTAATTAAAATGAGTCCTTTCTGTTTGAGCTTGTTCCTTTGGTACTAGAGTGACCAACTTTATTTGTTAGTTCCATGAGGTTAGTTGCCCTCTGTAGTGTCAGGCATCCATATACCAGCAAGTTTAAGGTGATAAATGACCTACTGATTTAATTTAATCAAATTGAAATTAATTTTTAAATTTGAGAAATATTAAATTGTTTAATATTTAAAAATTAGATATTGAAAAATACAAAAGAAGTAAAAACTTTCCATAATTACACTGTTTAAAGAATCAAACAAGAAAGGAGTGAAATTCCCCTCTCCTATTCATTTTAATCCCCTATAGATAACCATTGCCAAGAATGTGGTACATGGCCTTCCTGGCTTTTTCTTGTCTTATATAGCTATAACTCTAGGGGTATATATGCACATATACACACATCTATAATAATATAAGCATAATATGCTAATTAGACCAGACAGCCAAACAACCTTTCAGATGAAGCCGTGTGTGTGTGTGTGTGTGTGTGTGTGTGTGTGTGTGTGTGACAAGGCAGAGGCAGTTAGGGGCAATCAGCCAGCCAGGCAAATGGTTAGGGTTGATCAGGCAGGCAGACAAGTGGTTAGGGAGGATCAAGCAGATAGGTGAGCAATTAGGGGGATTAGGCAGGCAGGCAAGTGGTTACTGAGACCAGATGCTTTTTTCAGAGGTTTTAGGAAAATCTGAAGCAAGAGCCAAGACAGCTGTTCTTATGTAAAAGCTACTGGAAACAGCTTGAGTGTCCTCAAATGTTGGGTGGGTCAGAGCTTCAGGGAGTCACCAGGGAAAAGCAAACAGTGTGAGTGAGGTGATGGAACCTCAGATATGGGGCCCACCTGCCAGCCTTGTGGGAAGATGGCTCATCAAAGGAACAGTGGCCTTTGCCAGAAGTTTTGTCTGGAAACTGCCCCTCCCCAGCTGTCACCCTGATGCCAACCATTCAGTTTCTCCCTGTATGAACCTGGTGCCTTTCAAGCTGCTGCCCCAGTGCTGGAGCTCAGACAGAGTCTGAGTAAAGTCTCTGTGTGTGCCCTTTAAGTGGGACTCCAGCCAGGCCTCAGTCACTACTGTTTTTTATAGCCAGAGGCTATGGCGACTCTCTTCCTGGCACTGGAGCCCTGGGCTGGGGTCCTGGTCTGTGTCTGGAATCTATTGCTCCTCAGGAAGGCCTCTGCAGCCAAACTATCCCCTATCCCTCCTGATTTTTAACCGCCACACATTGGTGTGGGACCAGCCTGTTCCACATCTCCTCCCCTCCTACCAGTCTCTATGTGGCTGCTTTCTTTTTCTTCTTTAAAAAAAAAAAAAAATATATATATATATATATATATATATATATATATATATATATATAATTGATTTTTTTACAGGTAGGAAGGGAGAGGGATAGTGAGCTAGAAACATCGATGGGAAAGAAACATCGATCAGCTGCCTCCTGCACACCCCCTACTGGGGATGTGCCCACAACCAAGGTACATGCCCTTGACCAGAATCGAACATGGGACCTTTGAGTCCGCAGGCCGATGCTCTATCCACTGAGCCAAACCGGTTTCGGCTATGTGGCTTCTTCTTAATTTCCTAGTTGTAGGACTTTCATTCAGCCAGATTTCAGGTGGTTCTGAATACTGGTTGTTCTGTAGGTTAGTTGTAATTTTACTGTGGCTGTGCCAGGATGTGAGTACCATGTTTATCTCTACTGCCATCTTGACAGGATGCCCCTTGCCCTTATTTCTGAAGAAGGGAGTCCTTAAATAGGAATGCTGGTTTGAAGAATATACTTTTATAACCTTACAACTTGTTGTTATAAGCAGGACATCAGTATGCTTCCTGTAGACTAATACTGGTTAATTTATTCTTATGTGGATAATGACTTGGAAAACTCTCCCTTCATTTACTTTGCTTCACAAGACGATTAGTCATAATGGTAGTATTATTTCTTTTTGTAGCTGCCACCAATGCCGAAAGATTATAGCCCAGAGCTGGCAGAACTGATAAGGACAATGCTGAGCAAAAGGCCTGAAGAAAGACCTTCTGTAAGGAGCATCCTGAGGCAGCCTTACATAAAGCGCCAAATCTACTTCTTTTTGGAGGCCACAAAGGCGTAAGATACTTCCCTTGAAAGTAGCTGGGCTGTATAGATGGAATTAAAGAAGGTGGCTTCTATAATTTTAATGTGCAAGAATTTATGGTGGGTTCCTTTTAAACATGAAGTGAAATTGCGTAATTAGAACATATGTTGAGGTTTTCGTAATTGCTAAAATCAAAAATTGAGAGAACCATTTATAGAATCACTTTAACATTCCTCTGAGTATTCCAAGCCATATTAAGTATGATTCTTTTAAAAATACGTGTATTTTAGAAACCATATTAAAATGAGAGATTATTTAAGAAACCTATAACATTATTTACTATTCTATATAATGAAAGAGAAACATATAAATTGACCATACTTCTGCTATGCTCACCAGCCAATCAGGAGTGAGTATGCAAATTAACCCAACAAAGCTGGCGGGTTAATTTGCATGCACAGGCACTGGGTGGAGAGCAGAGCAGGAGAGCCGGTGGAGAGGGAGGACTTGGAAGAGCAGGAGGCCATGGGACAGACACAGAGTAGGAGGGGAAAACCAAGAGCGCAGGGAGCACCAGAAATTCTCAGAATAGTCATTCTGGTGGCAACCTCAGGACTGGAAGCCCAGAGCACAGGGAGCACCAGGAATGCTGGGAATCCTAGTTCTGGTGGCAGACGGATCTCCTAGACCAGTGGTAGGCAAACTGGGGCTCGCAAGCACATGCAGCTCTTTGGCCCCTTGAGTGTGGCTCTTCCACAAAATACCATGTGCGGGTCCACACATACAGTGTGATTGAAACTTCGTGGCCCGGGTGCAGAAGTTGGTTTTCGGCTCTCAAAAGAAATTTTAATCATTGTACTGTTGATATTTGGCTCTCTTGACTAATGGGTTTGCCGACCACTGTCCTAGACACTAGAACAAAGTGAGCCTGGAGCAAGTTACTGTTGCGGGTGGGGGATGGAGGGAAAGCAAAGGTGAGAGGCATAAGTAAAATCAGAGTGTCTAGGAAAAATTAAAAGGAAGGTATCCTAAAACCTCCAGGAAATCTCCACCACTGAAGCAAAGAAAAAAAATAATGCCTCTATTATTCTGTGAGCAACAAATCAAACTGGGTTGGGGTCTCAGACAATTCGCTCATATGATTGCAAAGACAGAAGAAGCTCCCGGGTTGGAGAGGGCGCAGGTCGGGCTGAGGGACCCACCCCTGTGCATGAATCTTCGTGCACCGGCCCCTAGTGTAATATAATAGTCACATCTAAAATATAGTGCTCAGATTTCCGAGACCTTCATAAGCTTCCCTCTCCACTCATAACTTCTCAAGAGAAAAATAATCATTTTATATGACTTGCAGGTCCTGCCTTCACTGAGCAGGCATTCCAGAATCTAAACCTTGAGGCTAAGCAAGGCCTTCATGACCTCTGCTTTATGACGTGTTAAATTTGGGAGACAAGTCCCAGGGATAAAGGACTTCCTTTTTGTTTACATTGTCTCTCATTTTCCACCAAACAGAGCTTTGACCTTCAATCTCCAGTGCTGGTCTTTATGCTTCCCTTGAATTTTCCAGAGGCTTATCCCTGTTGTAGAAACGTCACACTAGAAAAGTTGGGGATATTATTTCTATATATATTTATTCTGCAAGTCAAGGCTGAGTATTACCAATCATTTTTACTCTCAAACTTGGCAAAGGAGTTGTGGTAGTATTTCAAACATATGAAACTTGAAGATGAAAATTATCCCGATACTTCTATATGTGAGGCAATTTCTCAGATTTTGTTTTTTGTTTTTAATCCCATCCAAGAGTATGTTTATCAATTTTAAAGGAAGTGGGGGGAGGAGGAGGAGGAGGAGAGAGATTTCGATATAAAGAGAAACATGGACCAGTTGCCTCCCATATGCACCTTGACCAGGGGTTGAACCTGCAACCTAGGTATGTGCCCTGATTGGGAATTGAATCCACAACCTTTTAGAACATGGACAATGCGCCAACCAACTGAGCCAGGCAGCCAGGACAATTTCTCAAAGATTTTTATTTTGGAAAAATTTTGTATTTACAGAAAAGTTGGAGAGATAGTACAGACTTTCTGTATACCTGCCATCCAATTTCTCCTCTAACAGTACATGGTACATCTATTAGTACTAAGAACCCCCATCAGTATCTTACTGTCAACTAAACAAACTTCAGATTTGGTATCAGCTTTCCCCAGTTTTTCCACTAATGTCCTTTTTCTGTTTCAGGATCCAATCCAGGATATCATATTACATGTAGTCCTCATGTCTCCTTAGTTAGGTTGGGTCTGGGACAATTTTCATTTTCCTTGTTTTTCATGACCTTGATTGTTTTTGGACGCGCTACCGTTGAGCCACGAGGTCCTGCTGGGCTGTGGCTCGACCTTGATTGTTTTTGAAGAATAGTGGTCAAGTGTTTTGTAGAATTACCTCTGGTTTTTAAAAGACTGTTCTCTATAAATTAAGCAATTCTGTAAGGGAATGTTAAACATACACACATTTTCTCATATATCTGTCATCTTCAATACATTGATAATATAATGAAAAAAAATTTTCATCTTCATTATATCGATAACTTTTTCTTTTCTTCCTCATAAAGAAAAACCTCCAAAAATAATATTAAAAATGGTGACTCTAAACCCAAGCCTGTTTCTTCAGTGGTTTCTGGAAAGGCTGAATCAAATCATGAAGTAGTCCCTCCCCAACCACAGCCTTCTGAGGGCTCCAAGACATATGTAATGGTATGTTTCTTTTTAAAAGGATACATGCTTTAGAAACTGCATTAAAATGATAGATTATATAAATAAGTTACTTTATGTGAAGTGATTAGGCTTTACTGGTGATTCTGTTGTGTATTGTAGAGAAAGAATGCTGGTGAAGGTGATTCCGTTTAGCTCACTTTATTCAAAGTCGGCTGTCAAACTTCATGAAGTCAGTGCTGTAATAACTTTATTCTAAGAATTTATTTTATTGAGGTGAAATTTACAGAACAAAGTTAACCATTTAAAAATATTTATTATTCAAACTATTACATGTGTCCCTCTTTTTCCCCCCCTTTAACCCCTTATAGCAAAGTTAACCATTTTAAAGTGAACAATTAATTGCACTCATTGCATTCACAGTGTTGTGAAACCATCACCTCTCTCTAGTTCTAAAACATTTTCACGTCACTCCAAAGGAAACCCCATACTTATTAAATAGTTATCTTCATTCCCACCCAGCCCCTGAAGACCACCACCAGTGTGTTTTCTGTCTCTTATGGGTTTGCCTATACTAGATAGTTCATATAAATGGAATCATACAATATGTGACCTTTTGTGTCTGAGCTTCTTTCACTTAACATTATGTTTTTGAGGTGCGTCCATATAGCATGTATGAATACTTCATTTATATATGTGTGTGAATAATATCCCGTTGTATGTATATACCACACTTTGTTTATCCATTTATTTATTGATAGACAGTGGGTGGTTTTCACCTTTTGGCTATTGTTATGAACATTTGTGTACAATTCTTTATTTTTCTCTTAGTGATTAATTCTTAAATTTTATTGATTTAGGCGAGAGAGAAACATCAATTTGTTATTCCATCTATTGATGCATTCATTGGTTGGTTCTTGTATGTGCCCTACTGGGGACCAAACCTGAAGCTTTGGTGTAGTGGGATGATGCTCTAACGAATTGAGCTTCCTGGCCAGGGCCTGCTTTCAGTTCTTTTGGGACTGGAAATTTGGTAATTCTATCTTTAACTTAAAAAAAATATATATATGGTTGAAACCAGTTTGGCTCGGTGGTAGAGCGTCGGTCTGCGGACTGAAAGGTCCCGGGTTCGATTCCGGTCAAGGGCATGTACCTTGGTCGCGGGCACATGCCCGGTAGGGGGTGTGCAAGAGGCAGCTGGTCGATGTTTCTCTCTCATCGACGTTTCTAGCTCTCTATCTCTCTCCCTTCCTCTCTTTAAAATATCAATAAAATATATATTTAAAAAAAAAAAAAATATATATATATATATATATATATATATATATATATATATATATGTTTTTATTTATTTCAGAGCAAAAGGGAGAAGGAGAAAGAGATAGAAACATCAGTGATGATACAGAATCATTGATTGGTTGATTCTTCCATGCCCCCCACTTGGGGTCAAGCCCGCAACCCGGGCATGTGCCCTGACTGGGAATCAAACCGAGACCTCCTGGTTCATGGGTTGATGTTCAACCACTGAACCACGCTGACTGGAGGAGCCATTTTTAAGTGTACCAGTTAGTAGCCTTAATTATATTCACAGTGTTGTGCAACCATCACCACTATCTCCAAAAACACTTTCATCATTCCAAACAAAGACTGTAATCATTAAGCACTAACTCTACATTTTTCCCCACTCACAGGCCTTGTTAACCACTATGAATTTGCCTGTTCTAAGTATTTTACATAAGTAGAACCATACCATATTTATTCTTTTGTGTCTGACTTATTTCACTTAGCATGTTTTCAAGGACTATACACGTTGTAACATGTATCAGAACTTCATTCCTTTCTATGGCTTTATAATGTTCCACTGTATGTATACCACATTTTGTTTATCCATTCATCTGCTAGTAGACATTTGGGTCTTTTCCGCCTTTTGGTCATCGTGACTAATGGTGCTATAAACATTGGTGCACAAATACCTGTTTGAGTTCCTACTTTCAGTACTTTGGGATATATACCTAGGAGTGGGATTGCTGGGTCGCCAGGTAATCCTATGTTTAACTGTGTGAGGAACCTGTTGTTCCATTTTGAGTTAATTTGTTTATATCGTGCGAAGAATACTGTAATAACTTGGAAGCATTTCACTTAGGATGAAGACAAAGGTTTATCCCAGGGGAAACACACAGTCATTGACCCCCTGAAGACACCTGCAAGTCTGAAAGACCACACCTGCAAAGCCGACATGAGCAATACCACAGAATCACTAGCTACAATCAGCAGAGTGAACATTGACATCTTACCTGCAGAAAGGAACTTGAGCGACCGGTTAGTTCAAGAGAATCAGCCAAGATGTATAAATGCTCCTAATGAGCTAGAAGGTAAATGTAATATTTCTCAAGTGAAGGAGAGGCTACAGGATAACACTAAATCCAACACTCGACCTGGAAACCTAATTCCTACGTGGTCCGCTAGCAATGTCGCTGGAGAAAGGAAAGAGAAGCCTCTGCAGCCCCTAAACAAAGACCAGCAGCCAAAGGACCAGGTGAGTGATACGCATGAGGTGTTCAACTCAGAGAGAAGACTGGAAAGTGCGGTTACAAAGGTGTGGGTTGTGTTTGGTTGTATTCTAGTTGTGGTTTTAGGAAGGTCAGCTCTTCAGTGTACCAGTTTAAACATAATGGAAACCAAAGGATGAGACCCAAGGGATTCTTAGGTGCCTTCGATGCCCTGGCATAAGATACTTGGTGGAAGCATGCTATTTATATGTGTTTTTTTCCTATTTCAGTATCATCATTCTTCCTTAGTCCTCCAAGTGGATAGGTAGTTCCAACACTTAGTTAATATTACACTCCTTCTTGCTTTTGAAATGTTAGTGGAGCCAAAACCGGTTTGGCTCAGTGGATAGAGCGTCGGCCTGTGGACTGAAAGGTCCCGGGTTCGATTCCGGTCAAGGGCATGTGCCTTGGTTGCGGGCACATCCCCAGTAGGGGGTGTGCAAGAGGCAGCTGATCGATGATTCTCTCTCATCGATGTTTCTAACTCTCATCTCTCTCTCTTCCTCTCTGTAAAAAAAATCAATAAAACATATTTAAAAAAAAAGAAAAAAAAAAAAAGAAATGTTAGTGGAGCCGAAACCGGTTTGGCTCAGTGGATAGAGCGTTGGCCTGCAGACTGAAAGGTCCCAGGTTTGATTCTGGTCAAGGGCATGTACCTTAGTTGTGGGCACATCCCCAGTAGGGGGGGTGTAGGAAGCAGCTGATCGATGATTTTCTCTCATCGATATTTTCTGATTTCTTAAGGAATAAAAAGAAACATTTTATATGTTGAAACCAAAGGGGAAGGAATAAAAGAAGAAAAAAAAAGGAACATTTTGATACTGAGAGACTATTCTAAGTACATTTAGTGGTCATCTTCTATTTGAACTTGGAAAGAAACCTAAATTAGATGAAGCATTCTGTGGGTTGTCTTTTCACTTAATTTTAGTTTATTGATTTTTGAGAGAGAAATATCGATGTCAGAGAGGAACAATTAGCTGCCTCTATACATGCCCCAACCAGGAATTGAACCTGCCACCTCTTGGGGCATGTGGTGACCATCCAACCAAGTGAGCCACTCCGACTAGTTGTATTTTCACTTTCTTGATAGTGTTTTTTGAAGCACTATAGTTTTTTAATTTTATTTTTAATAATTGATTGAAGATCTATGAGGGTGAAATTTGGGGGAAGGAGAAATCTGGCTGGATAATCTATGCTTGTTTTAATAGCCATATAGTCAGAATCAATATGCAGAAGACATTTTTTGAAATAGTCTAAAAATAATGTATATCTCATTAGATGGTAGTGTTAGTAGAAGAGTCTTGCCACAGAATATGTTCTCTGCAATCTGCAGTTAATTAAATGAAGGGACAAATTGTATTTAAAGACCTGTTGTAAGAATATCAACACCATTATTTTTCTAACACAAAGTTTTTCCCCATAATGCATGTGAACTATCTTTTTTTCTCTCTGTAATACTTGATTGCAAAGAGATTCTTAAAATAGGGAGAGTCCTCATTACAGAATTTTAGTTATCTCTGGAATGTGCTTAGGTCCCTACATAATATCTTCTTTCACTGTTCTTTGAGATTTCACCCTGTGGTTTCATTCTTTCTAGCTAAGGCTTTGTTGCAAATTGGACAGAAATTCCTGGGTAGAGGTAACTCACATCTTTCTTCTTTCCTCCTTCTCTTCTTCTTTTCCTTCTATCCCTTCATCCTTTTGTCCCTGTCTCCCGCCCACCCAAAATATCAAAAGACCCCAACATCTCTGATTGAAGTGGGAGTAGAGAACTTGAGGCACCATTGACACCCTTGCCCACTCAAGGCCAGCGAAGCACAGGTTGATTCACCGTGCTTAGCTGCGCCTGATTCTACGTTCTCATGAGTCAAGTCAAGACAGTCTTGTGAGGCGTGAGATGGTCTGGTGTGCAAATAAATGTTATTTATAAAATATCTAACTTTTATTATGAATAATTCATTTATTATTATTTTATCTATGTACCAAAAAAACAAAAAATAAATATATTTTGATTGTTATTGAAGTACATCCTTTTTTTTTTTTTTTGACGAGGGGTACTCAGTGTTACAAAAATTATAGAAGGGATACACATATGTCAAAAGTTTGGGAAACACTGCTCTAGATAATAGGGCAGCCCTGGAGGAGTCTTCCTCACTTTTGCACAGGGCATGGAACACTGCCGCATGCCCTCGGATTGCCCCAACAGTGAATTAAATGACTTGCTGGCTGAGAATTAGGGAATTTGAAACTGGTTCAGCTGTGTTGAGCTGACTGACAAGGAAATACTAATTCAAATGGGAACAAGGTTTGACTTTTCATGGTGTGATGAAGTGTTGGGCAGATGTGGGTTCAGATCCTAACTTTGATTCAGAGCTGGGGGCCTCTGGGTAAATCATTTTATGTGCAGCATTTCCTCTTTGTGTTGCTATTTTTAAAAGTAGAACTTTTTTCCAAGACCAATTAGATTTTATGGAGAAATCCCCTAAGTCATTTATTCTGTCACTCTTGTACTGGAATAAGCTTTATTTTGAACAGCCTATGCCTACCACCAGCAGAGAAATATTTACCTCATGCTTCAGAATTATATCAATCGTTGTTTATTATCTTGGTTGTCTTGTTCAGCTTGTATATTATGTAATAATATTGTAAAATTTAATCATTTACTATATTTTTTACATAATTTTAGGTGTACTCTTGAAAGAATAAACTTAGAAAATTATTACCTATAGGAATCGTTGTTTTGTGTTTGCTAGTGATAAGAAATCATAGATGATATCTTAATGATAATGACTCTTAGAAGCAGTTTCACCTTGTATTAATACTACATTGTTAATTTTTCTTCCTAAAAATGTATTATGTAGTAGGCTCTTGAAAAAAAATTGTTGAAAAAAATATTGATTGAACCATATTCAATTATTTGAAAACCTAGATATCCTGATATTTAAAACTTGTTTGAAAATTTTAAGTATCTATTTTATTTTTAATCTGCACTCTAGGATATTTTTCCATTGATTTTTTTTAGGGAGAGTAAAAGAGAGAGAAAAAGATAGAGAGAAACATCAATGGGAGAGAAACACATCGATTGGTTGCCTCTTGCACGTGCCCTTGACTAGAATCGAACCTGGGACCCTTTGGTCTGCATGCTGTTTCTCTATCCACTGAGTGAAACTGGCTAGGGCTTAAATATCTATTTTAATGTTTGGCATGAAATTAGTTTCTAAAATAGTTACCCAATAAAATGCTAAGTCTTGCCCTGGCCAGAGTGGCTCAGCTCGTTGAACATTATCTGTACTCTGAAAGCTGTGGGTTTGATTCCTGGCAGGTCACGTACCCAGGTTTCAGGTAGATAAGATGTTTTCTCCCTCCCTCCCTCTCACCCTTCCTCTCTCCCCTCCTCTCTCCCTTCTCTTCTCTCTAAAATCAATAAAAATAAAACAAAACATGTCCTCAGGTGAGGATTTTAAAAACAAATAAAAAAGATTGAGCCTTTGGTGAACTTTATTTAACTTATAAGCCAATTTATTTTACCATCACCACTGCTTATAATAGCTCTGATTTTTGAATATTTAATGAGGTAGACATAATTATAAGTACTTTAGTGCACTGTATTTCCTAATTCTCATTACAGACCAAGTAGATTCTGAATGGAGGAAATGCAAATGTGAGTGAAGTATTTTATCCTTTTATATATTGATGATGAAACTGAGGTTCAGGAAGATTAAATTTCTCAGATATGACTCCATCTAACTCCAAATTCAATGCTCTTTTCATGGTGATTTAAAGGCAGTTTTCATGCTGTATCTAAATTACTCATGTTTACTTGGGAATTACATATTGAATTGGATTTTATTTAAAACATTTCTTAGTTTTCTGAATATTAGTAGTTTCAGGTTAATAATATGAATAATTTAGTTAAAATTATATTATATTTTTAATTTGGGAAAAGAGAAAAAAAGCCAGAAAATGTGAATAACTGACTTTAGCATTTTGTCTTTGTCTATAAATTCTGTAAATAAGCATTTATTTTAAGAAAAACAACTTGTTTTCATTTATAATTTTAAAAGTAGGTATAGAGGGTTTGACTGGAAATTCAAAAGACTATTTTATTATTTTGTATGTATTGTGTGTGTATTTTTTAAGGATCAGGTTGCTGGTGAGTGGGGTATAGAAGAACAGGACAGAATCCACCCAGGTTTACAGCCACACAGCTCTGGGTCCGAGCCTTCCCTGTCTCGACAGCGACGGCAGAAGAAGAGGGAACAGACTGAACACAGCGGGGAGAAAAGACAGGTTGGACGAGATCTCTTGACTAAATCATTGTGCTACTGCTTGGGAAATACACTTTAGGAAGCTCCAGTTCCACCTAGAGTGATTAGCATTGCCAGTAGGCACACGAGAAATGCCAGGAACATTTGGCGGGGGTGGGGGGGTGGGGAGGTGGATACAGGGTCAGGATAGTTTTTCAAATGTCAGTGATTTGGAAGCAGAGTAAGGATTTTGTCTTTTCCAGCCAAGATGGACAGATTGAGAGTTAAAGAGACAGGCTAATGAGTACCTCTGATTCTCCCTGTTATATTGATGAGCATTTTCTCCCTCATCTTCTGTATAAAATCAGGTTGACATCTCATTCCTTTAATTGAGATATTACACCATTCTTTGAAGTAACTTTTATAGGCACGCTCCAATAATACTTCACGTTAGGCAATTTCTTTCCTCCCAAATTCAGTGTTTTGAAGTTTTTGAGAGCAAATTACTGCTGAATACATAAGAAACTAATAGGGGTACTTTGAAGGTGGGTTGTCATTATCATATGAAACTGATCATTTCCCCCTCTTTTAAAAATGTTTAAGTTCCAGGAGGCTCTGCCTCAACTTTTGCCTCCTCTTCCTGCTGTTGGAAAAGTGGATATCACATCAACCCAAAAGGATGCTGAAAACCAAAATAAAGTGATCGCTGAGTCTGTGAGCAGTTCCAGGAGCAGTGAGATGTCATCATCAAAGGTTTCTGGGGGCTATATGTTGGATTTTTAAAAAGTATAAAGCTTTTTGGTTATGAAATCCTGCATATACTGTGAAGTTTGTATTAAAATATCTTAGCCCTGCCGAAACCGGTTTGGCTCAGTGGATAGAGCATCGGCTTGCAGACTGAAAGGTCCCAGGTTTGATTCCGATCAAGGGCATGTACCTTGGTTTCGGGCACATCCCCAGTGGGCAGTGTGCAGGAGGCAGCTGATCGATGTTTCTCTCTCATTGATGTTTCTAACTCTTTATCCCTCTCCCTTCCTCTCTGTAAAAAAATCAATAGAATATATTTTAAAAATAGTAATTAAAATAAAATAAAATATCTTAGCCCTACTTTAAACACTGTAAGGAAAAGATATGTGATTCTTAGTAGAAGCACTGATTGAAGTGGACAGATTCTAAAGTCCCAGAGATGGTCACTTATGGTTAACTAGGAGACCAAGTAGATTCTGAAGGGAGGAAATGCAAAATTCCCCAATTATCCTTCCAAAAATGAGTACAGTACTTCCTAGATCGGTCCTAGCTAGTAGCTGTAACCTGGACGCACACTGGTCTCAATGGGCATTCCTTTAAGGCCTGTGCAAGGGCTTGCCGATAGGGCTAACATGATACTTCATGCATTGTAGGTATTGTAAGAATATTGAGTAGAAATGGACATAATTCTGACTTTCTTTAAAAGGACCGGCCATTATCAGCGAGAGAGAGGAGGCGACTAAAGCAGTCACAGGAAGAGAGATTCCCCTCAGGTAAAGTTTGTTCTCTGTTCTTCATCTTTTGGAGGTTTGACTCGTGGACATAGTATTGGTTCTAATTGTGAGGTGTTAAGAATTTTCAAGCAATAGTAATACATTTTGGAAACTGATTTGGAAGAAATTCTGAAATTCCTTAGTCAAGCTGAATTGTTTTTAACAATTCAGCATAGAAGAGGATTTTAAAAAGAGAGTAAGAGGGCTTTGAGTGGCAGTAATTCCTTGTAGGTTTCACACAGGAAATCGAGTGTTTAATGTTTCCATGTTCAGAGTCTGCTGGTCATAGAAGTGCTGTTTTCTCAGGAACTGAGAGAGAAAACTTGGAGAATGGTGGCGCCTAGGGCCTCGTGCTGTGATCATTCCTATTACTATTAACTAAAGGCAGTACTGGCAGTTTCCATTTATTGAATGCTAATTAAGTTTCATGCACTGTGGTAAGCATTTAAGGGCATTATCTCAATTTATATTTACAGTAACTGTCAAAAGTAGTCAGCATCATCCCATTTTGCAGCTGAGGCTCAGAGTGGTTAAGTATCTTGCTTAAGGTCACAGAGCTGGTAGGCCTAGAGCTCAACTTTGAACGGAAGTGTCAGATAACAGAGTGATGATGAAACGCTGTCTGAGGTACTTCTGGGTGCCCTTGCTGGGTTTTCTCCCATGCCCAGTGCCCTCTTCTGTTGAGGCCAGCCCATCACAAACCACTGCTGGGGATGGTCACTTTTTCAGGCCCTTCAGTGAGGAGAGCGTCTCTGAGTACTCCGGGGCCAGGACAGCCACAGGAGGAAGGCCAGCTCACCCCTGCTCCACGGTTGTCTTCTGACCGAAGCTTTGCTCAGGTACATTACTTATCTCGAAGGAGAAAAGGTGGACGTGTCTACATCTGGCAAACCTAATATGTTGTATCGTAAATCAGCGAGTGAGATATAAGATGCCTTAATGAGCCAATTAATTCGGAGTCGTTTATTGCATGCAGCTCAAAGGGAGGTGTTTCTTCCAAATTTCTGAGCAAACAAATAGAGGTAGTTATCTACTTATACCTTCCAGGCTCTTTGTCTGCAGACTTTACAAAGGGCTCTGTGTGAGTCATTGTTACAGATAGTTTGTAATCTGGATACATAAAGAACAAACATTTGGCATAAGAATATGGGAATTATTATCGGTGTTCGTCCATTACGTTAGATGGCTAGCCTGCAAGGTCAGGCAGTTAAGTTTTATCTTTTTCTATTATTCAAACTAAAACATTCTATAGGATAAGAGGCTGTCTAAAAATGACAGTTTACGGAACAAGGGACTATCTAACAATAGTAGAGAATTTAAAACAGTTTTTATACAAGATGGAGGTTGCTATGCTTCAAATATAGTAAACTTCATAAATACCATCTCCAGGGCAAGATTTGTTTCCTTAACAATATTCTGTGATTTAGTCATTTCACTAACTGAGATGGTCCGTTCCATTTTCCAAAGTTGTAAGGTTTGTGTGTAATTATATCAAATAATCCTTTAAAGTACTATATTTTAAGAAAGTGTCTCACATATGAACAAACTGAGGTTGCTTTTATTTAGGTGGCATTCTATCCAGCTTAAAATGCCAGTATTCCTTGTGGTACCAGCCCTCTGCTTAGGAGCTGGAACACCAGAATTGCTTGTTCACTCTGGTCTGGAAAGGAAATGTCTTCATAACTGAGACTTTCCAGGGCCTTGATGTTCCTCAGGCTTCACTTGTGAATTTCATTGGTGAACTAGGACATGATTTAGGTAAAATAACTTCAATTTTTATATCCATTAGTTTCTCCTGTTAAATTGGATATAAGTACACAATGTAACTAGACATTGCATCTAAGACTTTTTCATTTATTGCATTCTGGTTGTGTCGTCATGTGGAATTTTCTTTTCCCAAACATTAATAGAAAGGGAAACTTACCCATTGTTTCTCTGAGGAGGAGTTAAGTTCTTCTACAAGTTCAACTGACAAATCAGATGGGGATTCCAGGGAAGGGTAAGTTCTATTTTTCTCTCTCTTAATAAAGTATTTGTTTGAATTAACCCTAAATGTATATTTATAGTAGTAATCAGACCTGTAGTATTGTCATTGCTAACATTATAAAATTTTTTTATATATGCTAGCGCTAAAAATATCTCTTCTAATGAGCACATCTGATTTTCATTCAGAATTTTATAAATGTCTTCTAATGGTTTTTGGACCCCCTCCTGCCTTCTAGAGGATTCCAGTTATAGTATTATTTAAAGCTGTCCCATTGCTCACCAATGGTATTAATATTTCTAGACTTCTTTTGTTTCATTTTGCATAGATTCTATTGCGATATTGTTGAATTATTCTAGCTTTTCTTCTATGATGTCTGATCTGTTAATCCCATCCAGTGTATTTATCACATTGTGCTTTTCATTTCTAGACGTTCACTTTGGGTCTTTTTTTTTTAATCCTCATCTGAGGATATGTTTTTGTTTTTGTTTTGTTTTGTTTTTTTTGGGGGGAGAGACAGAGAGAGAGACAGAGAGAGAGAGAGAGAGAGAGAGAGAGAAGCATTGATCAGTTGCTTCTTGTATGTGTCCTGAGTGGGATTAAACTCAAAACCTAGGTATGTGCCCTGACCAGAAATGAAACCCGTGATCCTTTGGTGCATGGGATGATACTCCAACCAACTGAGCAACACTGGCCAGGGCTAATTTGGGTCTTTTTAAATATCTTCCATGCCTCTCCTTAATATTTAATACTTTTATTTACTTTGGACATATGGAATATATTTATATTGACTTTATAGTTAATTACTTATAATAACTTTAATGTTTTTATTTACTAATTCTATCACTTCTGGATCTTTTTCTATTACCTGCTTCTTTTCTTTTCACAAATGTATGCTATTTTCTTGCTTCTTTGCATGTTTGGTATTTTTTACTGGATTCCAGACATTGTCAATTTTCTCTCATCAGAACATGGTATTTTTATATTTCTTTTTTTTTCTTTTTTTAAAATATATTTTATTGATAATTTTACAGAGGAAGGGAGAGAGATAGAGAGCTAGAAACGTCGATGAGAGAGAAACATCGACCAGCTGCCTCTTGCACACCCCCTACTGGGGATGTGGCCGCAACCAATGTACATGCCCCTGACCGGAATCGAACCCGGGACCTTTCAGTCCGCAGACCGACGCTCTACCACTGAGCCAAACCGGTTTCGGCGTATTTTTATATTTCTTTAAATATTCTTGAGCTTTGCACTTGAATGCAGCTAAATTATTTAGAGATAGTTGGGCAGAACTTACAGAATTCTGGGGCTTCCTCTTTCTGGCTCTCCCCTTTCCAAGATTCCTCTCTCTCTCTAGCGGCAGTGGTTGTCTTGAACTGTGTCCTTTGGTTCTGCAGACCAGAAAGACTGGGTTTTCTGTTGTACGTTAGCACCATGGCTTCCCTAGCGTAAAAGGTGTTGGCTTCCCCCCAGAATCTGCTCGCAGATTTTGTACATTCTCCAATGCCTTCCTATAGCTGACTTCTGTGTTATGTTCAGCCTTCATGCTTGTTACTTGTGGAAGGCTCTGTCTGCAGGAGCTTGCCTGGCCATTGGGAAGCAGAACTTCCTAAAGGTTATTTGGCATCTCATTATTTATTTTTAAAATTCTTGTTCAAAGTATTACATATAGTATTACATATGTCTCCTTCCCCCCATTAACTCTCCCCGGCCACCCCACCCTGGGCATCTCATTTTTTAATGAAAGCTTTTCATGAAACTAATTAATAATAATAAGGGGAATTTCTTTTTTCTAGGAAAGGTCATTCCAATGAAATGAGTGATTTGGTACAATTGATGACTCAGACCCTAAAACTGGACTCTAAGGAGAGCTGTGAGGACCTCCCAGTGCCAGAGCCGGTGTCAGAATTTAAACTTCATCGGAAGTATCGGGACACACTGATACTTCATGGGAAAGCTGCAGAACAGGCAGAGGAACTCCGTTTTAAAGAGCTACCTTTAGGTGATCAGTTTATTCTTTTACAGCAAACTGGAGAGCATGTTTATTGGAGAAATGTGTCAAACCAAGGAGGAGCTAATGCTTGCAAATTGTTTTGTCTTTTTATTCTTTCATTTGGATATCTCCATAAAAGGTATATCTTGTTTTATGTAACAGTTGTGTTCCTGAAAAGTTGCATGAAAATTGATTTTTAAAAATAAGTGTAAATAAATACCTGTTTGGAATTTTTCACATGGATTCTTTTCAAATTAGACAGTTGTATATTTTAAGTTTAGGAAGTATTAATGAGACATAAGGCATAAATTCATATATAGTCATACCTTGTTTTATTGTGCTTCACTTTATTACACTTTGCAGATACGGTGTTTTTTACAAATTGGAGGTTTGTGGCAATCTTGCATTGAGCAAGTCTACTGATGCCATTTTTCCGACAGGCTCAGATGATGGTTAGCAATTTTAGCAATAAAGTATTTTTAAATTAAGGTATACACATTGATTCTCTATTTTTAATAATTTTTACTGATTTTAGAGAGGAAGGGAGAGGGATAGAGAGATAGAAACATCAATGATGAGAGAGAATCATTGACCAGCTGCCTCCTGCACTCCCCACACTGGGGATCAAGCCCGTAACTTGGGTATGTGCCTTTGGTCAGAATCAAACCTGGGACCCCTAAGTCCATAGACCGATGCTCTATCCACTGAACCAAACCGGCTATGATTTTTTAAAACTTCATTCCTATTACTTACTTCATTGACCACAGTATAGTGTAAACATAACTTTTACATGCACTGGGAAAACCAAAAATGTGTGTGACAAACCTGCAATATCTCTGAAGTATGCCTGTATACATTTTAGTTACTGAAAATACGTGAGTCATTAAACTAAACTGTTGTCAAAATGAAAAAGATCTTAACATGACAAGATTTAAAAAAAAACAACACATTGCATTCTTCTTGCTGCCATGGTGAAAGTACTCATTTTCCCCCGTCTTTGTTGTTACTTTTAAGCTATCATTCCAGGTTCTGAAAAGATCAGAAGAATAGTTGAAATCTTGAGAGCTGATGTAATCCGGGGCCTGGGGATTCAGCTTTTAGAGCAGGTGTATGATCTTTTGGAAGAGGAGGATGAATTAAAAAGAGAGGTGAGTGTCCTATCAGCTGTGTCAGCTGCTTATGCTGTAAAAATCTTTTAACAGCCTTTTGAAATTTAATTAACATTCTCTACAATTTACTCATTTAATATGTACAATTCAGTGGTTTTTTAGTATATTCAAAATTGTACCACCATCACCACAACCAATGTTAGAACATTTAATTACTCCTCAGAGAAGCCTGTGCCCACTGGCAGTCACTCCCCGTTACCCCCAAAGCCCTCCACCCCTGAGCAACCACTAACATTTCTTTCTCATAACTTTATTTTGGAAAGTGGAACTTTATTTTGGAAACTGGAAATTATATATGGCTAAATGACTGTCCGACCAGTACATTAGATGTGCACTGGCAATTTAAAAATAAATGTTGACTCACATGCATGATACATATAAAGCTCTGGTGCCAATGACACGTGTGTTTTCACTTATACTATCTTATATATACTATATTGACATGTAACTTTTTCCAGTAATATAATTACCACACAAATCTTCTAATTAATTTCCTTTAAATGTGCACAAATCCGTGCACTAGGATACTAGTGTTTTTATAATTTTGGTTACTAGCCTCCCCAGAAGTGAGGGTTGTTACTATTATTCAAATGTTCAGTAATTGGCTGGATTATTTTAGTGAAGTCTATTTTGCCCCTCCTCCTCTCTCCAGTGGAAAGCCTCTGAGATTGCCCCTCAGTGGGTGCACGTGGGCAGGTCCACAGCCACCTTGGAACGACAGGGTTTGGGAGAGCTCTCTCGATACTCTTTTCTGACCTCACCCAGCTGTTTGCTCTGCTGTTACCCACAATGTCCTGGGCATAAATTGTGCTACAGATTGATCAGAATACTTATATTCACATTTAGACTCCTTTGAAGGGATAGTTCAAAAGGCCAATGTTTGAGAATGGTTCTGACCCCAGGGAACCCCCTCCCAGCTTCTTGTTTGTTTCCATGAAAGTAGCCTACAAGTAAACCTACCGGTATATATCCAATGAATCTACAGTTTCCTCCCCGTTGCCTTTCACCACTACCTCCTTTCTGTTTTGTTTTTTGAGAGAACTTTTAGGCCTGAATTTTTCCATAGTATGCTTCAAATGAAGTCAGTTCACTTAAGAAAAGATTCCAGGTAAAATACCTGAGCAAAGCTCTGGAGTTGAGGTGTGAGGACAATTAGCATGTTTGTTTCTGAGTGATACCCCCACTTTAAAAGCTCTCTGGGCCTGGCCTGCATGGCTCAGTGGTTGAGCATCGAACCAAGAGGTTCTTCAATTCCTGGTCAGGGCACATGCCCTGGTTGCAGGCTCAGTCTCCAGTAGGGGCCCATCTTTGATGTTTCTATCTCTATTCCTCTCCCTTCCTCTAAAAGAAATCAATAAAAACATATTTTAAAAAATAATAAAAGCTCTGTGGGCCCTAGCTGGTTTTGCTCAGTGGACAGAGCATTGGGCCTGCAGACTGAAGGGTCCCAGAGTTGATTTCAGTCAAGGTGACATGCCCAGGTTATGGGCTGTTTCTGGTGGAGGGTGTGCAGGAGGCAGCCGATCTGAGTCTCTCTCATCATTGATGTTTCTGTCTCTCTCCGGAGCTGAAATCAACAAAATATATTTTGAAAAAATAAAATAAAAAGTTCTATGGGGGTAAAGGGGCTTCAGTCTGATCTTACCAGCATGTTTCGCCCAGTCTTGGGCAAAGGTAGATTAGGACTCCTCTATTTTCAGTGTCCTGCACCCAAGGTAGAGCTCCTTCCTACAAGTCAGGAGTGTAAGGAGGGAACTCCCACCTTTTGGCTGCACTCTTCCAAAACTTATCAACAACAGGGATTGGGGGCAGGAAGAGATATTCCGATGTCCTGCCTCTTCCGGGAGCATAGCCTCTGACTAGGAGTTGGGGAAAGAGCCCGGTTTTGTTGGCTTCACCAGTCTGATGTACTTTTTGTCTCATTAGGCCTGGGAATGGGGAAGCAGGCAGCTGATCTTAATTCACATAGTGCAGATTCTCACTATTCTTATTTTTAGATTATCTTGGGGAGTGGAAAAGTGTCTTTATTTGCTGTATGCCCATAGGGCCATTTGCAGAGATTTTTCCATCTGCAGAACTCCCTGCACATGTGGAACCAATTAGGATTACATCTTATTAATTGTTACATCTCCTTTAATATGGAACAATTACCCAATCTTTGTTTTTTACTACCTTGACATTTTGAAAGAGTATATGCCATCTACTTTATAAAATGCCTGTTTGGATCTCTTTGACATCTTGAGTAGATTCAGATGATGCATTTTTGGCAGGAGTATTACAGAAGTGATGTTGTGTCCTTAGTACATTATATCAGGAGGTCCATATCTGTTTAACACATATCTGTTTAGGCATTTTTTTCAACAATGTCACGTAGTAAATTTTGACTTCTATATGTTAATTAGTTATTTGTATTATTTTGTAAATGCCTTTGCTGAATTACATGTGGGATTGATTTTTTGCTTTATCGATTCTGATGTTCAATAAAACACTAGTTTTGATTCTAAGAGCTCTTTATATATTAACATGTTTATATACAGTGTCCCAAAAAAGTGTATATACATAGCTGATAGTTCAGTTTTGAAAATGACATTATTTTAATAAACACTGCCTTTAAAATTATTCAAAGTGTATGTATACTTTTTTGGGGACACCAGATATATATACACCATATTTGCCGGCGTATAAGACGATTTTTTGGCCCTGAAAAATACCGTATTTGCCGGTGTATAAGAGACTGGGCGTATAAGACGACCCCCTAACATTTCCACAAAAAATACAGAGTTTGTTATATACTCGCCGTATAAGACTACCCACCACTTGGAGGCATATTTTTCAGGGCCAAAAAATCGTCTTATACGCCGGCAAATACGGTACATATATTTTGTTGATTTTTCAGAGAGAGGAAGAGAGAGTGATGAGAGTTAGAAACATCAATGAGAAAGAATCATCGATCAGCTGCCTCCTGCACACCCCCTACTGGGAATATGACTGCAACCAAGGTACATGCCCTTGACTGGAATCGAACCCGGGACCTTCCAGTCCACAGGCCGACGCTCTATCCACTGAGCCAAGCCGGTTTTGGCCTGAGAATGTATTTTCCATTAATTTTTATAAAGAGTGGGAGTGAGAGGCAGGGGAGAAACATCAATGTGAGACACATGGCTGCTTCCCACATGCACCCCAACTGGGCCCTGGGATTGAGCCTGCAACCTAGGTATGTGCCCTTGACTGGGAATTGAATCTATAACCAACCCTTCACTGTGTGGGCTGGCACTCTAACCACTGAGCAAACCAGCCAGGGGAGGGCATCTGTATATTAATATATTTTGCATGTATGTTGAAAATATTTTCCCTTGCCAAGACCGGTTTGGCTCAATAGATAGAGCGTCGGCCTTCAGACTCAAGGGTCCCAGGTTTGATTTTGGTCAAGGGCATGTACCGTGGCTGTGGGCACGTCCCCCGCCGTGGGTGTGCAGGAGGCAGCTGATCGATGTTTCTCTCTCATTGATGTTTCTGACTCTCTGTCCCCTCTCTCTTCCTCTCTGTGAAAAATCAATTTAAAAAAATGTATATTTTTAAAAGAAAATATTTTCCCTAGTTTGCTTTTTAATTTCTTACAACTATTTTTTGATATCTTGAAGTTCAAATTTTTATGTAAATATAGTTAGTATTTACCCATATGATATCCACCTTTGGTATCATTCTTAGTAAAGCTGTTCTAAGATTAGAAAAACATTTTTTTTCTACTACATACTGATTTTCTTTTTGTTTCCCAAATAGGTACGTTTGCAGGAGCATATGGGTGAAAAGTATACGACTTACAGTGTGAAAGCTCGTCAATTGAAATTTTTTGAAGAAAATGTGAATTTTTGAGAATTTAATCTGCTGCCAGAGCTAAAGACTTATATTCAAAGGTTTTTGGCTTAAACAGAAATAAACCTATAATGATGGTTGGAGGCTATTCACCATCTTTATAGCTCTTGGGTGGTTGTTTTTAGTTTTGTTTTTTACTGGAAAAAAATGTGACAGACCAATGTAATATGAAGCAAAGTCACAACAGAAAGAATCTTTGGCTGTCTTATTTTCTTTGTAAGGAAAAATCTGTTATAAGACTTTGGTTATTTACTGAGCCTTAAACCACCAATTTTATATCTAGAACTTTATTTTTTTTAAGGTACTAATTAGCTTGAATACAGGACCATATAATATTGGATTGGAAGTTTTATATTGTACTGCAGTGATAAAAGCAATAGGAGAAATAAACGACATATGTCCAGTGATGCTACTCGGTCATTGTTAATAACCTTAGGTAATAGTTGATAAATTATTTTGGAAAAAATTCAAGATTCTAGGAGTATATTTAAAGAACATGAAGTTGTATCTAGTACTTGAGCAAGTGAATTTCTCTTTATATACTGATGGACATTTAACATTGTATTTTCATGTAATATGCATCTCATCTAGGGTTTGTAAGAATTGAAACTAAGAGATATTTTGGCTTTGTAAATGTTTTTACATGTGTTTTGTTTTTTTAGATTTCTCCATGGGGGAAAACATTTTTAAAACACTTATTACTTTTCCAATTAAGCAATTTATAAGTAGAGTTCAGCATATTTCTCTCCTGAAGTTTGGCTTCTTGTGTTGTCTTCTCATGTTTCAAATGCATGTTTATGTATTACCTGTTAGTTATTTATGCGGGGTATTGCCCACCTAGTAAACAGTTTTTATAAAATAAGTATTGATTAGTAAATTTTCACCTCTGTATTCAGAGACTCTAAAAATGAAATCTCCAGAAATTTTTTTAATAATTAAAAATGTAGCTTCCCGCCTGGCTGGTGTGGCTGTGTGGTTGAGTGGCGACCCATGCACCAGGTCATGATTTGATTCCTGGTGAAGGTACACGCCCAGACTGTGGGCTGCATCCCCAGTAGGGGGCATGCAGGAGGCAGCTGATTAATGGTTTTTCTCATCATTGATGTTTCTCTTTTCTTTTCCCTTCCTCTCTTGAAATAAATTAATATTTTTTTAAAAAGTATCTTCTTTGAAAATATATATACACACATAAAATACTCTAATGAAATGTTTCCTTTCCAGTCACTTAACAGACCTTTACTTACTGTTTTGCTAGGTGCTATTCCTAGAGCTGGGAATACAGTAAAGACTAAAACAATACTCCCTTGTCCTTATCATGCTCATAGCCTGGCTTCTGAGACCTCTTATTTTTACTTTGAAGGGTTTGTTAGAACTCAACTGTAAAACCATCTACCGGTAGTCCCAAGTGGGGGGTGGGGATAGGGATGGAAAGGACACCTGTTAATAGTTTCAGCAATAAAGATAAATTAAAAAACACATCTAGTCCCAGTGCCTAAATGGGGGCATCCTTGGTCTTCCTGAGCTATTCACCATTTCTTGCACATTTCAGAAATCTACATTTCTAGGAAGTCATTGATTATGGTTTCTAACTTATTGATATAAAGCTGTACATATTATTTTCTTAGAATGAAAAAATCTCCTGCTCCTAACTTTTAAACCACATTTATTATAGTTGATATATTTGATCTATATATTTCTGCCTTTTAAAAAACTTGCCTGACTTTTGCTGTATTAATGTCTTTACTCCCTTTTTTTTTTAAACTCACAGTTTGGAAGTCATATATCCTGGTATTGAGAAATAGAATATTAACTATAATAACCCTCCATCTCACATAAGATCTTTGGAAAATTTTCTTTTCAGCCTTCTGGAAAATTTAAAAGGAATTTATAACTTCATAGGTTTTTCACTCTGGTCTACCTCAGGTAAAGGATAATGAAATGTTTTCTGCTTAACATCAGCCTTATTTTAGTGGTACTAAAATACTACATTTGTAAATTTTTTCATTAGGTTCTTGCTGTTAAGACTTAGAAATGGGGCTTACTGACACTTTCAGAACTACGAACTTCTAACTTTGGCTTTTACTAGTAATCTTACTATCAGAACAATGAATAAAAGACTCTTTAGACATAGACTTGCACTGTGAGTTTTAATTGAAAATATTCACACAGCTTAATAATGATTTATAAAACTTTGATAATTAAGTTGTACTACCATTTATGAAGCAAATACTACTTTTGTAGACCTGAAAGAAACTTTGCATACTTGTATTTTCTGTTCTCCATTTCAGAGAAAGATTATGAAGTGGTCTAAAATATGTACAAGCCAAAGCCCAACTGAGAAGTGAAATATAAAGAGAAAAATATAACAGTTGTACCGTAGCATAGGTGGTTTTTAGCTCTTTTTTTGGGTGTGAAAATTTAGCTCATCTCACAGGATACAAAAGCAGGTGCAATAATAAAGCTGAGTCATGTAAACTCCCAATCAATTATTTTTAGCATGCCTTTTAACTTTCCTTTCCCCCGGTTTCTTCTCTTCTGTGCCTGAATCTTGAACTGGTAACCACTTGAGGGGGTGCCGGCGATAAATGGGCCACGGAGGAAGTGTCAGCTGAGCCAGGATAGAGAAAATGAATCAGTTGTAGCCATTAAAGAGCGTTACGTATAATGCCTGGTTCCCAAATGACTCCTAACTAAAGGTAAAACCAACAACAAAACTGACATTCGTATGAAAAACATGCCAATGCTCAGACATGATACTTTAAGTGATGCAAGCTTCCCTGTTTACACATATGGCTCTAAGGGCTAAAATAGGGGAGGGGAGGGAGAAGTGTGAAGATCTTAAAAATACTTGGCCCAGCTGGTATGGCTCAGAGGGTGAGCGACAACCCAAGACCAAGAGGTTACAGGTTTGATTCCGGGACTGGGCACGTGTCTGGGTTGGGGGCTCCATCCCCAGTGTGGGCGTAGCCGATTGATGATGTTCCTGTCTCATCGATGTTTCTCTCTATCCCTCTCTTAAAAAAAAAAGTAAAGATATTTTATAAAAATTTCTGCTAGCTTTAACTGTCAGATTATTGCTTGCAGCAGCTGCTAAAATAAATGAGGTGCATCCTTTTTATGCAGCTTTCCTCATCTGACACTATTTGGCATTCTACTTTTCTAGTGGCAGCAAGGGGAAAAACTGATAGAAGAGTGTGAGGGAAAAGTTGGTGCTGGTTTTCACCAATAGGTCCAACCAAAAGAACCCAATTCAGACAGCACAAGTTGCCACTAATATTCAAACACCCACAGATTTCTTACCAAACACGAAAAAACAAATCCAGCCATAACTATATAGACAGTCCATCCGAACTGTTCGGTCACGTACCCGTAGATAAATCCAACTATCTAGAGACAAAGTATATTGAATACAGTCAGTCTGGGGGGGGTAAGAAGACGACGCGCGCACATACACACACACACACACAAAAAGATTATGCAACGTCAATACTTACTGCTGAAAAAAGAATAATTCCCTGAAACATCTGTTCAGCTAGCTTCTGGCCCTTGTAATCCTGGAGGTGGAGGAAAGCAAAGCAGGATTCGTTCCATCACCGAAGACATACAATTCCCGCCCTGGTTTCACTGCTTTGGCACACACAGGGCAACCCAGCGTCAGGGGCTCCCCAGGGCCAGGGCCAGGGCCTGGGCGAGGAGGGAAGTGCTGGGTCTCCCGGGGCAGCGGAGGCAGCCTAACGGAGAAGGGGCTGGGGGATTCTCGCGGAGGAAGGGAGCGGGGCACCCAGGAGGCACAAGGAAGGAGTTTGGGCCAGGAGCCGCGATGCAGCGGGCGGGTCTCCCACATGGACTCCGAAGCTGTCAGACGGGCCAGGCAGCTGGGGCCGCGGGGGCCTCACCATCTGCATGGGCAGCGAGCTCAGGTGCTCCAGCATGACTGGCTGAAGGGGCGGGCAGCAAAGTGCTGGCGTCCGGCAGCGAGGCGAGGGCGTCCGGCGGCGAGGCGAGGGCGTCCGGCGGCGAGGCGAGGGCGTCCGGCGGCGAGGCGAGGGCGTCCGGGAGCGGGGCGAGGGCGGCGGCGGCGGCTCTCGGGCCGGACAGCTCGGGGACCGCTCCCGGGCACGGCTCGGCGAGCCTCTCGAGCCGGATAGAGCGGCGGCCGCGGCCCCGGAAGCGGATGTCTCCGACAGGCACTGCCGGACCGAGGCCCCGCCCCGCTCCATCGCCAGGCGCCCGGCGCCTAGGGAACCCCGCCGCCCTGCCCGCTGCGGTGGCGACCGCGGCGGCGGCCTACACGGACCATTGCGCGCCGGGGAACGGTTCGCCGTCGGTGCTGTCGGGTGCTGGGAGCCGCGGCCTCGGCTCCCGTTTACACGGTCCTGGACTTGCGGCTCCGCGACCCAACGGCCGCCGGCGCGCGCCCCGTCGCCATGGCAACCGGGCTTTGTGTGGCGAGGACCCCGGCGCCGGGGCTGCCCGGCGGCGCCTGTCCGGCGGGACTCGCCGCCCGCCCGGCGGGCGGTGACGCAGGCGGCCGGGCGGTGACGGGGCCGGGCCTGCAGCGCGGCGCTGAGCTGGCGGGGCGGGACGGGCCGGGCGCGGGCGGCGGCTCCTCCTCCTCCTCCTCCTCCTCCTCCTCCTCCTCCTCCTCCTCCTCCTCCTCGGGCGGCAGGTAAGGGTGGCTGCGAGCATCCGCAGGGCCACGGCTCGCCCGAACCCCGAGTCTTCCTCTGGGCCCGAGGGCAACCTTGAGAGCGTCGTACCCCCCGCACCCCTAAGCCTAAGGCGGCCCCTGTGACCCCCCCTAGGGTTTAGAAGGGAGGAGTCCCCCAGGTCATAGCTTCCAGAGGAAGGAAACCCCGTCGGAGAGGAGGCCGGGCCCTCGGCTGTCCTTGGCCCCGGCGTGCAGCAGAGAGCTCGCGCCCCCGGCGTCTCCAAGCTGGCCTCCCGCCGACCTCCCCGGGCCCTCCCGGGAGAGCCCAGCCCGGGTTCTCTCTGCTGCTCCCGAGGCCAGGGTCTGCTCAGAGGCCCAGGCCCCTTCCCCGTCTCAGAGAGAGGCCGCTCTGCAGATGCCGGGCCTGGGCGCCCCGCTGGCCCCCCGGCCCCTGTGCGGTGCTGCACGGAAGGGTCGGATTCTGGGCGCCCCCGGGCGGGTCGGTGTGCGGCTGCCGCCCCCCCGCATTCATGCAGCCAGCGAACTTGCACGGCGGCGTCCTTTGTGGGGCCAGGCAGTGGGCCAAGCATATGGCGGTGACCGCTACCTCGCCTTCCTAGCACCAGAGCGTGCCCAGCGAGACAGCCACGTCCCCCAGGAATATTTACCCAGAGAGAGGGGGGCCGGGGAGAGGTGGGGGACTCGGGGAGGTGCAGCTGAAGTTAGGGGGCGGGGGGTCCTTGACTCCTTGAAAGCCAACTAGGCCCTGGCCTGAGGAGGTGGGAGAAAAATGGATGCATTCCTTCGTGTCGTCGCACCTTTCAGCCTGGCAGAGGCTTAACAAGATGGTTTTGTTTTGGTTTTTGTCTTATGTAGAAATAGACATATTCCTCTGCGTGATCCCTCTTTATTAATATATTTTATTGATATTTTATACAGAGGAAGGGAGAGGGATAGAGAGCTAGAAACGTCGATGAGAGAGAAACCTCGACCAGCTGCCTCTTGCACACCCCCCACCGGGGATGTGCCCGCAACCAATGCACATGCCCTTGACCAGAATCGAACCTGGAACTTTTCAGTCCGCAGACCGACGCTCTATCCACTGAGCCAAACCAGTTTCGGCTGCGTTATCCCTCTTTAAATGAACTTAAGAGGGTGGCAGTTGTGGAGACTGTGTGGTACAGATAAGCCGGGAAGAGGAAATTGCCTGCCAGGCTCCACTTGAGAGAGCTCCATGGGAATCCACGCCGGTTCTCATGATTATCATAAAAGATGGATTTCCCTTTCTGAGCTGAGAACCACTCTTGTTGCCCCTAGATGAGTAAGCTCGATCATTCCGCAAGTATTACATGCCTCCTACCAGTTGCCGGATATGATTTTAGATGGGGTCGCTTTTCTCCCAGAAGAAATGAACATATGAAATTTCATGATGGGGGGAGGGGTAAGGGGCGGGGTAGTAAACTTCCCTGATGGGTGAGAGGACAGAAAAATGACCGAGGTCTTGGGTGACTTTGGTAAGACCAGTTTGAATGGAGCAGTAGGAATAAGTCTGGTTGGAGAGGGGTAGGTAAAGGGGGAACAAGAGAGGAAGGGAAGCGGGGTGCCTGAAATCCCATCAAGCTTCTACAGTGGGGGGCTGCAGGGAAATGGTTAGAGGGTCAACTGGGGTGAAGGAGTGGTTTCTTTTTTTTTCTTTCTTCTTTTTAAGTGGAAGATACTTGAGCATGATAATATGCTGATGGGTGTGACCCAGCAGAGAGAAAAAGAATTTGCCGAGGCTGCGCCAGGAGGCAGTTCTAGGGTAAGTTACAGACCCTCAGAGGAATGGCTTGTCATGTACATAGCAATGGGGGAAAGCAGAAAAGATGAGCACAGCTGCTGGATGGGAGTACGAATGCAGGTAACTAGCAAGCTAAAAAAGAAAGAAGTCTTGCTCTGGCCAGAGTGGCTCAGTTGGAGAATTGTCCTCTGTGCTGATATATTGAAAGGTCATGGGTTCAATTCTTGGTCAGGGTACATACCCAGGTTGCAGGTTTGTTTGGAAGGCAACTGGTCAATGTTTATCTGCTTCTCTCTCCTCCTCCCTTCTTCTCTTCTGAAATCAGTAAGAACGTATCCTTATGTGAGGATTTAAAAAAAAAAAAGGAAGTATTTTGCCCTATTGCCATATTTTTTGAGGTCCTACTGTGTGTGAGTGTGTATGTGTTTTGTGAGTAAGTTAGGAATGTGGACATTTAAAAACTTCTAAACAGCCGAAACCGGTTTGGCTCAGTGGTAGAGCGTCGGTCTGCGGACTGAAGGGTCCCGGGTTCGATTCCGGTCAAGGGCATGTACATTGGTTTCAGGCACATCCCCGGTGGGGGGTGTGCAGGAGGCGGCTGGTCAATGTTTCTCTCTCATTGACGTTTCTAGCTCTCTATCTCTCTCCCTTCCTCTCTGTAAAATATCAATAAAATATATTTAAAAAAAATAAAAACTTCTGAACAAAAAATATTACTTTTCATCTTGAATATTACTGATCAAATTGTATATTGTTGTTATACTCTTAACAAAAATAAAAGCCATTGTTACACATTCCAGGGTCTGCATGCAGTTTTGTTTTTAGAATGAATTCCTTCTAACTCAAATCAACAAACCCATTAGCAGGAATAGCACCAAGAAAGGAACTAAGACTCAGACATACGCCATAATGATTAACATTTTTCAAACAGTTAATTGTGTAAGTTAGGAGCAATAGTTTCTGCCATGCCATCAAATACTTGCTAGGATTGTTTTTCTTGTGTCTAACCAACTGGAATAGCACAACTACATGTGCCTCTCAATTCACATACTACCTGTAACTGTTGCTGGACAATGTTGAGCTAAATCACTGTCCCTTGTACCATTAACTAGATGAGATTTATTTGAATTTGACTGAGATAGTTTTCTCCAGTCTTGGTGGAAGTTTCGTCCTAGTGAGCAGATGTTAGAGCTTTGCCAGCTTCTATAGGAAAGACAGCCTGTGTGCTAGCAGCATGTGGCTTACCGTATATAGCGATGTATATTCTTTATAGAGGAAGTTCATTGATATAATGTTCTGTATATATACTGCTTTAGCAGGAAAGGCGAGACACAGAGAGTATTTTAGATTGTTCTTGGGGAGTCTGAATTATTCTGAATTTGTAATCAGGCCTGTGATCCCTAGTTTTTTTCAACAGTCTTTCAATATATTTCTCCTGTTCTGAAAGGCCTTAAGAAATCAAATGCCTGATATGTACACTGTTTACTTAAGGTGTAATTAATTTGAACATACTTTGATTTTAGCAGTAATGCTATATTTAAAAATTCTTTGTGAAATTAACAGCCTTTGTAAATGTTAGCTAGTGCCATGGGAAAAGATGAAGTAGAAAAGGGTAAAAGTCTCAGCTATAGTGTCACAGTATCCTGGTTGTTTAAAATATGTTTTTAATATTAATTAATTAATCCTCACCGAGGGTATTTTTTCCATTGATTTTTTAGAGAAAGTAGAAGAGAGGGAAGGACAGAGAGAAATATGGATGTGAGAGAAACACATCGATTGATTGTTTCCTGAACGCTGGGGAGGACCCTGCAACCGAGGTATGTGCCCATGACTGAAATCGAATCCACAGGCTCTATCCACTGAGCAAACCAGCTAGGCTAAAATCTCTCTCTTTTAAAAAAATTTTTTTTAATTGATTTTTTTTTTACAGGGAGGAAGGGAGAGGGATAGAAAGTTAGAAACATCGATGAGAGAGAAACATCAATCAGCTGCCTCCTGCACAACCCCCACTGGGTATGTGCCCGCAACCAAGGTACATGCCCCTGACCGGAATCGAACCTGGGATCCTTCAGTCCGCAGGCCGACGCTCTATCTACTGAGCCAAACCGGTTTCAGCTAAAATATCTTTTTAAAGAACCATTACCAGAAGGGGGTATGCAAGAGGCATGCTGATCGATGATTCTCTCTCATCAATGTTTCTAACTCTCTATCCCTCTCTATTCTTCTCTGTAAAAAGTCAATAAAATATATAAAAAAATAAAGAAGCATTACCCAGAGATTATTGTGGAAATCTAATTGTTTAACTTAATACCACCTACAATCTTGTTTCCATTTTTTTTTAAGTGAAGGCATGAGCTGGGGAGCATAAGCTGCATGAAAGAAGCTAATTTTTTTTAGCAGATTTTAATTTTTTGAGATTAGTACTCAAATTTTTTTATTGTTTTGGGATTTTTGTTGTTGTTGTTGTTGTTGTTCTCTGAACTTTTTTAAAAAATATATATTTTATTGATATTTCACAGAGAGGAAGGGAGAGAGATAGAGAGCTAGAAACGTCGATGAGAGAGAGACATCAACCAGCTGCCTCTTGCACACCCCCTACTGGGGATGTGCCCGCAACCAAGGTACATGCCCTTGACCGGAATCGAACCCGGGACCTTTCAGTCCGCAGACCGACGCTCTACCACTGAGCCAAACCGGTTTCGGCTGTTCTCTGAACTTTTGATAGTAAAATTGGATTTTGTGAAGAAAAAAATTTTTTAGAGAAAAACTGAATTTATTTAAGAAAAGGTGATAGGAGATGGGAAATCCAAAGGGAAGGACTACAAAGTACCGAGGGATGGCTGGGCCTATGGTGGCAGCACCCAGGAGCTGGAGTTTTAGAGAGGAAGGGAGAGGGAAAGAGTGATAGAAACATCAATGATGAGAGATCGAGCCTGCAACCCAGGCATGTGCCCTAACTGGGAATCAAATCGATGGCCTCCCAGTGCATGGGATAACGCTCAACCAACTAAGCCACACCAGCGGGGCCATGAATTTTTGTTTTTTTCTGCAATAGTTTTAAATCAATGTGAAAAATGTTCTCTTTCCCCTCTTTAATTCCAATTAAAGGTGAATGAAATACAACTCAGAACAGGGATATTTTGTACTGGTGAGGCTGACCTCAGGCTACTTGATCACAGACAACTGAGCCCCTATAATTTTTTGTTGTTAATTCTCACCTGAGGTTATTTTTTCCATTGATTTTTAGGGAGATTAGAAGGGAGAAATGAAGGGTGAGAGAGGGAGAAACATTGATATGAATAAGACACATTGATTAGTTGCCTCCTGGGTGTTGGACCAGGGCCAGGGGTCAAACCTGGCCCTTGAATGGGAATCTAACCCGAGACCCTTCAATTTGTGAGCTGGTGCTCTAACCAATTAGCAACACTGGCCAGGACTCCCTGTGAAATTTAACAAGGAATTTCAAATGAAAATTCAAACTATACTTTCCAGGGTGGTTAGACTCCAGCTAGTCCTCTTGGTAGAATTTCTTTTGTTTTTCATCTAAAGGTATGTAATGTACAAGGTTACCTTATTTTTCCAAGTTATTTGGAAGTATTTTATTATGATTGCCATAAAAATTCAGATCCCATATTGGGTTCTTGGAAACTGTTGCATACCTAGCAGAAGGTATGCAGTTCTTGTACCTATTTAAATAAAAGTGTTTAAGCATTTTGATGGCTTTTTTTTCTGTACTTGCTGAATTTGGGGGCTTCTTTTTTATTTTGTAGGGTTAATAATTAATATTTATGTAAGACAGAAGAGGAAGATGTCATTCCGAAAAGGTATGCTCTCTCTACAGGTTATGTTTTTATTCCTGATCTCAGGGTAAAGAGATATAATGCAGGCTTTCCCTCTGTGTTTCAGTAAACATCGTCATCCTGGTCCTCGCTGTTGTCTTCTTCTTACTGGTTTTGCACCATAACTTCCTTGGCCTGAGCAGCTTGCTAAGGAATGAGGTTTCAGGTATGGGAACCCTTGGCATCCGTTGAGCTGGAGTGAGTCCCACACCCTAAGTTCCGTCATGAGGTGAAAGGAAAAGGAACCTTTCTTGGCCTTACAAACTAAAAGCCCTGGGTGAGGCATGGTGGTCCTCACTGTGCTCTTGTGGCCTTCCCTTTCCACCTCTGCTCCCTTCGGTGCAGTTGTTTGCTGAGGGTTTGATCTGACCAAAGAGCCTTTACAATCAGGGGCCAGGAAGGAGCCTCTGGGCGGCTTCTCGTTGCTCACGTTTCAGCAGGCAGGGCCTCCGAAGGGGGGCCGGTGAGTGTCAGCTGTTTCATGCTGCTGTGTTCACTTGAGCGGCGGTCGCCAACCTTCTGGCCCTCACGGACCACTAGTGGTCTGCAGACCACCGGTTGGCAACCACTGCACTAGGGTGTCAGTCAGTCTGGCTACTTCCCTTAGGTTACTTTCCTGTAACCTGTGAACTGTATCAGCAGGACTCTAGTAGTAAAACAAAACCATAAAGCCTTGTCAACTGATCTTAAAAATCACTTTATTATATAACTCCATTGCGAGATATTAAAAATTAATTGTTGATACTGTTCTGCCTTGGTATTGAGGCATGTTTGAAGCTTGAATATTCGATAAAAGTCAATTTTGGATTGCCACATGCCATAGTTGACCAGAGCAAGAAAAAACTAATAGCTTTCCTGAGTGTTCTGACAGCATGTCTTACAACTGTGTATATACATGTGTATGTATTATATGTATATATATATGTGTATGTATATATATTGTATTATTTTCCATATGAACTATAAACCTACTTTTTACCACCCCTGTATGTATGTAAAGTAATGCCTGCCTTTCATTGGAACTTTTATAAAAAAAGAAAACAGCACTCAAGCTCCATGAGGGCATTTTGTTTACTGCTTTATCTCCTGTGCCTCTAAGTAACAGCTGATATGTAGATCTCAATAAAATATCCAGTGACTAGAGATAATTATTATTAAATCTTAACTTAGTACCTTCCAGAACCCTCTTGCCCCCTATTTTTTCTGTATAGTTGAAATTATACTATATATAAATTTACACATGACAATTTTTCCTCATGATTATATTCTAAGTATGTTACCATGGCAGTGGAAACTTCATATGTAACTTTATTATTTTTAAAAATTATCTTGGTTCATTCTCTCCTGAGGATAGAATGGGAGGATGAAAGACAAAAAACATCAGTGTGAGAGAGACAGATAGATTGGTTGCCTCCTGCACACACTCCAACCAGGGCCAGGGATTGAGCCTGCAGCTGAGGTACGACCCTTGACAGGAATCAAACCCGGGGCCCTTCAGTCCACAGGCCGACACTCCATCCACTGAGCCAAACCAACCAGAGTTCATATGTAATTTATTGCCACATAGTTTACTTGTTCCCATGGGAAAGTCTTTTGGTACAATGACTTTCTTTTTCTTAAATATATTTTATTGATATTTTACAGAGAGGAAGGGAGAGAGATAGAGAACTAGAAACGTCGATGAGAGAGAAACATTGACCAGCTGCCTCCTGCACACCCCCCACCGGGGATGTGCCCGCAACCAATGTACATGCCCTTGACCGGAATCGAACCCGGGACCTTTCAGTCCGCAGACCGACGCTCTACCACTGAGCCAAACCGGTTTCGGCGACTTTCTGATTTTTTTAAAAGTAATTTTCTTGTGATCAGAACTTTAAAAAAAATATTTTTATTTATTTCAGAGAGGGAGATGGAAACATCAGTGATGAGATAGTCATTGATCAGCTGCCTCCTACACATTCACTACTGGGGATCGAGCCCACAACTCTTCAGTCCACAGGCCAACGCTCCATCCACTGAGCAAAGCCAGCAAGGGTGACTCTCTGATTTTTTTTTTATGGCAACCCCACAATAAGAGTTACATATAGCACACACATTTATGATTGTCTATCCACCTTTCATGATGGTAGAAATTTGTCTTTTATTCATGGCTATAACCCCAGTGCCTAGATATTGCCTGGTACATAGTAGGCACTGAATGTTCAATGGATGAGTAAATGAATGGATATATTATTAAAAGGCAAAAAGGGAGGTTTACAGAACAATAGGTGCAGTTGCTGTGTGGGATGCACGCTGATATATATATTTTTCCCACTCTGATGTTTTCTAATTCAGTGTACTGTTCCAATTCAGGAACCGTTTTCTGCTCAAATTCCGATCATGACCCTGTAAATTGATTCATGCCTACTTATGGGGCATGATTCTTAGTCTGAAAAACTTTGTTTCTAAGTTTTCACAATTGTAAACAAAATCGCTTTTGATTACCTCTCAGATTTTGTCCTTGAGAGGCAAGAGGAATTACATACTGTGAGTCAAAGGCCATGTATCTATTTAAGGCTCTTGGTACAGGTTGCCAAAAATTGCTAGAAAAATTCTGTTCTGTTCCCATCAGCTGTGTATAATTTTGCTGACCTGGGTGTTTGTTTTTTTAATGCTGCTGCTGTTTTTCCAAAAACCTGGTTACATATAGGAAAACACAACTTCTGGGCTGTGTATTCACATTGTAATGGGAATGAGGTAAATAGCATCACAGTCCTCACCTGTTCTCATGTCTAGTGCTCTGTGTCAGTACCTCATGAGATTGTGTGTCACAGGGCCTTTCTTAATGTATTTGCAGATTCAGGAATTGTGGGGCTTCAGCCCATAGACTTTATCCCGAATGCTCCCCATGAAGCTGTAGATGGGAGACAAGAGGAGGTCCCTGTGGTCATTGCTGCATCGGAAGATAGGCTCGGGGGCACCATTGCAGCCATAAACAGCATCCAGCACAACACTCGCTCCAATGTCGTTTTCTACATTGTTACGCTCAATCATACAGCAGACCATCTCCGGTGAGCTCTGCTTGCCTGGTGCTTCTTCTAGAGAATGCTTTAGAAGTATAGATTTCTCTACACAATTGAGATTATATCACATAAAAGTTGCACATGACAAATTTTCCCAGGTGATTATATCATAAGCATGTCCCCACAATATCAGAAACAATGTAAAGAAGTTTTACTAAGATATAAATCAACTGAGCCACTATGTATACTGTTAACTCAAGGTGGTATTTTTTAGTAATAAACTTTCTCAGTGCAGGAAGTAATTGATTTACATTCTGTTACAAGTTTCTTATCTCGTGAAACATGCTCTGAGTGTCTCTGGTCTGGAGAAGGAAGGGATGTGGGAGTGATGGCAAGGTATTGTGAATGAGCACAGGCACTGATAGATTCTGGCCCAGAGTGATTGGGGAACTTTACCTAACCCTTTGAAACCCTCATCTATAAATAAGGGATGAAAATATTCAACTTAGAGGATTTTTGTGTCAAGTAAATGAGAAAAAAATTTAAAAATACCTAGTACATAATGGCTCAGTAAATGGTTATTCACTATTACAGTGATTAATAACAAACCGAATCTGAGCGACAGTCGCCTCCATGCTTTGATGTTTCAAAATTTATCCCAAGAAACATCTGGTCTAACATGTTAATATTTGTCAGAGTTCTAAAACATTTCTGTCCTTATGGCTTTCTCTAGGTTTCATGTTTTGTGCAAATTATTTTTTGATTTTAAAAACTCAGAAACCATCTAAAATAATATGGAAACAAATAGACTATACAGATAACATTGTGTCCACAAAATGCTGAATTGAAATGGACGTAGGAAAAGTATGCAATACTTTTCTCACAGGCAGTACATTAGACTAGGGTGGAAGAATTATGTAGTCATTACAGAGAATTACTGCCTGTAGATTAGCTAATTAACAGCTTTGTTGATAATTACCTTTTACTGCCATCCTACTTGACTCATTTTTTTCACCCATGTATTTGATCCATGTAGTGATCAAATGTTCTCAATAGTTTAGTTTCAGAAGAGTGATAAAAATGTGAGCCTGGTGGGAGAATCCTGGCTCAGGGAGGGACTTTGGTGGGAATAGTCTTCAGACGGAAGGGAGCAAAGAGGATGAAAGCACCTATTGGTCCCTAGAGTTTCTCTTTGGAAGGTACAAAAAGATAAGGCTGTGGTTTGGGGACATGATTATTTAAAACTGAAATTTTGGCACTTCATTTTCATTAGGTCTTGGCTCAGCAGCAGTATTCTGAAAAGCATCAAGTACAAAATTGTGAATTTTGACACTAAACTTTTAGAAGGGAAAGTAAAGGAGGAACGGGACCAGGGGGAATCCGTAAAACCGGTGAGTTCCATTCATCTTTGTATAAGAGTCTTAGGAAATGACTTGAGTATATGGGTTCAGTGCAGTTTCCTGGGACCAAGCCTGGGCAGTTCTAAGTGACCTTTGGCTGTCAGGGGCACCGAGAGCATTCTAGTAAACACAATGTGCACGCAGCCATTTGTTGAGTCCTATGCCAACACCTCTCCTTTTTCTTCCCCAGTTAACCTTTGCAAGGTTCTACTTGCCTATTCTGGTTCCCAGCGCAAAGAAGGCTATATATATGGATGATGATGTAATTGTGCAAGGTACCAAAGGATGTTTCACTGAGTGCTATTCTGTCTGTAGTGTGGGCTGTAGTTGTCTTATTTATGGCATCCTTATTAAGGTCATCCTATGAAGTATTGGGAAGAATAGGGAATCTTGAGACAATTAGTAATATAAATCTTATACCTTATCTATTTCAGGTGATATCTTTGCACTCTACAATACACCACTGAAGCCAGGACATGCAGCTGCATTTTCAGAAGACTGTGATTCAGCCTCTACTAAAGTTGTCATTCGTGGAGCAGGGAACCAGGTAAATTACTTATTAGAAGCCTTGTAGACACTCCCTTCCCTACGAAGCAGGTTAATGGGGAGAGACAGCAAAATCTGGGAACTCTTTTTTTTGTTGCTGCATTTTATTCCCCAATTATTCCACCCCAAAACTCAAGCCTGTTTTTCTGTACATTGGTACATGGCCTTGACAACCTAATTCTCCTTGAACTGACTTGTTTATAGTTTCCTACTGTGCCTAACTTAGAATCCCAAATGTCACTTTTATTTGCTTTATTTGTAGAGCCCTTCGTAATCATCTAAGAAGTCATAGGTTTTAAATACACAACTTTTCTCTTTACTGGCCATCAAATTATAGCCATGTTCTGCATAATTGTTTTACATATCCAACAGTGGTCCCATTAAGATTATAATGGAAAAATTCCTATTGCCTAGTGAGCTCGTAGTTGTCTCAATGCTAAAGCACAATGTATCATGTATTCGCGGTGATGCTGATAAACCTACCATGCACATTGTAAGTATAGCACAATTATGAACAATACATAATACTTGGTAATAAACAACTTTATTATTGGTTTATGTACTTACTATATACTTATTTTACTTGTTCTACAAATAAAACTGTCTGCTGCCCTGGCCAGTGTAGCTCAGTTGGTTGGACATTGTCCTGTGCACTGAAAGGTTGTAGGTTTGATTCCAGGTTTTGGATTCCATCCCCAATACGGAGGTATGCAGGAGGCAGCCAATCTATGCTGTTTTTCTTCCTTTCTCTCTATAGAAAGATTTGCTGTGAGATACTATGCCATTACACCTGCAATAGTCTCATACATCTCATGTTTACTGTGTCATTTTTAATTTTTGAGAGAAGGGAGGAAACATCAATGTAAGAGTGTAACATTGATAGGGCTGCTTCCTGCACAGCCCTTAGTGGGGATTGAGCCCGTAATCCTGACCCAAAATTAAACAACCTTTTGGAGCTGGAGTTGACACCCAACCGAGTCAACCAGCTAGGGCAACTGGATCATTCCCTCTTGTGCTCGATTTTATCTTGTCTTTTGTATAGTAACATACTGCACAGGCTTGAGGCCTCGGAGCATTAGGCTATATACGCAGCCTAGGTATAAAGTAGGCCACTTCATCTAGGTTTGTGGTAAGTGCATGCTATAATGTTCACACAATGACTTCGCCCAACCAAGTACATCTCAGGACATATCTGTATCATTAAGCAGTATATATTTACTGTTTGAAGCAGTGAACACACTATATATCCCGTTTGTTTTTAGTACAATTACATTGGATATCTTGACTATAAAAAGGAAAGAATCCGTAAGCTTTCCATGAAAGCCAGCACCTGCTCATTTAATCCTGGAGTTTTTGTTGCAAACTTGACAGAATGGAAAAGACAGAATATAACCAACCAGCTGGAAAAATGGATGAAACTCAATGTAGAGTAAGTATAAAACTGCCCTAGCTGTATTTCAACAGGAATTAGTCATGATTCTTCACTAAACAGCTTACATTTATCTGTCCCAAGAGAGGGACTGTACAGCAGAACACTGGCTGGCAGCATCACAACACCTCCTCTGTTGATCGTATTTTATCAACAGCACTCCACCATCGACCCCATGTGGAACGTCCGCCACCTTGGTAAGCAGAATTGACAAAAGGCCTAAGCTAGTGAATTATGTAAAGGACTGTCCTCAGGGATGGGATATATTGTTTCCTTTTAAGTTTTCTCCAGTTTGATGTGGCATTGTCATGTCTGATCAATACAATCATTTGGCTCTTTCTCTCTCAACATAAGGCTCCAGTGCTGGAAAACGATACTCACCCCAGTTTGTAAAAGCTGCCAAATTACTACATTGGAATGGGCACTTTAAGCCATGGGGAAGAACTGCTTCATATACTGATGTCTGGGAAAAATGGTATATTCCTGACCCAACAGGCAAATTCAGCCTTATCAGAAGACATATGGAGATCTCAAATACAAAGTAAAATATATTTCAGCTATAAGCATTTCTCAGGAAATCCTGGAAGATAGGATGTGTGGGAAGGAACTGTGGCAACCCTGGAAAAGGAACATTTCAACTGGGTCAAGAGGACAAATCACACACCACACCTATCTCCATCTGCCTTACTGGTGTTTGCTTACTACAGTACTGAATAACCAGGGGTGAACGGACTGGTAACAGCTGGCACTGCTAGTTCAACACTGCTGCTTGGTTTTTGTAACCTGTGGCCTGGTTTATAAATAAAGTGACGCTACATTTTTCAGTAGGTATCTGACTTTTTGCATCCAGGTAAATAATTCTACCCATTCAGTGTACAAGAGATGAATTGTCTTTTTATGGAATTCAGACACTTAATACATTGCCTGATTTTTTAAAATGATTATTATGATACATATTTACAAAATTTACACAGCTTGTCATACCAGAAACAAACTGGTACATCATACACAAAGAACAGCTTGTTCAAATTGTAAAAACAAGTAACCCCTATGAGGTCAAAGTTACATTATACATAGTCCGTACTGAAGTCGTAGGCATCATCTTTCTCTTCAGACATCCTCTCCAAGACACAAGACTGGGCAGATTGTTCATCTATATTAGAGAGAAGAGTTGTTGTTGGTTTTTTTTTTTTTTTAAGTAAAAACAATTTTAATGGATTTGTTATAAGACCCTTCCGCCCCCTACTAACTCACCTGTCCGGGTCTCTTTAGCAGGGGACTTGTCTGAGCCACCTCCCTGTGGGACAGAGAGAGAGGCAGTGCTGTATTAGTAGCCCCTGTGCTGCTCATTAATCTAAGGAATTACATACCTGGAAAAAGTCTAATGGAATCAACAAAACAGACTAATGGTTGGAAGACTTAAACACCTAAATTGGGGCTTTGTTATAATCTACCTTTAGCCTTCTCATTTATTGTACATTATAATATTAGAAAACTTAACTCAGCTTAAACAACTCATGGACAACATACTTACATCAGCTTCTTCATCAACACTTTCCTGGTCCCTGTTGATGTCTTCCAAGTGCTCCCCCTCTTCCTGCTTCCTTTCTTTCTGTTTTGGCAATTCTTCAACTATGTCCTTTTCCTCTGTTATTCCATTTGTCAGACCCGAGGACTGGAAAAGGATGCTACTGGCTAAAGGAGGGGCCCTGATGGCTAGTAAAGGAACACAGCTCGTGTTAACAGATGAGGCATTTATTGGCCTTTCAGCAGTCAAGCCCAAACCTTGCTGCCCTAGCAGGTTTGGCTCAGTGGATAGAGCATCAGCCTGCAGACTAAAGCATCCTGGGTTTATTAATTCCAGATGGGCACGTGCCTAGGTTTCAGGCTTAATCCCAAGTAGGGGGCAAGCAGGAAGCAGCTGGTCACTGATTCTCCCTCCCCCCCTGAAATCAAAAACAAAACAAAGCCTTGCTTACCTTGTATGCTGTGAGCATTGTTCTTTTCTAGTTCCTCCAGATCCAAGCCCAATTTCATGTCTGTCACAATGCTTTCATTAAAATGTGGAGAAAGAGTCCAGGATGGAGGGGGGTGGCAATAGTAGCCTAAAGAGCCCCTGGTATTAAAAACAAGACTTGTCAAAACCAGTCCTTTATCCCATGTGGCCACCAAATGCCTAAAAAGAGGCTTACCCCGTGCACTGAGACCACAGCAGTTTGGCAGCACCTTCTACATTCGGGCTCCCGCCTTTTTGGTGCAGTCCTCTTCTCTGAGCAAGTGAAGCAAAAAACTCGGAAGGGCTCTTGAAGTCTGGGACAGTGAATTTCAGTACTACCTTAAAAGAAAAACAAACTGTCATTTGCCTGATACAGTGCAGTTATTAAAAAAAAATTTTTTTCCAACTTAAAATGTGCATGGAGACTGGAGCTCAAGGGAAGGGGTGGTTCTACCTGTCGGGTGTCAGCCTGGGACAGGATGGCACTGGCAGCCTCCACGGGTCTTAGTTCTTCGATACTTGCTGGACTTCTCAGAGCAAGTGTGGCGGGAGAGTTAACTGGAGACACAATGAAACTTGGACTATCTATGACTGTGATTTGTTTGTCCAGGGGGACAACCTGCATGCTCCTGGAAAAGATACGGTAATTGATGAGGGTGCTACTTTACCCGAAGGACTACAGACAGAACATGAAGCTCAGGGTTGGATTGAACAAACTCAGCATAGTCTGTCAGATCCAGTTTATCATCATTTGCTTCATGAGTAAGCCATACTGCTCCCCTTCCAAAGAGAGAGACTACATGTGACAGCTTACATATTGACCTGAGCACATGCTGCTTCCTCGGCCACAAATACACATTTGCTTAAGACCAGGTGAAAGAACCACCTCTGAGGGCGCTTTCCCACTCTGAATCTATTTGCTTATTTGTATCTCAAACCAGGTCCTGGGCAGCTATTCCATTTCATTTCTTCCCTAAGCCTAGCACTGGCTTACCCTCTTCCTTGAAAAACTTGTCTTTCTTAAGATACCCAAAACAAAATTCTATTTACTCCTAAATAATGAAGTATTGCAATTATGCAACAACTCTGCTTACCTTGTAAGTCCCATGGATACACCAACACTACATGTCTGTTCCTGTTTTAAGCAGTTGATGAGGCTGCTTTTCCCCACATTTGGGAAACCTACAAATGGCAAATCTACAGATTAAAGGTCATTGTGTTGGCAATTATAACTCCCCATTGTTTTATTTTATGCTTGCTTGATGTTTAGAGCAAGATCAGAGTTGGATCTGAGTGTCTTCACTTTAACACTAAGACCAATCTTCGCATCATCCTTTCTTGCACAAATAATGAGGGCAGAAGATGATTCATTCAAAATACATCCAGAGCTTTAAAAAGCCAGCTTCCTACAGTGCCCAGTTAGGAAAAAAAATTAATTAGGCAGCAACTACATAAAAAATTGTGTTTGCAGTGTATGTGTGGTAAGATGGGCAACAAGCTAGTGTTTAAACAAGTCCTTTATTAACAAGACCCCATACACCCTTTACAGAAAAATTCTTGGCAGCTAAGAGATCGAGACATAAAATGTGTTGAACTGACTCACCAATTACTCCAACCTGAATAGCTTTGCCATAAATCTCTTGAAAATTTTTAAGAAGTTTCCAAAGGCCTTCTTTCCCAATACAGGTTTCACTTTTGAATGGAATGTTCCTCCTTTCCTTCACATTAAAATTGCAAACAATTAGTTTAACTACTTCTGCCAACCTACCATATAAAACCCAAAAACCAGCCATTAAATTACCATATTCTACTGCCTTTCAGATTCTTTCTGGATGAAATCAGAGTTGGATCTTATATGTCCTCATTATTTAAATCAAGATCTTATATACTCATCATATTTCAGCCATCCAAAACCTGAAAGCAGCACACTTCCCACCAATGACAGTGAAGGGTACCTTGGTTATCTTTTTTTTGCACTTCAGATTCGTTGAGGCTCTGAACACGACTGTAGGCAACTCCTTCTTCAAATAATTTACCCAATTCTCCAAATTCTCCCTTGGTACCAAATCTGGTAGGGATTAGATTAGAAATAAAACACACAAATTCCAATTTGCTCATTCAATTGAGATGAATTTGCAAATCTGATAAACTATGGTTATCACCCTGGTTTGCCTTCTCCTAGTTTTTGTGGGTTTTTTTTCTTTCAGAAGGATTTAAATGGGAGATGGGGAGAGGATAAGCTCTCTACCATACTGCCCTTATCTTAATAGTTCAGTGTGTATAACTCTTTTTTCAATTCTCTTCTGTACTGCACACCCTCTCAAGATTAAGCCAACCTATAGATTATCCCTAACCGTAGGCCTTTATTCCCCAATTTACGGATGACACAGTAACTGTAGATCCCATTATTATTGTTTCACAGGTCTCTATTCTAGGTTTTCCTGTTCCTGCTGCTCAAACCCAGACATAGTTAACTATGGATTTCATCTAAATATTGTCACTTATCAACACTGCAGGTGTAGAGACCCTGACACAGAGCCATCACTTCCTATTTGCATAGTGAGTATAGAAGTTTGTACTCTTAAGACAAAGTTCTAAGTATTGAATAACAATAAAACCAAACCAGCAGAAGCCAGTCAAAGCACATGTAAAAACCACCACCCCTCTGCCCAACACTGGTCTTTGGCATGAGAGCAAATGCACTGGCTTTGTTGAGGTCAGAGTTGGATCTTATCAGTCTTCAAGGAAAGTCAGACTGTTCAGATATTTTCCTCACACCTCACTAGTGCACATGAAACACAGGGCAATCCTTTTGCTCACCTGATTTATTTAATACAAGTACCAGCCTTTTCTGTCCACCCTGGAGAATCGCACTTTCCACCTGGGGGCACCTGCAACCAAGAGGATCTCTGGCATCCAACACTTCCAGCACAACGTCTGAGGCTTCAATCACCTGGTGAGGCAGAAACTATCAGGGAACTCCTACACACAAGTACACTGGCCCTGACCACTTTGCGACACGGTGAGCTCAGAGTTGGATCTCATTTCTTCACTTTGGCATGAAGAATGTTCACACTCATCATTTCTCACAGGAAAGGTAACACAGGCGTGCTCAACAGCCTCTCACCTCTAAAATGGAAAAACACCCTGTTTGAATACAGCATCTCCCCATAAGGATTTAGGTCTTTAGGGAAGTTTTTGTGGCCTTGCCAAGAGCTGCCGAGAAGCATGGTCACGCTCTATCACAGGAGAGTGAGCTTGAGAACACAGATGTTGTGGATGGCCATGCTGGGGAGCAACTATATCAAGACACTCCTTTGATTTTCTACAAAGCACTCATTTTAATGTATTTTGCAGTTTTAAAAACCACTGTGTCAATATGCTATTTTAACACAAAGTATCACTTTTGTAAATCATACTTATAGGGAACCATTCCTGTGCAAAAATGTAAAACCACAAGAATGTTTTCATCAGCTAGACATAACAGAAAGGACCTAAATAAGATAAATCAACTTGCTTCAGCTCTTGTGAATGGCTTCTTCCAGCTCAAGTGAACTCTAGTTCATCTTTACAAGGCTGGTGTCGGAAAAAAAATGACACTATAGTCTTTTAGACCTCAATACCATTTTTAGAAAGACCTAAAGTACCTTTTTAAGTTCCTGACAATACAACTTCTTTGGATGCTGTTTAGCCAGCTTGGCTTTCTTAGCTTTGTGTTGCCCAAATTCCTAAAGGACGAAAACAAAGGAAAAAGGATACAAAATTAGAAATTCAGCAGTTGTAACTGGTTTCTCTATTTTCCATGGCCGGTAAGGGGTACTGCAGTTGACATCATAACAGGTAACACAGTGTCTGAACTCAATCCTTTTCCTCCCAAGAGGCACAGCAACTCCTGTGTATGTGCTTTTTCTTCTACATCAGAACTCTTTCAGAGACTTGATCATACCTCCTTCACAGGATCCACGTCAGATGGCTCAACCCCAAAGCTAGCTTCAAATTTCCTTTTCTTTTCCTGTTCCTTCTGCCTGTCAAGTTTCTGCTGCTGTTTTAGTTCTTCAAGCTGTGTCCAAGCCATAAGAGAAATGGGTGAGCCAAAATGACATGGTTGATTACTTTACTTCAAAAAAAAATAAATAAATAAAATACACATCACTTGTTGAGAATTTCAGCTAACATAACTCACCTGTTGTTTCCTCAGCTCGGCTTCCCGAAGAAGAGCCTCCTTGAAGGGAGCACTGTTGGGAACTCCTGGGTCTTTCCTGGGTTTCTTGTGACCCCGTTTCTTAGCCTCCTTCCTCAATTTTCGATGGTGCTCTCGAATCTAACATGATAAAAAAAATTTATCAGTTTACAAAAATACTAAACAGAAACAGAATTATTGTGAAAAATTAATCTAGCTAGTTTAGTACACCTATAAAATGACTGGGAAAAATAGAACTTTAATTGTAATCATACAGAGTTGCCTATCCTCTATAATAAAAATGTAATAAGTCGGTACTCCGTGAAGCTTAACAACCAGATCCCGGATCAGCAGGCTGGTGGGACAGCGAGCTACAAGCGACTGAGAGCTACAGGAGGGTGCAGGGCAGCTCGACACGGGGAGGGCAGGGGCAGCGAGCTACTGGCTCATGGTTTGTGTACAGGGCTCCTAGTTTATGTATAAAACACAAGATGTCACTGGGCCCTGGCTAAAGTGGCTCAGTTGAATGAGCATCCTCCCATGGACCAAAAGGTCACCAATTTGATTCCTGGTCAGAGCCCATGCCCAGTAGGGAGCGTGCAGGAGACAGCTGACGAAATGCTCACATTTACTCATTTTTTTTCTCTCTCTCCCCCTAATAAGTTTTAAAAACCCTACACCAGCAGTCGCCAACAGGTCGTGTAGGGTATTTAGTAATACCTAAATAAGATAAACCAATGTGCTTCAGCTCTTTGTCATCTTGTGAATGGCTTCTTCCAGTTCAAGAGAACTCTAGTTCATCATTCGAGATCTGAAAGGTTGGCGACTACTGGTTTAAGGAAACCTTTGGAGCAGCGGTCGCCAACTCGCGGTCCGCGAGGTCCTAAAGGTCAACATGTTGAGCGAAGTTTACAGACTTATCTCTGAATTCCTGCACTTCCCCACAGCTCTGCTGCCTAAGATGTTGTGCTGCCCGGTGTCTCCAATGGTCAGGGTGTCGTCCGGATATGCCAATGTTGCTTATTGGGTCCCTGATCAGGCCACACACAAGAATCAACCAACGAAGGCATAAATAAATAAACTGATGCTTCTCCCTTCCTCTTTCTAAAATCAATTAATTAAAAAAAAAAAAAAAAAGGCTTGTGCCATGGTTAGAGTATGCCAACCTCCATTTCCTGAGATGAGTCATAGTAACTCAAAACCTTCTCCTGGAGAGATGGGACAGAAGTCGGCTTAGCATTGTATTTGGCATAGCTCTCCTAAGCACAAGTCTTACCTTTTTTTGGATTTTATACCGCTTATGGCAGGTCATGCGTTTACTTGCTTTCTTTAATTCTACAAAGAAACACATCACAAAAGAGATTACACGCAAATGATCAGTTTCTTTAGTTCTTGATGACTGAGCTCTGGGGTCAGGACCCTTTTTGGGTAAAGTAATGAGGTCTCACGTCACGAGGGGCACACAATAAAAACACACTTGCCACTGAAATCCCGGAGAATGTGACCAATAGATGGGGAGCAGAGTCCAACTCCCCCTCTCCCACCGTCCTGGGTCAGACTGGGATCGTACTCAGAAAAGCGGGAGACCCAAGACGACAGCCAACCACTGCTTGTCAACCAAGAATCACACAACAGGAGCAAAAGGTGGGTTTGAGAGACGACTGGGACGGGACTGAACACAGTCGCATAAAGAAAAAAGCGGCCGAAACCGGTTTGGCTCAGTGGATAGAGCGCCGGCCTGCGGACTGAAAGGTCCCGGGTTCGATTCCGGTCAAGGGCATGTACCTTGGTTGCGGGCACATCCCCAGTAAGGGGTGTGCAAGAGGCAGCTGATCAATGATTCTCTCTCATCGATGTTTCTAACTCTCTATCCCTCTCGTTTCCTCTCTGTAAAAATCAATAAAATATACTTTAAAAAAAAAAAGAAAGAAAAAAGCGGCCATAAACCCGGCTCAGGTTGTTTCCTCAGGAATCTCTGGCCCGATGCCGGCTTTCGTGGCCCAGACCTCCTCCTGCACCGTAGGCCCGAGGTGAACTCGAGCCTTCCATCCCCCGGTTCCACGCGGGGCCAGAACAATGGCTTATGTCACACACACGCAGGCCCCATTCCTGTCGGGACCCAAGCTTCCGAAGAGCACCCCGAGGGGCACCGACCCCCGAAAACAGCAGCCCCTGGACAACACTCACTCGGCCGCTTCATCCTGGAGAAGGAGACCGCCGCGGCGGCGAGGGGAGCAGCTCCAACCGGCCTCCTCCGGCACCACGTGGGATCTGCGGCCTCCGACGAGGCTCACGCACTCACGCCGCTGCCGTAAAGCACGCCGCCGCCGGCCCCGCGCGCGCGAGCACGCAGTGTCGCGCAGAGCTGGGCTCGCTTGGCGGCCCCGGGATGGTTTTGCAGCAGCGCGGGGAGGGGTGAGGGCGGCGAGGGCGGCGGGTGAGGAGCGACGGCGGCGGTCGCGGCCGGAGGAGCAATAGCAGCAGCCGTGGCGGCCACGGGGCGGAGCGCGGCGGTCGGGGACCGCACCCGGGGCTGCAGGCGGCGGAGCGGCTGGGTAAGGCCGGGCCTGGGGCAGGCGGGGCCGCCCCTCTCCAGCCGGCTCTCGGGCCTTTGTGTGGGCCCCGGGAGGCCGGGCGGGCGGCCGGGCGGGCGGGCGGGAGCAGCGGCGGAGGCCCCGCCCCGCCGAGGAGACGCGCCGGTCCGGCCCGGGGCGCGGGGCGGGGCCCGGCGGCTTCGGGACCGGCCTGGCCGCCCGGCGGCGGCACCTGTCGGCCCGGACAAAGGGCGCCGGCCCGGAAGCTCCCCGCGCCCCCCTTTCCCGCCGGCAGCCGGCCGGGCGCGGCCGCGAACCCCTCCCAAGCTGTCAGCGTCTCCCTGGGCGGCCCCCGCCGCCCCTGGACCGGTGACAGGTCGGGAAACAGGTCTGGGCCTTTTTTTCTCTTTTTTTTTCCCCTTGACGGTTCCGACACAAACTCTTTTACACTTTCCAGATGACTTCCGACTGACTCTTTCTCTCCACGGGACTTGTATGTATAGTATAGACGTCAGATACGGAACGTTTCTCGTTTGCAGCATCACGAAGAGTCGAGGTTTTGACGATGTTCGTTTCTGTGTTTTAATGTTCTTACCTCTTAAAAGTGTTTTGTGTTTTTTTTTAACTGAAAAAGAGAAGTATAGTTACGTCCTCACAGGGCAGATCCTGGCTACTACAAAAGGGAAGAAAAGGTTGGCAGAAATGTAGGGAGAACCCTGTAGAACAAGTGACAAGTACACAGGGTAGTGGACGTAGACGTTATAAGCAGAGGAACATGTGTTGGGATAACGTATTTCGTTAGCTTATTTAAAACTAGGTCTCAGAATGATTTTTAGGTTTCCCCCCCCCCTCCCATGTAGAAGTGTACTTTTTTCCCCAAATATCATTCAGAAGCAAACTGAACGCAATACAAATGTAAGAGCAGTACATATATATTTTTTGCTTTATTACTTGCTAACAGATCACCCATATTTTACGATTTGAGTGAAGATTGGGAAGTACGTTTTGAAGAAGTGCTAAAGATTAAACTACTAACAAATGTGTGTGGTTAAATTGAAGGGTCTTGGACCACAGTCTTTGGCTTTGGAACGTCCAGAATACCTCAGATATTAATATTCTATCCAAATTAGAAAACAATGGGGTGTCTATAGATGTTAGTTATCAAGACACCAAACATGTAGGAGAATGTTGACTTGGAAGAATCTTCCTTCAGTTAGGCTTCAAAATAATGCATGTGGTTTCTGCTGAAACTTTTGTTTAAGAAAAAAAAAAAGGCATAGAATAAATACTGAAAGTTGTGAAAGCCAATGTTAAGGGTGGTTTTTCTCTGGGAAATAGGATTATAAGTGATTTTTTCCCCCCTCTTAGAATCATGTTTTCCGCAATTTTTGTTTGGCTTGTATTACAAGAGAAAAGTACTAAAAACTTATTGACCTTCAAAATATACCAGTTGGCTATATTGAGTAAATATTTTCCCAGTTACAAAGTGATTCTTTACTATAATTAATCTTTGGTTTTCAGGCCTTTGGACATGTCAACATAATTAATGCCATTTTAGAACTTGTAATTCATCTTTGGAATCTACTTTCCTTTTCATGGAAAACTAATTGCTGAAAGAATGCCCACAAGCTTTTTAAATTACACAAACTTTTAAAAAAATGTTTCATTTAAGTGCTCTTTTAATACGTTCAATTAAAAACATAAATCGATCACCCAAATTATACCAAATGTTATTCTATAAGCCAAGGCTATAAAATTCTGTTTCTGTGCCCAGGGCGCATGCAGTTCTAGAGTTGAAACTTAACATTTTTGTTGTGCTTTGAAATTTCAGAGTGATTTCATGAGCATTTCACTGTCACAGCAATCCAAGGGAGATCTGAACACTTGACTGTTCTCATTTCAGAAATGAAGAAACAGATCTGAGAGGTTGTGACTCAAGCAACAAACAGATACTTAGAAGTGGAAAAACTGGGTCTCTCGTCTGCTGAGCTCAGATCTTGTTGCTCCTCCCACCCACCTGGCCACATTACTCTCCCTGCCAAACTTCCAAAGTACTTTTTAAAATGTGTCCTTTGGATAAGAAAATATTCAAAAATTATTGTTACATTGCATCTTTTTCTTGTCTTATCAAAGTAAATTAATGATTCAAGGAATTTTGGATATTGAATAGTCTAAACTATACAAACAGACCCTGATGATTTATATTTTTGGGGTCATTTAATTGTCAGTAGATTATTTGTAAAAGTCATTTTGACCTCCTGCCAAAATGATTGAAGGCTTTTTTTTTCTTTCTTAGCCTTTTTAAACTTGTATGTGGTGTTTTCCCAATGCTGATAGGATTTTGGAAAGAAATGTTGAAGGGAAGAGGAGTTTTCCGTACTCTTTGCTCACATGAGCCATTCTTGACTTTAGCTTGCCAACCCTTGGTGTCCCACGTGAGCCTGCCCACATGTGCTCACTCTCCATTCTAACTCTGGTTGAACTCTGCTCTCATTGACTAGGCGGCATTTGGGTAGGTATGCTTCATTCCTGGAATTGACAATCCGCCCATGTGAGCAAAGGGGGACCTCAGTGAGACATCTTGAAACATATGAAAAGCTTTTGGTTTTAAAATGGAAGAAATGTCAGGTGCTTTTAATGCCTGAGCCTTTGTAGCAGTTAGTTTCGTTGGCACAAGAAAACTGGTATGTCTGTTTTCTCTAGTTCTCTTTATCTTTCCTTAGCAGTTCGACTTGAATGTTTTCTATCGATTCGTACCCATTTTTACTCTTCTGACTTTTTTTTTTAATTTCCCCTTTCTCTGTCTTATTCTCTTTCAGTTTTGAATATATTCACACTGAGTCAGCACTTTTAAAGCCCTGCCTTCTCCCACTGGCTTCACTTGGCCTTCAGACATAATGAGGAGACTGGCTTTTCGAGGCGCTGGTTGTGCTCTGGTAAAGCTGGTAAATTACTGATCATCTACATCCTTTACCTTTTCTGCCCTTCCTTGCCTTTTCCCTTCAACCTTCCTTAAAATTTGTTGCGCTTTTCATAAAGAGCCCCTCCTCGTGTTTATCAAATTCACTTGTGTCCTTGTCATAGATTTGTTTGCAAAGGGTTGGTCCTTTCTTCATCTCAATGATTGAGGATAGTTTACCAGCCTTTTATAAAGCAAACAAAAATTAACAAAACCTGGCTATCTTTGGCCTAAGCCCTCTGAGTTTTCAGCCAGTTGTAGCCAATTGCAAACGAATGCACTGTGTAACAAACCAAAGCCTTGAGGAAGAAACACCTGATGGTGGGCTCTGTTTTCAAATACCATGTGGACGGTTGGAGGAATAGAAAGGAAACTTCTTATTTCTTAGTTGCTTGCCAGGATCCTTATTTATTGGTTTGTTTTGTTCCTGCTTTCATTCCCAGGAGAGCCAGCCCCCATTTTTCTCTCCCTACCACTGGCAACCCATTCTTCTAGTTGTTGTATCTTAGTTTCCTGAAATAGAATGTTGATGAGTGAAACGGATTAAGTGGGGTTTTTTTGTTTTTTCTTAGTTTTAAAGAAAGACCTTTGAAATCACAACATACTATTTGATAATGTTAAATTGTATAAGCATTGTAAGACCTTCCCATATACACCCTTCCTCTCCAGATGTAGCAGGTCATTTCAGTGATTACATTTCTTGTGTTAGGCAGTCACATCTGTATATTTGTAAAGTTGTATTAAGATTAGTTACTTAGCAGCCTGCTTGAAACTGAGGACACATTTATGCCTCTCGGAAAGGCCAAACAGGACCTAAAACACTCACCTCTGAGGTGTTCTTCCAGATCATCTACTGAAACTTAAAGCTGTGATTTCAAAATGTGCGGGGATAGAGTACCTCATATAACGGAAAAGGACGTTAGTCTGGATTGACAGAAAAGCATAGGTATGGCAAGTCACGTGTTTTCTAGGAGTATGTCTTGTGAGTCCTTCAATATGGAGAAAAGTCATTTTCTGTGTTAATTTTAGGGTTTATCTAAAATGCTAGGAGGTTAATTGTCCTCTGTCCCCCTAATTTTTTGCACTTCTTATTTGCCTATTCTTTTTCATCTCAGCCCACCTGGGAAATGACCACAGTTGTAGGACACAGTGCGGAAGAGAGAAGGCTGCTGACTGCAGAGGACTGCTTGGGACCTCTGTCCCCAAGGCCTCCCCGGCTGCCCCAGGGCTGAGAGATCAGTATCTGCAGTCCACTGTTGTACCACTGCATGTGGGTTTTCAAATTCCAGTCCAGAGTAATTTTGGAGCCAGAATTGGTTTTAGTCATTCAAAATTGGTGATAGACAAATGAGTACACCTTTGCTGAATTTGTCCCACCCAAACTGAAAGCAGCATTCTGGCACAGGAAGGGACTGAAGCCACAAGGTACAGGACTTCCATGGCAAACCTTCTGGTGAGCCAAACTTTTTTTTGCCACAGTCAAAATATCTTCCTGAGTGAACCAGAAGCTTGATATCAGGGGCCAGCTGAGGGCTTGGTGGCAGAGTCTAAATTTAAACATAAGAACATAGCTAATTATTTCTTGCAGAAGAGGTTGGATTCCATGGGTTCCAAAAGAAGAAGAGCGACCTCCCCTTCCAGTAGTGTCAGCGGGGATTTTGATGACAGCCACCATTCTGTGTCTACACCAGGCCCAAGCAGGAAAAGGAGGAGACTTTCCAATCTTCCAACTGTAGATCCTGTGAGTATCTTAGCCAGTTTGTTTCTGCCTGCTTTTCCTATAATTCCCTATCTTTTAATGATAAGCATTAAGATGCAAGACCTCTCCATTTCTTTATTTCTCTGGCTTGATACTCTTTTGTTGATAATTCTCACCTGAGTATTGATTTTTTTTTTTTTTTTTTTTTTTTTTTTAGAAAGTAAAAGAGAGAGAGGGAGAGAGGGAGAAACATTGAGATGAGAGAAACATCCATTGGTTGCTTCTTGCACACACCCGAACCTGGGCAGGATTGAGCCTGCAACCCAGGTATGTGCCCTTGGCTGGAATTGAAGCCTTGACCCTTTGGTTGGTGGGCGGATGCTCTAACCCACAGAGCCAAACCGGCCAAGGCTCTAGCGCAGGCGTGGGCAAACTACGGCCCGAGGGCCGGATGGCTGTTCTAACCTATTGAAATAAATAAAAAATAAAAAATAAAAAGACCATGCCCTTTTATGTAATGATGTTTACTTTGAATTTATATTAGTTCACACAAACACTCCATCCATGCTTTTGTTCCGGCCCTCCGGTCCAGTTTAAGAACCCACTGTGGCCCTCGAGTCAAAAAGTTTGCCCACCCCTGCTCTAGCTTGATATCCTTAACCTTTTCTTTATGAAAAGTATATTTTTATTTAGCCAGAAATCTTACAGTAATAGAATACTTTAATATCTATAATAAAAGTGTAATATGCTAATTAGGCCAGGCATTTTTCCTAAAGGAGCTGGGGCTGCGAGGGAAGCCCAGGTCCAGGGTGCCTGCTGGCAGCCGGCAGCTGGAGGGCAGTTGGGGGCAACCAGGGCTGCAGGGGAGGAAGGAAGGCCTACTCTTGCACAAATTTCATGCATTGGGTCTCTAGTTAAGAAATAATAAAGAATTACAGTATGCGCCATTGCATAGTCACTCAAATTACTGTGTGCTTGTATGTGCCAACCACAATTCTGGTGATTGAGATACAACTATGTGTAAGACAAGCCACTTTTTCACATGGCACTTAGATTCGAAGCAGGATGTAAACAGGTGAGCAAATTAATCAAATACTATCAGCTGATGATAAATGTTAAAAAGAAAAGTTTGGGTGATTTGGGCTATTTTGGCTCAAACCTTCAAGGGGACTCTGATAAGAAGGCACTAGCTCTGCAGAGCACTGGGGAAGAATGTTCCAGGCAGAGGGGTTAGGTTGGAAATGAGTTAGGTGTGTTACGATGATACAGAGATGGTTAAGAGGGAGGAGATTGGCAAAGTCTGCCTAGCTCGGTATGTAGTTATCCTATATACTCTGTCGGCAGTGTTAGAAATTTAGATTTTATTCTATGAGTAGTAAAAAGCTTCTGTATTGTATCATTTTAAGCAAGAGAGGGATATGAACTTACTTAGTTTAAAAGAAAAGAAAAATCACCAGTAGCATAAATCTGATGAACGCCAAAACATTTACCAGTTAAATTACAATAAATAGAGATACTGTCAGCATATTTCACAGTTGGTAATTTGGGGATTCATCTTTTTTCTTCTGTATTTGACTTTTATGGGTATGTTTTTATTAAAGATAATCCAGATAATTACACTGGCTTTTTCTGTTCACTTTTCTTGTTGTTTTTGACTTTTCCTGTGTGTAGATTGCTGTGTGCCATGAACTCTACAACACTATCCGGGACTACAAGGACGAACAGGGCCGGCTTCTCTGTGAGCTCTTCATTAGGGCACCAAAGCGAAGGTGAGTGGGGGATTTAGTCTTGGGTCAGTGTTTAAAGTATTTGATAATTGGCCGAAACTGGTTTGGCTCAGTGGTAGAGCATCGGTCTGCGGACTGAAAGGTCCCAGGTTCGATTCAGGTCAAGGGCATGTACATTGGTTGCGTGCACATCCCCAGTAGGGGGTGTGCAAGAGGCAGCTGGTTGATGTTTCTCTCTCATTGCCGCTTCTAGCTCTCTATCTCTCTCCCTTCCTCTCTGTGAAATATCAATAAAATATATATTAAAGTATTTGATAATTGATTTTCTTTTAAAAATAATGGTTTAAATGAAACTGAGGTTGGATTTGTTTTACTTGTCAAGATGTAGTGAAGTATATTTAAATTTTTTCTTAGTGGTAAAAAACACATAACATAAAATGTACTATCTTACCCATTTTAAGAATACATTTTAGTAAGTATTAAGTATATTCACATCATTGTACATGCAACATCTCCAGAACTTTTACATATTGCAAAGTTGAAACTATACCCATTAAACAGCTGCCCATTTCTCTCTTTCCCCCAGCCCCTGGCAACTACCATTGCACTTTCTGTTTCTATGGCTTTAACTACTTTAGATTCCTCATAGAAGTGGAATCATATAGTATTTGCTTTTGTGACTGGCTTATTTCACTTAGCATAGTGTTCTCAAGATTCATCCATGTTGTAGCATGTGACAGGTTTGCCTTTCTTTTGAAGGCTAATAATGTTATACTACCACATTTTCTTTATCCATTCACCCATTTATAAACACAAAAGGTTTCCACCTCTTGGCTATTGTGAATAATGTACAATGAACATGGGTGTGCAAATACCTCTGTGAGATGTTGTTTTCAGTGATTTTGAATACTATATAATAAAGAGGTAATATGCAAATTGACCATCACTCCACTTGTGTGGACACAAGATGCCCGGCGGGGGAAGGACAGTTAGGGGTGACTGGGCTGGCAGAGGAGGACAGTTGGGGGTGACCAGGCCTGCAGGGGAGGACAGTTAGGAGCGACCAGAATGGCAGGGGAGGAAAGTTAGGAATGACAGGCAATCAGGCCAGCAGGGGAGGGCAGTTAGGGGTGACTGGGCTAGCAGGGGAAGGCAGTTGGGGAATCGGACCCACAGGGGAGTAGTTCATGGGTGATCAGGCTGGCAGGCAGAAGTGGTTAGGGGCAGGCAGGCAGGCAGGCAGGCAAGCAGTTGGGAGCTAGCAGTCCTGGATGGTGAGAGGGGTGTCCAACTGCCCAGTTAGGCCCCATCCCACCGGGCCCCAGATTGGAGAGTGCAGGCTGGGTGAGGGACACCCTCCCCCATGCACCAATTTTGTGTACCAGGCCTCTAGTGTACTGTACAACCGGAATTAGGATTGCTAGATCTATAGTTCTGTTTTTAATTTTTTAAGTATTCACCATACTATTTTCCATAATTGCTGTATTGTTTTACTTCTTCCTTCTCCTCCGCCTTCCAATTTCTTCATATTTTGCCACACTTGTAATTTTATAGTAAGTTTGGAAATAAAAAAGTGTACCCAGCCTCTGTGATGATTAATTTATAGGTCAACTTGACAGTCTTCCCACTTTGTTCTTTTTCAAGGTAGTTTTGGCTACTTGGGGCTCTTTGAAATTCTATATGAATTTCAGGATTGATATTTTTTGTATCTGCAAAAAATGCTGCTGAGATTTTGATAAGGATTGTGTTGAATCTTTAGATTGCTTTGGATAGTATTGATGTCTTAACAATATTAAGTTTTCCAATCCACGAACATGAGATAATCTTTCTACTTTTTGGTGTCTTCTTTAATTTCTCTCAGAAATGTGTAATTTTTAGAAGTGGCTTACTTAGTTAGGCTTACTCCTCATATTTTATTCTTCTTGATGCTATTATAAATGGAATTGTTTTCTTAATTTTCTTCTTATAGTATTTATTGTTAGTGTATATAAATGCAAATGATTTTTTTTGTATGTTGATTTTATACATAACAACTTTGCTAAATTTGCTTATTAGTAACGTTTTGTGTTTGTATTATTTAGAATTATCTGCATATAAGATCTTATCATCTCTGAACACAGATAATTTTACTTCTTCCTTTCCAATTTGGTGGATGTCTTTCATTTCTTTTTCTTTTAAAAAAAATATATTATTGATTTTTTTGCCGAGAGGAAGGGAGAGAGATAGAGAGTCAGAAACATCAATAAGAGAGAAACATTGATCTGCTGCCTCCTGCACCACCCCCTTCTGGGGATGTGCCTGCAACCAAGGTACATGTCCTTGACTGGAATTGAACCCAGGATCCTTCAGTCCGCAGGCTGACGCTCTATCCACTGAGCCAAACTGGTCATGGCTGCCTTTCATTTCTTTTTGTTGCCTAATTGAGTAGGACTTCCAGTATTATATTGAAAAGAAATGGCAGGAGCAAGTATCCTAGTCTTGTCCTTGATCTTAGATGAAAAGTTTTCAGTCTCACTATTTTGAATATGATGCTACCTATGGGTTTTTCAAATATGGTCTTTATTACATTGAGGTGGTTTCCATCTCTGCCTAATTTTTTGAGAGTTTTTATCATGTGGCAGCTGCTGTCTCATCGGGAGACCCAGCCTCATTGGTGATATTTCTATTTTTCAGTCCAAGCCTATTCCTGAGTCTATGTAACCACCCTGACTTGCAGTAAATGGCTTGGTGTCACTTGTTTCAGGGGAATCCCTTGCTGAAGTTTTTGTATAGGCTCAATGCTTTCTGACACAACACATTGCCATCAATTGGAGCGTATTTTTTGTTTATGTCTTCTACCCAAAATTTAATGCCTTTCCAATCTTAACTAAGCACTTATAATAACTGTGGCTGTAACGTTTGCATTTTGAGTTGTGACAGCAAAACTAGCATGAATTTCTTTTCCTTCTTCACAGTGTCATGGATAGAAGATTCATTCTTGCCATAGATCTTCGCAGCCTCAGCATACAATTTTTCCTTTTCCTTTCATCCTTTCGCTTAAAGGAAGCACTTTACAGTCAGCTTCTCTTTGACTTATCCAAATTGCCAGCATCACTACTCTTGTGCTTTGAGGCCATTCTTAAATAGAATGAAGGTGACTTGAACACAAGCACTGCAATAGCCACAGTTGATCTGAGAATACTGCATTGGGTACTAAGTGGCTCATGGGCAGGTAGCAGATACAGTGTGGATTCTCTGAACAAAGGGGTGATGCACATCCTGGCAGGATGAAGCAGGATGGCAAGAAGAGCGTGTAACTTAAAACTTATTAATTTACTTCTGGAATTTTCCATTTAATATTTTTGGACCATGGTTTGCCATGGGTAACTGAAACCATGGAAAGTAAAACTGCAAATAAAGAAGAATTACTGTACATTCCCTCATTGGGTTCTCAGCTGACTACAGATAATCTCCAGAGCCTCAGAGGCTGTGGAAATAAATGATATTTAAAAACCAAGCCTCAGCAGGGAGCAGTGGACTATGAGCCATCAGGCCCAGGTGGAGAGAGCCGTCTTAGGTATTAAGTTAACAAAGCTCCAATGCTTACTCTGAGGAAGTCCCTTGCTATTAACACCACTGACACATGGATATTGGGCCTGGGTGGGCCTTTGTTGGATACTCACAGAGACCTTTATGTTCTTATACTTTCTCTAAACAACAGATTAAATACTCCTGTTATTTCCTCACTAGAGGCCTGATGCATGAAATTTGTGCAAGCCCTTGCAGCCCCGGCTTCATCTGGGAAGGTTATCTGGACAGTCGTTATGCTGTTCGGCCATTCGGTCGATTTGCATATTACACTTTTATTATTATAGACTAGGGGCCCAGTGCATGAATGCTGTTATTGGAGTTGTTTGAGCATCAAAATTATTATAGTAATGTTTATAACCACTGAGTAAAATAGGAATCCATCTTATACAATAAAGATATAATATACATATGGTCGATAATGCTTTGTGTATAACGACTGGATCATAGATCAGCAGTTAGGGCTGCATGATACTTTCAAAGTCTATTTTGTTGGATGTGAGTATTGCTATTCCAGGTGTTTTTTTCTTTTCCATTTGCATGGAAAAATTTTTTCATCCCTTCACTTTCATCCTGTGTGTGTCTTTTGTTTTGAAGTGGATTTCTTATAGACAGCATATAGTTGGGTCATGTTTTATATCCATTCAACTACCCTACACCTTTGATTGGAGCACTTAATCCATTTATATTTAGGGTTATTATTTAAAGGTAATGGAAAGCAAAGATCTGAGACCAAGATTACTATATCCAGCAAGGCTATCATTCAAAATAGTCAAATAAAGAGCTTCCCAGACAAAAAAACGGCTAAAGGAGTTCATCACCAGCAAGCCTGCATTACAAGAAATGCTAAAGGGTTAGCTGTAGGATTGCTGAGAAGAAGAAACAGAGAGAGAAACGTAGCTATGTAGAATTAAAATGGCTATACTGGTAGTATTTAAGACTAAGACATGCCCTAACTGGTTTGGCTCAGTAGATAGAGCGTCAGCCTGCGGACTGAAGGGTCCCGGGTTCAATTCTAGTCAAGGCCATGTACCTTGGTTGTGGGCACATCCCCAGTGGGGAGTGTGCAGGAGGCAGCTGATCGATGTTTCTCTCTCATCGATGTTTTTGACTCTCTATCCCTCTTCCTTCCTCTCTGTAAAAAATCAATAAAATATATATATTTTTTAAAGACTAAGACATGTTAATTTAGGTGGTTTTTTTTTTTTATCACTTATCTATATTTTGAAAAGGGCATGCATGTGTATCTTTCTTTTACTATTTCCTTTTAGTTCCAGTAATGACAGTAAGTCTAGTGTTTTCTATCACTTGAAATATTGACATTACTATAGATAGTTTGAAATATAATTTTTATAGGCTTTGGATTAATAGCTTTTAAAAATATTAAATTATAACAGAAATCAACCAGACTATTATGAAGTGGTTTCTCAGCCCATTGACTTGATGAAAATCCAACAGAAATTAAAAATGGAAGAGTATGATGATGTTAATCTGCTGACTGCTGACTTCCAGCTGCTTTTTAACAATGCAAAGGCCTATTATAAGGTAAGCATCAAATTTGGAAGGTATCCAATTTGATAATTGTCTGGCTTTTTAGTATTTATCAATTTTGTAAGTTTGTAGTGGTTTCTTATTTGATGGTTTGAGTTTGAATTTCTTTTCTTAGTAAAGAGATTGAACATTCATATGATTATGAACTATTCTTATTCTGTGTCTACTCAGATATTTTGTCTATTTTTTTCTAGAGTAGTTAGTCATTTTCATATTTCTAGAAATTTTTACACTAGGTACTGATCATTTTCTTCCTTATATGTGTTGCAGATATCTTCTTCCACTGTGAATTTACTTTTTCACTCTTTTTATGGTTCTTTTGATGAAGAGAAGTTTTTTAATATAATATATTCAAATGTACTTTTGAACTTTGTGGTTTTGAACTTTGTGGTTTATCCCTCTTTGTATCTTGTTTCAGAAACTCCTCTTGCTTAAAGTTTATGAAGATATTCTTTTTTTATATTTTCTGAAAGTTTAATGGCTTTGTCATTTACATGTAAGCCTTAAAGCTACAGAGATTGATTTTTGTGTGTTTTTTTTTTGTTGTTGTAGAGATATTTTCCTCCCACAGGTATAGGCAGCATCTTGAAATGACCAACCCCTCTGCATTTGTCTGCATGTCAGTACTGTCATCATTTCCATGTGCTCATGGCTCTCTCCCTGACCTTTTGTTCTGGCCAGTTTATTCCTGGGCTGTTCTATTCTGCCTTAATTACTATGGCTTTATAATTCTTTTTTTTTATTATTGATTTCAGAGAGGAAGGGAGAGGGGGAGAGAGAAACATCAATGATGAGAAAATCACTGATCAGCTGCCATCTGCATGCCCCACACTGGGGATCGAGCTCACAACCTGGGCATGTACCCTTAATCGGAATCAAACCCAGGACCCTTCAGTCCACAGGCTGATGCTTTATCAACTGAGCCATACCAGCTAGGGCATCTATACTAATAAAAGGGTAAAATGCTAATTAGGGCAGTCAAAGCCATAGAGGCTGCGAGGGCCTAGGGCCGGCACTGCGTGGGAGAGGCAGGCAGATCGGCGCTGCGGCACCTTTTGCAGAGGCGGCATGGGACAGGCCGCGGCTTGACCCTGTCCCAGTGCTGCCCCTTCCACAGAGGCAGCAGTGTGGGCAGGTCCCGGCGGGCGCCACACTCTGCAGAGGCTGGTCAAGATGCAACCTGCTGTGCCTCAACCTCCCACAACCCCTCCCATAGCCCGGGGGGAGGGGGGGCGGGGGGCGGGGTGGAAGCACTAAGAAGTGAGAGCTGGCCAAAGCCGGTTTGGCTCAGTGGTGGAGCGTCGGCCTGGTGACTGAAGGGTCCCAGGTTCGATTCCGGTCAAGGGCATGTGCCTTGGCTGCAGGCACGTCCCCAGTGGCGGGTGTGCAGGAGGCAGCTGGTCGATGTTTCTCTCTCGTCGACGTTTCTGGCTCTCTTTCTCTCTCCCTTCCTCTCTGTAAAATATCAATAGAGAATATTAAAAAAAAAAAAAAAAAAAAAAAAAAAAGAAGCGAGCGCTGAGGGGTGATGGGGTCAGCACCTTCCTCTGATCAGTCCAGTTGCGGGGAGGGGAGGCCACAGAGGAGGACATCCCCTGAGGGCTCCTGGACTGTGAGAGGGGGCAGATCGGGCTGAGGGACCCCCCCTCCCCATGCACAAATTTCCATGCACTAGGCCTCTAGTGGCTTTATAATTCTTTATCTGTTAAGGAAAGCATGCTGGCTATTCTTAGCCTTTTCCTTATACATTCTTAGCATTTCCTTAAACATTAATACTAGTGTGTTAAAAGTCAATAAGCATACAAAAAAATTTGGAATTATTATTGGGCCTGCATTGACTTTATGTAGATCATATTTTGGAGGATTGACATAATTGTGATATTGATTATTCCAATCTATGAATTTGCTATGTCTTCATTTATTTAAGTCTTCTTTAGTTTGTCAAAACTTTAAATGTTCTTTCATAAAGATTCTACAAAAATGTTGTTAGATTTACTCTTGAAACTGTATATACATATATTTATTTTATTTGAGCTATAATTCACACACTTTTTTAAAGTGTAGAATCCAGGGATTTTTTAAAATATATTAACAGTGGTACTACTGTTACCACTGTGTAACTCCAGAATATTTTCATTATCTCCAAAAGAAAACCATATCCATTAGCATGCTCTCTTTGTTGTCCCTCCTCCGAGGGGCCTCTTACAATCACCAATTTACTTTGTATGGATTTTCCTGTTCGGGACATTGCATATAAATAGAATCATATACGATATAGCATTTGGTGACTAGCTTCTCTTACTGAGCATATCTATAAGGTTCATCTATGTCATAACATATAAAGGCTGGGGCAAAAGTAAATTTACAGTTGTAAGTTCACAAAACAGTTTATTCTTATATTATTAATTATTGTATTATTTTCCATATGAACAACTGTAAACCTACTTTTGCCCACCCTGTATTATATTGATATACCACATTTTGTTTATCCATTTCCTAGTTAATGGACATTTGCATTGTTTCTACTCTTAGTAATAATGAACAGTGTTGCTATAAATTTTGTGAATATAAGGAGAGTACTATCCAGTTGTCATGGCTCAGTGTTTGAGCGTGACCTATGAACCAGGAGGTCATGGTTGGATTCTCAGTTAGGGCACATGCCCAGAGTGGGGTGTGCGGGAGGCAGGCAGTCATTGATACTCTCTCATCATTGAAGTTTAAAGTTGCAATATAGGTGATAGGAAAACATCCAAACATAATGATTATCATAAAAACCACTGTTATACCCCAGGATTTCCATGGACAGAGTAACACCCAGGGCGCCCAGTGCCCGCACTCCCCTCTTACACTTCTGGGCTCTCACAGGCCAAATTGCTCTATGACAACTGAGGTGTCCCTGCAGACACAAATCCACTGACACCCAGGCCACCAGTGACTGCACTCCTTTCCCACCCCCACGAGATCCTTGCTGCAGTATTTATTTTTACTCCAAACACACTACCTTCTTTATTCATTCTTTTATTTTTATTGAGATGTCATTTGTTAATATAATTATAGTTCCTTTAAAGGCTATCTTTTTTTTTTTTTTACTATCTTTAGTATCTTCTTTTTGCCTTTTATATTCTATAGTTTTACTGTGATAAGTTTAGATGTGAATATATATTTATTTATATAACTTGGGAGTTATAAGACTCTCTGAATCTTTGGATGGATGTTTTTCATCACCTCTGGAAAGTTTTCAGCCATTATGGCTACAAATCATCTTTGCCCCATTCTCTCTTCTCCTTGTAGAACTAAGATTGAAAATTATATCAGAACTCTCTCAGGTCTCCATTTCCGTTAACCTTTCACAGTCCCCTATTTTGTTTCTTTGTTGCTTTTCTAATTTTCTTTGAAATCTGTTTTTAAACCAGTCCATTAAATTTTTACATTTTAATATTTCTATTTTTTGTATCTTGGTAGTATTTTCTTAGGGTTCCTTGCTGTTTGCTTAAATCTTTAATCCCATTGTTTCTTTAAATGTATTCAACATGTTTTTATTTTATGGCAGATAATTCTAATATCTGAAGTATTGGCATGTCTGGTTTGCTGTCATTTCTCCTAGCTTTCTGTTGTGATTCTTTTTTTGTGTGTGTGATTCTTTTATTCTTGTATGTTTCATGAGTTTTTACCAGAAGCTAATAGTTGTTGGAATTTTATCTCTAGAGATTCTTTGAGGCTCAGATTGAAGTTGGATTGATCCAGAGAAGAGATTTGTTGCTTATTCTAGGCCAGGTGCTAGGTCTAGCTCAGGATGAGCTCTCCCAGGAGATGATTCATCTTGTTCCTCTCCTTTTCCCACAGTGCCATGGTTGAGCTAGGCATGGTTGAGCTGGGTGGAGATTGGGGTGTATTCCCCTCTACCTTTTTCACCTGTTCCCCCAACCCCTACCCCTCTGGCAACCATCCCTTTGATCTGTGTTTCTATGAGTGTTTTTGTATTGTTCAAAAGGGTTGTTTCTTCTTTTGTTTTGTTTTGTTTTGTTTTTTAGATCCCACATATAAATAAAACCACACAGTATTTGTCTGACTTAATTCAGACAAATATAATACCCTCTGGGTCCATCCATATTGTTGCAAATAGCAAAATCTCCTTTTTTATTGCTGTGTAATATTCCAGTGTTTGAGTGAGTGAGTGTTTGTGTGTGTGTGTGTGTTGTGTACATGTGTACATGCACAATTTACACTTACCTAGATTGCTTCCATATCTTAACTATTCTAAATAATGTTGAAATGAGCAGAGGGGTGCAATGTATCTTCAAATTAGTGCTTTTGTTTTCTATGGATAAATACATAGAAGTAGAATTGCTGAGTTGTATGTAATTTTAAGTAGTTTTTTTTATTTATTTTTATTTATTTATTTATTTATTTTTTAAGGAATCTCCATACTGTTTTCCATAGTGGCTTTCTTGGTAATAATGAGTCTTAATTTAGCAAATTATTTCTCTTCTGCCTCAAATCTTTCTGTAATAAAATAGGGCATAAATAAAATTTATTTCAGAATGCCTTTAAAACATGTGTTTAGTTCTTGAGAAAATTGTGGCCCATATATCTTTATATATATATATATATATATATATATATATATATATATATATATATATATAATTGATTTTTTACAGAGAGGAAGAGAGAGGGATAGAGAGTTAGAAACATCGATGAGAGAGAATCATCGATCAGCTGCCTCTTGCATACCCTCCACTGGAGATGTGCCTGCAACCGAGGTACATGCCTTTGACTGGAATCGAACCCAGGACCTTTCAGTCCGCAGGCCAACGCTCTATCCACTGAGCCAAACCGGTTTCGGCCCATATATCTTTTAATCATAAGGAATTTAACATTTGTAATAGAGTTTTTGAAGTTACATCTTAGAAAACTGGTCTCTGCTGGAACAGGATGCTTTAAAAGTAGCAATTGATTTATAATAAAATAATAAAATGCCTTTTTTCCCCCTCTTCTCTTTGCTAATATACAGCCAGATTCTCCTGAATATAAAGCTGCTTGCAAACTCTGGGATTTGTACCTTCGAACAAGAAACGAGTTTGTTCAGAAAGGAGAAGCAGATGATGAAGATGATGATGAAGATGGACAAGACAATCAAGTGACTGACGGAGTAAGTGCGCAGCTGGAATGGGCTGTTGGGAAGTTGTGATTTTTCTCTGGGCTGTTGTGGTCTTCCTTCCAGTTGTGTTGTAACTGGGAGGGTCAAGGGTCATAATATAGACAGACCCGCTGCAATTAGAAGGAATCATAAGACATCCAGGACAATGTGTCCCATGTGTGATTGCTTTTTTGAATTGCTCTTATTTATTAATGCATATTGCCTGCTCAGTTTGAAAGAGTATGTTCATATCATCAGTGATCCAATGTTCCTATTTGAGATAACATGTAAGAGTGAGCTGTGTTGTGATTAAAAGTTGGAGAGTCAATGGAATCACCTTAGGAATATTTTTGTGGGTTAGACTAAGTAATGTTCCTAGAATGTGCCAAGTGTGTTCCTGTCCCTGGAATTTTGCAGTTACTCTTCTGCTTAGAATGTGCTTCTTTTGGCTCTTCTGTCACTGCTTTTTTTCATTATTCTAATAACACTTAATGTCAATTGGGAGAGGACTTTCCTGACCACCCCATTTAAATTGTTTGCTCCACACTCGTTTTCCATCATCACATCTCTTTGGTCTTCAGTCTTTACCAATATATAACTTGGTCAGCTAACTTGTTTATTAGATTACATGTTTATTTTCTGTCTTCCCCCAAGTAGAATTAAAGTCCACAAAATAAATCACCTTCACCTATTCCTGACATGTAGACTGTGCCTGACTTGTAGGTACTCATTAATTCCTTTTTTTGAATTTTTGTCAATCTTCACCTAAGGATATTTTTTCCCCATTGACTTTTTAAAGAGACTGGAAGGAAGAGAAGGGGGTTGGGAGGGAAGAGAGAGAAACACTAATGTAAGAGAGATACATCCATATACATGCCTTGACTGGGGCTCAGGAGCAAACCCAAAACCCAGGTCTATGCTCTTGACTGGGAATCGAACCCTTCCATGTATGGGCCCACGCTCTAACCATTGGGCACACTAGCCAGGGTGGTACTGATACTTCTTACTGAATGAATGTTTGAAAAAGAATAAATTCCTGAGGAATTAGGTATATCTTCTGCAGCTAAATAGTAAGACACCCAAAGCAGTGCATTTCCCTTTTTTTCCCTAAAACTTAACACAGAAAGAAATATGGTGGGTGAATTTCTCAAAACATATTTTTTTTCTGGAGTCTCAAAATTTAGTTTCTATGGACCTTGTCACTTTCTTTCTAGAAGTTAAAATATTGGAATTAGGTCAAAGGCAATTTAGGGATTCCCTGAAATTTTACTCTGATATTAATATGGGAGCAGCAACATGTTTTCTTAAGCAGAAAATTCATTACCTATAGGGGGCTCAGCCCTAATTTAGGCCTCCAGGGTTCTAGTCAGAAATGAGAATGTTTAGCCGAAACCGGTTTGGCTCAGTGGATAGAGCGTCGGCCTGCGGACTGAAAGGTCCCAGGTTCAATTCCGGTCAAGGGCATGTACCCAGTAAGGGATGTGCAAGAGGCAGCTGATCAATGATTCTCTCTCATCGATGTTTCTAACTCTCTATCCCTCTCTCTTCCTTTCTGTGAAAAATCAATAAAAATATTTTTTTTTAAATGAGAATGCCTACATTTAGAAATTGCCTGTGCTTCTTTCAGTAAAAAATTGGAAGGATCTTGCATGTTCATATTTATACTTCCCAAACTTTTTTCTAGCCTTAAGGTTCTCAAGAAGGAGGAAGGAATTTTCAAGTTTTTCATTTTTAAATTAAGAATGATGTCTTTGGAGTTTTCCTCAGTTGTGGGAATAGATTGTATGAATGCATTTATATACCCTGCTTCTTTTGTGACCTGCAACACAAAGTAACTAGTTTGACTTGGAGGAGAGGAATCTTGGCTGTAGAATATAATTCTCCTCTTTTTGATGCTAACTCTATGGTGCCATGTCTTAGCCAAGAAGTAAATGACTTCAGTGTTATGTAGGTTCTCTAAGCTTATATGGTTGGAGACTCTCAGCTAACCACATGTCTTACATGTTACATATTTATTGTGTATATTTTTTTGCCAGGCACTATGATAGACCCAAGAGATTTTATATATATTGATTTTAGAGAGGAAGGAAGAGGGAGAGAGTGATAGAAACATCAATGATGAGAATCATTGATTGGCTGCCTCCTGCACGCCCCCTACTGGGGGAACAAGCCTGCAACCCAGGCATAGGCCCTTGGCCGGAATCGAACCTTCTGTCCACAGGCCAACACACTATCCACTGAGCCAAACCAGCTAGGGCCTAGGAGATTTGTTAAAGCCTTCTCTGTATAACTTAATGTTAGGGGACCTTAATATTGAGATTATACTAAATAAAAAGACTTATTAGATTAGGACAAAAATACTAGTGCATTTAATATTTAAGTCAGAAATAATTATTAATCTTTATATAATATGCACAAAACATGGTTTGGACTTGAACTACCATTTACTATAAACTTTGACTGAAATATCCCAGTGCTTACTATAGAAACTGGCCAGGTACTTTTTGGGTCATATACTTTCCATGTTGAAACAGTGACTAAGGTAAGATAAGCTGGCCATCTGGAGAGAAGTGATGTGCATCAATTAACTTAATCTCCAGTCAGTTTTTATATAACTTGACTTCTGTTATTAGAGCTGACAGAGTATGCTCTGGTGAAAAGTATGTTGTTCCCACTTTACATATATAGTTATTCTATCAGAATATCAAGACTTCAGTAGATATGAACAGCAGGTGTAGAAATGACTTGGTATCATGGGGCATGTTTTTCCTTATTAGTTGCTCAGACCCAAAAAAAGGTATGCATGTCTAATCATTGATACATATGGTACTTGAAATTCACTGTTAACAATATTTACTGTGGAATGGAGTTTATTAAAGGACTTTATCCAAAAGATTTAGTTACTGAAATATGTGGAGCGCCTCATTAGTTTCACATGTGCCATTCTGTGAGTATAGCCACCACGTTCAGCATGCAGAGCATTTCTATGGTATTCTTAAAACTTATACTTAAAATAAGTACTGTTTAGAAGTTGCTCTTTGAGTTGGCTTTCAAATTTTGGGAAATATTTAAAGCATTTATTTTGGGATTTCTCTTGTAAAGTACTTATTTCTCCCCTCTCTTCTTGCACTCAAACCCCTCCTTTTAGTCTTCTCCAAGTTACTTGAAGGAGATCCTGGAGCAGCTTCTTGAAGCCATAGTTGTAGCCACAAATCCATCAGGACATCTCATTAGCGAACTTTTTCAGAAACTGCCTTCTAAAGTGGTAAGTGATACAATTAAAGATAAGTGAATTCAAATGTGGGTGTTTTGTTTTATTTTTAAGTATTTCAAATGTTTTATTCTTAATAAATAGAGTACAGTTAATGGAAGGCATTGGAGATAGCTAAGAACTCCTCCTCATGGTCTCTGCAGCACACACAGGATATGTTCTATACTTGGCCAGAAGATTGTGGGTTTTGAGAAAAATTTTGTGTTTTTGTTTCTTGATTGGTAATTCTGTGTATTTTTTGTTGTCATAAAATATGCATAATATAAGATTACTATTTAACCATTTTAAGGATTTGCCAGTAATACTTAAAAGTTCAGTATTATTATTATTCATATTATTGCACAACCATCACCACCATCCATCTTCAGAAATTTTCATTTTCCTAAACTCCGTATCCATTAAACGGTAATGCCTTACTCTTCCATCCTCCCATGCCCTCTAACCAATATTCTATGTTCTGTCTTTCTCTGAATTTCACTTAGTACCTGATATAAGAGGAATCATACAATATTTATCCTTTTGTGTCTGGATTATTTCACTTTAGTGTAATGTTTCCAGAGTTCCTCCAAGTTGTAGGATGTGTCAGAATTTCCTTCCTTTTTAAGGCTAATACCCTATTGTATGTATGTATGTATGTATGTGTGTATGTATGTGTGTATGTCTGTGTGTGTGTTTATATACCACATTTTTTTTATTCATCTCATCATGGGCTTTTAGGTTGTTTCTAAGATGGGTAATTCTAAATGATAAAATAAACACATAAACTAACTCTTCTATAATAATAAAAGCATAATATGCTCATTAGACCCGATGTTTTTCCTGACAAACTTCCGGATGAAGCTGGGGCTGTGAGGGCCAAGGCAGCTGCCACGGCTTGTCTCAGGCCGAGTCCCTTGCACATATTTTGTACACTGAGCCTCTAGTTTATTTATAAAAGACAAGAAACATTCTCTTTGCTCAGGAGACAGAATGAGATAATTCCTCAATTGTGATTATTTACTTTTGTATCTTAACTCCTTTCCTGGGCCCTGAATTTCTTAATGATAGGCACAAAGCCATATTTTCTTTTGTGTCTCTACCATGTAACAGGAACGCAGCCTGCCATAGATGTGCAAGAAATACTTGTTGACTATTGAGGGACATGAAGCTTTCCCCACTAGTCATCAGTAAGACTAGTTATTTAAAGGTGTGTCTTTACTAGTTATAGGACACTTATGGCATTAGATATAAAGCACATATAACCATTAATGTCCTAAGTGTGAATCTGATTAGAAAAATAAAATTATTATATTGGACTTCAGTTTAAAATGTTAAGAAAAGTCAGTAAGATGATTCCTCAAAAAAAATTAAATACAGACTTACCAGATGAGCCAGAAATTCCACTTTGGGTGTATACCCAAAAAGTGAAACCAGGGTTTCAAAGAGATATTTGTACACCCGTGTTTATAGCAGTATTGTTCACTATCACTAAAACATGGAACCAGCCCAGGTGTCCCTTAACAGATTAGTGGATAAAGAAAATGTGATATATACACACAGTGGAGTATTATTCATCCCTTAAATTTTTTAAATGAAATTCTGACACATGTTAAAATAAGAATGAACCCTGAATACATTGTGCTAAGTGAAATAAACCAGACACAATAGGACAATACTGTATGATTCCTCTTAGAGGAGGTATTTAGGGTAGTCAGATTCATAGAGACAGAAAGTAGAATTGCAATTTCCAGGGTCTGGTAGGAAGGGGAAAGTGGAGAGTTACTGTTTAATGGGTATGGAGATTCAGTTTGGGAGGATGAAAAGTTCTGGAGATGGATGACGGTGATGGTTGTTGCACTGTAATGTGAATGTACTTACTGTCACTGAACTATACATTTATAATGATTAAATAGTAAATCTTATGTATATTTTACTACAATAAAAAAATATAAGAGATGAGTACAATTTTTACTCAAGGTTTATGCTTACTATGCAGGAGATAATCAGTATTAGTTGAGCCACCAAGGTTAATTGGAGTAATAAAATAGTAATAACCTAGTTCCCCCATTCTGGGGAGGCTTTTGGGATACCATGCAGCAGGAGTTCATTGGGGAAAGCAGGTTCCCAGTGGTCCTTCAGGGTGCAACAATTCCAAAGACAACAAAGAGGGGGGGGCAGTTTTTAGCTATCCTTTATAAATCTTTCTGAAGTAGGTCTGACTAAGTGGGAGGGTTGGGTTGGAAATACATGAGGCAGTGACCTGGACTACGTTGTACCCCAGCTTGTGTGGCTGTGCCATAATTTGTCTTCTAAACTGTTTCTCAGAAGTTGAATTGGTGAAGAGAGTGGACAGGAAAGGGGTTTAATCCAAGCAAAGAAAGGAGTAGTAAGGTTAAGAAAATAAAAGGATAAGCAGTGGGATCAGATAAGGGGAAGCATCACTGAGATCATCCCTTCAGCCTAGTAATTGAATGAAAGCTGTGGCCTTACTTTTGTTGTTGTTTGGGCTCTAAGATTTCCTACTTCGTTGTTGATTAAGATGGTCAGTGTCAGGGTGCTTCCTTGTTTTATCATTAGCTGGATACTTTCACCTGTTAAGCACACCTGGCTTTTGTCTTTCAGCAATATCCAGACTATTATGCAATAATTAAGGAACCTATAGATCTCAAGACCATTGCCCAGAGGATACAGGTATGAAGATGACCATATGTAATCGTATGTGTTTTAGGGTAGATTGGCCTATGTTCTTATGGGATTTAGAAAACAAGAAGCAGATGTCTCTGTAAGGGATTATCACATTAACGTAATAAAAGCAAGTATGAGTGGTAGATCACTTCCAAAGTCATCAACTATTAAGGAGAAGAGTTAGGATTTGGATCCAGACAATCTATCTCTAAAGTCTATGCTTTTAACCGCTATACTGTTACTTCCTCTCTACAGAGTAGGTGCTTATAAATTGAGTGTATGAAAATGAAAGAATTAAAATTTGATTATCATAGGTTAAAGAAGGTATAGGAAAAATGAGCTAAATTATACCCAAAAAATCTAGTTTTTAGAATTTGGACTAACTTGGGTTTTTCCTAGCTCTGCTTTATTTATTTATTTGTTTGTTTGTTTGTTTGTTTGTTAATCCTCACCCAAGGATATTTTTTTCATTGCTTTTTATAGACAGAGTAGAAGGGAGAGAGGGAGGGAGGGAGGATGGAAGGGGAAGAGTGAGAGAGAAACATCAATATGAGAGAGACACATGGATTGGTTGCCTCCTGCATGCATTCTGACCAGGGCCGGGGATCAAATGTGCAACCCCAGGTACCTGCCCTTGACTGGGAATTAACCTGTGACCAGGAGGCTGCTAGCAGATAAAGCAGAAAGGAAAATGATGCTAAATGGTGTCATTGAGAAAGGAGTCTGAAAGCACAGTGTTTTGCCGGGAGGGAGAGACTTCCTTGGCTTTAAATTCTAAAAGAGTAGGAAAGAGTAACAGGGTAGTAATTACTGGTACCATAGAAATATTTACACTGAATGTTACAACACAGATTCCCTCCTGGTTTTTCAGGCACCCTAATAGGTGCTAAGGGAGTGACTTAATCTCCTAGAACCTAAATCCCTAGGGTTTCTAACCTCTATCTAGGGATAAAATGTTTTCATAATACAGAAATTCAGAGTGGGTCTTTAAACACACATACCTCAGCCCCAGTCTTCACTCTGTGACCTCTCACCTTATGTCCTTTTTTCTCCCGAAGCCTCACAGAAGCAACTCCTTTCACCACATTCCCTCTCCCTTCCTCTCTGTAAAAAAAAAATCAATAAAATATATCTATTTTTTAAATATGTGGAGTTCTTTTTTTTTTTTTTAAGAAAAGGTCATACTGATTAACTTTTAATAAGAGGAACTTGTATATTTTGTTGTTTACTATAGAATGGAAGCTACAAGAGTATTCATGCAATGGCCAAAGATATAGATCTTCTAGCAAAAAATGCCAAAACTTATAATGAACCTGGTTCTCAAGTATTCAAGGTTAGTTTTTTTGTTATGATTTTTATTGATAAGAATGGATACCTTAATTTAGGGCTAATACTTTTTATAAAACAACATTATTGATACAAAGTTCATATATTGTGCATTTCACCTAATGAGTACAATTTAATGGCATTTAGTTTATTCACAGAGTTCTGCAGTTAGCACTCAATATCCATTTCTCCCCAGCCAGTTAGCAGTCAATATCTATTTCCTCCCAATTTCCCCAGCCCTGGGCAACAACCAGTCTACTTTTTCTCTATGAATGTTCCTATTCTAGACATTTCATATTAGCATAATGTTTTCAAGGTATGCATGTTGTAGAATGTGTAAGTACTTCATACTTTTTACTGCTGAATAATATTCTATTATATGTATACTAGAGGCCTGGTACACAAAATTCGTGCACAAGGGTGCGGGGGGGGGGGGGGTGCTGTCCTTCAGCCTGGTCTTGGCCTGCAAAGACTCCAGCATCCCTCACCTGGCCTCTAGCCAGGGGTTCCTCCCCTCCTTCCGCACGGCCTCTGGGAAGATGCTTGTCCTGAGGCCTCCTCAGGCCCAGGTCCATGATACCCTGCAGCTCGGGTACTCGTGTGCTTGGGTTTTCAGGTCCGGCTTCATTGCCTGGCTGAACATCAGCTGCTATGGGAGCCTTGCCTCAGGAGTCACCCCCTTGGACAATACTACTTGTGAGTGTGTGTGGGCGGACGATGGCCTCGGCAGCAGTGATTTGATGTCTGTAGCATGCCTGCTGGAGACTCTCCCCTCCTTCCCCCCATCCCCCAGCGCCACACTGGTCCTGTTCAGACTGCTGGCAGGTGGCTTCCAGTCTGTGACTGGGGCTGCTGGGCTGCAAATGGGGGCTGCAGGTGGAAGACCCTGGCACCCATAGGGCTCTGTCAGTATCAGGAACTGGAAAAGATCCATTTCTTTGGTTCCTTTCCTGCCACAGGGACCCTGAGCTTGGGGCCCCACAGGCCTCTTCCCTCCCGCTGCAAGGCAGGCCGGGGCGAGGACTCTGGGCTGAGACCCCACAGACTCCTTACCTCCTGCTGCAGGGCCAGCCAGGGCGCTGACTCTGGGTGCTTGGACTCTGGGCACGTGAACTCTGAGCTCGCAGCCCCAGAGGTCCCTTCTCTCCCACAGCACAGCCATGACTTGGACGCTCCAGTCCTCTGGCCAGAGATCCCTCTCCTCCCTCCATAGCCAAGGAGCAGATACTTGGCTCCCATTGCCTGGGCGATGCTACCAGCATCTGCTATGGGTGCCGCCATTTTTGTTGCAGAGTGATGGCTAATTTACATATTACTTTTTTATTATATAAGATACCATGTTTTATTTACCCATTCATCAGATGCTAGGCATTTAGTTTGTTTCTACTTTTTTGACTGTTAAAAATAACTAAAGGCCCAGTGCACGAAAATCGTGCAAAGGGGTGGTGGGTGCGGGGAGGGATCCCCTCAGCCCAGCCTGCACCCTCTCCAATCCAGGACCCTTCAGGGGAGGTCACATCCCTCTCACAATCCTGGACTGCTGGCTACTAATAGCTCTCCTGCCTGTTTGGTTGCCCCTAACTACCCCTTCCCCCCACTGTCAGCCTGGTCACCCTCCCTCCCCCCCCCCCCCCCCCCGACCTGGTCGCCCCACTCAGCCTGCTTGTTCAGTTGTTTGGTCGTCCCTTAGTAACCCCCCCTGCTGACCTGGTCGCCCCACTCAGCCTGCTTGTTCAGTTGTTTGGTCGTCCCTCAGTAACTCCCCTGCCAGCCTGGTCGTAGGCAGCCATCTTATGAGGGCATGATGGTCAATTTGCATATTACCTCTTTATTATACTTTATTATATAGGATGTGCTGTGAACATTCATGTATATTTTTATGTGGATATATTTTCATTTTTCATGGTTACATACCTAGGAATAGAATTTCTGGGTCACATGATAACTATATAGTAACTTTTAGGAACCCCCACATTTTTTTCTAAAGCAGCTGCACCATTTTACATTTCTACTAGCAATGTGGAAGTGAAATTTCTCCACATCCTCACCAACTTGGTTTTTTATTTTTGTTTTTATTGTAGTCATCCTAGTGGATGTGAAATAGTAGCTCATTATGGTTTTAATTAGCATTTCCCTAATGATTGGTGATGTTAACATCTTTTCATGTTCCATTAATATATTTTTGAAAAAGTATCTGTTCAGATCCTTAGTCTATTACTTAATTGGGTTACCTAAGTTTTTATTGTTGAGTTGTTAGATTTTTAGATAGTTTAGAGCAGTTACATGATTTACAAGTATTTTCTCCCATTCTGTGGTTTGTCTTTTCACTTTTAAGATAGTGTCCCTTTGATGCACAAACATTTTTAATTTTGGTAAGTCCAGTTTGTCTATTTTTTCCCTTTGGTTATTTGTGCTTTTAATGTCTTATCAAGAAACTATAACTAGTATTGTAATAACTATGTGTGTTACTAAGTGGGTACTGGAAATATCAGGGGGACACTTTGTAAAGTATATGATTACTTAATCATTATGCTTGTTGTAAATCTGAAACTAATCAAAATAATATTGGGGATAGGAAGCGGGATTAAGTCAGTCTAGGTCAGTGGCTGCCAACTGGTGGTCTGTGAGGTCCGAAAGGTTGGTGAAAAGAAACCATTACCTCATTCAAGGTCATAATGCTTAACATTTATATTTTCTTCTAAGAATTTTATAGTTTTAGGTTTTACACTTAGGTTTTTGGTCCATTTTCAATTAATTTTGGAAACATGAGGTAGGTATTAAATAGGAATCCACATTCATTTTTTTACATGGGATAATTTTTTTTCCTTGCACCTCATGTTGAAAAGATTATTCATTTTCCCCAGTGACTAGTCTTGGCAACCTTGTTAAAATAAATTGACTACAGAAAGATAGATATAGTGACAGTAAAGCAACAAGCAGACTGTCAAATGACAGCGGGGAGGGTAGGGAGATCTTCGGGAGAGAAGAGATCAACCGAAGGACTGGTATGCATGCATATAAGTACAACCAATGAACACAAAACTCTGGGGAGGGAGGGCATGTATGGGAGGTGGGAGGGGGGGCAATGGTAAACTATGTACACATATAATACCTTAATAAAAAAATAAATTGACTATACATTTATAGTTTCATTTCTGGATTTAGTTCTATTCCATTCGTGCCTATCTTTATGCCAGACAGGTTTGTTTTTTATCCACTTTTTGGTTAAGTATTGATTTAGTCCCTGCATTTAAGCCACATACATATAAAAAGTAATCTGTGAAGTATAATAAATACAAAAAATATAATGACTATTTCGTTGCTTTGCAGTTTCCTCAGGAGTTTTATAGTCCTGTAATGAATAGTTGTTTGTAGAAATTTTTTGAATTAATAATATATCATTGGGAATTTAGTACAGGATGCTCAGAAAATCTTTAAGGAATAAAATATTTAGATTTTCAGAATGCTGATTCAAATACCGTTGCTTTCAATAGTCAGTGTTAACCTTTCTTTTTTTATCTTTTAAGAAACTTTTAATAAAAACCAGGAATGAATTTGCAATCCTTGTATTCTTAGTCCTTCATTGGACATTTTAATTGTGTAATATCAATTATTGATGCAGTTAAGAACTACTTTTTTAAAATTTATTTTTAATTTTTTAATTTTTTAAAAAATATATTTTTATTGATTTTTTACAGAGAGAAAGAGAGAGGGACAGAGAGAGAATCATCGATCAGCTGCCTCTTGCACAGCTTCTACTGGGGATGTGCCCGCAACCAAGGTACATGCCCTTGACCGGAATCGAACCCGGGACCTTTCAGTCCCCAGGCCGACGCTCTATCAACTGAGCCAAACCGATTTCGGCAAGAACTACTTTTTTGATGTGATTATTTTCTCTAAAGTAAATTATAGAGAGAAGGTAAACTTCGGCTCTGATGTATTAGTAGTCTGTTAATTTAATTGAGTACATTCTAAGTTTAAGTAGATAGTCTTTAATCTTAGAAGGTATTTTTGTTTCAATTTTTAGGTCAGTGTACACAGGTAGAGTTCATTGTATTTTCATAGATTTCATATTGTCACCACTGTTTTTCCTTGTTCATTGTTAGATCTTACTTAACTAATTCAGAAAGCTAGGAGGTTTTTAAACTTATATTTAATTAAAAAGATGTTTTGGAAGCTTATGGAAAGGTTAGAGGATGCAGCTTTGTGGCTGTTGAATGAAAGGCTACTCTGGGTCGAAGGTAGTGCCATAGAAAATGTCCAGTATACAATTAGCATTTTAAACTGTCCCTTTTTTTTCCGATACTTTTTGTAAAACAACTAATTTTGTCTTGACAGGATGCAAATTCTATTAAAAAAATCTTTTATATGAAAAAGGCAGAAGTTGAACATGAAATGGCTAAGTCAAGCCTTCGAATAAGGTAGGTTTAAAAATGGCTAGTTTGCCCTGGCTGGTATGCTTCAGTTGGTTGGGCATAATCCCATGCACCGAAAGGCATCAGGTTCGATTCCAGTCAGACGCATGCCCAGGTTTGGGCCTCGATGGTGGGAAGGGGTAGCCAATTGATATTTCTTTCTTACATTGATGTTTCCCTCTCCCTTTTTTCTCTCTATAAAAAAATAAGTTAAAAAATAATCTCTAAATTAAAAAACAAAACCCTTGTGCTTTTATTATTTGCCTAATCTTCTAGCTAGTGAAATCAGTACAGTGGAAAACAAGAAATATTTTACATTTTAAGATTTTATTTATAATGTGTTTCTGAAGAGAGTAGGGATAACTCTTGCCCAGTACCTTCATTGCAGCTGAAGGGCTTTATTTAAAAAGAAACAATTTTTAAGACTTAGCATCACTATAATGCTTTTATTGCTATTTTTTTCTTAAATATATATGTGTTATATATATAGTTTTATTTTGTATATAACATATACACATGATGTATACTATATAGGTAATTTTATTATATTTGTATATAATGTATAGTAGAAGATGTTTATATTTACCCTAACAGTATTTAGTCAGTTGTCGGAATATCTAAAGTCTCATCCTATCCTGGCTTTTCCTTGTGCTAGGACTGACTTTGAACAAATCTTCTGGGATTCTGTTTCCTCCTACTTGAATGGAAAGGTTGAGTGGCTACTTTAGAAGCTTTCTTCTGACCCTGACATTGGCTTGGTTACCAGATTCTTTGATCACTTTGGTGGCCATAAGCTCTGTAGTACATTCCCCAGGTTATGGAGCAACGCCTGCTGTACCATAGAGGCTCAGCAGTATTGGAGCATTTCTATTCAGACAAGAGGAAAATGGTTGTTTCCTTTTTATTTACCCAGCATTCTGATTTTAGCTGTCAAGTTTCTGAGTTGTTGTTTTTTTTTGTTTTGTTTTTTAATCTTATCTCTGGATAGGACTTCATCAAATTTGGCTGCAGCCAGGCTGACAGGTTCTGCACACAGTAAAGGCAGCCTTGGTGAAGAGAGAAATCCCACTAGCAAGTATTACCGGTGAGAGAGAATGAGTGTGTTTAGTCTGAGAGCTGACCCATGTTTATGAGGATAGGCATACTAGTGTTTACTTGATGGCTATCTTGAAGTAATATTTTAGGGTAGAGCTGGTTATTATAAGAGATTGTTATCAAGTACCTTATTTAAAAGGTTGAGATACTTACTGCCCTGGCCGGGTAGCTTAGCTGGTTAGAGCATCATCCAGATATGCCAAGGTTGCAGGTTCCATCCCGTCAGGGCACAGGCAAGAAACAACCATAATAAGTGAAACAACAGATCAATGTTTCTCTTCCTCTCTCCCTCCCTCTCCCTAGCCCTCTCCCTTTTCCTCACTCTCCCCTTCCTTTTCCCTCTCTCCCCTCTCCCTCCTCCTCCTCCCTTCTTCCCTCACTAAAATCAATAAAGATAAAGAAAAGGTTGAGGTACTACTTTAGGCTTGACCTCACCTCCTAGAAAATATTTAAGCCAAGTTGTTTGTTGGGTATGTTTACTATTACCAATAAAACATGTGGTAAAATCTAAAAGGTTTTGTGTTCATGATAGAATTTGTGTTCTCTGTAAAATATGCGCATCTTAAAAGAGACCCAGTAATTATTAACGAATTTTTTTTTTAAATAATGAAAGTAGTATTGCATTTATATTAAAAACAAATTGCAAGTAGCCTACTTTAGGCTTTCTAACACCACCCCTCTTTTTAAAGTGAAAAATATTGATACTGGATTAAACTGATTATGTAGAGTATAAAAATACAAAGATAAATTGAGGAGGCAATTGAATAGAAATTCTTTTTCTTTGAATATTTTGTTAACAGTTTCTATTTTCTATAAAGTAAACAAATTCTATAACATCTTTCCATGCCTTCTAATTGTTTGTTTTTATTTGTAGGAATAGGAGAGCAGTCCAAGGGGGTCGTTTATCGGCAATTACCATGGCACTTCAGTATGGCTCAGAAAGCGAAGAGGATGCTGCTTTGGCTGGTAGGCATTAGGCTGTGAGACTAGTTCAGTGTCTTTTCAATAGGTACTTCTGGGTATTGAAAATTGCAGTGACTTTGGTCTGGCTGAGAGTTTGTCAGGTTTGAAGTACAAGCAATTTTGTGGCATTTTGATTTCACTCTTTGGTTGGAAAACTTAAAAGCTTATTGCTTTATTTTGTGTTAAAGCTGGTATTTGAATAAATAAATACTTCTTTTAATACAGTTGGTTTGATAGCATTAGCAGATCCTGGTTTGAAGCCTGTGATAGTGAGACGAGTGACAACATCAGGGAATCCTAGAAAGACATTCGTGCACTGATGGGGAACCTTGGCCTGACCTGAGGGGATAGGGCCGAACCAGCTCTCCTAACATTCCCTGAGGGGTCCCGAATTGCAAGAGGGCACAGGCCAGCCAGGGACCCCACTGGTGCATGATTGGGCCCTGGGAGGAACTACGGGAGGGCTCCAGGGCATACCTGGCCCTTCTCACCCATTCCCAATCGGGGCTGACCAGGGAGGGACCACCGGAGGGCTCCAGGGCATGTCCGGCCCACTTTGCCCAGGCCCAATCGGCCAGACCCCAGCAGCAAGCTAACCTACTGGTCGGAGCGTCTGCTCCGTTAGATGCTTAGCTGGGGTCTGGTGGTCAGTATGAGTCATAGAGATTGGTTGATTGGTTGAACGAATGGTTGGACACTTAGCACATACCCTGATTTTATTATATGGGATTTCCAGGTCATTGACCTTTTCTTGACTATAGCTTCTGACTTAAAGGTAGATGTAAATTACAATCAAAGCAGAATGGTAAATTGCCATTTAAATGAGCCCAACAGAGGGCATTGAGCACTAAAAATGCATGTAAGAGTACACAGTTGGTTAAATAGTAATCTTAAACAATAGCTATCCCATATAAAATACAAATCACCCAAACAGCAAAAACGATAGGTCGCTATGACATGCACTGACCACGAGGGGGACAGACCCTCAAAGCAGGAGCTGCCCTCTGGTGCTCAGTGTGCTCACACAATGGAAGCACCACTCAGCCAGAAGCAGGGTTCATAGCTGGTGAGCCCCGAGCGGCAGTGTCAGGAGCCTCTCCAGCCTCTGCTGCAGGCGGGGTAAGGAGCAAGGGGTCCCAGAAGAGGGCGCAGGCCCAGCTGAGGGACCCGTCCCCCCCTCACCCTTCACCATTGAATGAATCTCATGCACCGAGCCTCTAGTAGAGATATATTTGATGTCATTGTCAGTCTTTCTCTTAAGCATGAGATAATATTTTTCATTTTATTGTAGATTTTTTATATGTAGAGATAAAATTTGTTTCATAAAGTTATTCACGCATATCTTTTAATTTTATTTTTTTAAAATATATTTTATTGATTTTTCACAGAGAGGAAGAGAGAGAGATAGTTAGAAACATCGATGAAAGAGAATAATCAATCAGCTGCCTCTTGCACACCCCCTACTGGGGATGTGCCCGCAACCAAGGTACATGCCCTTGACTGGAATCGAACCCGGAACCTTTCAGTCCGCAGGCTGACGCTCTATCCACTGAGCCAAACCAGTCCCGGCTATCTTTTGATTTTATAATCAAGTGTGATACGATAGATTTTTCCAGCTGTATGTTATTTTGTACTAAATCTATAAAAATTTCATAATTACTGTAAAATGTTATAGTTTTAGCTTTTATATTTCAGCTCTGAGAACCATTAAAGGCTACTTGATCCATTTCTTAGCCAAAAATACAGAGCAAGAAGTTTCTGAGGAAGGCACATTTAAAAGTATAAATTTCTTTGTAACCTTTTGTTTGTTTGTTTTGTAACCTTTTAAAAAATAGCAAATTTACTAGGTAACATTCTACTCTATTTCTGTATAACTTCTCTAAGTAATCATTCAGTTACATTGAGTGAAGGGTAGATCTTATTCTTTTAAAATAAGTATTCTCAAACATATAGCTTAACCTGGAAGGTTGTTAAAAGAGTTTTTCAAAGTATGGTTCTTTTCCTCATAAATACATTTTTTTTGTCTTTCAAGCTGCACGTTATGAAGAAGGAGAGTCGGAAGCAGAGAGCATTACTTCATTTATGGATGTTTCAAATCCTTTTTATCAGCTTTATGACACAGTTAGGAGCTGTCGGAATAACCAAGGGCAGCTAATAGCTGAACCTTTTTTCCATTTGCCTTCAAAGAAAAAATACCCTGATTATTATCAGCAAATTAAAATGCCCATATCACTACAACAGATCAGGTAAAATGTCTGGTATATCACTTGGTATAAATTTATTTTCTTGTGGTTGAGCCTGCATATATATCTTTCTTGTTGAAAAGATATCACCCGAGGATATTTTTTCCATTGATATTTAGAGAGTAGAAGGGACGGAGGGAAGGAGAGAGCGCGCAAGGGAGGGAGAGAAAGAGAGAGAAACATTGATGTGAGAGAGACACATCCTCCTGCATGTGCCCCAACCTGTGGGGCTGGGGTTTGAACCTGCAACCCAGGTATGTGCCCTTGACTGGGAATCAAACCTGTACCCCTTTGGTGCATGGGCTGGTGCTCTAACCACTGAACACACCAGCCAGGGCTGCACATATATCTTCCTTTTTTAAGTGGAAAAGGATATTAAAGGTGAAAATGTTTTTCCTTTGTCTAGACTATGCTTGAATATCATTCCTATTGTGAGAAATATATTTGATTAAATACAAATGATATTCTTTGTACTGAAATATTCAAGATGCAAATTGATGTAAGGTGTTCCAGCTAGACATTTTATGTGTCAGATTATGGATTATAAAGTCATGCATTTCAAAATTTAACTTCATTTTTTATAATTGAACTAGGTACAAAAGTTTTCCTATACATTCTATTGATATTTTAATTACAATAATTTATTTCTATTTAAAGTATATATCTAAGTTGAATTCCACTCCCCTCAGAATAAGTTTATTTACTTACTTATTTATTTTTAATTTAATAAATCTTTATTGCTTAGAGTATTACAATTGTTTCTCCTTTTTTCCCCCATAGCTCCCTTCCACCTGGTTCCCACCCCACCCTCTGCCCTTAATTCCCCCCCCCCCATTGTCCTCATCCATAGGTGTATGATTTTAGTCCAATTTCTTCCTGCAACCCCACACCCTTTTCCCCCTGATAATTATCAATCCACTTCCTTTCTTTGCCCCGATTCTATTATATTCACCAGTTTATTCTGTTCCTCAGATTTTTAATTCTCTTGATTTTTAGATTCACTTGTTGACATATATATGTATTTGTTGATCATTATTTTTATCTTTTTCTTCTTTTTCCTCTTCTTATAGAATACCTTTCAGCATTTCATATAATACTGGTTTGGTGTTGATGAACTCCTTTAGCTTTTCTTATCTGTGTAGCTCTTTATCTGCCCTTCACTTCTGAATGATAACTTTGCTGGGTAGAGTAATCTTGGTTGTAGGTTCTTGCTACTCATCACTTTGAATATTTCTTGCCACTTCTGTCTGGCCTGCATAGTTTCTGTTGAAAAAATCAGCTGATAATTGTAAGAGTGCTTCCTTGTAGATAACTGTTTTTCTCTTACTGCTTATGAGATTCTCTCCTTGTCTTTTGCCCTTAGCATTTTAATTATGATGTGTCTTGGTGTGGTCCACTTTGGATTCCCTTTGTTTGGGGTTCTGGGCGCTTCCTGTACTTGTAAGTCTATTTCTTTCACCAGGTGGGGGAAATTTTCTGACATTGTTTCTTCAAATAGGTTTTCAATGTCTTGCTCTCTCTCTCTTCTTCTGGCACCCCCATAATTCTGTTGTTGGTTTGCTTGAAATTGTCCCAGAGGCTCCTTATACGATCTTCAACTTTCTGGATTCTCTTCTCTTCTTGCTTCTCTGGATGAGTGTTCTTTGCCTCTTTGTATTCCAAATCTTTGACTTGATTCTTGTGTTCCTCTAGTCAGCTGTTGGGTCTCTGTCTAATATTTTTTACTTCAGTGAGTGTATGTTTAATTTCTAGTTGGTCCTATTTCATACCCTTGAGGGTCTCATTAAATTTATCGACCTTTTCTAGGAAACTCTTGAAAAACCTTATAACCATGGTTTTTAACTCTCTATTCAGTCTTTTGTTCTCCATTTCTTTCGTTTGAGATCTATTTCCTTGTCTCGGCATTTTTGCTGCTTCCCTGAGTTGGTAGGGTGGCTTTGTGTGCTTGATGTCCTATATGGCCCGGTGGGTCAGCCTCCCCAGTTACCTGAGGTAGACACTCTTAGTGCTCCCCTTTGGGTACTGCATATACAGCCTTGTTGTAGTTAAGTCTTTTTAAAATATATATATATTTTATTGATTTTTTTTTTTTTTAGAGAGAGAAAGAGAGAGGGATCGAGAGTTGGGAACATCGATGAGAGAGAGTCATTGATCAGCTGCCTCTTGCACACCTCCTACTGGGGATGTGCCAGCAACCAAGGTACATGCCCTTGACCGGAATTGAACCCAGGACCCTTCAGTTCGCAGGCCGATGTTCTATCCACTGAGCCAAACCGGTTTCAGCATGTAGTTTAGTCTTGATTTTGTTGGTATCACTGAGAGGAATTAACCTCCAGGCCAATTGGATGTGAGTATCAGCTGTGTCTATGCCGGGATACCTTCTGTATTGGAGACAGCCTTATAGGATCAGACTTGCATCTTTGGGAGCAAAAATTAATATAAGACACTGTCTTATTTTCGGGGAAACAGGGTAGATCCTCTGATTACATCTTACAGTGTTATAGCTTATTCTTTTGGATTTTTAGTTAAATTATCATATTGCCTAAATATAATGGTATTTTTGCCTCCTTACTTTATATCTTGAAAATGTCATTTTCAGACCTCTGCTCACTATAACTAGTAAAGATACCATCCAATGCTTATCAGAATTTCTGCACTAAACTTTAAGGAAGGATGTTTCATAATTTTCATAATGGAAAATTCTAGCCATATGTTTGTCTTCCACAGAGCAAAGCTAAAGAACCAAGAATATGAAACTTTGGATCATTTGGAGTGTGATTTGAATTTAATGTTTGAAAATGCCAAACGCTATAATGTTCCCAATTCAGCCATATACAAACGAGTTCTAAAATTACAGCAAGTCATGCAGGTATGATATCTTTGTTTTGCTAAGTTGTTGCATGTATAACAAATAATTTTATACATTTTGAGAATGTTTTTTAAAGATGCATGATTTCCTCCAACAAGATCACATAATTTATTTCAACAAAAAGTACTGCTGAATTTTTTAATATATTTTTTTAGCCTCATTAGGACCATGTAGAATAGAAATTATAGTTTAGACTGGGTTAGTTTTGTGAGTAGAAGAGGTGGAAATTTGTCTCTGGGGAGTGATTTTAGGGTCTCAGACAATTTCCCTCCAATCATAGGTGATATTCTATGGATTAGGTATTAATTTCTTTGGTCCTAGACTTTGTCTCTTTTGAGGTATCATTGGTGGTAGGAGAAGGGGCATCTTACGGCTAAATAATCATTGTATAGAGTCCATGAGCTTATTAGATCCTTTTCGAGAGCACACCTTAAAGGGTATCTGAGGTTACGGGTCAGTTAGGGGTTTTGAGACAAAAGGCATAAATATGAGATAAATATACTGTCTACTTGTCCATTTTTGGTAGAATTTTTTTGGAAAGTGAATCCCAAAGCAAGTTATCAGCAAAAGCAATTTTAGATAACCTAAAGAATCTTCATGTTATATGGTCAACACTATGATCAGTGCTGTGGATTTCAAGTATTTCCCTTTCACTATACTTCATCTGTATTTCCTTAAGTCTACTGTGGTTTGACTTTCAGCTGTGTTTGTCAGAAGGTCTTTAAAAATGCATGTGTTGAAAAGTAGATCTTCTTTCACTTCTCACATCAATTTTTTTCTTAGCCACACTGTTGCTTAAGAAGTCGAGGAGGGTACTAAAGGCCATCTTTGAGTTGGCTTTATATAAATTAAATATGGCTACCAGAGCCGGGTGCCTCTATAACTTAACTTGCCTTAGTGCTTTTAACAAGTCAGTGCCATTTTTAGTATTAAATTCAGCTAGTGTTGATTCCCAAACCCTCTGGATCCATTTTCTAACCTTTTTTTTTATCATGCAGGCTTTTATTAAATTGAGTTATTGAAAATCTTTAATGACTTTAATTTTGTGAATCCTACGTGTGGTTGTATCTATCTGGGTGAATCTGATATGTCTAGCTCTTTAATATTCATATGTTCTAGGAGTGCTCAGCAGAGTGAGCTTGACTCCCGGGATCTGCTCTGTTTTAGGCAAAGAAGAAGGAGCTTGCCAGGAGAGATGACATTGAGGATGGAGACAGCATGATTTCCTCAGCCACCTCTGATACTGGTAGTGCCAAAAGAAAAAGGTACATATACTTTTCTCATAACTGAAGACATCTTCTCAGTTTCTATTTATTTTGTCTTAGATAAGTACAGAAAAATGTTTTTAAGCTATTAAATATTAATTCTCTTATAAGATTTAAATATTTTATTTTTAAAAAATATATTGTTATTAATTTTTTACAGAGAGGAAGGGAAAGGGATAGAGTGCTAGAAACATTGATGAGAGAGAAACATCGACCAGCTGCCTCCTGCACGCCCCCTACCGGGGATGTGCCTGCAACATGCCCCTGACCGGAATCGAACCTGGGACCTTCCAGTCCGCAGATGGACGCTCTATCCACTGAGCCATACCGGTTTCGGCAGATTTAAATATTTTATAGCACGTATTCTTTTAGAACTATATAATTAGCACTTTTTTTTGTGCAAGTGCCATATTGCTTTTAGATGATATAGATAAAAATGACAACCACTTAATATAGGTTGGCGAAACATGTTCTTTTTGTGGTCCACGTTATTTTGTTTTAATAGTGCTACTTAAATTTAATTTAGGTAAGTTTTCATGGTAAATTCAAAAAAATTTAGTGCTATCACTGCAGTAAAGTAAGTTATTACTATTGCCCCTTTGTTTTTCCTTATTAATCTGATCTTTATTTGCCATTTTAAGGATGTCATATTGTAAAATTCCAAGTCATAACTTCTTTTAGTTCATAAACTATTAAGCTGTCTTTCACTTTGCAAAAAGATTCTGCCAAAAATGGACAAGTAGACAGTATTTTAGATATTTGGCTTTTTTTTTTTTTTTAACCTTTCTCTTAACTTCCCTAACCCTTACTTTCTCTCATGGGTTTCATGGAAGGGGACCTTACTGTGAAATTCTGGAGCTGGACTTCTATAAAGAATCATGCAAGGCCATCTCTTTTGTCTGTGCTTCCCACATGGAGTTTCTCTGGCTTGATCTTTGTGGAATACTATATTCCCCCTCAGCCTTAACTCTCTCACCATCTTTTTATCAGAGTCAATCCAAGGAGGATACCTTAGACAAGGAATAAGCTAATCACTAATAGCAGGGCTTGACAAATTCAAAGCTGAATGAAGAAGTCATTAGTAACTGTTGATACAATTCTGTTCATACATTAAGAGATCCACTAAGATGAAGGGATTTAAAAAAATGGTTAAGGAAAGAGGAGCTGTCCTGTATTACCCTCTTATAAAATATTATTTGGGAAAACTTTTTTTAGCTTGGAAAACTTTGTTTGCTAGTCTATGCCATGGTAACTAAATTGATTGGTGTACCCTGAGATGTGAGTCTCCTCCATTACTGGCCTATGAATTTCATCCTTCCAAGTTCTTAATTCCTTGTTATACCAGGGACAACGGAGGAAAAATGTGAAAGCAGATCAGAGACATCAAATCAAGAACATCTTTGAGTGTAATTATATAACTACTACAGCATCACCTGTGTTTTCCAGATCAGTCACCAAAGATAAACACTTCCCAGGCAAAAGAAGGTAATGGAGGCAAAAGTGATGGTACAGTTAGTGCCAACACTGAATGAAAAGAGAGATTGTAAACTAGTTAAGTGTTTAAACACACACACACACACACACACACACACACACACACACACACAAATACAGTTCCACGGATGCATTAGCCCAGGCCAGATACTTAAAAATTACCTATATCTGTGGGACAACCCAGGTTGATTAAATGAAAGATACTCCTCTAAAACCTGCTGTAAAAAGAAAACTGAGCATCAAATTCTTGAAATAATAAAATTCCACTTCAAACCAAAAGTCCCTTTATGAACAGATTTCCTAGAAAGTGTTTTGTATAACAACGTGAAAAACAGATATAAGTGAACAACAAATATAAATCATAGCTAAAGCAGTAAAAGAACCTACCCAGTTATGAAATAATAGGCATGAGTGGAAGTTAAGAGTTTGAGAGAAGACCTGTACTTTAGACTATGACAAAGGAAATAATGTAATTATTGTGCCTTCCAAAAGGCTTACTAATTTAGAAGACATAACAATTTTACTAATAGTTATGTTAAGAGGATTTAGGAATAAAAAGTATACTTCTCCAAAATTCAGGGAAACATGGTAGCCTAGGAATTTAAGTTAAGTTTGTCCAGGGAAGTCAGGACCACGTTTTCCAAGTATAATTCTATCTTTGCCTTATTTTTTTAATATTAATGAGTCTGAGAAAAATTAATGTGATGTGTACTCTTCATTGTGGAAGTGCATTCTTCTCCCTCAGCCCTCTACCCAAAAATCTACCTGCTGTCTTCCATGTTGAAATGTCCCAAGTGTTCTTATATCCTTTATCTTTTGGCTTGAATAAGTCCTTTTTTCTCTACCATATTTGGTTATACATAACCGTCCAATATTGCTTATTTTCTCTTCACATGTAATGTTTGTTTCTGCTTTCCCAGGAACACTCTTGACAGTGAGATGTTGGGTCTCAGGAGGCTATCCAGGTGTGCAGTCTTTTTTTATGAATAAACATTTTTAAAAGTGTAAGCTGTGGCATGATCAGTAGTATTGATTAGCTGAAAAGTGAAGCCTTAAGCATGTGAAATAATGGTTCTTACTTGAGTGCTAGTTTATTTATGAATGAAGAAAACAGTGTAGTTTAGAAGTACAGTAGTAAAAGGAAGTCAGGATTAGTTAACTTAGATAAGTTCAGTAGCCTTAATTTGCTTGGTTGGCCAGGGGCAACAAGCCCTCTCACCAGTCATTGTGGCTGTGCTTCAGCAGTAAAATGTAGAGGGTAAGTTTATGATGGCATTGCCAGCATCCAGAAGCTAGCAGATGCTAATTCCCTTTCAGAGATGCCCTTTACCTATTGGGGATGGTGGAGGGATTAAAATCAGTGTTGACAATCCAAGTGGTGATGGTCTGTGTTGACACCTACCATTGGGTTAGTGATTTTTTAGCATGAACACATTTTCTTACTCTCTGATCTTGTCCATGTTTTATTTATTTTAAAGCATCATCCATTATTTTGCATGTTACTTGTGATTTTTAAACCCGCCTATGAATTGCCATGTTATAGTCCTAGTAATCATTGTGTGGTGCTTTTATTTTTATCTTTGCTATCTGGCATTCATGGAGTGTCAATTGCTTGCAGAACACCAGACTCTGTTCTTACAGGTCATAAAGGAGAACATTTAGTCATCACCAGTACCTGTCAGACATTTATTAAGTCGGGAAAACAGACAGGTTGAAAACAAATGAAACTATGTGGGAAGATTGTACTAAAATAATTACATAAGATACATAGTTGTGTGGTTGTATGAAAATGTTTTATGATTGCCCAAATAGCTTTAAGAAATCTGATTTTCCTACCATGTTTAAGTTAGTGTTCTAAACTTATCTGTATGTTGCTACCATGTGTAGTCCATTCTACAAAATCTTATTCCTAATATTTTCCTTAAGAAAATTTTTCTCAGTATTTTTTTTAAAATACCATGGATTGTATTTCTTTAATTTTATTTTTATTGATTTCAGAGAGGAAGTGAGAGGGGGTAAGAGACAGAAACATCAATGATTAGAGAGACTCGTTGGTTGGCTGCTTCCTTCGAGTCTCACACTGGGAATTGAGCCCGCAATCCAGGAATGTGCCCTGATTGGGAACCGACCTGTGACCTCCTGGTTTGAGGGTCGACGCTCAACCTGTATTTCTTTTATATCGCTCATAGTGTATGGCACAGCTCTAAGTAGTAGTAGAAATAGAAATGTGGGACATCATGTAGTAGTATTGTAACCCCAAATTGTGGAGCCTGACTGTCCAGGTTTAAATCCCAGTGGTTTTTTATTTTTATTTTTTTATCTCTGATATGAGCCTCATTTCAATTTCCTCTTTCAAACAAGGAGTTTATATAATACCTATATAGGATTACTGAGAGGACCTGATTGGTTATTATGTTTGAGCTTGGATACAGAAACTACTCAGTAAATGTAGCCGTGATTATTTTCTGGAAGTAGTTTCTGTTGACATCAAGATTTGAAATCAGTGGATTTCATTTTGTTTTTAGTCAGATGTTACTAACAAGGGAAAACATGTTGGAAAAGATGAATGAAAGGTTTTATTTTTTAAAAATATATTTTACTGATTTTTTACAGAGAGGAAGGAGAAGGGATAGAGAGCTAGAAGATCATCTCTTCTGATAATTCACTGAGCCACTCACCTTGGGCAGGTCATTTAGCCTCTTTGAACCAGTTTCTTCAGCAATTCAGAGATTAACCCATATGTTCTTTCGGGCCCTTTTTTAACTCAGGTCCCAATCTGTGACCCCCTTGTATTTTGTTCCATACTCACTTCAGTTTCTTAGTATCATACTAGAGGCCCGGTGCACAAAATTCTTGCACAGGGTTTCCTCAGCCCAGACAGCACCCTCCAATCCGGGACTGCTGGCTCCTAATCAATCGCTTGCCTGCCTGCCTAGTCACCCCTAACTGGCCCCCCCTCCCTTCCGCTGGCCTGATCTCCCCTCCCTGCTGGCCTGGTCACTCCTAACTGTCCTCCCCCACCCCCCTGCTGGCCCGGTCACCACTTACTGCTCCCCTCTGCCGACCTGGTCGCCCCAACTGTCGTCCTCCACACAGCCTGCTATTCAGTTGTTTGGTCATCCCTCACCCCCCTGCCGGCCTGGTTGCCCCACGCAGCCTGCTTCTTCAGTCATTTGGTGTTCCTCACTAACCTCTGCTGGCCTGGTGGTAGACAGCCATCTTATGAGGGTGATGGTCAATCTGCATAATACTTCTTTATTATAAAGGATCTCATTGGGGGAATTTGGAGAACAAGACAGGGATTCACACTCAAGGATGAAAATTTACTCAAGAGCTCAGATGAACCACAGCCTATTTTTTTTTTGTAAGAGAAAAATTATTTGGTAAATTATAGAGATAGAAAAATTAATTCCTACAAGAAATGGGCTTAGTAAACAAGTTACAAAGGTAAAGGAAGGGTTCTTGGAGCTTGGGAGTGAGGAAGCTAATGGTAATGTACTAGGGAGTGAGGGGGAAGGGATAAAGGAAAAGGCACTGGCAGATTCCCAGGAGGGGAGAGTGCTCTGGGTCCTCCATCCTAGGGGTTAAGGATGGGCATTTTAGGGAAGATCCCAGGGTATGGTCTCAATAGAATAGTCAGCAGTTTTCCAGGTGTGTCCATTCATGATTGTGATCTCCACTGATTGATTGGCCAGCACCAGGGCAGGGGGGCGATTATTCAAAGCAGCTATTCCTGATGTCAGCCTTGGCTGGTTTTGTTGTTTATCTGGGCCTGGAACTGAAATACAACTGAGGCTAGATGTTATCTCTAGGGAGAAATGGTCAGGGGGTCCAAAATGCACGACCAGAGATACGTTAGGGAAAAGTCACCCTGGGGACGAGGTCCCTCCTTACAAGTGATTGTCCAATCCCAGGTGCCTGGGGCTTTCCCTTCTGGTGACCTTCTTTACCTGGCCCATCCTCGCTCTGCTCATGTCTGTCTAACTGCCTACAGCACCACCCCCTCAGGGATCTTAGCTCTGAAATCTCAGAGAAAAGGAGTGCAGGGTGTCTTCTGTAGCAGCTTCCTGCTGAAAGGGGTTGACGTTTTTCTTCAGAGCCAAGAGAATCTTGCTGTCTGTCAGAGACTATGAAGCCTAGGCATGGAAGGAGGTGGCAGTGGTGTCTAAAGGTCCCTGAGGATGAGTAAGGCTTGTAACCTGGTGGAGACAAACTGTGTTACAAAACATAGTATTATTGGGGCAAAAGTTGGTCCAGTGGAAGGAAAAAGTTTTAGTTCTAATAATTCCAAGTAAAAGGATGGGAGAAAAATAAAACATTAGTTTGGAAGGTTGTAGCCAAATATTTATAAACATTAGAAAAATTCAGGATCCAGTTCAATTCATAGGTGAAAAATAAAACTTTGGAGATAATTAATTAAATTCGTGTCTAATATTCACAGCTGTGTATTTGAGTCTATTGAAGTACAATTTCCCCCCCTAAAATCACCCTCAAACAGCATTACGTCCAGTTTCAGTTTGGCCTGATTGTTTGCATAAACCTAACAAGAATAGCAGTAGATTGTATAGGCTTTTTAAAAATCTGCTTTACTGGAATCTCATGATTGAGCTTTCATGAGCCCCTTAGGGCAAAGAAGCCATCAGGTTTGATTGCAATACCTATAGACCTGGGTGAATTCCTCACATTCTTGAGGTTCCTTCCTTTCCATCTCTCAAAAAAGCAACCCTCATTCCTTACCTGGAAAGACTGCCATGAACCACGTGACCAAACAAGGTGCCAGGCTTTCTCCAAGGGACTCCTATTGGCTTCAAAGTCAGTTTACATTCTTTCAAGTTTTCTGGTGACACAGACCATTCTTTTTTTTTTTTTAATGTATTTTATTGATATTTTACGGAGAGGAAGGGAGAGAGATAGAGAAGTAGAAACGTTGATGAGAGAGAAACATCAACCAGCTGCCTCTTGCACACCCTCCACCGGGGATGTGCCCGCAACCAATTTACATGCCCTTGACTGGAATCGAACCCGGGACCTTTCAGTCAGAAGACCGACGCTCTACCACTGAGCCAAACTGGTTTTGGCACAGACCATTCTTGACACTAAGTTGGGGCTGTGGAATATTGCTGATGGAGAAAGGAAGCAGGGACTTACCCTGACAGGGTAAATGCAAGAGAGACTTGTATCTACTATAGAAATACTAATCTGGCAGACAGACTCACTTTGTTTTCTGGTAACTAGAATATGCAGGTATTCAAGTGGTTGTCTTAAAAGAGAGAACACTTTTGTGTGTCCGTTTGTGTTTTGTTTTTTTAAGTGGGGACTATTAAGTAGGGAATCAGTAATTTTAATTCTCTTTTGCTGTATTCTTAAAAACAAAAAAATTTCAATTGAAACATAAGATTTTATGTTTTTGGCTGTCAGACAAGATCTTTTTTCAAGCATTGCATTTCATAAATATTCTAAACAGGTTTGTCTGGTGTTCATTGGCTGCTCTTGCCATAGTCACTACATTTTAATGATTTTGGAAATTTTCCTATACTTGCTTGTAGCTTCCAGCATGCTTACTGTGTTTGTGGCATACATAATCAACAAATAATAATCATTATGAAGCACCTGCAAGATGAATTAATTTCATTTCATGTACATCCTTGTATAAAAAAACCTGAATTTCTCATTTTCCCCCTTTCTACCTCCCCTTTCAACAGTAAAAAGAACATAAGAAAGCAGCGAATGAAAATCTTATACAATGTTGTTCTTGAAGCTCGTGAGCCAGGTTCAGGCAGAAGACTTTGTGATCTATTTATGGTTAAACCATCCAAAAAGGACTATCCTGATTATTATAAAATCATTTTGGAGCCAATGGACTTGAAAATAATTGAGCATAACATCCGCAATGACAAATATGCAGGGGAAGAGGGGATGATGGAAGACATGAAGTTGATGTTCCGGAATGCCAGGCACTATAATGAGGAGGGCTCCCAGGTAAAGACCTAGTCAAAGTCAGTTTTCATTCCTTTACGTTTTTTTCAGTGTAGCTAAGACACATTTCTTTCTCTTTTATTCTTTTTAAAATATATTTGTATTGATTTCAGAGAGAAAGGGAGAGGAAGAGAGAGAAAGAGAAATGTCAGAGATGACATATACTAACCTTGAGTCTACTATTCTTCAGAGAGAGCACCTAAGCAGGGATTGTTGCTTTTCTTTTTTTTTTCTTTTTTTTTTTTTAATATATTTTATTGATACTTTACAGAGAGGAAGGGAAGAGAGATAGAGAGCCAGAAACGTCGATGAGAGAGAAACATTGACCAGCTGCCTCTTGCACACCCCCTACTGGGGATGTGCCTGCAACCAATGTACATGCCCTTGACCGGAATCGAACCCGGGACCTTTCAGTCCGCAGACCGACGCTCTACCACTGAGCCAAACCGACCTCGGCGATTGTTGCTTTTCACAGATTACAGACTGTGAATTCAGATGCTAAATCCCATTTAATCTAGGATTTAGTTTGAGATATTCTCTCCCAACTATTAGATATTTTTAATTTTTATTGAGCTAAGTCTGCTATTTTGAGGGTCCAGTGAAAAAGAGATTTATGAAGAAAAAAACACAAGTAAATATGTTTTAAAACTTCTGTAGTCACTTGCAATGATTCTACTATAGTGGTTCTCAAACATTAGCATGCATGTCTGCACATTAAAATTACCTGGAAAACTTAAACCACAAGTCAATTGAGGCCTAAGCCCACTGCACAAAGATATGATTTTGTTGCTTGATGGTGATCTCAAGCTTTATTTCTTTAGTTCCAAACTATTCTAGCCTATATTTTTAAAACTTCTTTATCAATATGTATTCTACTACATTAGTAAGTATTCTAGAAAATAATTGTAAATATATTTATGGAATATAGGTGTACAACGATGCACACATCCTGGAAAAGTTACTCAAAGATAAAAGGAAAGAGCTGGGACCACTGCCTGATGATGATGACATGGCTTCTCCCAAACTCAAGCTGAGTAAGACAACCTCACAGTTTGTTATTCCCTTTAGTCTATCAAGGATAGATTACTGATTTACTGAAAAATACTTAATAAATGGTGATGTATTTGAACTTGCACTCCAGCAGAGAGTGTCTTTCTTCCTCTCAAGCATTCACTTCCATATTGTAAGTTGTTAAAACTGTGCAAAGCATGTAGGGATAGAATATAATGTCAGTGGTGTTTTCTTGAATGTGATGGATATTTTGTAAATGTTAGTCAGAATAGGTATTTTTTTTTTCTATATATGATGCCTGAATGGGTGTAGTGGCAAATTTTGATTTTTGTATGTCTGGTGATTACTAGAATTAAAAATGAATCCCAGCAACTTCTCCTAGACAGAATTTGAGAAGGTAGGGATGTCCAGCCACTGTACTGTCTATAAGTTAACTGTATTTCCTATAATTGGAGCCAGAGACTTGATCAGATTTATATTTGATCCTCATCCCCTCCTTTGGATACAAAGTCCAACATCAGAGGTAATATATTATCTTCCATCAGGTGGCATGTGATATCTGGTTGTTTCTGTCCATTATGTTAAGAGCTATTGATTCATTAAAGACATGTAAAAGAAGTGACAATTTTATGTTAACATTTCTTACTCAGTTACTAGGTGGAATACTTATATAGAGAAATTTTGCCTCATTTTATATTGGATTACCTGGTGGTACAGTTTTTGGTTGTTTTTGTATTTTGAAAGGATAAAAATCCTCCCCCCCCCCTTTATTTACCATTTTTCAGAATACTGCATTGGTTTGCCGACATCTCCAACATTTACCCAGTTATTTGTTCACTAGAGGCCCAATCCCTCAGCCCGGCCGGTGCCCTCTTGCCCCCTGTTGGGAGCGGACCTAAGCCATCAGTTGGATATCCTTAGCGCTGCCATGGAAGTGTGAGAGGCTCCTGCCATCGCTGCTGCAACTCACCAGCTGTGAGCCTGGCTTCTGGCTGAGTGGCATCTCCCTTGTGGGAGCGCACTGACCAGGAGGCAAGTCCTCCACTGAGCATCTGCCAGAGACTCGATGGTCAGTGTGCATCATAGCGACCAGTTGTTCCACCGTTCGGTCGATTTGCATCAATCGCCTTTTATTATATAGGATTTTTATGTGTCATTAAGAACTACTAGATTTAAACATATTGCTGAATTTTATTTTATTTTAAAAAATATATATTTTATTGATTTTCCACAGAGAGGAAGGGAGAGAGATAGAGAGCTAGAAACGTCGATGATAGAGAGCTAGAAACGTCGATGAGAGAGAAACATCGACCAGCCGCCTCTTGCACACCCCCTACCGGGGATGTGCCCGCAACCAATGTACATGCCCTTGACCGGAATGGAACCCAGGACCTTTCAGTCCGCAAACCAATGCTCTACCACTGAGCTAAACAGGTTTCGGCTAAACATATTGCTGAATTTTAACTCATTTAGTTATTGTCCTTATTGATGCTCATGTTGTCCCAGGCTGGCTGCTATGTTCTTTTGACATGGCCATGGTAAGAAGACATTGATAATTTTTTTTTTACTCTTGTTTTGAAATACTCTAGGCTCATCTTGTACAGAGTGGGAATTGGCCATTTGCCAAGGAGTTACTGACATTAGTATTTGAAATCAGTATTTCAAAACTACAATATGTTCAGTAAAAACTGTATAGGATATACTGGGTTGGTCATTGTTTCTAGGTTTTTTCATTGGAAAGACCTAGGAAGGGTGTGTATGTGTGTGTGTGTTTTATATTTAAAGATAAAATACATTATAAGTTCATACTATTACTCTCAATTGAGATGTAAAGCTACAAGGTTTTTATTTAGTGTCCTGTTTTAACATCTATCTCTTCTTTTACTCATGATGAAGCTCTCAGTTCTCAAGGATTTCACTGGTGATGGAATTAGAATGCCACATAACTACTCATTTTCTTTATCCTCCCATATTCATATAACAATATTTACTCTCCAACCAAAAACATGATTATTGAAACAGAATAAAATTTTCCCAGTTCTTTTTTTGCAATAGAATATATTTCACTAGAGATACGATAATTACTATGTTTTACAAATCACTTGGAATAGTCCCTTTCTACCAACTATGTACAAATGTAGGTTCTTTTATTTCATTTTATCCATTTAACATTAACTTTTTTCAGGTAGGAAGAGTGGTGTTTCTCCTAAAAAATCAAAATACATGACTCCAATGCAGCAGAAACTAAATGAAGTATATGAAGCTGTAAAGAACTATACTGATAAGAGGGGACGCCGCCTCAGTGCCATATTTCTGAGACTTCCCTCCAGATCCGAGCTGCCTGACTACTACCTGACCATTAAAAAGCCAATGGACATGGAAAAAATTCGAAGTCATATGATGGCCAACAAATACCAAGATGTAGACTCCATGGTTGAGGACTTCGTTATGATGTTTAACAATGCCTGTACATACAATGAGCCGGAGTCTCTGATCTACAAAGATGCCCTTGTCCTACACAAAGTCCTGCTTGAAACTCGGAGAGACCTGGAGGGAGATGAGGACTCTCATGTTCCAAATGTTACCTTGCTGATTCAAGAGCTTATCCATAATCTTTTTGTGTCAGTCATGAGTCACCAGGATGATGAGGGAAGATGCTACAGTGATTCCTTAGCAGAAATTCCTGCTGTGGACCCCAACTTTCCAAACAAACCTCCTCTCACTTTTGACATAATTAGGAAGAATGTTGAAAATAATCGCTACCGGCGGCTTGATTTATTTCAAGAACATATGTTTGAAGTATTGGAAAGGGCAAGAAGGATGAATCGGTATGTTTTCAAAGCCTTTTTTTTTTTATTGTGATCTGTATTGTAAAACTGAAGAAAGAATTCTGCTTTGATATACTATTTCAGCTTAGGTGCATGATTACTGTTGGTAGAGTGCTATTTTGAGTTCTAATTAACCATAATTTCTAGAGAGAAAGCATCTAGATTAGGACTGATGAGAAGAATGAATAAGGCAAAATTGGAGATCTGTTGAAAAGCAAAACTTAAAACACAGCCTTTCACAAATTTTTAAGAGAGATAGTGGAAAGAAGAGGGAGAGACATTGATTGGTTGCTTTCTGCATCAAGGGCCAGGGATTGAACCTGCAACCAAGATACGTGCCTCTAGCCGGAATTGAATCTGGGACCCTTCAGTTCACAGATTGACTCTCTATCCACTGAGCCAAACCATTTTAGGCCACAAAATATTTTTTTAAAGGATAAATTTTGTAATTAGAAATCATCGTATGGTTTTCTTTTGAAGGTTGATTTCTATTCAAGTATATTTTAAATAAATTAAAATTGTTCTAAGGTATTGATCTGAGATTAAACTGGTTTAAATTTGGTCACCATTTTAAGTACCTAAAAGGACTTTTTTTCCCTTTTTGATCCTCACTGGAGGATATTTTTCCATTGGTTTTTAGAGAGAGGGAAAGACAAATATCATTGTGAGAGAAACATTGATTGGTTGTCTCCTGCACAAACCCTGACGAGGGCCCAGGCCGGGAAGGAGTCTGCAACTGAGGTATATGCCCTTGACTGGAATCAAGCCCAGGACCCTTCGATCTGCAGGCGGACACTCTGTCCACTGAGCCAAACTGTCCGGAGCAGGACTTTTTAAGTGCCTTTTGCTGAGATTAAATGTTCTAAAAGAATTTAAATTCAAATTTAAATTTTCATCAAGCTTAAATTCCCTTTTAATTTTGATTTTTCATAATTTTTGCCACACAACAATAGTATGCTCGACTGTTAAAACAATTTCAGTTCAGCAATTACAGTGTGTCTTCTTTATGCTCTTGGAGTCACTTGGAGAAATATAAAAGTTAAAGATACAGACTCTACCTTCTTAGAGCTTACAGTCTATCATGCTGAGAATTAGACTTTTAGGCAGTGACATGGGGTAATTCCTTCTGAGGAGTTTGTGAAGCCTGCATTTGTTTTGAATCTTGAAAGAAAAATTAATAGTAATGTTTGCTATTCCTGTTTAGCACCTATTTATTGTAAATCACCATGGTAAGCACGCTGTGTAAACAATCTGCAAATTCTAGATAATCTCTATTATAGCCATTCTAGGTGGGTGATAATCTTCCTAGTTTGCATGTGAAATAGAAATGCACAGCCTGGCCCATGTGAATCAGTGGTTGAGCGCTGACCCATGAACCAAGAGATCACCAGTTTGATTCTTGGGTCAGGACACATACTCATGTTGCAGGCAGCCAATTGATGTTTCTCTCTCCATCCCACTCCATTCCTTTCTCTCTAAAATCAATAAAAACATTTTTTAAAAATTTAAAAAAATAAGTACACAGAGAGAAGTTGCCCAAAGCCACATAACTAGTAAGTATGGTGGTATGTAGAGGGCTAGGATGGAGACAATCCCCAAGACACCAGTCATGGAGCCCAGCTATGAATGATAAGGCTTGAGCAACTCTGTGACGATTGTGATAGGACCTATGCTTAGGGAAAAATAATTCCAGGCATGAGACAACATGTAACAAAGTGATGTTTAGTAAATATGATAGAATAAGGAACTCTGCACTATAGTTTTTGTTTTGTTTTTTCTTTTTCATTAAAGTATTATATGTGTACATATCTTACCATTGCCCCCCCCCCCACTCCCATACATGAAACAGAGTTTTTCGTCCATTTGGTTATGCTTATATGCATGCATACAAGTCCTTCAGTTGATCTCTTATCTCCCCCATATCTCCCTACCCTCCCCGCTGTAATTTGACAGTTTGTTGCTTTACTGTCTCTGTATCTATCTTTTTGTTCATCAGTTTATAATGTTCTTTGTTATCCATAAATGAGTGAGATCATGTGGTGTTTTTCATTCATTGACTGGCTTATTTCACTCAGCATAATGTTCTCCAGTTCCATCCAGGTTGCTGCAAATTATAAGAATTCCTTCTTTTTTGGCAGCATAGTATTCCATTGTGTAGATATACCATAGTTTTTTAATCCAATCATCTGATGACTGGCACCTAGGCTGTTTCCAAATCCTACCTATTGTAAATTGTGCTGCTTCTGCACTAGAGTTTTAAAAAGGCTTGAGACATCAGGAAAAATGGAAGCATGGGTGAGATTCACATAGGCCAAGTGGTATGAGTGGTAGCATAGGGTTAGGAAAGGAAGATGGTGTGTTCAAGGAACAAGTGGAGTTGGGTTCAGATCACAGAGGCCCTTATTCTTCAGCAGTGGAAATAGAAATAGAGAGAAAGACCAAGGTGGGAGGAGGGGAGTATGGGTACACGTGCATGCGCGCATACACACACATGCATTTTGCAGTCAAATCTGTGTCAGTTATTTTCATTCAACAAATGTTGATTGAGTTGCTATCAGGAGCATTATCTGGATGCATGGAATACAACTAGTGGACAAAACAGACAAACCCTGCTTTCATGAAGTTTAGACTTCTGACTTCTGTTCTTGTTCTCAGTTTACTTAAGTAGTCTGTAAGTCTAAAGTCACTTTCCACCACATCCCCATTATATCTTGTTATTAGTTCTAAGAGTCTTTAAAAGTACATTTGTTTCTTGGATTACTAGCAATTTATCTTATATAGGTAACAAAGTGATCCGTTTCACTCTAATGCTCAGAGCTTTGTTGTAAAACATGAGGAATGAATATCATACACAGTACTTAAGAAAAATTCATGCTGCCTAGGCATTCTGGCCCAGGGTTTGAGCATCAAGCTGTAAACCAGAAGTTCAGGGTTTGATTCCCCGTCAGGGCACAGGCCCAGGTTGCATGCTCAATTCCCGGTGTGTGTGTGGGGGGGGGGGGGGCATGCAGGAGGCAGCCAATCCATGATTCTCTCTTACAATTGATGTTTCTATATCCTTCTCCCTTCTTCTCTGAAACATACACACACACATACATACACACTAGAGGCCCGGTGCACAGAATTCGTGCACAGAGGCGGGTGTGTCCCTCAGTCTAGCCTGCACCCTTTCCAATCTGGGATCCCTCTCACAATCTAGGACTGCTGGCTCCCAACTGCTCACCTGCCTGCTTTCCTGACTACAGTGAATTGAAATAGTAGTAAAATGTCTATCAGTACAGCCAAAACCTGTTTGGCTCAGTGGATATAGCGTCGGCCTGCAGACTGAAAGGTCTCAGGTTCGATTCCGGTCAAGAGCATGTACCTTAGTTGTGGGCACATCCCCTTAGGGGGGTGTGCAAGAGGCAACTGATCGATGATACTCTCTCATCGATGTTTCTAACTCTCTATCCCTCTCTTCCTCTCTGTAAAAAAAAAATCAATAAAAAATATATATATTTTTAAAATGTCTACCAGTACAAATTCTGAACTTATTTTGCCTAGCCCTCTCATTTAAAGACTTTTAAAAGTTTTCAATATGACATAATTTTTTCTATCTCTCACTGTGTTGCCTCTGATGGTTCCCAAGGATTATATGATTATTTCTGGGAAATTAAAATGAACATTGACCTTGAACTATTATAGGATCCCACATGACTTTACAGTTTAGGTCAAATATTCTCTGAATCCTACCAACCTAGGCAACTATGATATACAAATCCAAAAAGGAAGAAAAGAGACATTACCTAAATCTTTTATTAACACTTTATGTAATGTGTTGGTCCCTCAATTAAGAGAAAGTAAAAATTAATCCAAAGGTTAGATGCAAGTCAGTGTTGCACATGATATAGAAGCTTAGTATAGTTCTTGATTTTGGCAGCCTCCTTCTGTTGCCAAAATCAACTGATGCATATGCCATGTTTCCCTTCTACCCCAAAACTGTACGAGGCCTTTCCTTTTATAGGAGTTGTGCAAGGAGCAAGCCTTCATAAGAAGGAAACTGGTGGGCATGAGGCTTACCAATGAAAAAGGACTTATCAAGTTCTGTTCTAACGAATTTTAAGGACATAACCTTCTTAGAACATATCAGTTAACATTATAGAAGCATTTGATAGAATTTAATATTAATTAGGGTCTTTAAAAGAAGTAGCTTGTATGTTAATAGATACTCTTGATGTTGTTATAGGACAGATTCTGAAATATATGAAGATGCAGTAGAGCTTCAGCAGTTTTTCATTAAAATTCGTGATGAACTCTGCAAAAATGGAGAGATTCTTCTTTCACCAGCACTCAGCTATACTACAAAGCATTTACATAATGATGTGGAGAAAGAGAAAAAGGAAAAATTACCAAAAGAAATAGAGGAAGATAAACTAAAACGAGAAGAAGAAAAAAGAGGTTAGTTTCTTTAATATCAAGAAATATACTATACTATTTTCTAGCTTATCTTATAATTAGCTGTGGAGTAGAGTTCTGTTTGAATAAATGAAGACTCAAGGTGTTGACACTTTCAAAATAGACATGGTAAGATGGAAATGTTTTTTATCAATATCAATGTGGTCATCAGATTAGAAAAAGATTAAAAGTTACATATGGCACATCTATTATCCTAATATTTCAGAAACATAGTCAATTAATTCACAAGTGTGGGAGATTAATACTATTTGTAGATAAAAACCTAAGGGGCCCAGCTAGGACTAGAAAGCATTCTCAGCTTTCTAGCCTCATTACTCAGCAATATGGGTCTTCCCATACAGACTCTAGGCCAGGTAAGTAGAGGGTATTTTGACTGAATCTGATAACTAGAAGGAATTTTTTAAATTTTAATTGCACCATCCTAAAATATTACTTCGACTCACTTGTCATAAGTTAGAAATATTTTGACAGTGAGAGCTTTTATTAGAAATGTGTTCATTGCTGATAAAGTTTAAGTTCACTTAGATACCTAGAATATATGACTTCCTAAGAATTATACTAGTATTTAGAATCAGATCTGCTCTGCCTCTCCACCTCCCCCCCTCCAGGCAAAAAAAAAAAAAATTAAGGTGATTTAAACAAATTTTATAAGCAATGGCATATGCAAAAAAGATGAGAAAGGAACCTGGTTGGTAAGAATAATAACTTTACCAGCACAGGGCTAGCTGCAAAATCCAGCAGTTTTGCTGTCAGAGGGGATGAACTCATTTAGGATGGCAATTGGGGGGCAGTGGCGAGAAGGGTCTCTGTCTTTGCCAGTTAAAAGTGATTGATGCAAAAATAAATGGGGTAAACTTACAGTTTTACTAGTCCGAAATGACTAAGGCGTTGAGGAATATTAGCTGTAGAAGGGGTGAGATAAGTTCTCCGCACAGGCTTAGATGATTGGTAAACTATGCATGTGCAAGGGAAATAGAACTGGATTTAAAGCAAAATGCAAGTGATGCTTGAAAGTTGGCTACAATTTTGAATGTATTCCCCAAGCCACACTTGTTATAAAGACATAAGACATATCAGACTGAATACAAGATAAATCATTAGAGGTTGGCCGAAACCCGTTTGGCTCAGTGGTAGAGCCTCGGTCTGCGGACTGAAAGGTCCCGGGTTCGATTCCAGTCAAGGGCATGTACATTGGTTGCGGGCACATCCCCAGTAGGGGGTATGCAGGAGGTAGCTGGTCGGTGTTTCTCTCTCATCGACGTTTCTGGCTCTCTCTCTCTCTCTTCCTCTCTGTAAAATATCAATAAAATATATTTTAAAAAATCATTAGAGGTCGAATCCATATAGGTTTGAATACTTGAGTACAATCACCACCCAAATCATTCATTGATTGTTAGCTGTACAGACTTAGGAGCAGCCCTTCATGTCATGTGTCTTAATATACTTACAATGGGAGTCTCAAGGGAGAGAAGAGAAAGAAGGGGGGAGAAAAGTATTTGAATACATAATGGCTGAAAATTTTATATAAACATTAACCTATAGTTCCAAGAATACCAAGTAAGAGCACACAAAGAGAACCACATCTAGATATATCATAATCAAACTGCTGAAAGAGAAAATATTGAAAGGAGCAAAACAAATCATCGTGTTAAAAATAAATAAATAATATGGTAATGGCTCCTAAGCAATAGTAGAGGCCAGAAAGCAGTGGAATGATATTTAGAGCGCTGAAAGGGAAAAAATTGAACCATTAATTTTATATCCAGCAAAACTATCCTTCAGAAATGAAGCTGGAATAAGACATTCCCAGATAAACAAAAACAGATAAACCACTGCAGGCAGATCTTCCCTATCAGAAATAATAAAGGAAGAGCTTTGGGCCAAAAGAAAATGATACCAGGTGATAACTAGAATCCATAAGAAGTACTGAGAAGTATTGTAAATGCTAAATATGTGGGTAAATGTAAAAGACTGTGTTTGCATTTTCCCCCCATTTATTTTCTTTTAAAAATATTAGGTTATTTAAAGGGATTATTATAATACTATTATTATAACATTTATAGAATTACAGCATATCCTCATACAAATTTTGTTCAATATCATTTCATTATAATATTGATGAGATGAAGTAAAACCTTAACTCTTATATCAATTAGCTTATAGTAAAAATTTCCTATGCATCATTTTGTTGTTGTTGTTAATCCTCACCTGAGAATATTTTTCCATTGATTTTTAGGGAGAGTGGAAGAGAGAGGGAAAGACAGAGGGAAACATCGATGTGAGGGAAACACATCGATTGGTTGCCTCCTGCATGAGCCCTGACCAGGGCCCTTGCCGGGGAGGAGCCTACAACCAAGGTACGTGCACTTGACTGGAATCAAAACCCTGGACCCTTTTGTCCACAGGCTGATGCTCTATCCACTGAGCCAAACAGCTAGGGCTGTTATGCATTATTTTGCTTAAAGTTGATTATCAACTGCTAAGTGAGGACTTAATGTATATGACAGTAACAGCACTTGAAAACAGAGCTATATTGGAGCAAAGTTGCATTATTTAATGAAATTAAGTCAGTATTAACCTGAAGTAGATGGTGGTAAATTAAAGATGCATATTGTAATGCCACTTGAAAAAATTAGCATTAGAATTTTACATGATAATTAAGTGAGACTCTAATGATGTTTGCTTAATATAAATAAAAGCAATAAAGGAGGAAAAAAGGAGCAATAAGATATATTAAAACAAATAGCAAAATGGCAGGCATGAGTTCAGTCATATCAATAATTACCTTACATATTGTGAATAAGCTAACCATGCCAATCATAATGCATAGATTATCAGACTGAATTTAAAATGTAAGATTCAACTATATATTTTCTATAAGAAAATCATTTTAGCCCAGCCAGTGTGGCTCAGAGGTTGCATGTCAACCTGTGAATCAGAAGGTTCCTGTTGGATTTCCAGTCAGGGCACATGCCCAGGTTGCAGGCTTGTTCCCCAGTAGGGGACATATAGGAAGCAGCACATCAATGATTCTTTCTCATCATTGATGTTTCTCTCTCTCCCTCTCCCTTCCTCTCTGAAAGCAATAAAAATAATTTTTACAAGAAAGAATAATTTTAGATTTAAAGACAAATAGATTGAAAGGAAAAGGAAGGGGAAAATATACCATGAAAACAGTAACCATAGTGAATTGGAGTGGCTATATTAATATCAAACAAATAGAATTTAAGAGGAAAAATATTACTAGATGTTAAGAGGAATATTTCCTAATTATAAAAGAATCAAGACATTTAGAATATATAATATTTATAAATGTATATACACTTAACAGTGGATTCTAAAAAGGTGTGATGGAAAAGTGACATACCGTATTTGCCGGCGTATAAGACGACTTTTTGGCCCTGAAAAATATGCCTCCAAGTGGGGGGGTAGTCTTATACGGCGAGTATATAACAAACTCTGTATTTTTTAGTGGAAATGTTAGGGGGTCGTCTTATACGCCCAGTCGTCTTATACGCCGGCAAATACGTATTTTTCAGGGCCAAAAAATCGTCTTATACACCGGCAAATACGGTACTTGAAAAGAGAAATAATTCAACAATTATAATTCAGTACTCTTTTATCAGCCATTAATAGACCAACTAAACCAAAAATCATCAAAAATACAGAATAGTGAATAACAACGTTATAGACTGAATGTTTGTATTCACCCACAACCCCCAAAAAATTCATGTTATAGCCTAATCTCCAATGTTACAGTATTTAGAGATGTTGGAGGTAACTAGGTTTGCATGTGGTCATGCTGGGATTAGTGCTAATAGAAAGGGATAAATAAGAGGAAGAGACAGCTGTCTATGAACCAGAAAGTGAATTCTCACCAGATACCAAATCTACTGGCACCTTGATTTTAGACTTCTTAGCCTCCAGATCAGTGAGAAATAAATGTTTGTTGTTTCAATCACTCAGTATATGGTGGATTTTTTATAGCAGTCTGAGCTAAGACAAGGACTATTAACCAGCTAGACCTAACTGACACATGTAAAACACTATACCCAGTGACTACAGTATACAGCTTCTTGTCCAGCAGCATAGATCATTATTTAGGATAGACCATATACTAGGTCATAGAAACAAAGTTTCAGAAAATATAAAAGGATTGAAACCACAAGTTTGCTCTCCGGAAACAGTGGGATTAGATTAGAAATCAGCAACAGGAAAAAATCTGTAAAGTCCCCAAATATTTGGAAATTAGGCAGTACCTTTCTAAGCCATTGATCAAAGAAGATATCACAAGGGCAATTTTAAAAATCTTGAACTGAATGAAAATGAAAACATTAAATGTATGAGTTTATACCTTAAGCAGTTTTTAGTAGAAAGTTTATAGCTTTTAAGTATATATATATTAGAAAGCAATAAAAATATAAAATCTCTGTTTCCACTTCAAGAAGTTAGAAAACAAAGAGCAAATCAAACATGAAGTAGAGAAAAGAATAAAGATCAAAATGGAAATCAGTGAAAGAGGAAACAGAAAATGACAATGCTATAAGGGGTATGAAGTTTGGGATCACCATGTTATTTCTATTGACAAAATTTCTATAGAGTTTTTTTATTTAGTTGGCACTTTTCCTGGAAATGCAAAATTAACCCTGTGCTGATCAATCCTGAGTATATTTGTGTTTCTGTGTCTAAACATTGCTGACCAGTCACAAATTAACCTGTGTCTTTTTCTCAACTTGTCAGTCAGTATTTCCAGAGACCTGAGGAGCAATACCTCTAATTCTTTCCATCCTTTTATTATGGCAAAAGTTTAAAAAAAAAAAAAAAAAAAAAAAAAGATGTGTTGCGGCAGAGAAGAATGTTTGAGTGATTTATATGCAAACACTTTGTTTAATTGGCCGAGTGACTTTGGAAGTCAGTTGGAAGATAGTACTTTGTTGGAAGATAGTAATGAGTCTGACATCAAAAGGCAAAAGAGAAATGTGATGGTTAGTATCCGAAAGTGAAAGTGATTCTAAAGAATAATGGACAGGAAAAGACCTTTTACCAGCCTTAGAGGATAATACAAATATTTCAAGTGTAACTGTTTAATTTGAAGACCCACAAAGTATAAGTGATGTAACCAGTTTATTTTTTATAAGATTTTTTTCGATTTCTCAAACCAATTTATACCATCAACAAATGGGAAAATAATACAAAACCTCTGCTAAAACTTCACCATGGAATGACATTACAAATATGGACATAAAGATGTTTCTTGGTTTAATTATATTCATGGGACTAATGAAGAAGCTAGAATGGGAAGATTACTGGTCAACTGATCCTTTACTTGAATCACTATATTTCCAAAATGATGACTGGGAATAGGTTCGAGCAAGTACTTACATTCTTCCATCCAAACAATAATTCACAAACAACATGTAACACAGACCATCTTTGTATAGTCAGACCTCTTTTTGATCACTTTATCTTGAAATTTAAGTCTTTGCATATACCAAAACATCAGTTACCACTCAATGAAGCAATGATTCCATGGGAAGGATGTATTAGATTCAAGATCTACAATCCAGCAAAATTAATAATTTATGGAATTTTAGTAAGGATACTTTATGAAAGTGAAAGGGGCTATTTTTTGCAACTTTGAAATCCTAATATATAAAAACCCTGGGTCCATGAGGCTTGACACACTAGAAGTCAGTCCTGCAGTCAGTGTTGGGTTGCTGCAGGCACAGTGACGCAGCACTGACTGCTGAGAGGGCTGCGAATCAGGCCCAGAGAGAGGCCTGAAGAGACGCAGGGTCTGATCTGTAGCCTGTTTGGCAGCTGTTGTTCAGCACTTGCCTCTCTTTCTCTCCTGGTCAGGCCAACAGCTGTGCCTCCATTTCTCTCCAGGCCTCCACTGGGGCTACTGATCGGCCCTGCCTTTTTTCTTTCTTTTTTTTTTAATATATTTTATTGATTGTTTACAGGAAGGAGGGAGATGGCTAGAGAGTTAAAAACATCAATCAGCTGCTTCCTGCACACCCCCACTGGGGATGTGCCTGCAACCAAGGTACATGCCCTTGACCAGAATCAAACCTGGGACCCTTCAGTCCACAGGCCAATTCTCTATCCACTGAGCCAAACCAGTTAGAGCCACCCTGCCTTTCTGATCAGGCCCCATTGATAGGCCCAGAGATGCTGATTGGCATAGAAACCAACCAATCAGAACCAGGTCTGGGTGAAGTATGAGGAGTCAATGGCTGCCTAGGAGGCGGAGCTTTTGACCGTCAGAGGAGGATAGTTGGGGGCGAGGTCTGGCCTTCAAGGGAGGGCAATTGGGGGCAAGATCAGGCCTGCAGAGAAGGGCAGTTAGGGACGATCAGGCAAGCAGGCAGGTAGCTAAGCATTTAGGAGCTAGTGGTCTCAGGTTGTGAGAGGGATATCCAACTGCTGGTTTAGTGGGATCAGGCCTAAACCAGCAGTCAGATATCCCCTAAGCAGTCTCCCATTGGAGGTACAGGCTGGGCTGAGGGAGCCCCTCTCCCCCTCCATGCACAAATTTCGTGCACCGGACCACTAGTGTATACACTGAGCAGCCAGGTTATTATGATCTCTGAAAGCATAATAATCTGGCCACTCAATGTATATCCTATATAATAAAAGGCTAATGTGCAAATTGTCCCCTCTACCAGGAGTTCAACCAGAAGGCAGGCTGGCCAAACACCCATGTCCCCTCCCCCTGGCCAGGTTGGCCAGACCCCACCCATGCACGAATTCATGCACCAGGCCTCTAAAATACACACACACACACACACACACACACAGAGTGGCCAGATTATTATGCATTCAGAGATCATCATAATCTCACTACTCAGTGTACATGTGAAAGCAAAAGTTACAACAGATTCTATTATCTATCTTACAACTTCTTCTTGATTCTTGGCATCATATTTACCAAGTAATTACTACATCAGAGTATCTATAGCCAAACTATTATTGAAGAACAAAACATTGGTCTGTGGAATAATAAGGGAGAACCATGGGTTCCCAAATCTACTAAAAGAAAAGTAACCATCTTACTTAAAATAACTGGTCAGCAAAATGTTAATGATAGATGCTCCTTAAATTATTCTAGTGCAATTTACAGAGTGTAGCCTCTAGGCAAGCATCAACAGCATCACTGAGAACTTGTTAGAAATGCAGATTTTCTGGTTCCACTCCAGATCTGCCAATTCAGGGACTGAGGGCAGCACCCAGCAGTCTATCTTTTAAGTCTGCTGCAAACCTAAGAGGTGGTCCTGATGCAAACCTAAGCCTGGGAACCACTGTTGTAAGGCCTTGCATTTAAAGAGCAAAGGAGCAAGAATTTATGGCACCTGTCTTCCTTGGTGGATTAACAATGACACATGAAGCCATTATTTGAGGATACATTCTAGAGAACGGGTAGTACTAACATTTTAAAGTCTACTGGTCTTTGCCCTTCATTGATCTTTAGCTACCAGGAACTATTTCCAGTGATTTATAATCTATGAAGACCTATGGTCAAAAAACAGAACCACATAAAGACCAAGACCATAGAAGACTTCTGTGCCTTTCCCAGAACTGTACCTATTTCATGACTAGAGGAAAGGGAGCCTACTTAAACATCCCTATTAATAACTCTTTTTTGCACTAACTCAGAGACGATATTTCTCAGCAGTGTGACTGGAAGTAGGTAAGGGATACTGCTTTGCCATAGAATATGAAGTCAGTACTAGAAGGACTGAGGAAGAAAAGCTATAGAAGCAGTGTGCTCTGAGGTTTATTGTAACTAGTTATTTTTAGCCAGAGAAATAACTGTTCTGCTTCACATTGTCCTACATCAGTTTACTTTATGAATATTAAAGAACAGCAAAACAGTAAAAAGTAGGATAGTGCTTGTATCAGTTTGCCCTCTCTGTCTTTAAGTCATGGAGGAAGTTTCTTAATCAGTGACAGTATAGATGTCACATACCCTGATATTATATTAAATACCAATACTAACCACTCATACAAACATAAGTGCAAAAAGATAAAGCAGCAAAAGAGGATCCTTAATCATTGACAGTATAGATCTCACATACCCTGATATTAAATACCAATACTAACCACTCATACAAACTTAAGTGCAAAAGCAGCAAAAGAGGATCTTCACTTAAACATGGCAAATTGTAAACCAGTGCTTATTGCAGCTTCTTCCCAAAACACCTCTAAAATGACGGAAAGGGTGTTTTGTTAAGACATAAACACAGAAATATTTCTTACCCACAAAAAAGGTAAAAAATAAATAGTGAAAGAGGAGATAATAGCAATTAAAAGTTGAAAGCTAGAAAATGGATTAGTTGCTAACACTAGCTTCAAAGATAGCATTGAAGACCTTAAGAAGGCTATTGTTTTTATCTAGAAATACATAGGGATTATGCACTAGTCGGCATGGGGTTAAATAAAATTTAACTGCTTCCTGCACGCCTCCTACTGGGGATGTGCCCACAACCAAGGTATATGTCCTTGACCAGAGTCGAACCTGGGACCTTTCAGTCTGCAAGCTGACGCTCTATCCACTGAGCCAAACCAGTTATGGCAATAAAGATTAATTTTAAAAAATAAATAAAAGTAACGCATTGTGCACCTTAAATTTATTTACACACACACACACACACACACACATATATATATATATATATATATATATATATATATATGTCAAATTTATCCAATTTAATTTTTTTTTAGTGGTAGCAAAGAGGAAACATTTAGAGAAGGATTAGAAGAACTGGTTCTCAATCTTTCTAATACTGTGATCCTTTAATACAGTTCCTCATGTTGTGATCCCCAACCATAAAATTATTTTTGTTGCTACTTCATAACTAATTTTGCTACTGTTATGAATCGTAATGTAAATATTTGTGTTTTCCGATGGTCTTAGGTGACTCCTAGCAGTTCTCAACTTGTGGATCGCAACCCACAGGTTGAGAACCGCTGCTGTAGAGCCCTCTTTCATTTTTTACTCTTTCTGTTTAATAGTCCTCTTTCATTTTGTACTCTTTCTATTTCCTTTCAGCTCAGTTGACAGTGTTCTTACTGGCATAAAATTCTCAACAACCTTGTGAATATGCTACACATGTTGCAGGGATTTATCTGATTAATCAACTACTAGATAACACAACATTTTCCACCAAAGTTGGCAAAGCTTTAACAAAAGTATAGGGATCTAGTACACCAATGTTAGAGAGGGAGTGGAGAAATTGACCACTTGTAGCCAAACAATGAGGGATTTATGGGTACAGGCTTGTAGGGTCAGTTTGGAATATGTGTTTTAAAAAATGTTTAAAATGTGCCCTGGACTCTGGCTCAGTGGTTAGAGCTTCAACCCATGCACTGAAGGAATCTCGGATTTGATTCCCAGTCAAGGGCACATACCTGGGTTGTAGGTTAGATCCCAGCCCCCATAGGGGTGCAGTCAAAAGATGTGTCTCTTATATCGATATTTTTCTTGCGCGCCTTCCCCCTCCCTCTCCACTAACTCTGAAAATCAGTGAAAAATATCCTTGGGTGAGGATTAAATAAATAAATATTCAAAGTGCTTTTTTCCAGCTATTCCATTCATAGAAAATTATTGCAAGGAAGTATTACAAATGTTGGCAGAGCTTTATTCTAAAAAAGCAGACAAACCAAAACAACAAAATCCTATGGTATTTGCAAATGTTGGCTTGTACTAGAGTCATTAAAAAGTCTTATTTAACAATAAAAGTCTTATTGAAAACCATTTAATCTCAAGGGAAATGTTCATGATATATTAAGTGTGTTCATATAGGGTTTTTAGTGCTGTATTTATATATATAAAAGCCTAAGCAACCATTACAACCGAAGGACTGGAACAACCAGTTGACCAGTCACTGTGATGTGCAATGACCACCAGGGGTCAGATGTTCAACACAGGAGCTGCCCCTGTGGTCAGTGTGCTCACACAGCCAACCTTCCATGGTCCCTCCCCGCAACTGGTGGCTCCAGTTGCCCTGATCAGAACCTCCCACCGCCCCTTCTCCCTGGCCACCAACCTCCTATGGCCCTGATTGGGACTGGGTGAGACACTCCAATCAACCCCTATTGCTGGCCAGGCCCAGGGACCCCACCATGTCCGAATTCGTGCACTGGGCCTCTAGTATTATATAATACACATGTTTCATATTTCCTCAATTCTAAGATTCCATTAATCATGACATATCCATGTAATAATAACTGTTAGGGAAAATAATTCCAGAGGCATTAAGATGAAGACATTAGATTATTTTTAAGATTATGTGATTTGCAAATGACTTAGTCTTTATATCTTTCTGTATCATCAAGAATAACTACAGTGTCCTAGCTGGTTAGCTAGATTAGTGGATAGAACATTGGCCTATGGACTGAAAGGTCCCAGGTTCAATTCTAGCCAAAAGCACATGCCCATGTGGGCCTGATCCCCAGTAAGGGGCATGAAGCAAACAGCTGGTCAGTTATTCTCTCTCACTATTAATGTTTCTATCTGTCTCTCGCTCTCTGAAATCAATCAATAAATCTATATATCTATATCTATATCTATCTATATATATACATATATATATATATATATATATATATATAAAATGACTGTTGAGCATGTATTATTATGATAATTTTCTAGATCCTTAATGTATTTATTTAAATTAATAAGGCAGTTAGTTATAATTCAAGGAGACAGTTTTGAGTTATTGGAAAGAAGCTATTGGAAATATGGATGTTATACTATTTGTCTTGAATCTTACTTTTGAATGTCTAGAAAAGAAATGTATTAATATGTGTTATTTGAATCCCACATGTAATTCTAACATTCCTTTAATGAGAGCTTCTTGTCTTTTTTACCTAAGAGGCTGAAAAGAGTGAAGATTCCTCAGGTGCTGCGGGCCTCTCAGGTTTACATCGCACATACAGCCAGGACTGCAGCTTTAAGAATAGCATGTACCATGTTGGAGATTATGTCTATGTAGAGCCCTCAGAAGCTACCCTACAACCACATATAGTCTGTATTGAGAGACTGTGGGAAGATTCTGCTGGTAAGTTTATTTTAAATTGAAGGGCACATTTGTGAGATATGACTGTTTTACTCCGTGGTACTCAGGGGAGAAAGCTATAATTCACCCATTTTATGTCTTCTAACAATACTTGTTCTACAGTGTATAAAATATAATTAAGCACCCCCTATATGAAAAACATAGGATCTAGCACTATGGAGCAGTGGCACAGTTGAGTCAAAAGAGATGTAACTTTTTGAAATCTAGTTGAGATTATTCATTCAACTGATATTTATTAAAAACACACCATGAGCCGAAACCGGTTTGGCTCAGTGGATAGAGCGTCAGCTTGCGGACTCAAGAGTCCCGGGTTTGATTCCAGTCAAGGGCATGTACCTTGGTTGCGGACACATCCTCAGTAGAGGGTGTGCAAGAGGCAGCTGATCGATGATTCTCTCTCATCGATGTTTCTAACTCTCTATCCCTCTCTCTTCCTCTCTGTAAAAAAAACAATAAAATATATATTTACAAAAAAAAAACAAAAACACATCATGAGCCAAATTCTGTAGGATAAAGAGGTAATATGCAAATTGGCTGTCACTTGGAGTGACACACAAGGTGGGCAGCAGGGGAGGGCAGTTGTGGGTGATAGGCCAGCAGCAGTGGGCAGTTGGGGGCCATCAGGCTAGCAAGGGAGGAAAGTTAGGGGCGACCGGGCCAGCAGGGGAGGGCAGTTGGGGGCAATCAGGCTGGCAAGGGAGGGCAGTTAAGGGTGAGTGGGCCATCCAGGGAGGGCATTTAGGGGCTACCAGGCCAGCAAGGGAGGGCAGTTATGGGCAATTGGGTCAGCAGGGGAATAGTTAAGTGTTAATCAGGCTGGCAGGAAAGTGGTTGGGAACAAGTAGTCCTGGATTGTGAAAGTGATGTCCCAGATTGGAAGAGGGTACAGGCCTGGCTGAGGGACACACCCCCACTCCCAACCCCCACCCCCAGTGCACAAATTTCATGCACCAGGCCTCTACTCACAAATAAAAAATTATTATAGAGAGACATGTGCCTTAGTTTAGAATTTGATTTCAAATAGGCTTCCTAGAACAATTGTCATTAAACTTGAGATGTGGAGAATGAATAGGAGTTATTGAAGCCAAAAGCAGGCAGAAATGTGATCCAGGCATTCTTTCATCTGTTCATCATGTAAAATACTTTTATATTCCTGATCCAGAAAGTCTAGCAGAGTAGAACAGTTCTCATCACCTTCCTCATCCTATGTATTATGTATATTTTAATGAGAGAAAGTAACATTTCTTAGCCTTATTACACTTCATTATTTGAAAGTATTATTTCTTCTAAGATAATAGTATTAAGGAATATTGTCTAAAAAGCAGGATTGGTAGGTTCAGGCCATGGCAGAATGGATGGATTTACTCATTTTGCAAAGAATATGTGATTTCTGTTCATGGTAATTCTCTTTTTTTGTTTTTGAGGCGAAAAATGGTTGTATGGCTGTTGGTTTTATCGGCCAAATGAAACATTCCACCTGGCTACACGAAAATTCCTAGAAAAAGAAGTTTTTAAGAGTGACTATTACAATAAAGTTCCTGTTAGTAAAATTCTAGGAAAATGTGTGGTCATGTTTGTCAAGGTAAGAAATTTATTAGTTCCAAAAGTATAAATCATTCCATGGAAATAAAATTTATAAAAATACAAAATTGATACTTACAAAATTAGGAGCTCTTTTTATTCTGATTGGGGGGAAAATTTTCTTTAAGCTGTGTCTACATAGCTGTATATAAAGGTTTAGGAAGAAATTAACCTGAACATGAAGGTAAAAGACTATTTGCTGCCTACACTATGTAGCTATATGCCATCAGCTTAAATTTTTTTATATTATCAGATTAACTTTTAAGGATAACATTTTCTGAAAGGTCATTATAACCTGCTAGTGGGGTGATAAGATGTATTTTTTGTGTATCTCTCTGATGGAGGCACAGGAATCCTGCCCATAGCTTTAAAGGACATTACAGCTGTATGAAATATTAATATATTTTCCAAAGGAGCAATTGTTAGGCTAAATAAGCTACATATTATGTATTTAATAAAGTCATTCCGAAGCAAGGAAATACTAAATCTCAATTCCTTTACCATTTGTTGTTAACTGTCAGAAAGTCTAAACAGTTTAACTTTTGTTTGTGTTTATTTTTGGTTCATTGGTTTTCAGAAAACTAATTAATTTTATTCTTATATCCTAGGAATACTTTAAATTATGCCCAGAAAACTTTCGAGATGAGGATGTTTTTGTCTGTGAATCACGGTACTCTGCCAAAACCAAATCTTTTAAGAAAATTAAATTGTGGACCATGCCCATCAGTTCTGTTAGGTTTGTCCCTCGGGATGTGCCCTTGCCTGTGGTCCGAGTGGCCTCTGTATTTGCAAATGCAGATAAAGGGGATGATGAAAAAAATGCAGACAACTCAGAAGACTGTCGAACTGAAGACAATTTTAACTTGGAAAAGGTATGTAGATAATAGCCACACACAAATAAAATTACATTTCAAAATAAATAATATAAAACCTTAATCAAGCCCTGGCCAGTGTGGCTCAGTTGGTTGGAGTGTCATCCCGAACACTGAAATGTTGTGGGTTAGTAGATTCCCAGTTAGAACATGTACAAGAGGCAACCAATCCATATTTCTCTCTAAAATCAGTTAACAACCCTGGCTGGTGTGGCTCAGTTGGTTGGAATGTCTTCCTGTGCACCAGAAGGCCTTGGGTTTAATTTCTGGTCAGGAAACATACCTGGGTTTTGGGTTTGATCCTTGATCAGGGTACGTGTGGGAGGTAACCAATTGAAGTATCTCTCTCACATCAATGTTTCTCTCTCTCCTTCACTCCCTCCTCCCATTCCTCCTCTTTTCACCCTCTTTTTTAATTAATTAATTAATTAATTAATTATTAAAAATAAACATCCTCTGGTGAGGATTAAAAAACAAAGTGTGGCTCAATGATTGAGAATTGGCCCATGAACCAAGAGATCACTATCAGTTCCCAGTCGGGCACATTCCTGGATTGTAGGCTCTATCCCCAGTAGAGGCATGCAGGAGGCAGCCAATCAATGTTTCTCTCTCATTGATGTTTCTATCTCTCCCTCTCCCTTCCTCTCTAAAAGTCTATAAATTTTTTTTTTTTTTTTACCCTAGCTGATTTGGCTCAATGGGTAAAGTGTCAGCCCAAGGATTGAAGGGTCCAAGAATTAATTCTGGTCAAGATAACATACCTTGATTTCAGGCTCAATCCCTGACCTCAGTCAGGCCACATGAGGGAGGCAACCAACTGATGTGTCTCTCTCACATCAGTGTTTCTCTCTGTCTCTCCCCCTCTCTTCCACTCTCCTTAAAAATCAATGGAGCCCTAGCCTATTTGGCTCAGTGGATAAAGTGTCGGCCGGTGGACCAAAGAGTCCTGGATTTTATTCTGGCCAAGGGTACGTGCCTCGGTTGCAGGCTCTTCCCCAGCCTGGGTCCTGGTCAGGGCACATGCAGGAGGCAACCAATCAATGTGTTTCTCACATCGTTATTTCTATCTTTCCCTCTCTTTTCCACTCTCTCTGAAGTTCAATGGAAAAATATCCTTGGTTGAGGATATTGGGAAAAAAAATCAACCCTAGCTGGTTTGGCTCAGTAGATGGAACGTCATCCTATGGACTGAAGGGTCCCGGGTTTGATTCTAGTCAAGGGCACATGCTTGGGTTGCAGGCTCAATTCCTAGTAGGGGTTGTGCAGGAGGCAGCCAGTCAATGATTCTCTCATCATTGATGTTTCTGTCTCACTCTCTTTCCTTCCTCTCTGAAATCAATAAAAATATATATTTTTTTAAATCAATGGGAAAATATCCACAAGATTAACAAAAATTTAAAAAATCAATAAAATATTTTTAAACAAAAACAATCAGAAAGAAAGAAACCTATAAAGACAGAAATTAATACTTAGACAATAGAATAATAGAATTTACAAGTTAATCCAAGTGCTAATTCTCTGATAGGTCCAATGAGATAAACTACTAGCCATCCTAATAAAGAAAAAAGGGAATTTTAGATTTCCTTCAGACATTTAAAATGTGGAAGAAATTTAAAGGCTTTTCTATGTTATTGTTAATAAAATTGAAAGCCTGAATAAAATGAATAATTTTGTAGGATAATATAAATTTACTAGAGTAAAATCAACAAGAGATATAACACATAAGTGGACAACAACATGAAGAAATCTTTTAAAATGTCAAAGAACTAACCCTGAGGAGAATTCAGATCAGATAATTCCATGGGTGGATTCTTTTAACCTTTTAAACAACCTATAATTATAACTAGAGGCTCAGTGCATGAAATTCATACATGTGTAGGGTCCCTAGGCCTTTCCAGTCATTAGGGCTGATCAGATTCCCCACCTCCCGGCCTCCTCTTTTCCTCCCTCATTGCCCCCACCACTACCACTGGCCGCCCACCATGTTCTGCACTGCCCCCTGGTGGTCAGTGGACGTCACAGCGAGCAATCAAACTCCCAAGGGGACTTTTCAAAAATTAAATCCAGAATATAAAGGTAGTATTTTAAGTCAGCAGAAGTGGATGAAATCAGATAATATTTACTCTAGTAGATTTGCTCTAGTAAATTTACTCTAGTGAACATTTTTCCATTGATATTTAAATTCAGCAAATTTAAATACTTTATATAATCAAGAAAATTTATAAGTTCCCAGGGTCCTCTTTGTGTATGAATTACTATTTTGTTTAGTTATTTTGATATTGCATGGTCAAGATGAGTCATTTTAGGACCATTTTTAAAGGGTATTTTGAGATCAGAACCCATTCCTAAAATAAAAAAGTGTGGATTTTTTTAAAATTATAGTTTACATACAATATTACATTAGTTTCAAGTGTGCAACGTTGTGATTCCACACTTAGCAGCATGATCACCATGGTAAGTGGAATAACCGGTCACTGCAGTTACTATAGTATTGTTGGCTGTATTTTCTGTGCCGTCGGTTATACCCCATGACTGACTTATTTTATAACTAAAAGTTCATACCTCTTTTTAAGAAATATATATATATTTCTTCATTGATTTCAGAGAGGAAGGGAGAAGGAGATAGAAATATCGATGATGAGAGAGGATCATTGATAGCACACCCCCTACTGGGAATCGAGCCCACAACCCAGGCATGTGCTCTTGACCAGAATCGAACCTGGGACCCTTCATTCTGCAGGCTGATGCTCTATCCACTGAGCCAAGCCAACTAGGGCAGTTTGTACCTCTTAATCCCTTTCACGGTTTCTCTCATACCTGTCATTCATCTCCGGCAACCATCAGTTTGTTTTCTGTGTCCATGAGTCTGTTTTGTTTGGCTTGTTCTGTTCTTTTAGATTCCATATATAAGTGAAATCATATGGTATTTGGCTTTCTCTGACTTATTTCACTTAACATGATACCTCCAGGTCTATTCATGTTGTTGCATAGGACAAGATTTCTTTTTTATGGCTGAGCACTATTTCAATTTGTATATTTGTATGTGTGTGGATGACATTTTTATTCATCTGTCAATGGATACCTAGGTTCCTTTCATGTCTATTTTAAATACCCTGTTTCCCCGAAAATAAGACATGTCTTATATTAATTTTTGCTCCCAAAGATGCGCTAGGTCTTATTTTCAGGGAATGTCTTATTTTTCCATGAAGAAGAATACGGCACACATTTATTGTTAAATGAAAATAAAGGAAATTTATTACCTGTATACAGTACAGTAATTATCAACACAAACCAGACAAACTGTGAATCCTGGGGGCCTTATTTTCGGGGGGGGATGCCTTATATTTCACTCAGAAGAAAACCTGTAAGTAGGTCTTATTTTCGGAGGATGTATATTATTTTCAGGGAAACGCGGTAATGATGCAGGGATGACAGGGGTGTGTGTATCTTTCAGATTAGTGTTTTTGTTTTCTTCATATAGATACCCAGAACTGAAATTGCTATGTTGTATGGTAGTTATATTTTTAATTTTTTTATAACCCTAAATACTGTTTTCCAAGCAGCTACACCAGTTTACAATCCCATCAATAATGCACAAGGGTTTCCTTTTCTCCAAATCTTTGCTAACACTTGTTTACTAGTTGTCTTTTTTACTTGTTTGTTTGTTTTTGTATTGTTAATCCTCATCCATTTTTCCATTGCTTTGTAGAGAGAGTGGAAGGGATGGGGGGAGAAAGCGAAGGAGGAAAAAAACATGGATGTGAGAGAGACAAATCAGTTGGTTGTCTCCCACATGCATCCTGACTTTATTGTGTCATTTAAGCTTCCATACAATTCCATTTGATGAAGACACTAAGGCATAAGAGGTCAAGTAATTTGTTACAACAACCAGGTGATGTACCCTGTAATTTATTTAAAAACAGAATATGTGTTTTTAGGTCATGGGGACTTTGCTAGCCCTTTCTATTTTGGAATAACTCAAAATGATACATTGTAAAACTATTCATGGTTAATGTTAAGAAGTGACCAGCTCAGTAAATGTAGTGAATGGGGAGCTTTTGTAGAATTTACTTCTTATATTTTACTAGAGGCCCGGTGCACGAAATTTGTGCATGGGTAGGGTCCTTAGGTCCGGCCTGTGATCAGAGCAGATCAGGTTCCCAGCCTCTCTGCCCTCTTCTTCCCTCACTCCCTCAGCATTATCCGAGCTGCCCCAGATGGTCAGCACACGTCATAGTGAGCTATCGAAGATCCTGGTCTGCCAGTTGAACTCCCAATCAGACAATTTGCATATTAGCCTTTTATTATATAGGATAATAATGCATTGACTAAGTCCGCTTCTGAATGCTAAGTACTTCCTCGTCAATGCTGTTGTTTGTTTGTTAGTTTGCTACTAGAGGCTATGGGAATAGAAGAAGGATGGAGAGGTGATAAAAGCATCCTCGAGTAACATTTTATGTCAATTAACTTGAAATTTAAAATAGATACAATATTTGGTGAGACTTAGTTTGATTTCAATGACCTAATCTTTTGGTTTCTTTTCTTCATCAAAACTTCTATTGTTATTTTTTCTTTTAGGTTAATTATGAAAGTCTGTTTTTCTTTCTTAACTTCTCTGTTTACTTCTTGATTGTCAACTGCCTATCTTCAACCAGTTTCCTTTACAACAGGAGAAAGAAGATGTCCCTGTGGAAATGCCCAATGGTGAACCAGGCTGCCACTACTTTGAGCAGCTCCGTTACAATGACATGTGGCTGAAGGTTGGGGACTGTGTCTTCATCAAGTCCCATGGCCTGGTTCGCCCTCGTGTGGGCAGGTGAGTATTACTGAAGTAGGGTGGATAAGAATGGGTCTGAGAGATGTTGAGCCAGTAAAAAAAAAAATCATCACTCTTTGGGATGAAGTCAAAAGTCTCTCTCCCAGTAACTTACCCAGCCTTCTCTTACATTGCACTTACCCTGCTTTTGCCATTAGCCATACTTCCTCTTTTATATTCCTCCATGAAATCTTTTTGTTTTTCTTCTGCTACTACCGTATTTGCCGGCGTATAAGACGATTTTTTGGCCCTGAAAAATATGCCTCCAAGTGGGGAGTAGTCTTATACGGCGAGTATATAACAAACTCTGTATTTTTAGTGGAAATGTTAGGGGGTCGTCTTATACGCCCAGTCTCTTATACGCCGTCAAATACAGTATTTACTGAACTTTCAACCCTGAAATCTCTCTGCCCACTTTATATGGTGAACTCCTTCAGCTTACATTTGAAATGGTACTTCTTTAAGGAAACCTTCTGTCTCCTCCAGACGGGGTTAGGTCTCCCTATTACAGCCTCTCAAAGCACCATGAATTTCCTTCTCCTCGGAGCACGTATCACATTACATTATTCTCAGTTTCTATACTGGACTGCAAATTCCTTGAGAGTAGTCATCCTCTCTTTTTGTTCTCCTTTGTATTCACTATTCCAAACATAGTGCATGAAACAAAGTAAGGGCTCAGATATTTGAATGAACAAATAAATGGATGAAATTATAAATAGTTGGATAGCATAAAAACAACAGTAAAGGAGTCAGGGACAGAGCTGGGCAGTTGACAGTACTTAGGAACTAGTTGGTTCCAAGTAGTAAGTGCCTATCAGTTAGATGAGTGGATAAAAAAACTGTGGTATATTTATACCATGGAATACTATGCAGCAGTAAAAAAGAAGAATTTCTTACCCTTTGGACAGCATGGAGGGACCTGGAGAGTATCATGCTAAGTGAAGTTAGTCAGTCAGAGAAAGACAAGTATCACATGATCTTCACTCATATGTGGAATCTAAGTAACAAAATAAACTGATGAATAGAATGGATCCAGAGACATGGAAGCATGGAACAGAGTGTGGAATCTCAGAAGGCTGGATGTGTGGGAAGTAATCAACCAAGAACTTATATGCATATATGCATGTCCATAGCCACAAAAGGGAAGTGAGGACCTGGGGCAGGGGTGGGAGGTCAGTGGGAGAAAGAGGAAGACATATGTAATACTTTCAACAATAAAGATTTATGTAAGTAAATAATAAATAAGAAAGAACGAACAAACGAACTAGTTGGTTCCAAGAGATCTTAGTTTCAAATGATTACCTCTCTGAGTCAGTTTCCTGGTATTTATTTCATCATTCACTATTTATTACACATCCCCATTTGCCAGGGTTTAAGGATACATTAGTGAATAAGACAAATATCCTTAGTCCCATAGATCTTTGTACTAGTGGGAAGACAAACAATAAACATCATGAATAAGTTAAGTATATAGTACATATCATGTTAGAATACTTTTTCCCCCTCAGGTTAATAACCAAATCTTCATTTGTCTTTTTCCAAGTGTCTTCTCATGTGTTTAAATGGGATTGGGGGGGGTCAAAGAAATTCTCTTACCAAAATAACCAGTGAAACTTCTCTACATACTAATTTTTGATTAATGGAATTTTTGTTAGATTAATCCTTCAAGAATGAAACTTATTAGAATTTTATGTTAATGAAATTTCTCCTTTTTTCACCACCCAAGAATTGAAAAGGTATGGGTTCGAGACGGAGCTGCATATTTTTATGGCCCCATCTTCATTCACCCAGAAGAGACAGAACATGAGCCCACAAAAATGTTCTATAAAAAAGAAGTGTTTCTAAGTAATCTGGAAGAAACCTGCCCCATGACTTGTATTCTGGGTAGGTATATATGCCATTTCATTTAATTACATGCATTCCACAACAATCAATTAAATGCTTCCGTTCTAGGTGCTAGGTATACAGCAATAAACAAACAAAAGTGTCTGCTGTTTTAAAGACTTATGATAGGGCAGAGGTGGGGGATTCAGTAAATTAAAATTAAATATATAGAACCTCAGCTACTTATCCTATCTAATAAAGAGGGAGTATCCTAATTGAACCCTACACCATCACAAAGATGGTGGCACCCACTACCAATAAGGAGGGAATATGTTAATTGACTTCCACACCCTCAAAGATGGCAGTGCCCACACCAATAAGGAGGGGATATGCTAATTGACTGTCATGCCCTCAAAGATGGCAGCACCCACAGCCAATAAGGAGGTAATATGCTAATTGCTGCTATGCCCTCAAAGATGGCAGTGCCCCACTGGGGTGGCAGGTGTGCGGCAAGCCTGTCCTTGCCACACGCCTGCCTCAGGAATCCCCCAGCCGCCCAGGGCCATCCAAGGCTTGCGCTGCCGGCAGTGGCAGCAGCAGATGTGTGATGGGGCATCTCCTTCCTCTGATTGCCAAGTTGCCTCCCACCCTTGAGGGTTCCCGGACTGTGAGAGGGGGCAGGCCAAGCTGAGGGACCCTCCAGTGCATGAATTTTCATGCACCGGGCCTCTAGTTAGGGCAATAAATTAGAATAAAGCAGAGGAAGGAAGATAGAGATTCATGTTGCTGGCCAGTCCTGCTTTAGTTAATGTGGTCATCAGAAGCCTCTCTGATAAGTGACATGTGAACAGAGTTCTAAAGGAAATGAGGAAGAAAACCATTTGACTATCCAAGATTTTACTCCTTTTAGGCACAGCAAACACCAAATCCAAATACCTTAAGGTAGAGTATCTGGGCTTGTTTGAGACACAATAAGCAAGCTGGGTGGCTGGAGTAGGAAGGGGGTGTGGTAGGGAATCAGCCCTCTGAGGTGGCTTGGCACCCAATCATGGTAGGTCTTGTAGACAGTGCAGAGATTGAGTTTGGAGCAGATAGGAAGTCCTGTGAGGGATCTGAGCAGACAGGCAGGATGATCCCACATATGCCTAAATGGAATCACTTGCTTTGGATTGGAGAGTATGTTGTAAGAATAAAGTGGGAAGCAGGAAGAGCAGTTAAAAGATTTTTACGCCGAAACCAGTTTGGCTCAATGGATAGAGCGTCGGCCTGGAGACTGAAAGGTCCCGGGTTCGATTCGAGTCAAGGGCATGTGTGCAAGAGCAGCTGATCGATGATTCTCTCTCATCGATATTTCTAACCCTCTATCCCTCTCTTTCTCTCTGTAAGAAATCAATAAGATATATTTTTTTAAAAAGATTTTTACAGTCTCTGTTGGACTTAACCCTAGTTATTGTCTCCATTCCAGAAATATGAAGGACTCATAATTTGGTTTCTGTTCCATCTTCCTGAGTATATATCAACTGCAATTTAATTTTTTTTAATGTAAAACAATTTTTTTAATGTAAATTTTTTTCAATGTAAAATAAATAAATAAAACCATGGGGGGAAAAGATACTATGTTAAAGTATGTTAAAGTAACATTCTGCTTTTCATATCTAGATATATACATCACATATTGCCATCATTTCAGCTAGATTGTTTTTGGTACTGTGGGTTTTTCATTATTGGGTGTGGAAAAAGATTTCTGAATGGCCTGATGATTCAACGCATTCTCTTCTTTCCACTCTGCAGAGAGGGACTCTGCAAAGGCTAGCAAAGTTATTATATCCTTCTTGAGTTTCTTCAGCAGAGGATGTCTTCCTTGTAACTTGTGGTTCATTCTAAAGCAGTGCACTAGAGCCTTACTCCCTACTGTAAACCCAGCCTGCGGTCAAAGGAACCATAGCAAAGATGAGACTAAAGTTTTCTTTAGCTAGAGCAACCACATATCTTATTGTTTTTTAGTGATTTTCTTAGTGGCTAATCTGGAGATTACATCTTAAATTTATGACAGTCTAGTTTGAATTAATACTTAGTGTTGTTACTATACAAACACTATTCTCTACAGCTCCATTTCTCTCCATTTGTTGTCAGAAATAACCTTTTTAAACTTTGCGTGTACCTTAACATAGTATCTTTCTTCCCCATGGTTTTATTTATTTTACATTTTTAAAAATTCAATTGCAGTTGATATACAATATTACATTAGTTTCAGATGTTACATCCCAGTAAATACATATTATATAACTTACTAAGTGATTATTCTGATAAATTTAATACCCATCTGACACCATACAGTTATTACAATATTATTAATTATATTTCCTGTATTGTATTTTATATTCACATGACTATTCTGTAACTACCAATTTATACTTTTTTTAATATTTTATTTTTAAAATATATTTTGTTGATTTTTTTTTTTTTACAGAGAGGAAGGGAGAGAGATAGAGAGTCAGAAACACTGATGAGAGAGAAACATCAATCAGTTGCCTCCTGCACAACACCCCTTACTGGGGATTCGCCCGCAACCAAGGTACATACCCTTGACTGGAATCGAACCTGGGACCCTTCAGTCCACAGACTGACGCTCTGTCCACTGAGCCAAACCAGTTTCGGTTGGATGCTTGTGATTTTAATATCACATCTTTGAAACTATTGCCTAATAAAAGGTCACAAAGATTTATATCTATATGTTATATTAAGAGGGTTTATTTAAAAATATATTTTATTTATTGATTTTTTTTATAGAGAGGAAGGGAGAGGAATAGAGAGTCAGAAACATTGATGAGAGAGAATCATCGATCAGCTGCCTCTTGCACACCCCCTACTGGGGATGTGTCCACAACCAAGGTACATGCCCTTGACGGGAATTGAACCTGGGACCTTTCAGTCTGCTGGGCCAATGCTCTATCCACTGAGCCAAACCGGTTAGGGCTTTATTGAGAGTTTTTAAGAGTTGTAGCTTTTATATATAGATCTTTGATGCATCTTGAGTTAATTTTTGTACATGGTATGAAGTCGGTTTCACACTCAGTCCTTTCGCATATGGAAGTCCAATTGTCCCGGTGCTCTCTGTTGAAGAGACCGTTCTTTCCCAGTGAATTGTCTTAGCACCCTTGTCTATCAATTTAATTGTATCAGTTTATTTCTATACTTTGTTCTATTCCATTGATCTACATGTTTATCCTTATGATTGTGTATACCCTTTAAATCTTCTGACTTTTGAATCAGATCATTGTATTAATTCAAAAATAATAAAAATTGAAAATAATTGTTAGCTATGACCACAGTGTACTCTGACTTCTCTCCAATTTGCTCTTTCAGGAAAGTGTGCTGTGTTGTCATTCAAGGACTTCCTCTCCTGCAGACCAACTGAAATACCAGAAAATGACGTTTTGCTTTGTGAAAGCCGCTACAACGAGAGTGACAAGCAGATGAAGAAATTCAAGGGACTGAAGAGGTTTTCACTCTCTGCTAAAGTGGTAGATGATGAAATTTATTACTTCAGGTAAAGCATGAAAAACTAAGGAAGATAGAACACTTTCTTAATAGTAAAACTGATATCAAAGTAGTATAGTGCAGGGTGTTTTTTGGTTTGTTTTTAAAATTTGTTTTAAACTAGATCAGTATACATTTTAAATAGAAAATATTAAGTACTTGTTAAAGATTTTTTATTTAATCCTCACCCCAGAGTGAGGATATTTTTTCAGTTGATTTTTAAAAATATATTTTTATTGATTTTAGAGAGGAAAGGAGAGGGGGACAGAGATAGAAACATCAATGATGAGAGAGAATCATTGATTGGCTGCCTCCCGCATATCCCATACTGGGGATCGAGCCAGGCTCCACTGATTTTTATTTTTTTTTTTTATTTTTTTTTTTTATTTTTTTTTTTAAATAAATCTTTATTGCTCAGATTATTACAATTGTTTCTCCTTTTTCTCCCCCATAGCTCCCTTCCACCCGATTCCCACCCCACCCTCTGCCCTTACCCCCTCCCCCATCATTGTCCTCATCCATAGGTTATACAATTTTAATCCAGTCTCTTTCTGCACCCCACACCCCTTCACCCTGATAATTTTCTATCCACTCCCTTTCTTTGCCCCTAATTCTATTATATTCACCAGTTTATTCTATTCCTTTAATTCACTTGACCTTCTTCCTCTTCTTAAGTAATACCTTTCAGCATTTCATATAATACTGGTTTGGTGGTGATGAACTCCTTTAGCTTTTTCTTATCTGTGAAGCTCTTTATCTGCCCTTCAATTCTGAATGATAACTTTGCTGGATACAGTAATCTTGGTTGTAGGTTCTCCCTATTCATCACTTTGAATATTTCTTGCCACTCCCTTCTGGCCTGCATGGTTTCTGTTGAGAAATCAGCTGATAGTCGTATGGGTGCTCCCTTATAGGTAACCAACTGCTTTTCTCTTGCTGCTTGTAAGATCCTCTTTTTGTCTTTTACCCTTGGCATATTGATGATGATGTGTCGAGAAGAATTTTTCTTTGGATTCCTCTTGTTTGGGGTTCTGTAGGCTTCCTGTACTTGTAAGTCTATTTCTTTCACCAGGTGAGGGAAGTTTTCTGATATTATTTCTTCAAATATGTTTTCAGTATTTTGCACTCCCTCTTCTTCTGGCACCCCCATAATTCTGATGTTGGTGCGCTTGCAGTTGTCCCAGAGGCTCCTTACACTATCTTCAATTTTCTGGATCCTCTTTTCTTCTTCCTTCTCCAAAGGAGTGTCTTTTGGCTCTTTGATCTGATTCTTGTGTTCTTCCATTCTGCTGTTGGATCTCTGCATAATATTTTCCAATTTAGTCAGTTTATCTATACTTTTTAGTTGGGTCTCATGGAGTTTATCGAGCTTTTCTAGGATATTGTTGCATAACCTTAGAACCGTAGTTCTGAACTCTATATCCTCCATCTCTTTTGTTTGAGATCTGTTTCCTTGTCTCGGCATTATCACTATTTTTCAGAGTTGGTAGGATGGCTTTGTGTGTTTGGTGTCCTATATAGCACAGTGGATCAACCTCCTCAGTTACCTGAGGTAGACACTCTTGGTGATCCCCTTTGTGGACTGCGTGCACAGCTTTGTTGTAGCTAAGTCTCTATTGTTGTGAATTGACCTTCAGGCCAATTGGATGTGTGTATCAGCTGTGTCTACTCTGGGATAACTTCTGTATTGGAGACAGTCTTATAGGATCAGACTTGAAAAACTGCAGAAGCCTCTGCTCAGCTTGGATGGGGTGGAGTCTCAGGGCTGAAGGCTTCTGCCCTGCCCTTGTGCGCTCGCCTGAGTTTCCGCCTGACCGGCCCAGGTTCCCCAAGCAAGAGCGTGGGTGCCGCAGGGGCTCACCCGGACTTGGGCTGGTCTCTGTAGTCTGGAGCTTCTGACTCCTTCCGCTACAGAGAGGCCGCCATCTTGTACATAGAGGCAGCGGCAGCCTCCGTGGTCAGACTGGAGCTTCTGACTCCTTCCGCTACGGAGAGGCTGCCACCTTGTACAGAGAGGCGGCGGCAGCCTCCGCGGTCAGACCTGGAGCTTCTGGCTCCTTCCGCTCCGGAGGGGCGGCGGTCAGGCCTCAGCGCGTACTTGCTCACGCGCGCGAGTCTGTAGACCCTGCCGGCTGCGACTGCGACTCCCGGTCCCCGGTCTCTGAGTCTCTGAGTCTCTGGGTGCCTTTCTCTGCAGTCCAGACGCCACCCGTATGAGCCTGGGACCACGGAATTTCAGCCGGGGCTGGGTTCAGTGCAGTCGGAAAGGGTTCCGTGCAATCGGGGATTCCTCCCCTCCCACCGCCAGGCAGGTATTCGGCGGCCGCGTGCGCGAGCGTCTCCCTACCTCAGTGCTTTTCGGCTCCCAGTCCGATCCGTGAGCCTCTCTCTTTCTTTCTAGTTGTAGCTATTCCACTCCGCCAGCTTTCCTGACGTTTTGGTGAAGTCCTTTTTGATTTTAGTTGTTTTTTTAATTAAATTGTTGATGAGGCGGCAGCTTAGGAGACTGCCTAGGCCGCCATCTTGGATGTTCTCCCGGCTCCACTGATTTTTAAAGAGCGTGGAAGGGAGAGGAGGGGAGAAAGAAATAACAACATGGGACACACACATCAAATGGTTGCCTCCCTGAACCCTATTCGGGGCCAGGAATTGAACCTGCAACTGAGGTATATGCCCTTGATGGGGAATCGAGCCCACAACCCTTTGGTCTGTGGACCCACACTCTTAACCACTGAGCAAAACCAGCTAGGGCTAGTTAAAGATTAAAAGAAATCCTCATAATCTGCTGAGATGTGGTAACTGCTCTAATGGTGCCTGTTGGCCTAAACTCCAGTAATTATAATGTGGAGGCAGAAATCTTTGGTTCTGGTTCATAGTCTGTTAAGATTGCACGGTTCACAAATTTCAAAAATTATTTTCAGCCAAAACCAGTTTGGCTTAGTGGATAGAGCATCGGTCTGTGGACTGAAAGGTCCCAGGTTCGATTCCGGTCAGGGGCATGTACATTGGTTGCAGGTACATCCCCGGTGGGGGGTGTGCGGGAGGCAGCTGGTCGATGTTTCTCTCTCATTGACGTTTCTACCTCTCTATCCTTCTTCCTTCCTCTCTGTGGAAAATCAATAAAATATATTTTTTTTAAAATTATTTTCACTATATAGGCAACTAGATCCCAACTTTAGACCTAGTACTTTTGTGGGTATTCAGTAAAATCATTTAAAAACAAACATCTGGCCCTAGCCGGTTTGGCTTAGTGGATAAAGTGTCGGCCTGTGGACTGAAGGGTCCCAGGTTCGATTCCGGTCAAGGGCATGTGCCCAGGTTGCAGGCTTGATCCCCAGTAGGGGGCATGCAAGAGTTAGCCAATCAGTGATTCTCTCTCATTGATTTTTCTATCTCTCTCTACCTCTCCCTTCCTCTCCGAAATCTAGATAGATAGATAGATAGATAGATAGATAGATAGATAGGTAGAATTTAAAGCATCTATAAGTAGGTATGACTTTATAAATATACATTTAAGTTGTTTTCCTTGCTGACTTAAAGTGTACATTGCAGATTGCAGGCAGTGATTTCTAGACATTAAGGCAGAACACTTGCTTTCTGACTGGTTCTGGAGTTTTGTTACCTGATTTTCTTTTTATGTCACTTCTTTTAGAAAACCAATTGTTCCTCAGAAGGAGCCTTCACCTTTGTTGGAAAAGAAGATCCAGTTACTAGAAGCGAAATTTGCTGAATTAGAAGGTGGAGATGATGATATCGAAGAGATGGGAGAAGAGGATAGTGAGGTCATTGAGCCTCCTTCTCTGCCTCAACTTCAGACCCCCTTGTCCAGTGAGCTGGATCTCATGCCGTACACACCCCCACAGGTGAAGGTGACAAGTTCCTGTTACTTGTCTTATTCCCAGCTTTGGTTTGCTGCAGACTCAAACCAAAGTAAGGAGATGTCCAGCTCCTGTATATGTGAGTTTCAACTTAGAATTTTGCAGGAAGAAACAGATTTCTTTTTCTCAACGTCATTAATTATTTAAAGTTTAATTTTTTTTTCATACATTGCTGCTTTTAATGGCAAGTTTAGTTAGAAAGTTCTCCTTGCCTTGTGTTGAAGAAAAGCAGCGAGGAACAGCATCATCCTGGTACTCTTATCTTTTATTTCCTCTATCTTTTTAGTTTCTTCTTTAGGACCTCATTTTTTTGGTTGAGGTGATCCCTGTTGGTGTTTTTTTTCTCATTCAGAATTTTCTCAAGACTTAATTATGAGGTCACCATTACAGATTACGGTCATGGAATTCAGTGAAATTTCCATTTATTTGTTATATGGTAAGAGGCAAGGGAGAGCTGTGTTTTAACCAAGGAAATGGCTTTCAATAAACTGACCATGTTTATAAAATAGTAACTATTGAATCAAAAGTTCCTGGCTTCCAGAAACTTTGAGCAGTTAGCCAAATATGATGTTCTGATGCACTCTAAGAGCTTTCTGTCTTACAGTCCACCCCAAAGTCTGCCAAAGGCAGTTCAAAGAAGGAAAGCTCCAAACGGAAAATCAACATGAGCGGCTACATCCTGTTCAGCAGTGAGATGAGAGCTGTGATTAAGGCCCAGCATCCAGACTACTCTTTTGGGGAGCTCAGCCGACTGGTGGGGACAGAATGGAGAAATCTTGAGACAGCCAAGAAAGCAGAATATGAAGGTAAATAGAGACGAGGCACAACTGTCTCAGCTTTCTAAGCAAGGGGATGTTTTCAGGAATGCATGTGCATAGACGGGTTTTAATCTCTTATTCTTACCACTTGTACATGAACATTGTGCTGAAGACTGTCTCAAATGGCTCCCATCCAGCAATCGAAATACCAGCCTTGTCCTGACTGAGCAAGCACTGCCCCTGACTTGGCCTCTGATCCTGAGGTTTTTTGTTGTTGTTGTTTTTAAATCTCTCAAATCAATATTTTGTTATTAAAAATTGCATGATTTTATTCTTTCATTGAGTCCTGTGAGCATACATGTTAAGCTGGGGAATGATTGTACAAGGATATTAAATACAATTTTGCCTAAAATTTATGTGAAAGTGGGCTTTCAGTATCAGTGGTCTTCTATTATGACTCTGGATAAGCCATATGTTTAAACTTCATCCTGAAGCTTGGCTGAAGCACTTGCTTTCCTAGGCTAGTCCTGGCCTGTGCTGTGTCTGCATTTATAGTTACTTTTAAGGCTCTTGGGATCTCTGTGATAAAGCTCATCTGCCTTCATACTCTATAATGAATTCATTTTGGGCCATGAGCTATATCATTTAAGGATTTGGTGATTCTTAGCCATTAGGGATAAAATACTTGTGAGAATTTTTTTATTTGTTTTCCCGTACGTTTTTATTAGTCAATCCTTTAATAAAGAAATAAGTAGTGAACATTAGATTAGGCAGGACTGTTGCCCTTAGAACTGTATTATTTCCATTTGGAATTACATGTAATGGTTTATTTTGCCAGTTTAGAGCCATCTCTCAGTGGTTGAACATAGTGGTCCACTGTTGCTCTGCTTGGCCAATTCCTAATCCATTATTTTTCATAAAACATAAATTAGTTGTTAAGACTGTCTCCTTTATTTTAAAAATATATTTTATTGATTTTTTTACAGAGAGGAAGGGAGAGAGATAGAGAGTTAGAAATATAGATGAGAGAGAAACATTGATCAGCTGCCTCCTGCACATTCCCTACTGGGGATGTGCCCGTAACCTGGCCTTGACCAGAATCGAACTTGGGACCTTTCAGTCCACAGGCCGACGCTCTGTGCACTGAGCCAAACTGATTAGGGCAAGACTGCTTCCTTTATTAAAGTTTATGGAGTTTCCAAAAATTAAAGGGCTCTTTTTTTAAAAAAAGATTTCTTTTCAGTTATTATAATTGTTTATTATAAAATTACCTGACAGGCTTCTTCAAAGATCTTCTGCAGAAACCTAATCCTACAAGATGCTCAACTAAAAAGCACTTGTGGTAACATTAGTTGAGAAGCACTCCAGACATTTTTTCTCTTAAGACATTTTTTTTCTCTTGGCAACTTATAGTGCCTATTCTTAGGTTAAAATATTTAAGACCTACAGTAAAGAACCTGTGTGTTTTTTTTCACCTGGCATTTTCTGAAACGTGGCCAAGTATTCAGATATTACCTGTTAATATCCTAAAGAACTAATATTTTATAGAATATACTTTGAGAAACCCTAGTCAGTTTTGCAAGAACCTAGAACTTTGGAGAGCTTTGGTATTTCTGACCTTAGTAAAGGTTAAAACCAAATATATCACTCAGTTGGAAAAGTGTTGGAATGAAGCTAATACTACATTGCTGCTTACTTAAATTGTGAATGAGAGAGGAAAGTGTCTGGAGATACTGTAAAAGTAAAAACGCTGGAGCAGGGCTGAAAAGAGGAAGAAATGATAGCTCCTGGGACATCATGCCAAAATTAAAGGGTGGCTGAGATTCATGAGAACCAAGTGAGAGTGAGTTATGAAACTCAGCAATGTCTGTATGAGACACAGAAACTGAACTTTTGTTTTGACTCATTGAATTCAAAACCAAAGTTTGGAGTTTAGCTGGGTTCACTTAATAACTTCCTTTTCTAAGACAGCCCAAGTGGGCTTTCCCTAGAAAGAGCCAACAGTAGCCAGTCTTGTATTTGACCCACAGGCCTGAATTTTTCTATTTTCAGCTCCATTTCTAAAATGCTCTCCCATTTTACTGTATCACTTGTATAATGAAAATACTAGAATTTAATGTGCAGGGTCTAGATCACTGATAGCTCAAGGAAATAAATAGGTTGTTTAAATGGCCTTTATCCCTCACGTTCATTGTACAGAGGATCTGTAAACTGGGACAGTATTAGTGAGTGATGGCAAGTTTATGCATGCAACTGTGTCAAAGCTGAAGAAGATTTGATTAGTTGGATTTTCACATTCTTACATAAAGGGGGATTGGAGCTATTGCTTCTTGACTCTTTTAAAGCCATGTGACCTCGAATTATTTTTCCCCTCTATAGATCAGCCAGTGGTAGGCCTTCTGAATTCCATGTTGGAGGGTCAATGTGTAGTAGTTGGAGTGTGATACTGGGAGTCGGGGCCACAGGTTGCTGGTTCTCTCTGTGTCTTTGGACAAGTCACTGCCTGTCTTCCAGCCTCAGTTTGCCCAGATGAAGAGTGGGATAGATTGCTTATTTATGAATGGTGAAGCAAAATAAACCCTGTATTGTGGGAGCTTTGGGAATACACGGTTCTAGAGTTACCTAGTAAGGGTCCAGCCTATTAGCTCTCAAAAACATGGAATGTGATCAATGGGGCTACAGGCTATGGAGGTTAAGGCTCACAGGAGTGAGGGATATAGGAAGGTGTGTTCCAGAGCCCAGAACTGGCACAAGCAAATGCTCCTCTTGCATTTCAGATGAAATAATAGTGAATTCTGGGACTTTTGTTTATGTAGGATGATTTATTTCAGTATTGAACTGCTCAGCTTCAGGAAACCTGGTTCTGTCACTATTGTCCATTGCTTCATATGTGTATATATAATTCTCTTCTTTTGATGACAATAGCCTGGAGTATCATGGGTTTTTTTTTTCCCTTGGGGGTTTATTAAACATGACCTCTTTACTTCGTTAGAATGTAGAAATTAGCATTTAATGTCTCTAAAACCTTGTGGAGAGGCAGTGAGGTACTTTTCCCTTACAGAGTTAATTTTCTTCAGCTGCTAAAATCTCATAACACTAATAACAAGAGTCCTCAAATCTTAATAAAATTGGGTGCAAGGAGTCAGGAAAATATAGTAAGTAACAATTGTGCCAAAAATTATAATGGGCCATGGAATTGCTTCACGTTGAAATTATAAATAATTTGCAATGCTTTTAATACTAGAATAATGGTAGTGCTTCTCATCTTCAGGGTGCCTTGTGAGATTAACCACGTTGGTTACGCTGGTGACGTGTTTAAATAAAACCTGTGCTTTCTGAATGTGTGTTGCAGTCTTAACATTCTTGAAATCTTTGCAGACCAGTTCTCAAGATGGGATAGGAAAGCTGGACTCTAGTTAACCAAGTGAAATCGGCCCGAATCCTCCTGTGTTGAGACTAGTCATCTACTGTTCCTTCCATTGAGACAGAACTGTTGCCTGTGTTTTTATTAGTCCTGTTGAATGCAATGGATGGTATTTTGAATTCCTGGGTTAAAAACAGAATTGAAAATCTGAAATGCCTTTACAGAGCGGGCAGCTAAAGTTGCTGAGCAGCAGGAGAGAGAGCGAGCAGCACAGCAACAGCAGCCGAGTGCTTCTCCCCGAGCAGGCACCCCTGTGGGGGCTCTCATGGGGGTGGTGCCACCACCAACACCAATGGGGATGCTCAATCAGCAGTTGACACCTGTTGCAGGTAAAAACAGGAGCTAAGACCATTTTTTTTCCACTTTAAGAAATTCCTTCATTTTTTTTTTTTTTTCTCCAATGAGGAGTAGGCCACAGTCTCTAGGCTGTCCTATGAGAGACTCAAAGTTTGAAGTCATCCATGTTGTCCTTACATTGCCTTTCCCATATGGGCAATGCCTCCCCTCTGCCCCAGAAATGGGCCCTGGGCCCAGTCCTGGGAATTGGTAGGGAGCAGCTCTTCCCTAGCTGTGGGCCTAGCCTAGCGCTCTTCTCCACCCCAGACTGCTCTTGATAGAGCATTATAGCAGAAAACATAAATAGACCCTGAATTCTCTTCTGGAGAGACATCCAAGAGAAAACACAAAACTGTTCTTTAGGTGATGTTGACTTTTCCATCTCATTCCAGTATTCAGTTTGCCTTGTTCTGCTGCAGCCATCCTTTAAAAGACTGATCATTTAAAAGGATTTTTGACAATGAATTATAAATCCTTTTTTGGTCACCAGTGTGCATGACTGCTAAGTGAAATACAAAGTCCTTATTCAATTCATTGTGCCCACTCTGTAATGCTTTTCTATTTAATTACATTAAACTGCATTTTCTGTTAGTATCCCAGTCACATATTTAAAAAAGAAAGAAGAAAGAAAGGAAATGATGAATGTGGTTTGTCTGTGTGTGTTGTCTCTGGATCTGGTAGCCATAGCAAATTTGGCTCATCTAGAATTGGATATCGTTGTCTGACAAGCCTCCAACAAGAAGCCTGCAGACCGCTTCTTGGGTCCCTTCTTCCTGATTTCTCTAAACCCGGTGAGGTCTGTACAAGCCCCCTTTCTCCTTAAGCAGAAGCATTCTGACCTCCTTTCCAAGGAAGTCGAAGACAGTCTTGTTCAAGGCAGGTTCCATTGAGATGCTGTTTTTGTTCTTGTTTTTGCTTTTTTTGTATTTGCTTTTTGAGGAAGAGTAGCATGAGCTTACTTTTCCATTGTTGCTCCTACCTTTCATGATGGCAAGTTCTCAAATGCCTGTCGCTGAACTAGCATTTGCACTCGCCAAAGCACATCTGAATCATGGCTGTTCAGTACTTTCAGTGTAACTGATGTTGATCTAACAAATCTTGTAATTGCCTGCTCTATTCCATGGCCCATTTTGGTTAATGGGGTTCCAAAGGTTTTAGAAATCAGGCCTCAAACATGGGGACCTTGAAAGTTAGAATTCTCTTATTGACATCCTATTTTGTTCTATTTGATGTGTGATATTGTAGCACTGTGCCCTTGACTAAAAAGCTCAGGGACACATTAACTAAATGAATTAAAACAGCTAAAAACATTTAAAAAAAAAAAAAAAAGCGGGGGTTGGGGGACAAAACCAGCAGCTGCAGCATTTTAGCTCCCTGTTGGGGAATAACATCACAGAGCTGAGGGTGAGGAGGAGGGGGCCACCCTTAGAAAGCCCCTGTTCCGTTGTTCCGTGTGTACTGCCCAGACTTGTGGGCCATGGGAGTGAAGGGCAAGCATTCTCTACAGGAACCAGTCTGCAGGGGGAACTTTGCAGCTACAGGGTGATCTTCCGTGGGTTTACAGCTGGCATAGGGCCTAAGTCTTAGCCTGGTTACTGTCTGAGACCAGCTTTGCTTACAAGCATTGAAGCTCATTTGAACACATGTGACTGGGATAATAAATGCCAAAGTACAGTTTAATGAAGACAAGCGTCATGTCTCTCAGTTCTTAATTTCTTCAACTTCAGCCCGTGAAGGGTGGTGCGTTCAGATGGGCTTTTGTAATTGAAAGCAAAGTCTCCTAACATTCTTAAATTCCCTAAAAGCTGTATCTGGTGGTGGTGTTAAAAGGCAGTTTGGCAACATTGGATCTCCTCATGTTTAAGGTGATGGTGTCTGTTCAAAGTAGTTTTTACTCTCTGAACTCTCATTTTTTAAAACAAACTCATGATCCTATTTCATGTATATAAGTATTATTTTAAATGTGTTTTATTGGTTCATATAATTGTACTTTTTCAGTCAGCTTAGATGTAACTCATGGTGCAGGCTGAATCTAAGAATTATCAGTAATTTTATAGCTTTAAGAGACTAAGCTTTTATAAATAAATACCTTTCAAATAATTCTTTAGGGAAAGTCAAAGAGTAAAATTCTTAGAATCTGGAGTTTTCCACTATTTCCCCGAGTCTCTCTACAGATTCTTTATAAAAATGAGGTTTGGCACCAGTCCCTCAACCCTCCCTTTGTGCAAGAAGTTGTGGCCAAAGCTGATTGCATTTTGGGGGGAAGTATTATGCTTTGTTCATTGTGATCATTTCAAATCCTAGAGAAGTCAAGTTGTTTTTCTTGCTTAAAAAAATGTGTGGCTTCAAAGGTCTTTTGATAGGTGAGTCTTTTGACATTTTGAAATTATTTTCTTCCTTTCACTCCTTTTGCCAAAAATACTTGTTTCTTGAAACTCTTCCTTAGCCAGCAGAAAATATTTTGTCATGTGAAGATGCACTTTGAAAATAAAGGAGTAAAAGACTCTTCACAGAAATTCTGTACCACATTTAAAATGCTCCCTGTTCAATGAAGGTTTATGTGAGTTCATCTGTGAGCGTGGAGGCAATGATGACAATTGGCATTTTCTCATATCAGCAGAGCCTGATTCTCCAGCCTTCCCCCCTAAGATCTGCGTGCAGGCTTTGAGTGACCTGGGCTTCGGTTGACTTGGGAGGGTTTAGTTTTGATTTTTATTTTAACTTGTTTGAGATTTAAAAATGAAATATCAAGACATTGTGATCACTCTTAGTGGTTTGTCAGTCAAGCTCTAGCATGATCCATTCTTAGCAACAGTGGTGAGGCTAGAAGGGAGGAGGAGTGGATGAAAAATTCTGGCCATCCTCCCACAAGCTGGAGAACCATGCTTTGTGATCAGGGCTGTGCACCTCATTTCCCTCCATTCCAGTTTCCCCCCGTGTGTACCCATGACAGGCATATGAGTGTGGGCAGAGTGGAATGATGGGGTTTTTACTGTTCAATTAGAATCACAGTCGCAGAACTGGTCATTCTGAATAGCTTGCAATAATCATGACCTTGGGAAAGCTGTTACTGGAACTCCTCTTTATTTTTACCTGAAAACATGCAGTATATTTATCCCAGGAAAAACAACTACAAGTAATAATATACTAAGTACTAATTCATCCAGAAATGTTGGGTTTCATATTTATAACTTTTTATTTTGTTCATTTTTGCAACAAAATAATTGCACTAATTGCTGTTGTATCATGCAGTACTAAGGGTGCTTTATTCATTAGTAGTGCATGTGGGAGGTTTGTTATTACTTAGCTCATGTTGCATGTTAATGATGCATGTCTGAAATTTATTGTGTCCTTCAAGGCATGATGGGTGGCTATCCGCCAGGCCTTCCACCTTTGCAGGGCCCAGTTGATGGCCTTGTTAGCATGGGCAGCATGCAGCCACTTCACCCTGGGGGGCCTCCACCCCACCATCTTCCGCCAGGTGTGCCCGGCCTCCCGGGCATCCCACCACCGGGTAAGAACTTCATCCTCATTCACTCATTAATCTCATCTTTATGTTCTTTTTCCTCCCTCCACCAGTTGTTTGTTTTAGGAGGCACTTCCCTGCCCTTTATGAGCAGGCCTTCCCACACTGAGAACCCTAGAGATGTCAGCAGCCGGGCCTGTCCTGTGTGTAGAGCAGCAGCACAGGGCATGGCAGAAACCAGATTTAGCAGACACAGGGCAGGAGGCAAACTCTAAAATCACACAATTTAGTGTGCTAAAAAACTCAGACACAGCCTAGAAAGTTGTGCCCTCTTTATGAGTGAATAAAATTTATCAAATTGCTAGCTGAGAGTCACTAAAAGCACTTTTTGCTCCAGAGTGCATTACTTCCTCTGATTCAGTTCCTATCTTACAGGATCTTGTATAGGGTCCCTACTGTATCTCTTGCTTCTCAATTAGCACTTCCAAGGAATTGAAGTCACTAATGTTGAACTTGTCAGAAATCCTTCCGTCAGTCCTTTTAGGAACAAAACAGGGAGGGAACAAATTTGCACTGAACTGGTTTTCTGTATCTGAGTTCCCTAAGAAGCATGACATAACATGTTAAAAAACAACATAGTCCACTCTACTAACTGTAGACACTGGTTCGTCTGTGGACAGAAGCTCAGAAGTTATTTTACATAGAAACATATAAATGAAATCCAGCTTTAGCTACAGTGTAACTTTATAATTAATTAGTAAGTTGAAAGTTTATTATGAAAGGAAAATCACAAGTTCCCGTATTAATTGTCACATTCAAAAGAACTGACCCTTAGCTAAAATCTGGTTGGAGGGATTGTGATTTTAACACAACTTGGAATTCATTTGGTCCATTATCCAAAATAAAAGCTAAAGGCTCAGCCCAGATGATAAAATGTAACATTAGATTTTCTTACACCAGTATTGGACCTACCGATCATAGGGTTATAAAGATTTCCAAAGGATGCTTCAGAGGGCACACCCAGCAGTGTGCAGGGTGAGTAAACACGATGGCTTGGTCTAGAGCCTCCCGTCACACTCTTATTACTAGAGAATGGTCATAGCTCCACAAAAGTGTGTGATCCAGATGTGTCCAAAGCAGGGAATATTTGTGGGAGAACATGCTTCATTATGTAGATGGTGACCTGTGAGTGAGTTGCTGTTGCAACAGAAGTCAATCATAAAATGGGTGTGCCCATGTGGCAAATAGAATTGGCCTTAATTCAGTGCCTCCTCATCTTGGCATAGAGCAGCACAGAGTCAGCAGACCAGGCTAGAGCTGACTTCTAAGACCCAGTGGGAAACACGTCTAAGGCCAGACTGTGTAGGTGGCAGATAATCTTTGATGGGTGTTGGGGCACTGCTATTTGCCTTTTCCTCTTCAGATTTTAAATTGCGTTTGAAAGGAACAACACACCTGATGGAGACAGGGAGACAAGGGAGAAACACTCGTAGTGCCTACATCCACATGTTTCTGACCAGGCTTTGAGAGGAGAGTTCGGTTAGCTCCTCTGGGGATTTGGCCCAGGTTCTCACCTGCTGCTCCCTAGCGTGGCATTTGTGAATAGAGGAAGGAGAGGGGTCTGCTGATTTGTTTGTGCTGCTCTACAAAGATTGACACCAGCAGTCAGGGAGGCCCACTGCATTGTGGAATCTTAAGTCTGGTGAGGGTCTGGGAGGCAGGGGTAGGGGTCATTAATATGTTGCAGCTTACCCACGACAACCTCTTCGTTTATTCATAAATAAGCATTAGGACCCTATCATGGTGATCCAGGTGTTCCTACCCTTCTGAGTACTTGAAATATAAAAAGTCCTGCTTTGTAAACAGAAAGCTTATTTTTATTTATTATTTTCTGTCTAACAAATGTCTCATACCTCCTGGAAGTAGCATTTAGTAATTCTGAACCTTAGAATATTAGGCTGGTTCTGCCTGGTCAAAATATTAACATTTTGAATCCAAAGGAACTGTATAGAATATGAAGTTAGCTCTTTTTGTGCAGCCAGTAGGATTTTTTCAGGTTTAAACAACAACTCACCAGGATTTCTGTTGTAGTTTTTAATGAACCGGTTTTCTTATATCTCTTTGTTTTGAGAACATAAATGGATGGTCCTGAGATTATTAAAATAACCCTAATACTAAATTTAGGACATCTCATTATTATCAGTTAGTACCTGTGAGACAGAAATTAAGAGGAGTCACCAAAAGTAATTTACAAAATTATTATCAGATATTCAAATATAGTAAGTAGGACCATATCTTTCTCTTTTCCTTCATTTTGCATTTGAAGTGATAGCCCTTTTCAAAGTGCTGTCTGTCAGATGGAAGTGTCCTCTCTCAGCCAACATTAGTAACTCCAGGCAGAACTAGAGGTGCTGGTGGCCTGTGAGGGGACCGCAAGGATGTGCCTCCACCTCCACAGAGTTCATTTAGCTGTGCACTCGCACAGCCTCTCCCCTGTCCTTATGTCCCACCCACTGCATCCCGCTGAGCCTGATCGAATGCCATTCCTGCTGAACTTAAACACAGGCTTCCGGACAGGAGAAGGCGTTGTCAGAAGAAAAAGACCTTAAAAATATAGGTGTATTCTGAGTATAGCTTACCTAGGGAAATACTAGAATTTTTGCAGGGTTCAAATAATTTCTAAGCCATGAATAATGAATACACATCTGACAAGTTGAACTAGCATTGTCAGATACCTAGGAAACAAAAACAATAGGAATTTCTGCTTGACTATTACATCCTGTGTTGGGTGCATAGGGTTCCTATCCACAAAGGCTCAACTGCAGAGCGATCCATAGGCTTGCATTATAAATGGCATAGTTTCTAATCAGACAGTTTTTCAGTCTTGTCAGCGAGAGCCTCTAACTGAGACACTGCGTTCTGAATTACAGGTGTAATGAACCAAGGGGTGGCCCCTCTGGTAGGGACTCCAGCACCAGGCGCAAGTCCATATGGACAGCAGGTAAGCCTCCCCGTTGGATTTTCTAGGACTTGACAGAGTTCACATTATTTTCTTTCATAAACCATGTACTAAGTACTTTTTCCTTCACTGTGTGGTCTGTGCTCTTTCAGGTAGGAGTTTTGGGGCCTCCAGGCCAGCAGGCACCACCTCCATATCCTGGCCCACATCCAGCCGGCCCCCCTGTTATACAGCAGCCCACAACGCCCATGTTTGTGGCTCCTCCCCCGAAGACCCAGCGGCTTCTCCACTCAGAGGCCTACCTGAAATACATCGAAGGACTCAGTGCTGAGTCCAACAGCATTAGCAAATGGGACCAGACTCTGGCAGGTAAGAAGAGTCCTTCTCACTAAGTATGAAATCCACGCTTTGTTCAAGTCCTCTTGCTGCTATTGCCATATTATAACCCAAGGCAAATACCCATTTTTATTATACAAGTAAAATAAATGGTATATTTATTTATTTACTTACTTACTTACTTTATTGATTTTTTTACAGAGAGGAAGAGGGAGGGATAGAGAGTTAGAAACATCGATGAGAGAGAAACATCGACCAACTGCCTCCTGCACACCCCCCACTGGGGATGTGCCTGCAGCCAAGTTACATGCCCTTGACCAGAATCAAACCTGGGACCTTTCAGTCTGCAGGCTGACTATCTACTGAGCCAAACCGGTTTAGGCATAAATGGTATATTTAATGCAAGGGTTTGAAGCTTCATTGTATATTAACATCACAATTTGGAGGGGTTTTTTTCTTTCTGAATCTCAAAGTTTAATTTTGTCATAAATATTACCGTCATCTTTTTAAGTATATGCTGAATTTTTTAAATTACTACTTTAGGCATTTGGGCATTAAACATAGATATATTTGAATAAATTAAAGTTATTTCACCCCAATTCTTTTTGTGGTTAAACCTCACCTGAGGATGCTTTTTTCCATTGATTTTTAGAGAGAGTGGAAGGGAGGGATGAGGTGAGAGAGGGAGTTGGGGGGGGCAGGCAGGCAGACATGGTATAGATTGGTTGCCTCTGGCACACCTCCAGGGATCAAACCTACAACCCAAGTACCTGTCCTTGACTAGGAAATGAACCCAAGACCCTTCAGTGCACAGGCCAGTGTTCCAACCACTGAACAGCACCAACCAGGGCTCACCTCAATTTTTAAAAGAGAAAAATATATTAAAAAATACGTTTCTGTTAACCTATCAAGTTAGTCATTTAGTTCAACAGACTTACTCAGTACAAACTAAAATTACTTGCCTGGTCTCTTGAAGTGTGAAGTTCTACTCATTCTTTATTTCTAAACCAAATTCAATAATTTGGTTTCTTTTATAATAGTAGGTACGTTTTCCCCTCTTCACATTTACCTTTTTAGGAGTTTCTCTTCACATGGAAGCAATTATTAATTATCAGGAGTGGCTACAACAAAATATTAATAACCTAATCTTTTAGGTGTTTGTACAGCTCTTTGTTGAAGTCATTATTATAAATTAGGTAATTACTAAAATACAAAGCATAAAACAACACATTCCCAGTTAGGTAGTCTCTTGCCTAAGTGAAATAGTTTTCTAAAAACCAAGATGTCTAATAAAATTATATAAGAAATTTGCTTGGACGTATTCTGCAGAGTTAACATTTGTAATATTTAATAAATCATTATGTTTTTATGTTCTATCAAACCTTAGGACTGAGGGAAAATTTGTTACCTTAAAATTCCTATTTATATTCCTCTGTCTATACTTTAATTTTCAGCTCGAAGGCGTGATGTCCATTTGTCCAAAGAACAAGAGAGCCGCCTCCCCTCCCACTGGCTGAAGAGTAAAGGGGCTCACACCACCATGGCGGACGCCCTCTGGCGCCTTCGGGATTTGATGCTCCGGGACACCCTCAACATTCGCCAAGCATACAATCTAGAAAACCTTTAATCACAACTACTACGTTTCTTTTATAGAAGCATTACGAGTTTTGTGGAATAGTAGCCACATAGTTACAGGGGGTAGGGGGGAGGAACAAAGGATGGTAATTTTTATTGCATTTTACTGTACATCACAAGGCCATTTTTATATAAGGACACTTTTAATAAGCTATTTCAATTTGTTTTGTTATATTAAGTTGACTTTATCAAATACACAAAGATTTTTTGCATACGTTTCCTTCGTTGAAAACCAGTTTCATAATTGGTTGTCTATGTGTAGACTTGGAGTTTTATCTTTTTTCTTGTTGCCATGGAATTGAAACCATCAAAGGTTTTGTCTTGGGTTAGGGTTTTTTGGTTTTTGTTTTTATAAAAGAACAAACAGTGAAAAAATACACACACACACACACACACACACACACACACACACACGAGTTTACAGATTAGTTTAAGTTGACAACGAAATGTGAAGTTGGTTCTAGTTTACATCTTAGAGAAGGGAGTGTACTTGTGTCTGTTTCATGTGCCTGAATATCTTAAGCCACTTTCACAAAAAGTGTGTTACAGGTGAAGTGAAAGGTTGTTGTTTAGGTTATACGTGTTTGGCAGACATGGCACATTTGCTCTATTAACTCAGAGGCTCGCTGCAGAAATCTGAGATAAGTGCTGTGCATCTTTCTGCAGCTGGGGCATCTCCCAGCGGAGAGAGCACTTCTTGTGCTGTTAGGTGTCTGTGGTGTCAGTTATTTTTGTAGAATATGTGCACGACCCTGAATTATATTTAGTCTTGGCAGGTAAGTTTAAGGGTACTTTTGATCTATTTATAATAATTCACAATTAATGCCTATACGTGTTAGATAATTTAAAATTTTAAATCTCTTACATTGAAAAAAAATTGGAAGTTCGCCTTGAAGAAAGCATTGAGGCGTCCATGGAGGTGATTTATTTTTCAGCATAACACCTGAACTAACAGGGAGTGCATCTCTAGGTGTGAGCTGCGTCAGAGCCTAACTGTAAATGGGTAGACGGCCTGCGTGTGCAAATGTTGTAGTATTCTTTGTTTCCTCGTCAGATGTGGCTTTCTTTTTTTCTTCTAAATTTCTTCCTTGTAATTCTCAACCAGAAATTTAAAACTTCCTAAATTATTTAAAATTCAGCTTGTGCTTTTAAATTTCAAGAGAAAGGCATCATAATTTAAGAAAATGCTCGTGAAAAAAACTATTAGAGATCCTAAACACTTGGGTTTGATGACCCTGTCTCTTATATGACCCTAAAATAAACATTTGGAGGCAGTGTATGATGCTCAAGACAGGTAGAAAGCAGCAAATATAGAACAGTGTTTCTAGGATTTTTGGAAACCTGCTTTATTGTAGCAAAGTGGTTGCCATTGTGGTTGACCTTCCACTGCTGTTTGTAAGTTGAGTGACTTTCAGAGGATACTTTTTCTTTTAGTCTGGTATGACTCAGTACCTGGATATTTCATTACCATTCTTATTAAATCATGGGGACAAAAGTGTGTAGAATGGATAAAGTCTCTTGTTATCTACATAGGAGGCCCTTGTAACTTAATTGCCTTTAGTCAACCACTGGATCTCAGTTTGCATCAAGTATTTTAAATAATTCTGAATTTTTAAAAAATGTGTTGCAATAGTATATCAGTACCTTATTGTTAAACTGAATCAGATAAAGAAATCTTCAGTTCCTGGTTATTTGGGCCATTGAATCATCATGGACTGTATAATACAATCAGATTATTTTATTTCTAGACATCCTTGAATTACACCAAAGAACCTGAAATTTAATTTTGGTTAAGTTATTTATTTATTTCTTGTGTCCATTTTTTTTTTTCCCTCTTTAAGATCTGGATGAGACTTCTTGGGAAGCCTCTAAAAACTTTTCTGTGGGCTACATGGGGCATTAGAAGCCAGAGCACTCCTCCTCCGGGCTCCTTCCCAGGGTCTGGAGGTGCTATCGGAACCATAGACCCGGCCAGGAGCGTCCCTAAGGCAGTGCAGAGTCGGGCCAGGGGGCCACTAGGCAGGCCCTAATTAAGTTTTTCTTTAAAAAAAAATAATTTATTTTAGAATCATGTCTTTCTGTATATTAACTTGGAGAATATCAGTTAATATTTAGGAAATAAGATTTGAGGTCAGCCATCTTCCAAAAAAAATTTCTTTGCTCATTTGAAAAAGTACAAGTTAACTATACACCCTTTATCCACGAGATTTAGGAATTGTAGTGATATGGCTTAGAAAGCATAATGGCCTACGTATTTTCAAAATATAAGTTCATGTGGAAAAGAATTTTGTTTATGTGTGTGGAGGAAACCTATAGGTTTAAAATAATATGTCAGCCAACTGATTTAAAAGTCCTTTAATTGTTTTGTTTTGAAGCCACCCTGGTCTTCCTATGAGGAAGAATTGAGAGGAGATGCTTCTCTATGTAAAACTTCCAAATTGGTGGTGTTGACTTTTGAGCTTGAACATTTTCAGACTTGATTTAAACTTGGTTATTCTAATTTCTATATCAAAACTTGGTTTATTCTAATATCTGTATCAAAAGAGTTTTACGTGGTAACTAGACTTATAACATGTATGTATCATATGTTTGTTCATCTAAAGCTTTTTAATCCAAATAAAAGTGGAGTTTGCAAAGTGATTTGGATTAACCAGATTTGGTTGTTCTGTTAAAGCTTGTCTCAGATGTTAGCTTCAAACAGGTTAACTCGTGCAAAGCTTGATTTTGTGCTCACCGGGATACCGCTGCTAATTTAGGGGAAGAGAGCTCCTCAAAGTGTCCAGACATTGGTCCAGGGCTCAGGCGCATCAACACAGAAGCCAAAAGTAGCTACACTGCTGTCCTCAGGGTGGGCAGAAATGCAGGTTTAGGTTAAAAATTAAAGAGTTACTGATTTCAAAATAAAATTAAATTTAAAAAGAGCTACTGATTGCAGAAGGTAAGGAAAGCATGTCCTAGATCATAAAGCAGTATAAACTGTTTCAAATAGTTGTTTGTGGTCAGAAGAGATGTGTCCCAGGTATGTCTTTAATATGTTTGTAAGCTCTTAAAACATGACCACACTTCTGATAGACAGTGCTGGTAAAATCAACAAACTGCTGTCCTCTAATATCACTTTGCAAATCCCTGTGATTCTGTTCTAAGAGCTTAGGGCTATGCATACATCTTTGCTCATGAGTATATTTTGGATCAGTGATGTATAAACATTCCAACTAAACACTATGAGCAAACACTGCCAAGTATGACTCTTTTTGGTTTGGAAGTGTGCTAGGTCAGCTAAAGGAAAGTTTAGAACCTAACAAACTATTTCTATCCCAAAAATAGATGTATTCATTAGATTGCACATAAAAATGGCAAGAAATTTCACACATGTGTGAAGACTAAAAAATTGATAATATTCTCTAGGAGAGAAATTGTTTGGAAAGCCTCCTGTTCCCCAAGTGCATTTTGCTTTAAAGAGAGGTTATTCAGTTGGAAAAAAATCAAACTTACAAAAAGATATTAATGTAATTAATTTGCATCAGAGAGATTAGACAAAACTTCCAAAATATGACTGCAAGATGAACAAAGTTACTATGTTTGTAACTTAGGTATTTTATCAGTTCAGATGATAAAGTGAAGCTCCAATGCCCAAATTCTTCCCACAACACTAGAGTGGAGGTAGATTTCTAGCAATAAATGCTAATTAGGCCTGTCATTCTAATTGAGTATGGGGGAGGGGTTGTTATTCAATATGTGCCTTCTAGTTGACACAAGGGGGCACTGCAGTCCTATAAGATATAAGAGCAGTGCCTTTTCGTTGTTTTGTTAATCCTCACCTGAGGATATTTTTAGAGAGTGGAAGTGGGGGAGGTAGAGAGAAACATCTGTGAGAGAGACATATTGATTAGTTGCCTTCCATACACACCCAAACCTGCAACCCAGGCACATGCCCTTGGTCAGGAATCAAACCCATGACCCTTTGGCATTTGGGCCAGTGCTCTAACCATTGAGAACACTGGCCAGGGCACAATGCCCTTTAAGTTTATTCAAATTCTCTTAAATCGTTCCAGTGTCTGATGGGGTAGAGTCATATTCCTTAGGAGGATTAAAGTTGTTTTGAGCCCTGGCTGTATTGCTCACTGGTAGAGCATCAGGCCTTTGCACCCACGGGTCCTTGGTTCAATTCCTGGTCAAGGGCATGTGCCTGGTTGCAGGTTTGTTCTCTGGCCCAGTTGGGACATGTGCAGGAGGCAACTAATCAATGTGTCTCACATAGATGTTTATCTTTTACACCTCCCGCCTCTAAAAATCAATGGGAAAAGATATCCTCGGGTAAGGGTTAACAAACAAAAAGTTTTTAAAGCAAAGTTAAAAAGAAAGCTTGCAACTTGGTTAACAAAGTTAATTTTTAAAATATATATATATTGGTATTTTACAGAGAGGAAGAGAATTAGAAACATGGATGAGAAAGAAACATCGATCTGCTGCCTCCTACACACCCTCCACTGGGAATGTGCCTGCAACCAAGGTACACACCCTTGACCAGAATCGAACCCGGGACCCCTTAGTCCACAGATCGACACTCTAACCACTGAGCCAAACGGGTTTCGGCAACAAAGTTAATTTTTAAGTTATTGCAGGAATGGGGATCCTTTTCTGCCAAGGGCCATTTGGACATTTATAATACCATTTGCTTAATATAATTTAATATAAATTTATGGTGCTGTGAAAAAAGCTCATAGATTTATTGGCAGAACCAGACCAAATGACTTCTCTGGCTTTATACGGGCCAAGAGCCAGATGAGAATTCCCCATCCTTACTCTATAGCATCCAAACTAATGTGCTCTGAAAGGACCTTAGATTTAATACAGTAATTGCTTTGCTATTCTTCTTGCCTTGGAGTCAGAAATTAACCTGTCATCTTCAAAGGTTTGTTGCCTTTCAGTAAATTAGCACTCGTTTGTATGTGTGTTAATAAAACATTTTTTATTGATTTGAAACATTGATTTGTTCCACTTAGTACTTATGCATTCATTGCTTGCTGCTTGTAAGTGCTCTTATCAGGGATGTTGAACCTGCAACCTTGACATATCGGGACAATGCTCTAACCACCTGACTACCTAGCCAGGGCTCTAAATTTAAAAAGGAGAAAGCTCACCCTAACAGGTTTGGCTCAGTGAATAGAGCATCGGCCTGTGGACTGAAGGGTCCCAGGTTCAATTCCTGTCAAGGGCATGTACCTTGGTTGCAGGCATATCCCCAGTGGGGGGCGTGCAGGAGGCAGCTGATTGATGTTTCTAACTCTCCCTCTCTGTAAAATCAATAAAATATATGGGGGGGGGGGTGCGTGGAGAAAGCTCTAGGGAAGATCAACACGAATTTCAGAGTGGTGATTCTAGGATGGAGTCAGGAAGGTGGGCAAGGGGAGGGACCAACAGCAGACATAGAAGTTAGATTATTTTATTAGTATTTATAGCTATTCTTTGAAAAATGGGTGAAATATTCTCTCTTTGTAGCAAATATTAAACTTCTAAATCGGGGGGTGGAGGAACTTGGGATAAAGCCATATAATTGTATCGTGCCCGATTTCCTTATGCCGCAGCCCCACCCGTAAAATGCCTGTGAGGTGAGGTTCACCAGCAGTTCTCGAGGTGCTGCGCGTGCACCTGAGAACCACCTTCCCCTCCCCCGGGGCTGCGACCACCACTGGTCCTCACAGTCCTCTCCGGGCAGGGGTTCCGAGTTTGCTTCAGGTAGCACCTTAACGAGAGAATCATCGGCTCCTTATACTGGGTTGGTCCTAACATAAATGGACTAAAATTAGAAAAATCCCTTAACAGTTTAGGAAGAGATGTGTTTGTGATAGAGATTGTTTGTTTCTTAATCATGAAAAAAAATGAGCTATTTTGAAACAAGTATTCTTTAGAATGTAGCTATTTTCTTGTTTCAGAATATGCAGGATATGGGTATCCAAGCAAGGGAAGAGGCCTTTGCATTTTCTATCAGCGGACCCAAACTTATTCTGGATCAAATTACAAAATCTCTACCCACAGACTGAGCCTGCGATTTAACCAAAGTCTATGGTTGCTTTACACTGTGACGTTGTTTACATTTCTTAGGGAAAGAGCAGCCTCTTTATCTTTATTCGGCAGCTGTTTGAAAGCACGCGCTTCTATCACAGAGGGATCACAGAGGGCGGGCGTGTGAAGCCTGTCTCCCACCCCACCCCACCCCGTTCTCAGGGGGTCCTGCCCCTGCGTGTTCATGGAGCCTGGCCAGGGGCAAGTAATGTAATGTCAGGAATTCCAGCTCCCAGCAAAGTGTTTACAGAGTGGCAGCTGACAAAGGTAATCTGCACAATTTTCTTGCATCAAATTTTACTTACCGGTAGATCTTTCTTTGATGTCCATGATGAAATGTGAATTGTGCAAAAAAAAAGTAAAGTTAAAAATTTTACCTAAAGAATTTCACCAAGAATTCGGCTGCACCAAAAGGTATCCTGATTGATCCTTGAATTGTTTGGGGAATAGTTCCTGGACTAGATTCATTCAATGGGTATGTTTTAGGAGGAAATAATTGTCACACAGGAAAGTAAGTACTCAAGCAGTGATAGGAAAACGAAAAAAAGGTCTTTGTTAAGGCAGTTCTGTGTAAGAGATGTGAAAAGTACGTTTTTATTTGTACTTGTTTTACAAATTGAGAACATTTTATTCTTGAAAAACTGCTATAACTGGTTGAGAACAGCGAGTCGGTGGCCTTTTGACCTGGGGCTGCTTTCAGTCCGTCTCTCAGCCCCCGCCCGGTTCAGAGGCAAAAACCGAGTGGCCTGACCAGTGAGGGTCTGGTCGCAAAACACAAACCCAGCAGCTTTACTGCCAGAAAGAATGTAGCATCCATTTGGGGGTCAGGAGGAAGTCTGTGATTTTTACCAACTAAAAGTGGCAAAACGGAGAGAAATGAACTAGGAAAACGTACAGCTTTGCTATCCTGGTGTTGCAGTCCTGGTTTGGACGAGCAGTGGATCAGTCAGATTTAACTGGGAGAAGCTAAAATGAGAAAACCTTAGGCAACCTCCCACCGAGCTTGCTGCTGGAGAGTTACCCCGTGCCCTGTCTAGGCAGTGATTGATTGATTGCAAATGGGAACAATGGAACTTTAGGGATGACGGTAGTTTCCTAAAACTAGATTGAATTTGAATTGGAACATTTATGATGACTGAAATTTTGGTCATGATAGGAATTATACCTTATTGGAGCTGTTTAAAAAAAAAAAATTGGCCCTAACCGGTTTGGCTCAGTGGATAGAGCATCAGCCTGCAGACTGAAGGGTCCCAGGTTTGATTCCAGCCAAGGGCATGTACCTTGGTTGCGGTCACATCCCCAGTAGGGGGTGTGCAGGAGGCAGCTCATCGATGTTTCTAACTCTATCCCTATCCCTTCCTCTCTATAAAAAAAAAATCATATATATTCATACAATAATCATACATATATAAAAAATCTTTGGCCCCTGGCAAGTTTGGTTCAATGGATAGTGCATCAGCCTGCAGACTGAAGGGTCCCAGGTTCGATTCTGGTCAAGGGCATATACTTCCGTTGCAGGCTCCCTGCCCTGATTGAGGGTGTGTGGGAGGCAACTAATTGATGTCTCTCTTTCACATCCATATTTCTGTCTCTCTCCCACTCTCTAAAAAAATAAATAAAATCTTGCCTACTGGAAAAAATCTATCATTAGTAGATTCAAGAAAAACAGTTCCTATATATTTGTCTATTATCACAAAATAATATTCAATACTTATTAAAGGTCAGTATTAACCAGTTATGCACTTTTATTCCTTATTCTTGTAGGATATTGGCTATTACATAATTATATTCACTTTCCTTGTTTTTTTATTTCAAAATAATTTTTATTGATTTCAGAGAGGAGAAGGATCAATGATGAGAATCATTGATTTTCTTCCTGCACACACCCTACTGGGGATTGAGTATGTGTCCTGACCAAGTAAGGTAATTGAACATGAACCTCCTGATTCATAGGACGATGCTCACCACTGAGCCACACCCACTGTGCTTCATTTTTCTTTTTGTAAGAACTAAACTGTTGTAGTCAACCGTTAAAACTATGTATCGATTTCTTTTACTCAGACTGCCAATTTTTTAATACAATGAAATGTTGCAGTAAAATACAAGTTGTCCAGTTTATTTTTGGCTGTCGAGGTCAGTATATGATAAAAAAAAAAAAAAAATTGAAAACTAAGCAATAGCCCTAACCAATTTGGCTCAGTGCATAGAGCTGAAGGGTCCCAGGTTCAATTCCGGTCAAGGGCATATATCTTGGTTGCAGGCACATCCCAGTAGAGGGTGTGCAGGAGGCAGCTGGTCCATGTTTCTCTCTCATGGATGTTGCCTCTATCCTTCTCCCTTCCTCTCTGTAAAAAAAAAAAATCAATAATATATATATATATATATATATATATATATATATATATATATATTTAAAACTAAGGAATAGCTATGGAAATTATAAATGTAAAGCTTCCTCTTCATGGTTAATAGTTCACCTTTTATTGAAGGTGGTCAGAAAAAATTAAACTGACTCATGTCTTTGTATCAGACACAACTCCTGATCCCTCTCCTTGCCAAATGTACAGAAAGGCCATTTCTCGGCAACTAGAGAATGCAAATTCTAGATTAAACTGCCTAGCACAAATTAGGTATCTAAGAATGTTTTTTATGCTTCAAATTCTCCCCTCAAATGTAGACTGCACAGATATGTCACTGAAGTAGAAAATAGGGGATGCAGGTTCTTTCCCAAGCATGTTCAAATTCTCCAATGCAGACCTTAGAGCCAGATGAACACCATAAGTGCATAGGAAAGGAGGAACTTGCTAGATGTTAGCAATGTGTATTTTGTTTTGTTTTTAATTGATTTCAGAGAGGGAGAGAAACATCAATGATGAGAGAGAATCACCGACTGGCCACCTCCTGAACACTCACACTGCAAAACAAGCCTGCAACCCCGGCATGTGCCCTGACCCAGAAATTGATTTTTTTTAAAAATATATATTTTATTCATTTTTTACACAGAGGAAGAGAGAGGTATAGAGAGTTAGAAACATCAATGAGAGTCATCGATCAGCTGCCTCTTGCACACCCCCCGCTGGGGATGTGCCCACAACCAAGGTACATGCCCCTGATCAGAATCACCCGCCTGCCTTCCTGATTGCCCTTAACCACTTCTGCCTGCCAGCCTGATCACCCCTAACAACTCCCCTGCCAGCCTGTTTGCCCCTAACTGCCCTCCCCTGCAGGCCTGGTCCCCCCCAAATGCTCTCCCTGCAGTCTGGGTCCCACCAACTGCCCTTCCCTGCACGCCAGGTCACCCCCAACTTCCCTCCTCTGCCAGCCTGGTCGCCCCTAACTGCCCTCCCCTGCAGGCTTGATCACCCCCAACTGTCCTCCCCCGCTGGCCATCTTGTGTGTTAGAGTGATGGTCAATTTGCCTATTACTCTTTTATTAGGATTAGTTTCTGCAAGTGCACAGAACAGTGGTCAAACAATCATACACTTCACAAAGTACTCCCCCAACACAAATGTATTTTTTAATGAATGTACATTTTTAAAGATTTTGAAACTAGAAAAATTTCATATTCACTTTATTGACTGCTGAAGTTCAGTCTCTGATGCTTCTTCCAGCCTTCTGATACTGTCTTTCCGAGGCTTTTCTACGGTAGACATCATCTGTATTGAACAAAAATTTTACTTAGGTTTTTAAGAAACTGAGGAGTTAAAAATACTAAGATCTAAGTAATTTAACCAGTAGTATAGGTTGGTCACTATATCTGAATCTCAACATTAATGTTTTTTGGTGTTATTTTGTAAATTCTCACCCAAGGATGTTTTTCCATTTATTTTTAGAGTGGAAGGGAGAGCGAGGGAGAGACAGAGACACACTGATTGGTTGCCTCCCAGGACCAGGATGGAGCCTGCAACCGAGTTACGTGCCCTTCAGTCCATGGGCCAACAATCTGTGCACTGAGCCAAATCAGCCAGGGCTCTGCATGGATTCAATGCCAAAGTAATTTAAAACATGAGTTAAATGAGGCTATGTCGATGGAGTTCTGGACTTCAATAGCAGGGCAAGAGTTGGCATCTTCACTCTGGCTGGTGTGCTCAGGGGTTAGAGTGTTGGCCTGCATATTGGTGGGTCTGGGTGTGATTCCCGTCAAGGGCACGTACTCTGGATGCAGGTTCAATCCCTGGCCCTGGTCATCGTGCTTGCAGAAGGCAACCAACCAATGTGTCTCTGTCATATCAATATTTCTCTTTCTTCCTTCGCACTCCTTTCCACTCTCTAAAAACCAATGAGGAAAATATCCTCTGATGATTTGAAAAGTATTTTCAAAGACAGGATCATACCCTAGCATACCCCTTAGCAATGATTTAAGATTCTAAGACTTCCCTCACTTCCATATCCCCCACAATTTCTCGTCTCTCTGAAATCATCCTTCTTAACTGAAATGTGGCCCCTCAAAGGCACTCCCGGAGCTGTGGCCCTCTGCTGCTCCCTCTCCCACACCCGGGAAGTTGGGGTGGGGAGCTGAGGTCAGTTTCCACTCGCCACCCTCTTCTTCCTTCAGGGCTGGTGCCGTTTACCACGATCTTCTCTACACTAGCTTTTCAGTCACTGAAAACAGCATCTGGCTCCGGCTCCTTGGACCCTGTCCTGTCCCAGGCAAACACCCCTGTCCCCTTAGGGATAAAGCACTAGCCTCCCTCACTTCCCTGCCTTCCCTGCACAACTTCTGCCACCCCCTGGCGCGGCTCCTATGAAGTCAGGAGGCGAGCTAGCCCGTGCGGAGCTATACTGCTCGGCGAAGCAGCAGCGCCCGGCATCCGTGCCCGGCGCTGGGCCCTGGGGCCAAGGACTCGCCTGTAGAAGCTGGTCATTAGCCAAGCGGGTAGACCAGCTAGTCCCTCCAGGATTCCGACTACAGAGCCCAGAGAGGACTGGCCAGCCGGCAGGAGTTTGCATGAATCCCCACGTTCCTGCCCCCGCCTACCGTGCAGTGGGCAAGTCTGTCCCCTGGGCCCACACAAGGTCACCCGCGGGCTGGCGAGGGGGGCGTCCCGAGTGGAGTCCCCTGCACTCTCCCTTCAACGTGCGAGCAAGGCCTCCGGGTTGGACGCCCAAGAGCCTTTGCTGCCCCGCTTACAGGAGACCCCGTGGGCCCGGGTGGGTCTCCAGGGCCCAGGGAATGGAACCGCACTTGCCCTCCCGACGCGGAAAAAAAAAACCACAGTTGAGCGCTGGGTGGAAGGAGCGGTCTGCAACCTGGGCATGGCGATCTCCCAGGGAGAGGAAAAAAAAAAAAGGCCCGACGCCACCGCCTGCCTTCCGGCAACACAACGGAGGCTGCTGCATCCCCACTTACAGAAGGTCTCCTGGCCCACGCGCACTTTAATCATGATCCACTCCATCGTTCCTCCCAGGACGAAAAAGAAGGGCAGAAACCGGTAGACGCCGAGTCGCTGCTTTCCGGGCACCCACTGCAGAACCCGCCTCACCTGGGCCCGGGAAAACATGCCCAGCGAGGCCGCGGAGAGGGCTGCGGAGGGACGGGGGCCCACGGGAGCTGCTCAGCGCCTGGACCCACGCGCCCGGGTGGCGGCGGCGAGGCCGACCTGCCTGCCCTTGCAGAGCCCGGCGGGCGAGCGAGCTCACCGCGCCATCGCGGCCGGGCCCCGGCTCCCGGCGGGCAGGTCCTCCGGAGCCCAGCGCGGAGCCCCGGGCCCACCAATCAGAGCGCGGCCAGGCGCGGGGACCGGCCAGTAGGATGCGGCCGAGCGCGCGTGCTCCGTGAGGCCGAGCCCGGCCGGCGAGCTCGCGCAGGCGCCTGGGCTCCGGGGGCGGGGCGGGGCGGCGCCAGGGGGCGGGACCTCCCACGTGGCGGCGGCGGGGACCCGGGCCGCCCCGAGAAGCTGGTGCTGGGAGTGGGCCGCCGCCACCCCCACACCCCTCCCCGCTCGGCCTCCGCCATCTTTTTTCTTTAAGTCCTGATGGAAGGGATGACCCTCCTGATAATGTAATTGCAATTACTACAAAGCCTTGCATTTATTTCGGAGGCAGTGACCGGTGACTCCGGACTTCTAAAAATAACAGCATTTAATAGGCCTTGTTGAAAGCTGAACTTTGTGGTCATCACAACAAAAGTCTAGGTGGTAAGCATTTTGCGACAAACAACCGTAAAATTAATTTTAAAGAAAGCTTTCCTGTGTGTGGCGCACTTGCCGTTATGCAGGGACTTGTACGTGCTTTTGATGCATCATCTCACGGAAGAACTTAATGGTTCAACATAGCTGGGCTTTGTTAAAGCATATCACACACTCACACAGTCCCTTAGTCTGTGCCTCAGTTCGCTACACAAATGAGGACCTTCCTCTGATGCTGTTAGGACTTAGAGATAATACAGATAAAGAAAGCACTTAGCACAGTGCCTGAAGTATAATAACTGATCAATTAGATTAGCTGCAATATGATATTCATATGTATTCCGAAGCCTAAGGACCTCGCCTCTATTCTCATCATCACCTCTTCCAGAGGGAGCACTGAGAGGTTGAGGTTAAGCCAGGCAGAAGCCTTCGCTCTTGCCGAGCCGTGTTTGCTGAGGTCTTTGATGAAGCTGTCACCTCATTATCTCTGAGAAGAGAGACAACTATTAGACAATCAAAGAAAACAAAATGAAAACTAAGACCCAAGAAGAGAGTTTGGTGATCTAGGCACAAAACCTACAAAAAACGGGCTGGAAAAGAGAGAATGAAAGCAGGGCCCCTGGAAAGGGTCAGAGTCTGTGGCTGAGCGGCCATGCCCCAGAGGCTGCCCGCCTTCGGGGGCCAGCACGTCCCACTGTCCCCTCCGTGCTCCCTCCGCTTCTCCTGGTGACTCCGGGGCCCACCTGCTGCCCAGGTGAAGCTCAGGCGCGGCCAGTCCCCAGGGTCGGCCTATCTCACTGAATCCCTCAGGCGGGAGCAGCTTTGGGCCTCCACCCCGCACGGCCCGCGGGCAAGGGGCTGACACGTGGCAGGTCTCCAGCCGGCGTACCGTGGGTACTCACATGTATCACACCCCCTTGGGAAACAAAGTGTCCGGATGGCCAGCTCCCCGCTAGCAGCAGCCCATCCGAGCTGGGCTGGTCTCCTCGGGGCCCCAGGGCATGAACCCACACACGTGCGCACGACTTGGAGAAAACGGATCTGAACAGCAGCAGAAACAAGGTGGAGGGAGAGTGGTTCCAAGCAGAAAAGGCGAGTTTCCATTGGAAAGTCTAGCGACGTGGCTAGAAGAGACCAAGGCATCTCCAGAGGGGGCCTGCGCGGGAGGCGGGGAGGGGGCTGCGGGTCGGAACCGGGGGGCGCAGAGGGCGGAAGGCCCAGGCTGCTCCGAGGGAACGAGGGTCAGCCGGCGGGGGCCACCGGGGGCTGCGCTGCGGGCCTCGCCGTGCGCGGAGCGGGCGCGGGAAGGGCTCGCGGAGGGACCCCGGCCCGCGGGCGGGCAGAGCCGGCCGGCGGCCAGAGGCGGGAAAGGCCCCGCCGCGGGCTGGGGGAGGGCGGGGGAGCTGAGGTCGGGGGACCGCGGTGGAGGAGGAGGAGGGGGCGGACGGCCAGACCCGGGCCTGGCGGAGGCAGAGAGCCCCGGGGCCGTCCGGAGCCCCCCGGGAACGGCTGTTCTCAGCCCCCCCGGACCCCCCGAGAGCGGGACCGAAGGAGCCGCCGTGGCGACCTAAGGGGGGCGCAGAGGACCCGGCCGCGCGCGCGGGAGGGACGGGGGAGAGGAAGGGGGCTGGGGAGCCCGACCCGCCCCGTCCCGGGCCTCCCGCCTCCCGGGCCGAGGGGCGCGCCCATTGGCCGGCCGGGCTCCGCGCGCCGCGCCCATTGGCCGGCGTCGGCGGGCAGCACGCGGCCACCGTGGCGGGCGCGCAGTCGGGGGCGGCGGACCAGCCGACGGGCCGCGGGCTCGGGCGGCGGGCGGGCGGCGGGCATGGCGGGCGTGGGGCTGCGGGCGGCCGCCCGGCGCTGGCTGCCGCGCCCAGGCCACGGCGGGCCGCGGGCCACCTCGTCCTCGCCCTCCTGCTCCGGCTGCGGGCCCCCGGGCCCCAGCGCCCACTGCCCCGGCGCCCCGCGCCCCGCGCCCGCCCCGGCCCCGGCCGCCGGCGGCTCGGAGCTCAGCACGCACCTGTGGGCGCGCTACCAGGACATGCGGAGGCTGGTGCACGGTGGGTGAGCCCGGGGGGGTCCGTCCCGGCGGGGGTCGGTCCCGGCGCCGCCCCGAGCCGTCGGGGCGCCGCTCTTCTGGGGAGCGCCGCCGCGGGGCCCGCCGGCACCCGCAGGCCGGGGGCGGTCGGCCGGGAGCGGCTCCGCGGGGTCGTCCCGGGGGCCTCCGCGGGCGCCCCGACGCCCGAAGCGGAGCAGCCGGAGGTGTGCTCGCCGGCCCCGTCTGCGGGAGCTCGGGGCGCCTGCAGCGACCGCGGGAGGCGGGGCCCCGGCCGTCCCGGTTCCTCGGGGTCGCGCCCGCCCGGAGGCCGCGGCGGACGCCCCCGGCCCCTGGTTCCCGGAGGGGCCGCGGCGGGGGCGGGGGCCGCGGGGACAAAGCCGGCCGCGGCGCCGCCGCCGGAACTGGCGCCTGGGGACTGGCCGGCCTCGGCGGCTGCCAGAGAGACTTCCAGGCGCCCCCCTCCCCCCTCCGCCCCCCAGATTCCGCCCCGGGGGTCCGGAAGGGGGATGAGACCAGATGGCTCCGGTCCAGAAGGGTTGCTGCTGCGTCCTTGGCCGGAGCGCGCACTAAGGGTCCCGTGGCCTCCTCTCTCCCTCCCGCTGCGAAATGGGCCGGGGAGGCCTGTAGCCGCCCGGGGGGGGGGGGGGGGGGTCGGGCCGGGAGGTGAGAGCGCTGGGGGGTGTTCGGGGGTGTTCGGGGGTCCCCCGGGCCCTGCCTCTGCAGCAGACAGAGGTGGTGTGGGTCTTGGCCCCATCCCTGTCCAGCCGGGTGGTGCCCCGTGAGCCTCGCCCTCCCAGACCCTCAGCGTGTTGGGTCAGCAGTTCCACCCGTGCCCCCGCAAGAATGTTCAAAATGTGTTCCGTCAGAGGGGCGCTGACCTCTCTTCCCTGAGATTGTCAGATTACACAGTGCCCGTGGCCGTCCACGGTGAACTAGTCAAAATTATACCTTTTGGGGTTTTTTTTTCGGTCAGATGGGCAAAAACAAAAAAAAAAACACACAAAAAACTCGTTTTTTTTGGTGTGCTGCAGAATTTTAGGAATTCGTGTGTGTGCGCCGTGAGATGAAAAGGGGTGCAAGTCGCCGTCTTCGGGGGTAAAACAATCCTGGTGCTTCTGTCAGCCGCGGGGCTGTGGTGGCGACTCAGGAAGACCCAGTGGGCCACGAAGGGCAGGGGCGCCTCCGGAGGTGCCCCTGGGGTGACAGGCTTCGCTGTCTGATAAGACGGGGGCCCCCAGTGGGGGCTGCCCGCTGACTGTGTGGAAACCTGGGAGGGGCGGTGGACTGGACTCCCCTCTTGAGCAGCTGGAGACAGAGGGGTTACCACCGACCCCTGAGGAATGATGGGCCCCTGAGGATGCACCCCCCACCTGGGGGCCGGGGGCCCTGCTTCCTTCCCCTGGCAGCCCCTGCTCCCTTCCCCCGGCAGCCCCTGCTCCCTGCCCCCTGCCGGGTGCTATTTAAGGTCTGAAAAACCTACCCCGCAGGTGTTGGGGGCAGGATCTAGGGAGGGGTATTGAGCTTGGCCTCTCGGATCTTGAGATCTTCATGGAGACCCCAGGCTGCTCCTGATGTGAAAGGGGCGAGGTCATTTGCGAATGCCAGGGTAAGTGCCAGGGCGAACCGGCCTTCCTGGCCCCTTCCAACTCCAGCCAGCTGACTGGGATTTCTAGGTTTTGGGCTAATGCCTCTGAGCAAATCGTTGCCCAATGCCAGGCCCCAGGCCAGCTCTGCCCCTCCCACATCAGAGGGAGGCCAGGCTGAGGTGCCCCGTGAGTAAGGCAAGTGGAATGGCTGTGTGCAAGCCTCTGCTCCGCTGTCTGCTGCCGGGTGGTTTGGACCATGCCTCGACCTCCCCAGCTCCTTCCCCGGCTGGCAGAGGAGTCATGTGACCGCCTCACCGCGTGGGAGCGGGGACTGGAGGCCCCCGGCGAGGGCACCCAGCGGCGGCGTCGGGGAGGGTGGCACCCACAAGTTGATTGAGGAGCGGGGAGGGTCTGGCCTTGGAGCTGGGGGCTGGGGAGGAAAAGGAAGGGTGGGGGCCGGGCAGCGAGACCGATGGACTTGGAAGGCCAGTGTGGGTGAGAGCACATCGGGCTCACTGGCCCAGTGGAAGGGAGTGGGACCTTGTGGCCCCGGAGCTCCGGTTTTTGCCCGTCAGAGGTCAGGGTCAGGAAGCCAGGCCCTGGGGCTGCTTCCCCATCCTGCCTCCTCCTGGGAGAATTGTCCAGCGCTGGGAACATCCTCGAGGGGGAGGCGAAAGCCTGGGCTGGCCAGAGCTCTGCCCACGGGCTGTTCTGCCGAGCAGACCCCTCCCCTACTGGACAGGCTGGGCCCGGGACTCAGGGCCGCGGGGCCAAGGTCCTGTTGACCCCAGATGAGGGGCCGCAGCCGCAGCAGCTCCCGAAAAGGCTAGAGGCAGCTGTCGCTCACGTGCCTCCAAGTCAGGACTGTTTTGTCTGCACCCAGGAGTTATCTTCCAAACAGCTGCCCTGTGCCAGGCCTACGCTGGCCTGGGTCCACCAGAGGAACCGGCCACACCTGTTCTCCCACCCGCTCCCTGCACTTGGCCCCAAGGAGGGGGGTGGGGGTGGGGCCTGTGTTCAGGAGGAGCCGCCAGCCTGGGAGCTCATCTGAGCGCTGGCAGCTACAGGGCCACGGGCTCCCGCTTTGAGAACGTGACTGGCTGTGGCTGAAGCAGGAGCTCCTAGAGGCGGTGTTTGCTTGGACTTCAGCCACAGGCTGGAGGTCTCCGAAAGGAGCCCCTGCGAGGGCCTGTGCACCTTGTCCTGCCTGCCCCCTGCAGCCCTGCTCCCTTCCCCCTGCAGCCCTGCTCCCTGCAGCCCCTGCTCCCTTCCCCCTGCAGCCCCTGCTCCCTGCTCCCTGCCCCCTGCAGCCCTGCTCCCTGCCCCCTGCAGCCCTGCTCCCTGCCCCCTGCAGCCCTGCTCCCTGCCCCCTGCAGCCCTGCTCCCTTCCCCCTGCAGCCCTGCTCCCTGCCCCCTGCAGCCCCTGCTCCCTGCCCCCTGCAGCCCTGCTCCCTGCCCCCTGCAGCCCTGCTCCCTGCCCCCTGCAGCCCCTGCTCCCTGCCCCCTGCAGCCCTGCTCCCTGCCCCCTGCAGCCCTGCTCCCTGCCCCCTGCAGCCCTGCTCCCTGCCCCCTGCAGCCCTGCTCCCTGCCCCCTGCAGCCCTGCTCCCTTCCCCCTGCAGCCCTGCTCCCTGCAGCCCCTGCTCCCTTCCCCCTGCAGCCCCTGCTCCCTGCCCCCTGCAGCCCTGCTCCCTGCCCCCTGCAGCCCCTGCTCCCTGCCCCCTGCAGCCCTGCTCCCTGCCCCCTGCAGCCCCTGCTCCCTGCCCCCTGCAGCCCCTGCTCCCTGCCCCCTGCAGCCCCTGCTCCCTGCCCCCTGCAGCCCTGCCCCCTGCCCCCTGCAGCCCCTGCTCCCTGCCCCCTGCAGCCCTGCTCCCTGCAGCCCCTGCAGCCCTGCTCCCTGCAGCCCCTGCTCCCTTCCCCCTGCAGCCCTGCTCCCTGCCCCCTGCAGCCCTGCTCCCTGCCCCCTGCAGCCCCTGCTCCCTGCCCCCTGCAGCCCTGCTCCCTGCAGCCCCTGCAGCCCTGCTCCCTGCAGCCCCTGCTCCCTTCCCCCTGCAGCCCTGCTCCCTGCCCCCTGCAGCCCTGCTCCCTGCAGCCCCTGCTCCCTGCCCCCTGCAGCCCCTGCTCCCTGCCCCCTGCAGCCCCTGCTCCCTGCCCCCTGCAGCCCCTGCTCCCTGCTCCCTTCCCCCCTGCTCCCTACCCCCTGCAGCCCTGCTCTCTGAGTGCAGTAGGGACACCCAGGACGAGGAGGCGCATTGACCGTTTAATCCTGCTTTGCCACAGGTGCAGAGTGGAAGTGCTGCTCAGAGCATTCCATATGACCTGTAGGTTGGCACAGTTTTTTAAGTATCTCTATTGGTACAACTTTTATTTCCCCTTTCAGAGACAAGGAAACTGAGGCCCAAAAGTGAGGTGACTTTCCTGAAGTCACAGCCATGAGGAGGAGGCCGTGGTCTGGTCTGACTTCAAACCCATGCCTTTCCCCACCCCCTCCCCGACTGCACAGATGAGGAAGCTGAGGCGGATGAGCCCGGGACCCTGAGCTCGCTGCACAGGGTCCCGCTCAGCCCGCCTGGAGCAGCAGGGGCTTGGAGTGGTGATGGCTGCATCCTCAGAGGGCCCAGTCCCGACATCACACGTCCTGCCTGTCGTAATTAGCAATGTTCCCTGGCTAGAGGCAGCAAATGTCATTATGTGGCTGGCAGGCCACCGAAATCCTATTAGCGGGGCCTTGATTCAAAGGTTGGCAGGTGCTCAGAGCCGGGAACACGAGTGGCAGGCGGGCTGCCCAGTTCCTCCCCCTCCAGTGACGTTCTTCGGGCGAGGCGGAGGGGTCGGCACGTAGCCATGTGTCCCGTGGGGCTTCTGGGAGCCTGGAGGAGGCGCAGGCTAGGTGCACGTGGTGGGCGGCAGGTGATGGTGTGACCAGGACCGCACGGTAGCTCAGCCATTGCCAGCTCTGCCCGACCCCAGCTCCTGACCCTGGGCAGTGCCCTCTCTGAGCCTCTGCGTTTGACCCCCTGCAGCACCGGGCTGAGCGTTCCCATCCTGGGTGTCTGGAAAGTGCTCAGTCGCCGTCTGCGGCGTGCGTGGTCATCGCCTTCACGCTTGCATCTCCTTCCTCTAGACCTCCTGCCCCCCGAGGTCTGCAGCCTCCTCAACCCAGCAGCCATCTACGCCAACAATGAGATCAGCCTGCACGACGTCGAGGTCTACGGCTTCGACTATGACTACACGCTGGCCCAGTACGCAGACTCCCTGCACCCGGAGATCTTTAACGCCGCCCGGGACATCCTGATCGAGCACTACAAGGTGAGGCTGGCCGGGCGGGTCCCGGGCCCGGGAGAGCAGGGCGGATTGACCCTCCGCGGCGGCGGTGTGGCCGAGCCGCCGCTGAGGCCTGGCCCTCTTTCCCCCAACAGTACCCGGAGGGCATTCGGAAGTACGACTACAACCCCAGCTTCGCTATCCGGGGCCTCCACTATGACATCCAGAAGGTGAGTGGCTAGACCTCTGACCCCCGGCCCCTCCTCACTGGCTGTGGATCAGCCACTTTCTCGGTTCCCACCCCCTGTGGAGGGAGCTCGGCTGTCACCCCCGTGGCCTCTTAGCTTTAGCTTCTTGGTGCGTGTGGTCCCCTTGATGCCATCCAATTGGGGCTTCCGTGTAGGGGGTGGGAACGGCTGGCTCATGGCCGGTGGCAAACTCCCTCCTCACCCCCTCCCCCCCTGCTGCCCCAGAGCCTTCTGATGAAGATCGACGCCTTCCACTATGTGCAGCTGGGGACGGCCTACAGGTCAGTGCCGCGTCCGCCCTGGCCCCGCCGTGGTCCGCTCCAGGCCTACCCTGCCCTGCCTCCCCCCCCCCCCCCCCCCCCCCCCGTTCCCACCCTACACTCTGCCGGGCTCAGCACCGCTCAGGACTGATGCCTCTGTGCCCGCCCAGGGGCCTGCAACCTGTGCCAGACGAGGAGGTGATCGACCTGTATGGGGGCACCCAGCACATCCCACTGTACCAGATGAGCGACTTCTACGGCAAGGTACCCGCTCTGCGGCGGCCCCGGGCAGCCCCTCAGCCATCCCCCTGTGGGTGCTGGCTCCCTAGGAGGCCGCGCCACACCCCTGACCCGCAGGCCGCCCCCTCTCCCCGGGTCCCGGGCAGATTTGGAGCCCTTGGTCTTCAGGGCTGGGGCTGGTGGGGCTGGGGAGGTGGCTGAAGCAGTGCCCCCTCCTCAGGGTCCCTCCATCAAGCAGTTCATGGACATCTTCTCGCTGCCGGAGATGGCGCTGCTCTCCTGTGTGGTGGATCACTTCCTGGGCCACGGCCTGGAGTTTGACCAAGCGCACCTCTACAAGGACGTGACGGTGAGGGCGCTGGCCGTGTGGGGTGCGGGAGGTGGAGAGCAGACACAACGGGGCCCTCCTGGCCACCACTGCCCCTCACTGCCGTGTGCTCACTGCCCCCAGGATGCCATTCGAGACGTGCACGTGAAGGGCCTCATGTACCAGTGGATCGAGCGGGACATGGGTAAGGGGGGACCGCGGTGGCTGCCGCCCGCCTGGCGGGGGCAGGGCCGGGTCTCAGACGCTTCTCCCCCCAGAGAAGTACATCCTGAAAGGGGACGAGACGTTCGCCGTCCTGAGCCGCCTGGTGGACCACGGGAAGCAGCTCTTCCTCATCACCAACAGCCCTTTCAGCTTCGTGTGAGTCCCGCCCCCGTGGGGATGGGGGTGGGAGGGAGGGTCCCGGTGGGAGCGCCTGGCCCAGCCTCCCTCAGACCTCCTGTCCCACGGTGCCCTTTCCTGCCCAGGGACAAGGGGATGCGGCACATGGTGGGTCCCGACTGGCGCCAGCTGTTTGACGTGGTCATCGTCCAGGCGGACAAGCCCAGCTTCTTCACCGACCCGCGCAAGTACGGCCCGGCAGGGGGCTAGCTTTTCCTCACTGCCGTGTGCTCAGGGGGTGGTGCCCCTTGTTCACTGCCGTGTGCAGTGCCCTCTGCTCACTGCTGTGTGCTTGGGGTGCGGTGCCCTCTGCTCACTGCCGTGTGCTTGGGGTGAGGGCGCCCTCCTCACTGCCGTGTGCTCGGGGTGGGTGCCCTCTGCTCACTGCCGTGTGCTTGGGGTGAGGGCGCCCTCCTCACTGCCGTGTGCTCGGGGTGGGTGCCCTCTGCTCACTGCCGTGTGCTCGGGGTGGGGGTGCCCTCTGCTCACTGCCGTGTGCTCAGGGTGGGGGTGCCCTCTGCTCACTGCCGTGTGCTCAGGGTGGGGGTGCCCTCTGCTCACTGCCGTGTGCTCGGGGTGGGTGCCCTCTGCTCACTGCCGTGTGCTCGGGGTGGGTGCCCTCTGCTCACTGCCGTGTGCTCGGGGTGGGTGCCCTCTGCTCACTGCCGTGTGCTCGGGGTGGGTGCCCTCTGCTCACTGCCGTGTGCTCGGGGTGCAGTGCCCTCCTGTTCACTGCCGTGTGCTCGGGGTGGGTGCCCTCTGCTCACTGCCGTGTGCTCGGGGTGCAGTGCCCTCCTGTTCACTGCCGTGTGCTCAGGGTGGGGGTGCCCTCTGCTCACTGCCGTGTGCTCGGGGTGCGGTGCCCTCTGCTCACTGCCGTGTGCTCGGGGTGCAGTGCCCTCTGCTCACTGCCGTGTGCTCAGGGTGGGGGTGCCCTCATGCTCACTGCCGTGTGCTCGGGGTGGGTGCCCTCTGCTCACTGCCGTGTGCTCGGGGTGGGTGCCCTCTGCTCACTGTCGTTTGCTCGGGTGCGGTGCCCTCTGGCTGGCACATGAGTGGGTGGGCCTTTGCTGAGTGGGATGGCACCCACTCGTGGTCTTGCCACAGACTAAGTCGCGCCCTTTACCCGGACCCTAGGCCTTTCCGGAAACTTGATGAGAAGGGTTCGCTCCAGTGGGACCGCATCACCAGCCTGGAAAAGGGCAAGATCTACCGGCAGGTGAGGGCCGTCTAGCTGGGAGCAGCACCTGGGCGGGGGGAAGGCACACGAGGCTAACTGGGGCACCGGGCAGTGGCCTCGGGCACAGGCCCAGGCGGCGTCGAGTGCTCGGCCTGTGGCCAGGTTGCCTGCGTTGGAAGCTGACCCCACTCGGGTTGGAGGGGGCGCCTTGCCTCCCGCGTGTGTAAAAGGCACCGCACTCGGTGCTGGGCCGTGGACGGCCGAGTGCTCGCTGTGGACGGCCGGGCGCTCGCTGTGTCCGGGAAGCGGCGCTGCTGTCACTCGGGGCCGCTGTCTGCTGCGGCCGGACATGCTGCTGGAGCCGTTCCGGGGCCTCCGGGACAGTGGTCACCAACCTCTCGGACCCCACGGGCTGCCCTGGGAGCCCTCCTCCTCTCCCCTCCCCGCTGCTGCCGGGGAAGATGAGAAGGCGCTGGTAGGGGGCGGCAGGGGTGGCTCTGAGCTGAGCTGATTAGCACTTGGCGGGTGGAATGCGGAAGTCCTGGCTGGGCTGGTGAGCGGGCTCCTGGGGGTTGGAGCTCCGGAGGCTGGGGGAGGGGAGCCGGCTGGGCCGGGAGCAGCCTCACATTGCCCAGTGCTCCCGCCCTGCGGCCCCCCAAGTCCTCATGACCCCCCCGGGGGGGCAGACTTTCCCTTGCTCTGAGGGTCATGCAGCTTGGTGGGGAGCACATGACTTCCTTACGCCTGATGATCAGACGTGAGTGTTGGCTCCTGCTTGGTTCTTGTCTTTCTTTGCTGTCCCCCCTCCTCCCTCCCTCCCTTTCCTGTTGCTCGGGCTCCTTCCTGACTCAGCATCTGTGCCTCCAGATTCTTTCTCCTGGTTCATTCAGGGCACATCCCTCTGCCCATCGCACCCCCTCTTCTGCAGGTCCCTGAACCTCAGCCTCTCCTGAGCTCCTGTCAACAGTGAAGGCTTTTGCAACCACCTGTGCTTTCATCTCCCTGGCCTCCTGCTTTTGCTGAGTAACCGTTCTCACCTGGCTGGGGCTCTTGCCCTGTGGCCGCTGCCCTTCCCGCTCTGGCCCCGGCTTCTCCCCGGGAGCTTCCTCTGTTGTGCTGGGGCCTGGCTGAGTGTTTCCATCTTTCCTCCAGCTTCGGAGCGGGAGCAGCAGATGGCCCCGCTGGGCTCCGGCCAGGGAGGCCAGAACTTTGGGGCCACGGGGTCACGGCTGCAATTTATTTCCCACCGAGAGGACTCGGTCCTCGCCTGGGGCGGGCGGGAGGCTTGGGGAGGAGGCTGGAGGCACAGGGCGCCGTGCCAGGCCCCCAGGAACCTTCCTGCAGCGGGCGACCCCTGCCTGAGCGCGAGGCGGAGGTAGCAAGGGGCAGAGCCCAGAGGAGTTGGCAGGCCACGGGAAAGGGCAGCCAGCATCCGGCCCAGGGCCTCGCCGTCTCGGAGACTGGGAGAAGGGGGGGCGGGAAGGGAGAACCAGGCGTGCTCTGGCAGCGTGGGAATCCCTGGGGTGCACTGGGCTCAGCCGTGTCCCCCTCCTGTCCCCAGGGAAACCTGTTCGACTTCCTGCGTCTGACGGAATGGCGAGGCCCTCGTGTGCTCTACTTCGGGGATCACCTCTACAGCGACCTGGCGGTGAGGAGGGCAGCCTGGGCCTCGGGCCAGGGAGCTGCCCCCAGCTGGCGCTGAGCCTTGTCCCCACCCTGCCCCCAGGACCTCATGCTGCGGCACGGCTGGCGCACAGGGGCCATCATTCCCGAGCTGGAGCGTGAGATCCGCATCATCAACACGGAGCAGTACATGCACTCGCTGACGTGGCAGCAGGCGCTCACGGGGCTGCTGGAGCGCATGCAGGTGGGCGCCCGCCAGGTCTCCGGGGGCGGGGTGGGGGGCGGGGGGCTGCCACGGGCACCACATCCAGCGCCCCTGTCTCCGCAGACCTACCAGGACGCCGAGTCCCGGCAGGTGCTGGCCTCCTGGGTGAAGGAGCGGCAGGAGTTGAGGTGAGCAGGGGGGAGGGGGGGCGAGAGCGGAGCCCTCCGGCCCCGCCCCGTCCCATCCGGCCCCTGGAGGACGCCGCCGTCTCCCCCCCTCCGCAGGTGCGTCACCAAGGCCCTGTTCAACGCCCAGTTCGGGAGCATCTTCCGCACCTTCCACAACCCCACCTACTTCTCCCGGCGCCTGGTGCGCTTCTCCGACCTGTACATGGCCTCGCTCAGCTGCCTGCTCAACTACCGCGTGGACTTCACCTTCTACCCGCGCCGCACGCCCCTGCAGCACGAGGCGCCGCTCTGGATGGACCAGCTCTGCACCGGCTGCATGAAGACGCCCTTCCTCAGCGACATGGCCCACATCCGCTGAGCGCGCCTTTATTGTCCAGACAGCCCGCCCTCCGCCCGCCCACTCCGGTGGTGGCTGTCCCGATGGCAATAAAGTGGTCTCTCCTTCCCGCCGCCTCTGCCTCCTCACTGGACTGCGAGAATCCTCCGGGTGTCAGGGACGTCCTCCTCCAAGAACGAGTCCTGCAGGGAGGACGGGGGGCGGGGCTGAGACCAGGCCCTGGGCCCCTTCCCCATTCCTGTCCCCTGTCCTGGTCCCGTCCCCACACTCACATCAAAGGGCTCGCGGACGGCATCGCTGCTGCCGAAGACGGGGTTGGGGATGGAGACCAGGGTTGGGCTGGTCCCCTCCTGCCACGGGGAGAAGTCGTCCTCAGCGTCATCTTCAGCCTGGGAAGAGGGGAGGGGTGAAGGGTAAGGGGCCGAGAGCAAGATCCATGACCCCAGCCCGCCCCCAGCCCCGCCCCTACCTGGAAGACGGAGAAGCCGAAGCCGGTGGCCTTGCCTCGGGCGCGGAGGTAGACGGCTCCGGCCACCAGGCCCAGCAGCGCTCCAGCGGCCACCACAGCCCCCACGCCTGCTGCCACAGGCCGCGCCTCGGGTGCCACCACCGCCCCCTGCACACAGGAGAGCATGAGGGACGTGGCCACGCCGCCTCCGCCCTCGAAGCTCTGCCCGCCCCCCCCCCCAACCCCCATCAACTCACGGGCTGTGGGGGCGCCAGCAGGGGGCTGGCCAGAGTGTGGATGATGCCGTTGACGGCCATGATGTCCCACACGATGACACGGCTGACCACAACTGTCCTCGGGGCCTGGCGGGCGGCCGGAGTCAGGTCCCGTGTGTGAGTGGGGGCCAGGGGGGCGGGGCGGCGGCCAGACTTACCACAGGGGCCCGAGAAGTGTTGTCGGAGCCCACGCCGCTGATGACCAGTCGGAGGCCTGAGCGGGAGAGGAGCAGGGTGCCCTGACTGGCGTTGGTGCTGAGGAAGGTGGCGTTGGAGGCATGCAGCTCCAGGTCCGGGCCACTCAGGGTCTGCGGGCAAAGCCAAGGCCGCTCACCCCGCCTGCTGGCCTGGGCCAGCCGGAGGGAGCAGGCCACACCCCCTGCCGGTTACCATGTTGTCCACAAACCCTTCGTTGACCGGCACGAAGAGTGTCTTGTAGGTGAGCTCGTCGTCCAGGAAGTCCAGGAAGGCGAGACCCCGAGCGGTGGCATTAGCGTAGTCCAGCAGCATCTGGGAGGGGGGGAGACCGGGCTGTGGGCAGGCTGCTCGAACCCCCGAACCAGCCCCCCCAAACCCCCGGGGCCTCTGCACACCCCGTAGAAGGTGGAGAAGTTGGCGGTGGCGGCTAGGACGTCAAGCAGCTTGCCGTTGCACATGCTGGTCCCGTCACCCACAAAGCCGTCGCGGCATCGGCAGGCCACGTCTGCGGGAAAGGGGGGTCCGGCGGGTTGGCGGGTCGGTGGGCGGGGCAGAGCGGGGGGCGGGGGAGCGAGGCGTGGCGGGCGGCTGCACCTTGCATCCGGTAGCAGTAGGCGTCCCAGCGCTCGGACAGGTTCTCCCGGGGGCCCAGGCTGACCACCCCCACCTGGCCAGCACCGCAGTCCGCCTCGGGGAACACGACGGGGTGGGCGGCCGAGCCGTTGGCCAGCCAGCCCGTAAGGCAGCGGTGGAAGCCCAGCTGCGGAGGTGGGGGGGGGGGGGATGTTGAGAGCCAGGGCCCAACTCGAGGGGCTCCCGCAGGCGTGGCTCCAGGCTCCCGGCCCCCCGAGCACCTGCTGGGCCGCCGAGAGCTGCGGCAGAGAGGCGAGGACAGCCCCCTGGGCCCCGCACGCCGCCTCGGCCTCGGAGAAGTTCAGGCCGTAAGAGCCGCCGGGGGCCTGCAGGTGGAAGACTCCGGCCCGTTTCTCTGCGGGAGGGGGGGGGATGCGGTCAGCCGGGGCCCAGGGGTCAGGCCCAGGCCCGGGGAGCAGCCAGGGAGGGACGCGCACCCTGGAAGTGCAGGTCCGTGCACACGGCGTCCGCGTGGCAGGGGGGCGGCCGGCCCAGGCAGCGGTCCACGGGGGGCTCGGGCTCCTCCAGGCACTGCAGGCCGTCGCCCACGTAGCCGGCGTGGCACGCGCAGCGCCGGGTGTTCTGGGGCAGGAGAGCAGGCAGGCGGGCGGGTGCCCTTTAGGGTCGGGGAGCCCGCCGGGGCCGCCCCCCCAGCCGCAGGGCTCGCCGGGCGCTCACCGGGCCGGTGCTCAGGCAGTCGGCGTGCTCGCTGCAGCCCCCGCGGCGGCCGTCCTCGCAGGGGTTGCGGGCCCGGCAGCTCCAGCCGTCGCCCTCGTAGTCCGTCAGGCAGGCGCAGGTCACCGCGGTCCCCGCCTGGCTGCAGCTGGCGTGCTCGCTGCAGCCGCCGCGCCCATCCCGGCACAGGTCCGCCACTGGGGGCGGGGAGAGAGATGGGACCTGCCCCCCTCCTGTCACCGGGTCCCCCACCTCCGTCCCCCCCACCTGCTCACCTGTGCACGTGCGGCCGTCCCCTTCGTAGCCCAGGCCGCACTCGCAGCTGTTGCCCGCGCGGCAGGCTGCCTGGGGTGCACAGGGCGGCGCGCACACGGGCTGCAGCTCTGTCCCCGGGGCCCACCCCACAGCACGGTCAGCAGCTGCCAGCCTCCTGGCTGCCCGCAGCTCCTCCCGCCCGCCCTCGGCGCCCCCCGGGGGCGCGCACTGGTGCGTGCAGGGCGGGCGCACGCACAGGGAGGGTCACGCACCCAGCGGCACGTCACAGAGGGGCCCGGTCCAGCCCTCGTCACAGAAGCAGGAGCCAGAGCCCCCGAGGCCCTCATCGCAGTGGCCATGAGCGGCGCAGCGACAGGCTGCAGAAAGGGACAAGCAGGCGGATGGAGCTGGCACGCGGGCCAAGGGAGGCGGGGCGGGGCAGGATGGGGCGGGGAGGGGCGGCCCACCTTGGCAGAGGGGCCCGAAGGCCCCCGGGGCGCAGAGCTCACAGGCTGTCCCCGCAAACCCCGGGTGGCACCTGCACTGCCCGCTGCCGCTCATGCCGTCCGCGCACACGCCATGGTCACTGCAGGGGTGGCTGGCACCCCCGGGGCAAGCTAGGGGGCGGGGTGGGAGAGGTGAAGTGGGGTCAGGGACTCTCCTCGGGGCTGCCCCTGCCCCGTCACACCCTCCACCCTCCACCCAGCGGCAGCGCAGGCTCTGCCAGATGCAGCAACCCACGTCCCGTGTGCCGAGGACACACCCCTCCCACCCCTTAGAGAGCATTCTCTCCTCGCAAAATCCACGCGCCACCCCCGCCCCCGAGCACCCCAACGCATCCCAGAGAGAATGGCCGGGTCCCTGCCCGTGGCGGCCGGAGCCCCGATGCTCACCGCGGCACTCGCTGCCGTAGTGCCCGGGGCAGCAGCTGGGCCTCCAGGTGGTGGTGACGCAGCTGCGGTGGCAGCCCCGGGCCAGGCTCTGCGGCTGGCCCCAGAGGTTGCGCAGGGCAAAGGAGCGCAGGGCGGGGGTCGTCCAGAGTTTGGAGAAGTAGCGCAGGCAGGCCTTGGGGTTCCCCTGAGCCGAGAGGCGTCGGGCTGCAAACGGCCTGACCTCGGAAGACCCGGGCCCTTTCCGACCTCCCCCCCCCCCAACCCCCAGCTCCCGGCCCCTCACCTGCTCCTGTGAGCCCTCCGGACACGGCGGCTCCTGCCCGCAGATACTGCAGATCTTCTGGAAGGAACGGAGGCCAGCGCAGCAAGGTCAGACGGGTGGACGGCACAGGCGGGCCCGGGCCCTCGCCTGTCCGCCTCCGACCGACCGGCCCTACCAGCCACAGCGGCTGAGTCTCAAAGCGGTCGCAGCGGGCCCCAAGGCCGGGGGGCTCCAGCAGCTGGTCGATGCCGTAGGCCAGGCCGCCGTCAAAGGGGAGGTGCCGCTGCACCACCCGGGCCTCGTCCTCGCCCACCAGGAGCTCGCCCTGCAGGGAGAGGGTGTGGGGTACGTGGGGGGGGTCACAGACGCACAGCAGCCCAGCCCCAATAGCAGGGCCCCTGCCCCCGTCCCTCCCCCTCCAGCCGTCCCCCCGGACTCACCGGCCGAGCCCGGCTGCATGAGAAGGAAACGGGGGTCCCGTGCAAGGTGCGGAGCGGGCCCAGGTTGGGCAGGTCGGACGCCAAGGCCTGGGCGGACGGGGCGGTGACTGGAGTTGGCGGGCGGGCGGGCGGGCTGGCAGGCCGTGGGGACCGGGGTCGGGGGTGCGCCCACCTCTATGTTACGGATCACGTGGCCCCGGAGGATGGCTGCCAGCTTGTCTCGGTGGTCCTCGTGGTACAGCCAGGCCTGGCGGGCGGGCGGCAGGGCTCGCAGGGCGGAGTCTGTGGGCCACAGCATGGTGAGGGGCCTGTGGGCCGCGTCTCGAAGCAGGGGCAGGAGGCCAGCCGCCTGGGGGGGGGACGGGGTGCAGTCAGGGCCTCGTCAGGCTGGGGGGGGGGGGTGGAGGTAGGGGGCGGGGCCCCAGAGACCCCGGCAGCCTTCCCCCCAGCCACACCCCTCGGTGGCCATCCCAGGCAGACAGGGGAACATACAAGGGATAAATGTGCACACACTCTGACTACTGCCAGCCCATCCTTGCGCTCACACCGGGAACCCCACCCACACACACACACACACACCCGCATGGCCTGAACACACGGACATGCACTCACACAGGGGACAGGTCTGTGCACAGGTGGGCGTGCACACACCACCAGGCTCACACACGGGAGCATACCGTCACAAGGCTGCTGAAAATCTTGTAGCCGAAGTGGTCGGCGGCGGCGGTGACGTTCCTCTAGGGGAAAGCGCTGGTGAGCTGGGAGTTGGGTGGGGGGGGAGGAGGAGTCTCGAGCCCCCTGCCACCTGCTCTCCGGGCCGTACCCGCAGGACCGGGCCGGCCTCCGGCTCCCCGTGCAGCACGTCCGGCGGCAGCAGGACTCGGTCGATGAAGTGCAAGATGCCGTTCACCGCCTGGTGGTCACTGCTCACCACTCGGGCGAAGTCGTTGATGTATATGTTGCCCTAGGGGCGAGGCCCAAACCCAATGAAGGCGATTGGCGGCTTAAGAGCTGTGGGTGGGCGGGCCGAAGGCCGTTTGGCTCAGTGGTAGAGCATCGGTCTGCGGACTGAAGGGTCCCAGGTTCGATTCCAGTCAAGGGCATGTACCTTGGTTGCGGGCACATCCCCAGTGGGCAGTGGGCGGTGTGCAGGAGGCAGCTGGTCGATTCTCTCTCATCGATGTTTCTGACTCTCTATCCCTCTCCCTTCCTCTCTGTGAAAAATCGGTTATATATATATATATATATATATATATATATATATATATTTTAAGAGCTGTGGGGCCGAAACCGGTTTGGCTCAGTGGATAGAGCATCGGCCTGCGGACTGAAAGGTCCCAGGTTCGATTCCTGTCAAGGGCATGTACCTTGGTTGCAGGCACATCCCCAGTGGGGGGGGGGGGGGGGTGCAAGAGGCAGCTGATCAATGATTCTCTCTCCTCAATGTTTCTAACTCTCTATCCCTCTCTCTTCCTCTCTGTAAGAAACCAATAAAATATGTATTTAAAAAAAAACAAGAGCTGTGGGTGGGGCCCGAGACAGGGACTGAGCCTTGGTTGGGCAAACCTTGAGGCAGGTGGGCGGGGTCAGGACAGAAGGCGGTGTCACCTCTCAGGGAAACAGCGGCGGGCACAGGCGGGATGGGGAGCGGGGACCCACACAGGGCCCCAGAGCAGGCCCGTGGTAGTGGGCAGGGTCCAGAGCGGAGCGCTGAGCCGCTCCGGCCCAGGGGAAGTGAGAGGGACGGGCACAGGCTCGCAGGGGCAGGGGCTCAACAGCAGGGAGTCCTGGCTCTGCGTTCGCTCCGGTGGGTCGGGGTGGGCCTGGCTCACCTCCCTCTCGCTGAAGCGGAGCGGGTGCCCCGAGAGCGTGGTGACGTAGCCCTCCTCCAGCAGATCGGGGCTCCGCAGCTGCCGGCAGCCCACCACGTGGTAGCGGAACACCAGCTGCCGATGGGCTCCAACCCGGGCCAGCTCATCCTGGAGGAGGGATCGATCGTTCGGGTGAAGGGGCCGGGCCGCCGCCTCTGCCCACGCAATACCCACCCTCAGCTTTGCCCCGGGAGCTGTTACCTGCGACAGGTTGGTCATTAGGTCTGCGTGCGGCACGAAGACGGTGAAAGGCCCGTTGCCCTTGAGCTCGGTGTATTTCTGGGGGGAGAGGGGAGACAGCTGCAGTGGAAGAGGGGTGGTCTCCACGAATCCTCCGGGGAAGACTTGGATTCTGAGAGACCAGACCAGCCAACCCCCCGAGCAGATGAGATCACCAGGACCCGGACAGGCGGGGCTGAGGGTCCGGGCGCCCAGGCAGGGCAGAGGAAGCGGGGCAGCCGGTCACTCACCAGGAGGTGGAGGCTGAAGAAAGAGGCCTGCCTGTCGCGAAGGAGTTCCTGGGGGGGGGGGGGGGGGGGACAGGGAAGGTGAGGCCCAGCTCAGATTTGGGACGGCCCCCACTTGGGGCCCGGCGCCTGCCCCAGCACCTGCAGCCCGGGGTCTGGCCAGGACAGAGATGAGGACGGGAAAGCCGGGGGCAGGGCTGGTTTCACGGACCGCAGGCCCAGTGGAGTCAGGAGTCAGACCCAGGGCCAGGGTCGGGGCCAGGGTCAGGGTCAGGGTCACATCGTGGGTCAGACCCAAGCGCACTCAGCCGAGGCTGGGCACCCTCACCAGGCTGACGCGGCCCCGGCAGGTGAAGCCGTCGCCCACGGTGTGGGCCGGGTCGCAGGTGCACGTCCGCTGGCCGTCTCCCGTGCTTTTGCACACGGCGTAGGGGCTGCAGCCTCCGTTGTTCTGAGGCAAGGACAGGGGAGAGGCCTCAGTAGCTCCCAGGATGCTCTGCCCCAACCGTCCCTGGGGAAGGAGCCAGGAAGATGCCCCATCCAACACCCCGGACCCCCCCAAAGCCGTCTCCCACCGATGAGCCAGTGTTGAGCCCGTGGGGAGGTGGGTCGCCCTTCAGAGGCCCCGAGAACCCAGCTGGTCCCTGCCTGGTCCCCTCCCCCTGGAAATGGGGTGCGGCCCGGGGCCTGACCTGGGAGCAGGGGTCCAGGAGCTCACAGGTCCGGATGCCGTCCCCACGGTAGCCCTCGCGGCAGCTGCAGGAGACCTGTCCCCGGTCCTGATTCGGGGGCTGCTGGGCCCCGAGAGCGGGCCAGCCCCCTGGACAGGACTGCCTCCCCCCCCAGCCCCGGTCAACCCCCACCACCCCTGCGGGGACAGCACAGCCCCGGGCCCGCCCCGCCCTGCTGACCTGCTGGGGCCCCGTGGGGATACATTCTGCGTGCATGTGGCAGCCCCCATGGCGGATGAGACAGCTGTTAGCTTCTGCGGGAAGAGGCACCGGGATAAGGGGGCCCTTAGGTGGCCCCTGCATTCACCCGTTCCCCTGGGTGCCCATCCCCTACGCTCAGCAGCCCCGGGACCCACACCCCGTGCGCCCCTCGGCCCTCCCCAGCCTGACGCAGGCGCTGCCACCAGACCCTGGTCCCCCATACCCCGGGTTGGGGGTCCCAGCCTCACCCTGGCACAGCTCCCCGTCGCCCGCGTAGCCATCCCGGCAGGTGCACGTCCGCTGCCCGGGCGCCACCTTGGTGCAGTTGGCGTGGGGGGAGCAGCCCCCGTGGTCGTGGGCACAGGGGTCCACCTCTGGGTAGATGACGCCACGGGGTTGTGAGGAGCAGGCGAGGGGACGGGGCGGGGACGGGGGGGGGGACGGCAGGGGCGGAAGGGAAGGTCGGAGGGAGGCTAGGCCCCCAGTGGGACAGGGAGAGACCGGCTCTGGAAGGAGCGGGGAGGGCTCTGCGGGGAAAGCCACCCCGCCATTTCGCGGGGCCTCGGGGCGTCGGGGGGGGCTGGACCTGAGCAGGAGGTGCCGTTGCCCGAGTAGCCCGCGGCGCAGACGCAGGCGGGGGCCGCCGCCGCCGGGTCCTGCACGCAGCTGGGAGGGGACAGCGGTCAGCCGGTGCCCGCCAGCCCCCCTCCCGCTGCCCACCAGCTCCGGCCGAGCCCACTCACTTGGCATTAGGGTCGCACTTCGTTGGGCAGCCAGGGCCAGCGATTTCTGGGGAGGAGGAGGAGGGTGGGATGGCTCTGGTCACTCCCACCCAGAAACCGCCTCCCGGGGTCACCGCCTCCCCGCGGCGGCCACTCACTCTGGTCACAGCGCTGGCCCTGCCAGCCCACGTTGCAGACGCAGCTTCCGTCCCCTCGCAGCCCCTCCTGGCACAGCCCGTGGGCACAGGCACACACTGGGGGTGGGCAGGAGGACGGGAGTCACCCGCCGCTCTGTCCTGCCCGGCAGGGCTCCCCGTGGCTGTGGTCTGCGGCCGGGACACCGCCGGCCCGGACCCCCAAACCCCCGCCTCACCCCCGGCCTCACCCCCAGCCTCACCCCGGCCTCACCTCCAGTGCAGTTGGGCCCGAAGCGGCCCAGCTCGCACATCTCACAGGCCGCTCCATGGAAGCCCTCGTGGCAGCGGCACTCCCCGCTGCCCAGCAGCCTGTCCTGGCACTGGCCGCGGCCCGAGCACACCCCGCCCAGGCCCCCCGGGCACGGCTCGCACAGGGTGCCGAAGAAACCCGGGCAGCAGTCGGGCACCTGCGGGGAGGGGTGCGAGGAGAGGCCCCACAGGCCAGGGCGGACATCAGGGGGAGCAAAACGATCGCTGGGAGCAGGGAGGGCGTCTCGGGACCACAAGGCCACGGAGCAGAGCGAGCCGGAGCCGCCGGGGAAAGGGAGGCCACCGGCAGCCCTCCCCCCGCAGGGCTGGGCCAGTCCCGGGAGGCTGCCCCGGGGCTTGGCGGCCGGTGTTCACTCTGGGCCTCGGTCCTCCTCCCCTCCCCTCCCTGGGGGCCCGGCCCCGGAACAGACACTGGCCCCTCTGGCTCAGCCCTGTCTCCCCTTTTTCTGGGCCCTCGCCTCCCTGGCCTGGCCTGGTCCCAGCCCCGCTCTTTCCTGCCCTCGGAGTGGAGTCTGGGCGCTCCCCTGGGCCCCCCTCCATTCTGGTCAGAGACGCGTGTGAGGGTTCGGGGCAAACCTGGATCCTCTTGGCACACGTGTACGAACAGCCCCGGGAGAAGGAGTAGCCAGACCGGTAGACGCAGCTCTTCCTGGGAGTGTCCTGCGAAGGGGAACAGGCAGGAGGGCTCGGCCGGCGGCGTGGGCAGTGGACTGGGACCGGGGAGACGGGCAGGGGGACCCCAGGAATCAGTGGGTAAGGCGGGAGCGGGAGAGCAGAAGGGCAGCTGGATGATGAGACACAGAGACCTGCTGAGAGGAGGCGGGCAGGTCCAGGCCTCCGGGCGCAGGTCCGACCGAGTGAGGCCTGCTCTGGGCAGACCTGGGCCCCGGCCTCCAGGCCTCTACCAGGAAGTTTAGAGGTCACGCCCTTCCGGGGGGGGCCCCCACCTGGGCGGGCAGAGCTTGGGGAGGCGGAGGGGGGGCAGTGAGAGCAGGCCAAGCGGGGAGGGGATGGATGTGCCGGCCGGCCTCACCTCCAGCTGGAAGCCCTGAGTGCAGCGGAATTTCCGGGAGCAGTTCACACATTTCTCCTGTAGGGGGGAGGGGGTTGCAGAGCGCCAGGTGGTCCGGGGGGGGGGGGGGGGAGGCCCCAAACCCGCCCTCCTGTCCCCGAGACCGAGGGCCGCGCCCCCCGGCCGCGCCTCACCCTCAGGGCCTCGGCGTGGCTGTGCAGGCAGCGGCTCGAGTCCACCGTCAGGACCCCCGACAGGCCGAAGAGCGCGCGGCCGGGGGCCTCCAGCACCGGGCCTTCCAGCGGCACGTGGTTCACCTCAGGCTGGAAGCGGGCAGGGGGCTCAGCCCGGCCCAGCCCAGCCCAGCCCACCCCCACCTCCACGAATGGGGCTCCCGGACGGAGGGACCCCCAAGAGAAGCGGCCCCGGGCTCGGGCCTCCGTGGCCCCACACACCTGGCCGCTGTGGTTGTAGAAGACGAGCCAGTGAGCGGGGCCCAGGAGCGAGTTGCGGTGCCCGCCCCTCCGCAGGGCTTCCGGGGACAGCGCCTCCCCCAGGACCACGTGGTGCCGCACCGTGTCCGCGTCCTGGGGAGGGAGCAGCTCGGGCACTCCGGGCCCCCAGGGCCCTGGCCGTGTCCCCCCTTCTCCCCCCCATCCCCCCCACCTCGGTCCCAGCGCCCTCACCAGGCTGCTGGCGTTGCCCTGGGCCTCCAGGGAGCGATTTGTGGGCACGAAGATGGTGTAGGCTGTGGCCGCCTCAATCTGGGCCACCAGACTGTGGTTCTGGGGGCAGGGGTGGGGGTCAGGGAATGGCACAATCGCACCATCGCCCTCGGTCGGTCCTGACCCTGGGGGCCGGGCACCCCAGGCCGCGAGCCCCCCTCTCCCCGTCCTCACCTGCAGCAGCTCCCCGAAGCGGCGGAAGGCGGGCTCCGAGCCCAGCAGCTGCAGCAGGCCCGGCCCCGCGGGCGCCGTCCGGGGAGGCAGCAGCACCTGCGGGTGGCACAGGGGGGGCGGTTAGCGTGGCTCTGCCCCCCCCACGCCCCTCCGCCGTCCCTCCCCCATACCTGGCCGAGGACATGCAGGACGCCGTTGGTGGCGAGGAGGTCAGCCACGTCCAGGCTGGCGTTCTGCACCCAGACTCTCTGGAAAGCAGCGGGCAGAGCTCAGCCACAGTGGGCACGGGCACAGGACACGCGAGAGTGGGCGCAGCACCAACAGAGAGGCTGCTGGGCACACAGGCACCCACGGGTGGCCCTCAGCCTGGTCCAGACACCCTCAGACTCAGGAGTGAGCAGAGATGGGCACGCGGACCCTCAGCCGGGCCCATGCATGAAAGGGGTGGTGTGTCCACGACAATGACGGACAGACGCCCCTGCCGGGGCAGTCACCGCGGGGCCGAACACCGCCCAGCCCGACGGCAAGAGCGTCCCCAGCACGCCCTCCGAGCCCGCCCTGGGCAGGGTGAGGGGACCCCAACCTCACCCGCTGGGGCCCTTGGTCCGGACGCCCGCAGTCACTCACGTTCCCCCCGTGCCCCGCACAGCCCCCCCCTGCCCAGCGCCCACCACGTACCCCACTGACGTTGCGAATCTCCCAGCGCGTGGTGGGGCTCAGGGTGGCCACCTCCTGCCCGCCCAGCCGGGCCAGCTCCTCCTCCGAGAGGGCCCCCCGGAGGAAGTGGGCCCTGAGGGGAGAGTGGGGGGCCATGGAGCAGGTTGGTGTAGCCCGCGGAGCCCTCCCCCGGGTGCGCCGTGCCAGGCAGGGAACCGGGAGGAGCGGGTCTCGCACAGAAGCCCCCTCCCAGGGCCCGACCCCGGCTGCCCACCTGACCAGCTGGGGCAGCATCCTCGGCTGCAGCCAGAACGCCTGGTCCTCAGGGCTCAGCCTGCGGAGGGCAGACTCGGAGGGCACCAGGGCTGTGACCCGGCTGTCGGCGGGAAGCATGACGCCGGCTCTCTGTGCGTGCCGTGTGCAGGGGGGCGGGAGGAGGGTGAAGGGGGCGCCCCCACGCTGAGATCGCCTGCTCCCAGCCTCCAGGCCTGCCCCCCACATCCTCCCCCCACCCCCCGCCCCGACCCCATCGCCGAGGCCTCCTGGATTTGAGCCCAACCCAGCACTCCGCCCTGTCCTACCTTGACCCACTGGTAGAAGACGGAGAAGTGGGCATTTGCCTCCAACTCCTGGGGGACGACGGAAGGAGCTGAGGCCATGGGCTTAGGGACAAACCCCAGCCCCCCCCCCGCCCCTCAGGGAGCCTAGACCCCCCCCTTCCCACCCGAGGTGCATGAGAGGGCACAGGGAGCCACTCACCCGGAAGATGTCTCCGTAGCAGCTGAAGCCATCACCCCCATAGCCAGAGGGGCAAGTGCAGACCCGCTGGCCTCCCCCCACTGCCCGGCAGGTGGCCTGGGGTGGGGGTGGGGCAGAGAAGGGTGGCCCTCCATTTAGCACCCACGTGGCAAGCTGGACAGCACCCGTCCTCCGTCGCTCTGCCCACCCTTGTCACCCATCCTCCCCCCATCTGCCTTTCCGGCCGCCTGTCCCCTCCGCCGCCCCGGCTGCATTGCTCCCGGTGCCCTGGCCAGCTCGGTCCGCCTTCCCCGTCAGGACCCGGGGAGCCCCGGGGGCATGGTGGCCTCGGAGCGGGTGAGAGAGGGGACAGCGAGGGGCTCGGAGGACCATGAGAGGAGGGGGGAGGCAGTGGGGGTCGGGGCAGAGAGCAGGCTGGCAAAGGATGGGTTGAATAAAAAGTGAAAGCTCTATCCTGTGGGCCAGAAGGTGACACCGTGTGGAGTTGGGGTTCCGACCGGAGACAGGGGATGCCCAGAGAGCTGCCGCCGAGGCCCACCTGGAGACACCCCCAGGCCCCGCGCCTTCTCACCAGGTCATGGCAGCCACCGTTGCCCGCCCGGCAGGGGTCGATAGGGCTGCACGAGTAGCCGTCCCCCGCAAAGCCCAGCTTGCAGGTGCAGCGGCTCTGGAGGGGGGAGCAGAGGGCCCCATCTCACCAGGAGCACCCCCTCTGCTCCTCCAGGGGGCCTGGAGCTTCTCCCAGCCCCACCCGGGACAGCTGTGCTCCCGGCGGGAGACTGAGGCCTGGAGGGGAGACTGGCTCTCGGAGGAGTCCGGTAGTGATGGGAGCGGCAGGGTCTAGCCCAGGGGTGGGCAAACTTTTTGACTCGAGGGCCACAATGGGTTCTTAAACTGGACCGGAGGCCGGAACGAAAGCAGCCTGACCATGCTGGCACTCTCATCTTGGGCTGCTGGTGAAGGAGCGGAGGGGAGAGCAAGAGAACCCTCCGCTCTTTGGGCTCCGCGGGCCGGATAGAACAGCCGAACGGGCCGGATCCGGCTCGCGGGCCGTAGTTTGCCCACGGCTGGTCTAGACCCTGCCAAGACTGTTGGGGTCGGCGGGGTGGGGTGAGTGGGCTGGTAGCTCGATCCCACCTCCAACCCTGCTCCCCTGCTCAGCGGCTCCTCCCGTCCCCTGTCCTTCAGCGGGCGCGTCCTCCCTGCAGGTCACTGGCTGGCAGGACACCCCGATCTCAGGTGCCCTTGTTTGCAAGTTGGGGGCACCTCGGCTTATTCCAGCCCCAGGGCTGAGCTTCAAAGCCCTGACGGAGCTCCAGTGCTCATGCGCATCTGAGCCCTCACTGCGAAGGCCCCTGGGCTGGTGGCTGGGCCCTAGGGGGGGGGGGCCGGGGACCCTCTGGGGCCTGGGCCATGAGGAGGCTGATCCTGAGGCAGCCAGGCCTGGCCTCCCTGTTGGCGAATCAGAAACTCTTAAACGCCGGCTCGTCCTCGAGCGCGTCAGCCCGGAATGCCTCGGGGAAGGCCCCCGTTCTGAGGCTGCCATGGCCACGAGTGTAAAGATGTGGGGATGTCACTGCCCCCGTCGAGAACAGGAACTAGCATGGGACAGGCGTGGTAACACATGGGAAACCGATGAGTGCCCAGAGCAGAGAACTCACTGGTTTGGTGCTAAGAGTTCTTTATCCCTGAGAGACGGGTGTCACAGCTTCTGATTTGGAAAAAATGCTGCCTAGACTGACCCGGGAATGCGCTTTCCATTAAACTCAGGAGCCGGCCTGTGTGGTGCAGTGGTTGGACGCTGTCCCCTGCACCAGGAGGCCACACGTCCGATTCCCGGTCCGGGCACAGGCCTGGGTGGTGGGCTCGGCCCCCAGTTGGGGGCGTGCAGGAGGGAGCCGATGCTTCTCTCTCATCAGTGTTTCTCTCTCTCTCCCTCTCCCTTCCTGTCTCTGAAATTAATAAAAAACATTAAAAAAAAAACACCCATATGCTCTAATGTTATAAAAAAGCACAACACATTGCCGAAACTGGTTTGGCTCAGTGAAAGGTCCCAGGTTCGATTCTAGTCAAGGGCATGTACCTTGGTTGTGGGCACATCCCCAGTAGGGGGTGTGCAGGAGGCAGCTGGTTGATGTTTCTCTCTCATAGATGTTTCTAGCTCTCTATCCCTCTCTCTTCCTCTCTGTAAAAAATCAATAAAATATATTTTAAAAACACCAAAAAAACAAACAAAACAAAAAACCCCACAACACAACCAAAACCTCCCGGAGCGCTCTCATGGCTTCCGGCCCTCCCTGATGCTTCCAGATCGTACGACTTAGCACTGGTTCTCACTTGTGTCTGAGATGGAGACCCTGAGCTTCAGTGCCTGGGGGGGACATTCCTGGAGTCGGAGGGGTGTGGGGAGAGGAGCGGATGCCTCACCTGCCCGGGGCCCACGTAGCTGCAGAGGGCGTCGGCGTGGCAGCCGCCCCGCGTGTCCAGCTCACACTCGTCTACGGCTACGCAGACTCGGCCGTCCCCGCTCCAGCCTTTGTGGCACGTGCAGTTGTGGGTGCCCAGGGGCCCAGGGACACACTCGGCCTGTGAGAGCCGCGGATCAATGGGTCAGCGCAGAGGGCAGAGGGCAGAGGTCAGAGGGCAGAGTCCCTCCTCCCGCCCCCGGAGCAGGGCTCGGGGAGGGACGAGGGGACTGACGTTCTCCGAGCAGCCGCCACGGTCGGGGCGGGAGCAGGGGTTGCTGGGTGCGCAGGAGAAGCCATCACCCTCGAAGCCATCGAGACAGAGACACCTGGGGAGGGAGGGGGAGGGGGGAGCCTCCAGTGAACCTCTGGGCCAGGCCGGAGGCTGAGCAGTGGTCCTGGGAGGGCAGAGAGGACGCTGGGGCCGCACCTGGCGACGCCCCCCTGGCTGACACAGCGCGCGTGCCGGTGGCAGCTCGGGGCGGGCTCCGAGGACCCGCAGCTCCCGGCGGACTCGTTGCAGAAGCGCCCGCTGAAGCCCGGGGCACAGGTGCCGCTCTGGCACACCCCTCCGCTGCCCGGGCGATTGTCGCACAGGCCGTGGACACAGCCGCAGTCTGCAGGGGGGAGACGGGAGCAGGGAAACTGAGGCAGGGGCAGGGCGGGCAGGGAGCCGATGCAGTTGGGATGCTGGGCACGGGGCGGCACTCGAGTCAAAGGCGAGCAGAGGAGGTGAGAGGGGGCGTCTGCTGCTTTCAGTCACCCCACCCCCAGACCCCCGCCCACCCAGTGCTCCTCTTTCTCTGAATGAAATCCTGGACGCCTCCTCCTGGGCTCGGCCCCCTTCCCGGGGTGCCCAGCCCCTTCCCAAGCAGACCCCGCTCGCCCTGGCAGGCGGCTGGGCCAGGACCACCCACCTTCCTGGCACTGCTCGCCATGCTTGTTGGGGTTGGAGCAGATGTGGCAGGCGACGCCCTTGTAGTCGGGGAAGCAGAGGCAGGCCCCGCTGCCCAGGGCGCCGTCGCTGCACTGGCGGGCAGAGCACGGTCAGCCACGGAGGGGCTCTGAGTCTCCTCCCCAACGCCGGCTCCCCCCCGCTGGCGGGCCCCCCTGGAAGACACCCCCCACCGCCCCCCGCATCTTCCAGGCCATCGGTGCCGCCCAGAGCCGGCCCCTCCACGGGGGACGCCTGCCCAGCCTCGAGCCAGCGCCTCCGCCCTCCCCGGGCCGGGGTGCGGCCCCCGAGGCCACACCGAGCCGCCTCCCTGGGCACTCACGTTGCCTTTGCCGTAGCAGGGGTTCGAGAAGCCGCCGGGGCACTGCGCGCAGTCAGGCCCAAAGAAGCCCCTGCAGCAGTCCGGCTTCTGTGGGAGACGGAGCGTGTCTGCCCCCCGCCGCCCCCGCCGGCCCCTCAGGGTCACCCTTCCCCCACCCTCCGGGCAGCTCCTCTCTCCTCGGCCAGCCTGGGGCCCTGGGGACAAGCGAGTGGCCTGGGGCCTCAGGGACAAGTGAGTGGCCGGGCCCCGGGGACAAGGCGCCCGCCCCGGCTCACCAGGAAGGTCTGGTTGCAGTAGTGGGCGCAGCCCTTCTTCAGGATGTTGAGCCCAGCGGGGTCGTGGGTGTAGACACACTCCTCGGGGGACATGTCCTGGGGTGGGCCGTGCAGAGCTGGTCAGCAGGGACGGGTGCTGGGCAGCCTTGGGCACGAGCCCTCGGCGCCCCGGGCCCAGCGCTGCCACCCTGGGCAGGGGGGCTGCACCCTCGAGTCCAGCCTCGCCTCCCAGCCCCGCTGCCCCCGCCCGACGCCGCCGGGCAGCTGGGCGCCAGCCCTCGGGGCCGGGCCAAGCTATGCTCACCAGCTTCACGCTGTCGGGGGGGCAGGTGCTGCTGGTGTTCAGGGCGTGGCAGTCCACACAGGAGCCCTGGCGGGGAACAGGGAGGGGGCAGAGCGGTCAGTCCTGGTTTATTTGCTCAGCGTGCCCCAGGAAACCGGCAGGGAGCCGAGGGCGGGTCTGAGAAAGAGGCAACGGCGGGAGGGCCGGCCAGGAGCTGGCGTGCGGGCGAGGGAAGACAAGAACCAGGGCCCTGCGGTAGGAAGGAGCGTGGCGTGATGGGCGGGAGGCTGCAGACGGGGCGGAAGAGGCAGGAGAGGCCTCGCAGGGATGAACAGCAGCAGGGGGTGTGGGCGAGCCCAGGCGGGCCTGTGGGTCTGTGGCCGGGCCTAGAGCCGCCACGGGTCTCGGCAAGGCGGGCCGGGCGGCGTGCACTCACCAGCACGATCTTGTGCTGCTCCTGGCTGCAGTGCTTGGGCAGGATGGGCAGGATGGTGGGGGGCAGCAGGATGCCCTCCAGCAAGTGGATCACGCCGTTGGCCGCCCAGATGTCCACCCTCCGCAGCGGGACACCCTCGGGCCCCAGCAGGATGCGCCCCTGAGGCGGAGCCGGGGGTGAGGCCTCCAGCCCAGCAGCCCTGCCCGCCCCGCCCTGCTGCCCGTCCTCCCTTCTCTTGGGCAATGCTTACCGCCCCAGCCTCGCACCCTGACCACAGGGTTTCTGCCAGGGAGGTCCCTCCCGTGTGCTCCCCCTCCTCCTCCTCAGAGCCCTCCCAGCCTCTCCCAGAGAAGGATCTGACCCGAGCTGCCTCCCCCGGGGCCTGCTGGCCACAGGCTTGGGGCTCGAAAGGCAGGTCTGAAAGAGGCCAAACCAGCCCTCCCCTCGTTCCCGGTGCTCCCGACCTCACCTCCTCCGAGATGTTCACGGCCAGCACCTGGTTCGCCGTGGTGAGGACGCGAGCCTTGGAGATGAGCTTCTCGACCGTGAGCTGGGGCAGAGGAGAGGGCAGCAGAGGAGAGGCGGCCTCAGGCCGGGCACCAGCCACACAGCCACCAGCCTGGGGCCAGCCCTGGTCCTCCCGGGCGACTCCACGCCGCCGGGGCAGGGCAGTCCGGACGGGCAAGGAAAGGAGGAGGGCCGGCCCCGGGGGCAAGCTGGCCGCCCTCTGGGGGGAAGACCCTCACCTGGCCGTGGTCGTAGATGTGGTACCTCACCAGCTCCTGCAGCTTGGACAGACCCTGGCGAGGGACAGAGGGCTGGGCTGCTGGAGGCCCGGTGGGGGGGAGGGAAGCCCTCCTGCCCCCTGCCTTCCGCCCCTCTTACCGCCGTGAAGAGGTAGATCAGGCGGCCGTCACGCAGGCCGTCCACAGCCTCGTTGCTCGGGACAAAGACGGTGAAGGGCCCGGGCCCGTCCAGGACGGAGGGCAGCCCGCAGTTCTGTGGAGGGGGAGGCAGGCTCGGGGGGGGCTCTGTGGCCGGCCCCCGCCGCCGAGCCCCACCCGGGAACGCCACCAGGAGGAAGAGGCGGGGCATCCACAGTGGGCCCTGCAGAACCTCAGGATGGCACGGCGGGCAAGTGCTGGGATGGGGGCCCGGGCGCAGGCCTGTGCCACCGCAGAGCCCCAGGGCCCCGTGCGTGGGGCAGATTCCGGGCAACGAGGGCCCCCGGCCGGGAAGGACCGGACAGACGGGCACCTTCCCCAGGGACTCACCTCCAGGATGGTCTCGAACCGGCTGAAGGCTTCCGTGGAGGCGAGGATCTGGCCGATGGTCTTCTGCAGGAAGGAACAAGCATTGGGGGTCATCGGCGAGGCCGCTTCAGCTCTCGGCCTGCCCAGATCCCCCCCCCCCCCCTGCTCTAGATCCTGTGGGGGTCAGAGGCCATCCGGTGGCAAGGGCGGGGAGGGAGGAGACACTGGCTGACCGTGGGGTCCGTGAGGAGCGCGGGCGGCGGCTGCCACCGCAGGACGGTGACGACGTGGAAGACGCCGTTGGCCGCCGGGTAGTTGGCCTTCTGGACGGTGAACGTCTGCTGGGGCAAGTCTTTGTATTTGTAGGAGTATTTCTGCTGAGAGACGAGACCCCGGCCTTAGGTTCCGCACGCCAGCGCCCCCTCCTGGCCCGACCCTGGCCCGCCCCCACGCCTTCGCCGGAGCGAGGTCCCCGCATCCGCAGCTCCCGTGGTCGCCCCCAACCCCCCCTCCTCACCATGAAGCGGTTGAACGTGACGGTGATCTCCTGCCCAGCGAGGGACCACCACCTGCGCGTCTGCTGCTGCGTCCCCAAGTCCTCCAGCACGTGCTGCCCGGCCACGATGTGCTGTCTGCAGAGCTTCTGGGCGTAGGAGGTCTGTGGGCGCAAGGGGACCGAGTGCCTAGGAGGCCTGGGGCCAGGTGGTCCTCTTCGTGGCGCCCCCGCTCGAGCCACAGAGGGGGTGCACGCCTCCCGGGGCTCAGCTCCCCGGAGGGCAGAGCCGGGAGCAGGGTCCGGGAGGGGCAGCCAGCGCCTCGGCGGGGAGGGGCTCACGTTCATGGTCCAGGAGATCCTGGAGGAGAGGGACGGCACCAGCACGGTGAAGGGGCCCGATGTGGTGAGGATCTCCCGGCAGCCCTGATCTGGGGGACAGACAGGAGAGGGAGCGGCGTCAGGGCGGATCTGGGGAGACCCCGGAGGCCGTGCTCGGCAAACTGCGGCTCGCGGCGAGCCACCTGCGGCTCTTTGGCCCCTGGAGCGTGGCTCTTCCACAGAATACCACGGCCTGGGCACGTCTGTTTTGAGGAAGTGGCCTTAGAAGGAGTTTGAGTTTTAAAAAAATTTGGCTCTTGCCGAAACCGGCTTGGCTGAGTGGTAGAGCGTCGGTCTGCGGACTGGAAGGTCCCAGGTTCGATTCCAGTCAAGGGCATGTACCTTGGCTGTGGGCACATCCCTGGTAGCGGGTGTGCAAGAGGCAGCTGGTCGATGTTTCTCTCTCATCGACGTTTCTAGCTCTCTATCTCTCTCCCTTCCTCTCTGCAAAATATCAATAAAATATATTAAAAATAAATAAATAAATAAATAATTTGGCTCTCAAGAGAAATGTCAATCGTCGTCCCGTTGATATTTGGCTCCGTGGGCTAAGGAGTTTGCCGACCGCTGGCCTAGGGCGTCAGGCCTCGGTTTTGGAGGGCTGTGCTGGGGGGCACGGGGTCCAGGTCTAGGGTAGGTGTGGGCCCCAGGGTCTGGGGGACTAGCTCCCCCCTCCACCGTGCGCCCTCCGCGGACGGACGCTCTGCTTCCACGGCACTTGGGCCGGACAGCGAGCTGCGTCTGCGGCGTCCGCCCCGCGGCCGAGCTGGCTCGGGGGCCAGGCCACGCACCCAGCATGGCGAGGGCGGTCCTCAGTCCCAGGACCCTGGTCCCGCTGGCACTGGCCTTCTGCACCTCGTGGAGCAGGTGTCCGTAGCAGGCGCGCCCGTCCCCGACCTGGTCCTCCCTGCACACACAGCTAGGGCGCAGAGAATGGATTAGGGCAGAACGGGGGGTCCCGTCCCCACCTCGGGGCCCACCCCCACCTGTCCCCACAGGGCCTTGAGCTGAGGGTGCACCCCCCCCGCCCTGCCCACCCTCTCTGCCCTGCCCCGGGTGCCCACGCCGAGGCCCCTGTGCCCACCTGGTCTTTCCGTCAGGGGTCACCTGGCAGGTAGCGGACCGGTCACAGGAGAAGGGGGAGCAGCGGGCGGAGCAGCCGGCGGAGGCGTTGCCGCCGATGCTGACCAGGCCGGGCTTACACGTGCAGGAGGCCTGGGCGGGGCCGGGGTGTGTGTGTGTGACATCGTGTCCGTGAGGACCCCTGGCATCGGCCACACCCCCCGAGCTCGGTCCCCAAAACCGGCCCTCGAGAAGAGGGTGCCATCCCCTCCCCACCGCACGCGTGGGGCCGCGGGGGCCCCCGGAGGCCCGGATTCCCCCGGCTCCCCCCGCCGGCCGGTGCGCTCACCTTGCCGGGCCCCTCGTACACGCACAGGGTGGAGTTGGCGGGGCAGCCGCCGTTGTCGGCGCCGCACGGGTCCCGGGGCAGACACACCGTCCCGTCGCCATGGAAGTTGTCGGGGCAGCGGCACTGCGCCTGGCCGGCCGGGCTCGCCGAGCAGCGGGCCAGCGGGGAGCAGGGCGATGGCCGGCAGGGGTCCGGGGCTGAGGGCAGCGCGGAAGCCCAGGGGTGCTCAGCGCCCAGGGGCCCGTCTCCTGCACAGCTTCCGGGGGGAGGGCTCCGAGAGGGGGGGTGACAGACTGAGGGGCCCAGCCCCCTTCACCTCCCTCAGGGACGGCCTGCACGCGCTGGTTTGAAAGGACATCCCCCCCCCCCCCCGCCGTACCCCCTCACCCCGCCCCCGGGTCCCAGGCTTACCCTGGCATTCGCCGCCCTGCTGGGTGAAGGGAGGCAGGCACCTGCAGGCGGGGGCCTCCGCGGAGCACTGGGTGTTGGGGGGACAGCGCAGGGCCTGGCACGCGGGCAGCTCTGAGCGGAGAGGGGAGGGCGTTGTGGGGGCCGGAACCCCAGTTTGGGAAGGAACAGAGGAGCAGAGGGGCTCTGCCCGAATGGCTGTGCGGCTCTGGCCCGCGCCCTGCCCCCTCGGAGCCTCCGATGAGACCGTCCTCTCCCCCCCCCCCCTCGACCCGCCGCGTGCCCCTCCCTCTTAGAGAGCAATCGGGGTGCAGAAAGAGTTCCTGCCGGGGTTCCGGCTTCTCCTGCCCCCCCCCCCCCGGGCGAGCCCTCCTGCCGAGGCCGCCGGGGACCCGCCGCTCACCTTGGTCACAGCGGGGTCCGGTGTACCCGGCGAAGCACTGGCAGCTCCCGTCGCCGCGGGGCCCGTGGCGGCACACGCCGTGCGCACAGCGGCACGCTGGAAGAACGCCAGGGGCGGGTGGGACCCGGGCCACCCTCCCCCGGGGGCACACGGGGCACCGGGTCCCCGCCCTCTGCGTTTCCAGAACTCAGCCCAACAGGCACCCCCCCCCCCCCCGAGCGCAGAGCTGTGAGGGGGGACCCCGGGGGTGGCAGGCGCCCAGGGGGGCACCGGCCGGCCCTCCCTCCGGCGCTCACCTGACTGGCAGGCAGGCCCGAAGCGGCTGGGGTCCCGGCACTCCTGGCAGGCGGAGCCACTGAAGCCTTCCTGGGGGAGCAGCACACCGGTCAGCGGTCAGCGCCGCCCCTCCCTGCCCCCCACCGCCCGCCCGACACTCACCTGGCACACGCAGGTCCCATTCCCGTCTATGCCATCCAGGCAGGTGCCGTGGCCGTTGCACGGGGTCTCTGCCCCTCCGGGGCACTCTGTGGACCCCCCCCCACACACACACCCAATAGTTCAGCTCTGGCCTGAGAACTCTAGATGCGTCCCTGACCCCAGCAGCTCTTGGTGGTCCCTCCCCAAGGCAGCCAGTTAGGTAGCCAGCCAGCTGTGTTGGCGCATCCAGTAAGTGAGCAAGGTAGGGGGGAATGCAGGCAGATGCTGCAGATGGGGAGCCCAGGGCTGGGGTGTTAGGAACTAAGTGGGGACCCCCTGCTGTACCATAGCACTGGGACCCCCCAATCCCATAGCATTGGGACCCCCCAATCCCATAGCCCTGGGACCCCCCAAATACCAGAGCACTGGGACTCCCCAATCCCATAGCACTGAGACCCCCAATACCATAGCATTGGGGCCCCCCCAATCCCATAGCATTGGAATCCCACCACCACCATACCATAGAACTGGGACCCCCCAATCCCATAGCATTGGGACCCCCCAATCCCATAGCATTGGGACCCAACCACCACCATACCATAGCACTGGGACCCCCCAATCCCATAGCACTGGGACCCCCCAATCCCATAGCACTGGGACCCCCCCAATCCCATAGCACTGGGACCCCCTAATCCCATAGCACTGGGACCCCCCAGTACCATAGCACTGGGACCCCCCAATCCCATAGCACTGGGACCCCCCAATCCCATAGCACTGGGACCTCCCCACCACACCATACCATACCATAGCACTGGGACCCCCAGTAGCCAGGGCAGCAGGCCTTCTGCACCACGTCCTTCCAGCACCCCACGCTGCAGCCACTCATGGACACCAGAGAGCCCCCCAGCTGCACCTCGTAGCTGAGGATAAAGGATGGGCAGGGGGGTGGGCAGGGCAGTGGGCAGGGCTCCCACCCGCAGCCCCCAGCCCAGCCTCCTGCTGTCTGTCACAGCGCTCCTACTCCACCTCCCGTCCCCGTGCCGGCCCCCGAGTGGGGCGCAGGGCCTGGCACACAGCAGATACTCCGTAACCACCCCCCGCCCCCACCTTCTGGCCGGTCCTTCTCTCTTCCCCACGGGAGGACCAACAGATGTGTAGGCGAGAGAGACCCTGCCAGGCCCGCCTGCCCTCCTGCCCGCCACCCCACAGGACACCCCCGTAAGTGGACGAGGGGGGGGTCCACACCGGCAGTCCTGTGATATCTTCTCCGGGAACTCGCGCAGCCAGCCCGGCGGACACACCCGCTTCTTGATGGCGGGGCACACGGTGCAGGGAACGTGCGTGACAAACTTGGTCTTCACGTCGCAGCGCCTGGACCACACCTGGCCACGGGGGGGGCGGGAATGAGGGCTGGGCCTGGGCCAGCCCGGCTCTGTCCTCACCAGGCGGGGCCTCGCATCTCTCCGGGCCTCGGTTCCCACCCGCTCAGCGAGGAGGACAGGGAAGGCCCCGAGGCACAGGGACAGCTGTCTGCGGGGGCTGCGACTGCCGTGCCATGTCCCTATGGCCACAGCCACCTGCCTGAGTCTGTACTTCCGACACCAGGAGATCCCAGCCGCTTTGTTCCACCTCACCCCGTTCAGGTGAGGAAACCGAGCCCCCAGGCAGCACGTGGCCTTGCTCAGAGCTGCCCGGTGGCAGCATGCAGATCCGGGATTAGAACCCGGACTCTCCACCCAGTGCCAAGTCTCACCTCTCGTTTAAAAATAAAACAATGACGCTGCCCCGGGCATATCTGCACCTGTTGCCAGCTGACCCTCCGCCAGCCCAAAGGACCCAGGAGCCCGCCCCGGCCCGAGAGGCTGGCTCCCGTGGGCAGGCGTGCGAGGGCATCCGCCACGTTCTGGGAGCCCTGACCCAGGGCCCGGCTCGTGGCCCCACGGGCTGGACCCCGCAGGCCACAGGCCATCAGCAGATGGGCAATGCTGGCGGGGAGGGAGCCGAGAGGAGCCAGGCTGCAGGCCCGGGCAGCTCCCTGGAGGAGGTGGCAACTGAGGCAGGGCCTGAGGAAGGCGGGAGACTTGGCCGAGGCCACCGAGGGCGCTCTGGCCGCTGCAAGGAAAACAGAGGTGGGGGTGGGGGGAGAGGCTGTCTCCTAAGAGGGACAAGAAAGCCCTGCAAGCCCGTCCACGTTCACATAGCTCCTGCCAGTCCCTCTACAGCCACCGAGTCCCAGCAACCTGCAGCACCGACCCCCAGAGGGACCGGAGCAAAAACTCTTGGCCGTGAGGGGGAGAAGGCGCCACGGGAAGGTGTGCTTGGCGGAGGGGGGCTTGGGGCATGGCCTGGAAGGCGAAGACGTTTTCATCTAGAAAATGCTGACCACACTGGCCGAAAAAGCGCAGGACGCTAAAGACGTGGCCTCTCACAGCGAGAAGAGGAGAAGCGGCCTTCTGCGGCCGCCGAGATTTGCCCTCTTCCGCTCAGGCCTCTGCGGTCTGCAGGGGGAAGTTGCTGCGAGCGGCCTCGGGCCAAGCTGTGGGCCCGAGTGTGGTCTCGCTCCCCGCCCCGGGCTGGGTCTTTGCTGAGCCAGGGAGCAGCTAGGAAGTTGGGCAACTCTAGGGTCTGGCAGCTGCTGGCTCAGGGCAAAGGCTCGCGGGCAGGGGGTCCCCGGGGGCCACCTGGGCGGCTCGCTGGGCGCTGCGGCCACGGTGCTCGCCACGGACGGGATCTGAGAGGCACGGCGGCTGGCCTGGGGGGACGGGGGCCCTCTGGGCAATGAGGGCACACCGCCCTCACGTTCCGCCCGGATGGCAGGTGGCTTCGGGCACCAGAGGCGGCCAGAGCCCTGTGGGCTGGTGGGTCCTCATCACAGGCCATCTCCCTGTGAATCTGGGGGAAATCACACGCCTCTGGGACCCCACAGGCGGGCACGCGGGTCCCCCTGGGAGGGGGCCTGGAAGGAACCCCTGCAGCTCCCCCCCCCCCCCCCCCCCGGTCTCACTGTCACTGCTGGTCTCGCCGGGCAGCGTGAGGCTGGACCACATCCAAGTGCTGACTCAGATTCCCTTTTTCCCTTTTTCCTGGGGGCACCTCGGGATCTGTCAGAGCCAGGCGGGGGCTGCCCGCCTCCCTGCCCAAATCCAGAACTAATTTTGCAATGTCTGCTTCCCACAGAGAGGCCGCTGGGGAAGTGAAGGAGACACGAGGTGTTGGGTCTACTGCGAGAATGTGGAAGGAATTCCCCCAAAGCGGGGGGGTGGGGGTGGGGTGTGTCCAGGGATCAGAGCTGAAGTCCCTCAGAAGAAGGGACCCCCAGCTGCTTCCCCTGCCCTGGGGCAGTGCCCCTCTGCCTCAGGCCCACTGGCACCAGCACACTCCTAGCTCGGGGCACACGGCCAGACTGCGGCTGGGGCAGGTGCAGACCCCCTCCCCCGGGAAGCCCGCACGCCTCTCCCGCCAGAACGGCCTGTTTGAGGCAGGCCCCGCCGCTCACTGGCTGTGTGACCAGAGGTTCTCCCGCCCCCCCAGAGCCTCAGTGTCCTAATGTTTCCTAAGAGCGGGCCTCACACCACACGGGAGGGATGCTGAGGGCTGCGTGACCGACAGTATGTCAGGAGGCCGGCCATGCTGAGTCCCTGTCAACAAGAAGCCCTGGCCTCTTCCCTGCCCCAGCCCCAGCCCCAGCCCCAGCCCCAGCCCCAGCCCCAGCCCCAGCCCCAGCCCCAGCATGCAGGCTTAGAGGTGGTCAGACCCTGGGGGTCTCCAACCAGGAAAAAGTCCCGTCTGAAGCCCCTCACTGACCCCTGATCCCAGAACACGAGGAGGTAGCAAGGCTTTGAAATCCCCTTGCACTGTGCCCCTGGGGAAACTGAGGCAGGGAGGGCGCAGGACACCACCTGCAGGAACAGCTTGTAACCCTTGGCTCTTCTTCTTCTTTTTTCTTTTTTTTTTAAATATTTTTATTGATATTTTACAGAGAGGAAGGGAGAGAGAGAGAGAGAGAGAGAGAGAGCCAGAAACGTCAATGAGAGAGAAACATTGACCAGCTGCCTCTTGCACACCCCCCACCGGGGATGTGCCCGCAACCAATGTACATGCCCTTGGCCGGAATCGAACCCGGGACCCTTCAGTCCGCAGACCGACGCTCTACCACTGAGCCAAACCGACCTCGGCACCCTTGGCTCTTCTACCGTCACCATCACCTGTCCGGCCTCAGACCTGCCCGTCCCATCCCTGACCTGGCCCTGACCTGGCGAGGTCGGCTGGCCTCTTCCCGGAGGAAGCACGAGGAGTGCAAGAGGAAACGCCCCGAGGTGGCAGAGGCCTGGGTCACCATCCCGATGCTGCCAGGCACTGGGACCCTGGCAAGTCCTTCCGCTCCCGACCTCAGCCTGCCTGTCAGGGACGCGGGGACAGCAGCAGCTGCCCCGAGACCAGGTGAGCGTGGCCCTGCAGGGGAGGGTCCCTCACCTGGAGGCAGCCCCAGCCGGGTGACTCTATCCATACTTATAGACTCTTCCAGAAACCCCAGGTGGGGGCGGCGTCCCTGCTATGGGGCCTGGGGGGCCCGCAGAAGGGCAGCCTGGAGGTGGGGTCATATGGGCCTGAGGGACCCACACCAGGACCGTCTGCGGCTGCCACTCGGCAGGCGGGGACCGCAGGCGGTGGCCTGGGGTGCAGCTGAGCTGGACTGACCCGAGCACCATCCTCGAGCGTTAGCTTCCTCGGGTGGAGAACAGGACCCACTGCCCGGGGGCGGGGGGGGGGTTGAGGGGATCATACTGGGTGCGCCAGGGCTGTGTGCTCAGAAAACGGCAGTTACTGGGTATGAGGGCGTTCTCGTTATCTGCCATTGACCCAGATAGACGGAGGTCAGTAGACCTGTTCTGCCCCCGCTTCCTCTTGGGGTTGGGACTGGCACCCACACGCACCACACGCACCACACATGCCCAGCACCCACACACGTCTGTGCCACGAGAGCCTCGCGGTCAGCCCTGCGAGGGTTAGAAATCACATCTCTAGTCTTCAGGCCGGGGACGCAGAAATGAGGCCTCCGTCCAGGAGCACAGGCCTGACTCTGTGCCTCTCACCCCCAGGCTGCCCACACCACACCACACCACACCACACCACACGGCAGGCTGGCACAGTTAGGGCAGAGCAGGCTGCCCCCCCCCCAGCCCCCCCAAGCAACCACACACAGAGCTCAGCCTAAGGAGATGCTCAGGGACGGTCAGACAGGTACCAGCTGCTCACGTGTCCCCAGCCCCGTGTCCACTCCCTCCCTGCTCCCCCCGCCGGCCAGCAGGGCCTGAGCACCTGCATACGCCCCTGCTCCCGGCTCACACTCACCCTCTGCCCCCCGACGGTGCGGGAGGCCGCGAGGCAGACGGCCAGCAGGCAGAGCAGGAGGAGGCCCCGGGGCCCTGCCATGGGCAGCGGAGGCTGGCGGGCACACTCCGGGACAGAGCTGGGGCAGCCCGGGAGGGGAGTGAGCTCCGGGAGGCAGGCACAGGGCGGGCAAGTGGGATGGGGGCGGGCTCTCGCTTTAAAAGCAGCCTCGAGGCCCCGCCAGCGCACCCCCACAGGAACCCGCCAGGATTTCCTCCTGCCTATCAGCAGCCTGCAGGCGGAAGGGAAGGTGCTGGCTACTGACCCCTGCACGGCTGGCCTAGGCCTTGCTGGGGCTTCCTGGCCCCGGGACCTTCTCCTGGCACCACGGTCTCCAAGTCCACCGTTAGCCACGAACCCGGGGTCTGTCAGAGGCCGCAAAACGAATCCGAATGCCAATGCCCACCGCTCTCCACCCCGAGCGTCTGCAGAGGGCCGGGGGGGTTCAGTCCCTGAATCAGGTGTGTGTGTATCAACCTTTCCAACCGCTGAGGGCCAGATCAAGCCTCAGGCGCCCTGCCAGGCTCTGCGCCAAGGGGACAGCGGGCCACTCCTCCTCTCACCCGCCCCCGCTACCCCTCCAGCTAGTCCAGCACCTTATACCTGCACCTCCCTCCTCTGCACCGCTCTGCCTCCCGGTCCATCTGCTCTCCGCCAGGACCCTGCTCTGCACACCGGTCCACGCCAGGCCGGCCTCCCTGACCTCCGCGGCTCCCCCCCACCCCGTCCCAGCCACGTCAGGCGGCTGCCTTGCTCCTATCCCTCCAGATCTCCCCTCAGAGAATGACCTCAAGGTCCAGGCGTAGGTAAAAGGTCACCAGCCTTCCTCTCCTTGTAGCACCACCGGCCACAAGCTGACTGTGGCTTACTTCGTGTTTTGTCCCCTCTGGGACGTTATGGGAGAACAGGCACAGGGTCTGATAGCTTACACAGCAGAAGCTCAATACAGATGTGTGGAACAAATGAATGAATGGATGACGGTGGCCACTTTTATTATCCCTGTTACTGGCGGGGAAACTGAGGCCCAGAGGGGGAAGATCAAATCCCATGACTGCTGCCTCCCAGCCCTGCACAGCCTCTCCCAGCGGGTCAAGCCCTCACCGGGCCAGGCTGGCCAGCTGTCAACACGTTGGGCTGTGGAACCTGGACAGCAGTTCAGGGGATGAGACCTGCGTGTGCCACACCTGGGAATGGTGCCCTGCCTCGGGGTCACTGTCCTGTGTACAGACACTGAGATGAAAGGGGCAGGTGGCCATCTGTCAACGTCAGAGATAATGGCCTGCCCGGGGAAGCCTTGTGCTCTGCCCCCTCCTCCTCCTCCTCCTCCTCCTCGGCTCGCTCTCCCCTTACCAACTGGTGTAGCCACTGGGCTGGCGTGTGATCTGGCTGAAGAGGTTCAGTGGGGAGACCCTTTAGTGATTCCCCCAACACCCACCTTCCTGAGGGCGATGGGTCCCGTGGGCCAGAATCCCCACCTGCTGGCGCCAAGGAAACAGAGCAGCAGCAGCAGGCCTGGGAGCCAGGCTGGCCGCTCCTCCCCTATCTCCTCCCTGGTCCTCCCCAAACGGCCCTGCACCTGGGGTAGAGGCTCCTGATTGGACCAGGATGAGGGGGGGAGGTAAGTGGGCTGAAGGGCCCTGTTCTGGAGCGGGTAGAATGAGTTAAAGTGGGGCACAGGGGCTGGGCCCCAAGGTAGTCCTGGGTTTTACCTCAGCAGGCTCCCTGAGACCACCGCGCTTCCAGGACATGAGCAGACACAGATGGGCACGGGCCTCCTCTCCGTGATGCCACCTGGGCCACTCCCCACAGGCCTGCCCCCCGCAGACCGCACAGTCAAGAACCCCGACTCTAGGCCTTCCCCTGACAACAGGCTGCAGCCCTGGGTGGGTTGGGCCAGGTGAGACATTCCAGACCTGGAGAGGCGGAAGGGCAGAGCCGGGGTGCCAGCCGCCGGGGGTTCCGCTCTCATTTACCTGAGGCTCGTGGTCTAGCCACAGCTCCGCATGGCCCTGTCCACAGGCCCCTCACACCGCCCCTACCCCACCCCAGCCTCTGGCCGGGGAGAGCTGCTCCCTCTGCCCATCACCCCCTCTGCCTCCTCTCCCTCCTTCCTTTCCCTAATACCTCACGTCCTGCGTCCTAGGGAACCCTCTCTCCCTCAGGCATGTCCTGGGCCAGTGCCCCGCTGGAAGCCCCGTGGACTCTGGAATGAAGACCCAGACAGTGTTACGCTCACTTTATTGGAATGGAGGAAACAGGCAGCAGGAGCCACACTCGATGCTGGCAGCTCCAGGTCCCCCGCTCCCTCCCTCTGCCCAAGGCCTGTGATCCCACCCCCACGGGGCCGCCTGCTTGTCTGGACCAGGAGAAAGATGCCTTCACTTAGGAAAGCTGCAGAGGGGGGGAACTTCCAATGTGCACTTCGCTGCCAGCCCAATGATTAGCAGCAAACGACAACGACAACAACATCAACAAGACCGGACTTGACATTTCAGAGAGACGTGTAGGGAGCAAAGAGGACTCACGACGCCCGTGTTAACAAGTCCCACCACAGAAGCTGACGCTGCGGTGCCCGGTCACGCACCACAGGGGCAGGCAGCAGGTCCACGGAGGCCGGTGGCACAGGAGGCCTGGAGGGCCGGCAATGTCACTCCCGGGATGAGAAAGAATCAACTGAACACGCATGTTCACCTTCCACGGGAGGACAAATGAAGGTTCCAAAAGGAGAAATCATTAAAAAAAAGAAAGCCTGCTTCCCTCCTCTGAACGACGCCCAGGCTGGACACAGGGCCTGGGCTAGCCAGTGAGCTCCACAGGCAGCTCCCGGCCGCACAGTGCCTCCCACTGGCGCGCCAAGAGGGAGATGAGCTTCTCTCGGCTCTCGGCGCTGGGGATGAACACCTGCCACTGGACCTCGCGGCCCTGGCCGGCTCGGGCCAGGCCTCCGGGCACCTCCCCGAAGTGGTCCGGGGTGACGCTGCCCATGAGGTCGTGGCCCTGCACATCGTCAAAGACAAGGGTGAGAGCCTGCGGGTAGGTCTGGTAGCCCATGAGCACACGGTCCAAGTCCCGGACGCGGCGGCCGTCGTCCAGCCGGTACCGGTCCCTCTGGGGCGGCTCTTTGGCAAACTCGGGCAGCGGGTAGTGGACAAAATCCTCGTCCAGGAGGAAGATCTCGGCGCTGGTGAGCAGGAGCGTTTTGGGGCGCAGTGTGCCCCTGCAGCGCCCCGGGGGCGGGGAGCCCACCTGGAAGGCCTGCACATACAGCAGGATGCTGAGGGCCGGCGCCTTCCCCGGGTCCGCCATCGTCTGGGCCACGGTGAATGTCAGGTCCCCGACCTCCTCCTCACTGGGGTAGGTGAACCTGACGCGGCTCGCGTGGACGAGCTCGTAGTTCTCCATCTTCCCTGCAGAGAGAGATGCCCGTGGGCTGAGCTGGAGCTGTGGTGCGAGGGGGTGCCAGTGGCCACAGGCCTCCCAGAGGCAGGCAGCGCACCCCAAGCCCCAGTGCCCAGCAGAGACCCCCAGGCCAGCAGCCCAGAGCAGGTGCATCTACCAGAAGCTCAGGGGTTTGCTGGGGTGGAGACGCTGCCATGGGAAACCCTCGCTGGCTGAGCAGGACAAGAGAGAAAGTGAGGGAGAGTGCTTCGGGCATGCTGCCCTCGGGGCTGGCGAGGCCAGAGGCCGTCTGCAGCCTGCGCTGGCCGGTACCTGTGGTCTTGGTCCCGAACTCCGAGTAGAAGTCCTTGTCCACAGGCTCAGGGGAGGGCGTGCGCTCCAGGGAAGAGAGCACGGCCATGAGGTGCTGAAGGAAGCAGTGTGTCAGGTAGCTGTCCCGAGTCAGGCACGTCACCACCTGCGCTGGGGAGGAGCCTGTGGGGGGAGAGGCGGTCAGTTACGGGCACTCTCCCAGCTGTCTGTGCTGCTAGAGTGACCTCCAGTCTCCGGTGGTCAGCCCGGGCCTGGAGACCACACAGCCGGGCCAAGGCGGCCACGTGGGGACGCGTCATGGGGCCTGAACAGAAGGCCACGTCTCAGGCCGGAAGGGCTGTGACAGTTTTCTGGAAGGGGATACGGAGGCATTAGGGAAAGAGCTTAGTTTTCTCTCCTCAGGAAGTGAGTCAGAAACATCCTGCTGGAGCACAGGCCCACTCCGCCTGCCCCGGCACCGCCACGCACCCGCTGCTGTCCCGCCAGCCGAGCCTGCGGCGAGTTCTGCTCTCTCAGCAGTCCCTGAAGCCGCTTCCTCCCGCTCCCCGAAGGGGCTTGTGAGCGAGGACTGCCTGCGGGAACGCACCCACAGGTGGAAGGTGGGGGCCCACTGCTAACGCTGGCCTTCGCTAAAATAGGACAATGCAGTGGTCACTCACCCGTCAGCCGGAAATACTGGTCGAAAAGCCCGACGTTGACTGCCTGTAGGTCACTGAGCTTTAAAACAAAGCACTGGGAGACGTGGAAGGGACTGTTGTTGTAGTCAGTGTTCTTCTGGTGCCAGAAATCTACGGAGAAAAGTGTGTGTGTGTGTGTGGGGGTGCCAGGCGAGCATGAGGGGCCCATGCACAGCCGAGCCCAGCAGAAATGGGTCCCCTGGCTGGCCTAGGCAGCTGATGAGCCCCATCCCCCCTCCACACGCCAAGGCCTCAGGGCGATCTGAGCCGTGCCCGACTCAGTGGCGTCACCAGGAGCCCCGCTGGGGTTCTGAGGGCAGAGCTGCTCCAGCACTTATCATGGCCAGCGCCCAGGTGCTCCCAGGTCCTGGCCTGGCGCCTTCATGTCTGACCCCAGGTCCCTCATGAGAGTGTGTGTGTGGGGGGGCCTGTTTCACCCCCACCCCCAAGAGATTCTCAGTCCAGAGCTGACTGAGGCCATATGGCAGGCCCATCTCTTGGCACAGCCCGCGCCTACCCTGCAGCGGCTCGGAGAAGTGGCGGCGGAGGCCGTCGTGCAGCACGAAGTACACGGCCTTGGTGGAGAGCAGCATGCAGGCGGTCACCTCCAGCCCCGGGCTCTGGTAGAACACCACCGAGGACCACATGAGGTGCCTCAGCTCCTCGTTCTCCACCTGCACACACGGGGGCTGGGTCAGGACTGCAGGAATGCAGGGCCGGGCAGAGCATGCGGCCTCTTCTCCAGACCGCGCTGGAACAGACCTCCGGGCAGGCCCATTAGACCCACCCCCTGGGGACGGCCCACGGCTGTGGATGGGGACTCAGGCGGGTCATCCATCCTGTCACAGGTCAGTAAACCTGGACGCAGAGGTGAGGAGGGGGGTGGATGTGCAGTGCGGTGTGCCGGGGCCCAGAACAGGAGTGGCCGCAGGGGGCATGAGAATGGGACAACTGACCAGGAAGGGCAGCCCAGGACTCCCTACCTAGGCCCTCGGCTGGGAAGAGCTCAAGCTGGGGAAAGCCACAGAGAAGTCAGAGAAGCCGAGGCTGACCCCAACACAGACTGCACCGTCTCCAGGACCAACTATGCTCTCTCCACACCAGCGCCAGCCAGCCAGCCCAGCACCCGGGCCACTACCTCTGCAATGCTGCTGTGGAAGAACTCGACGACGGCGCTCCCCCGCAGGCTGGCAATGTGCCGCAGCGACGCGCAGGCGGGCAGGTGAGAGGGGATCTGGTTCTCCTCCGAGGCGGACTGGATCAGGTGCTCGCTTGGGTACTGGGCGGGCGCCTCGGCTGGTGCCGGGGCCTCCGCTGGAGCTGGCGCTGGGGTCTCCTCTGGGGCCGAGGCCTCTGTTGGGGCTGCCGCTGGAACCGAAGCTGGCACTGAGCTCTCCGCTGGGGCTGAGGCCTTTGCCCGGGCCAGAGCTGGGGCCTCCTCTGGGGCTGGCGCTGGCGCCTCTGCCGGGGCTTCCTGGGGACTCTGGTCACCACTGCACCTCCCAATCCCCCAACAAAGACTAAATTAAGATGCAGACCCCAAAGGAGGCTCATATCACATGCTCAACCTCAGAAGTGTGAGGGGAATGCATGCACCACACACACTCCCCCATGGAGCCCTGGGAAGACAAGAGCAGAGAACAGGTGCCCAGGCCCTTTCTCTCAGGAGATATGGGCAGATGGGGGCACCCCAGGGCTAGGACGGCCAGACACTGGTGGCCCATAAAACCAAACACTTATATCGAGCATGTGGTAGGGGAGTCAGAAATGCCACTGCCCAGTCCAGAGTACGACCCCGGCACCCAGGGCTGGGATCTGGGTGCAATCGAGTCTGAGAGCCAAAAACTCAAATTGCCCCTCAGGCTGCCTCTGAGTCCTCTCAGGGGCTCAGGCTTTCCTCCAACCCAACTGGACACGGAACCCTTAAAGCTCCTGGAGGGTGGGGCGCCCCCTGCAACCAGACTACGTGCCTACGTGCCGGGCCCGTGCTGAGGGAAGTCCTTGGGAACTGTCTTCTCAACTGGACAGTCCCTGCCCTCTGGCCCTGCACTGGGCCACGTGCCCCTAAGCGGCTCCCGCCGTGCGGCTGGCGCGGGAATGCAGCGGGGCCTGCTTCTGCACGTGTGCCCCTGGGGGAAGGCTCCAGCCAGGCTCTCGGGTGGCAGGGAAGCGTCACCAAAGCCTTAGCATAGGGGCAGAGAGATGGGGGGACAGCTGGCAGGGCCACCTCGGACCTAAGCGGTTCACGAGGCATCAGGGGTCTCTACAGCGGGCATGGGGTTTGAGCTGGCACAGGAGAGGCACCCAAGTGAGCCAAAAAGAGGTTGGAAGCATCAGTTTGGCGGGGAGGTTGGAGGGAGAAGGCAGGCCCCGTGAGATGCTGGGATGAGAATATGGCCTCCACTGACCACCAGGGTAGACGAGAAAGCGAGCTTGACTATGTCTCAGGGAACAAGAAGGTGACAAATGAAGGGCTTTCTTGCCCCAGCATATGTGCGGCCAGGGGGCAGTGAAAGGAGATAGGGACCCCCTTAAGGGCACAGGCCCCTGGAGCCCCAGGTGGAAGTGAGCTGAGGGTGCCCTGTGCCCCCCAAAGATGCCCCCCACCCCAGCCTCAGGCAGCCCTCAGGAAAACCCAAGGAGGGGGCCCAGGGAAAGCCAAGCTGGGGGCAGGGCAGGGCAGAGAGAGAGAATGAGCAGGACAGGGCTCCCAGCTGCCACCCCTTCTTTCTGTGCCTCAGTCTCCCCCAGAAAAAAAGGAGCTTTGCATTAGGTGACTTCCCAGCTCACACACTCAGTTCCTTTGAAGGGGACTCCCCAAATTACATGCAGAGAGAGCGCCCCATCAGCAACCCAGACCTTCCTGAGCAGGGCTGGGTGGCTCTCAACAGGGTAAGGCTCGGCATGGGACTGTGAGCCCCTGAGGGGGGGAGGTGGTGGGTGATTCTTAGAGGCGGGGCCCGGGCCCAGTGGAGCAGAGCGGAGAAGGCCAAGCAAGGTAGGGCGATCCCCTCAGCCCGGCCTGCGCTGCTGGCAGGAGCTCAGGCACCCGACCCAGCCATGCAGGGCCCTACGTGGCAGGGGCCTGGGCCAGACTGTCCCCGTGAAAGGACAGCTTTCTCAGGCCTCTCCTGAAACCTGGGAGAGGAGCAGCCCCGTGCCAAGCCCGAGGGATCGGACACTGCTGAGGGCGGTCAGGAGCTGAGGAGGAGCGGAGGGGCTGGGGGCTGGGGGCTGGGGGCTGGGCCCACCCTAGACCCACGCGCACTCTGCAGGTGCCGAGATGGGGTTTGAAGTGAGGGGTCTCAGACGCAGTGATGTGAACTCTGCGCACGTAGTCCCCTGCCCCTGGCCCCCAAAGCCTGCGCCCAGCCTCACCTGGCCCTCTTCTCGGCAGGTCGGCCACCCACGAGGGGCCGCTGGGCCCGGCCCCCCGGCGCAGGGGTCTTGGCGATGACCACGGTCTTCAGGTCCTGCAGCGAGGCCCGCAGCTGGTTGTAGATGCGCAGGAAGTGGAACTTCTCATGGGGCAGCACGAAGATGGCGGTGACAAAGCGGTAGCCCACCAGCAGCTCCAGCACATGGCCGTCGGCAAAGGCACCCCGCGGCTGGGTGCAGCTGCGCGTCGGGTCCAGCAGCACCGTGGAGAGCGGCACGCGGCTGAGCTTGAAGCTGTTGCGGTTGCGACAGTTGTGGGTGCCGCGGTTGGGCATGGGGTTGAAGTCGGCCTTGATGACGTTGAGGTGCTGGGGCGTGAGCAGCAGCCAGTAGGGGATGGCAGCGGACTTGACCGCCTCGGAGGGCGCGCAGCAGGAGCGCCGCACGGCTGAGCAGAGCGTGCAGCTGGCCCACTCGATGTTGCCCGAGTAGTCCCCGGCGGCCGTGCGCACCATGCGCTTGTCGCTGTAGACCAGGTAGACGGGGAAGCAGCCCTGGCTGCGCTCCTGGCAGCCGCCCGCCACCTTGTAGAAGGCGAGCAGCTGGCGGAGGAACTCCTGCAGGCTGGTGTGGCTGCCGTAGAGCACGGGGCTGCACAGCATGGCCATGTGCTGCGGGGCGAAGCAGGAGCGCAAGTCGGCGTGGAAGTCGTGCAGGTTGGCGGCATCGGAGATGATGAAGAGCGTGTTCTCGCTGTGCCGCACCTTGAGCACCAGGCACAGCTCCGGCATGAGAAAGCCGAACTCGGTGAGGTCGCCGTGCGGGAAGCAGAAGACGAAGCGCAGGGAGGAGAGGATGTGCTGGCTGCTCCCCCGCGACTCCTGGTGCGGGATCTCGAAGACGGCGATGCCGAAGTCAGTGAGCACGAGGCAGGCGGCGAACTGGCGGATGCTGCCCTGCACGTGGATCAGGAAGCACCAGAGCACCTTGAGGATGCGGATGTGCTCCAGCAAGAAGTCCTCGTCTGCACCCAGGGCCCACTCCAGGGCCAGGCGCTCCTCCTCACCGTCCTCCTCCTCCTCTTCCTCCTCCTCTTCCTCTCCCCGGCCTCCTCCCTCCTCTTCCTCCACATCCGGGGGCCCCATTTCAAAGTAGCGGTTCTCAGCCGCGTCCTCGTCGTCGTCCTCGCCCTGGCCCTCCTCCCGCTGGTTGGCAGCCTCGATCCAGGCAGGCAGCTGCCGCTCGATGGCCTGCCGGATGAGCGTGCTGAGGCGCTGGATGAAGTCCTGGTTGGTGGCTGTGTAGCCAATGCAGGTGAAGGGCAGGAAGATGATCTGACCAGACCCAGGCACCACCTGGACCTCCGGCTCCGAGCTGTGGGAGAAGCCAGGTCAGTGACACGCTGGGCTGGGACACCCCACCTCTCAAGTCTGAGGCTACCCCATGGTCCCGAGGAACCAACTCATGGGTATCCCAAGCCTGCTAAACAGCCGAGCCTATTCCTAGGACAAATGCCAGAAGACTGGGGCCACCAGTCTCTCCGGAGTCCACATGCCCAGGCCTCTGGTGACAGGTGTTCAGGCCAGTCCTCCCTCCAGGGGCATCACAGAGACCTTAGCCAGGCAGGCGCTGGCCGCGAGCCCGAGGCAGTGTGCTCCAGAGCATCGGCCACGACTGCCCTCACAAAGTGTGTGTACATGGGGCGGGAAGCCTCCTCTCAAAGGGTCACAGGGTGAGTACTTCGGGCTTTTGGGGTCCCCAACCACATAATCTTTTCTTTTTAAAAACAGCTCCTTAAGCATGGGACATTCTTATCTCACAGGCTGTGGACCAAACCAGCCTCGACCTGCTGATCCCTCGTGTAGGATGACATATGTCATTAGACTCAAATTTAAAAGCAGACCAGAGCTTTTCATATCTGTGCTTAATTTAAAGGAAGAGGTAGCTCTGGAGGACTCCTGTGAATACATATTTAACAAAATCCAACTAGTTACCACTAGCCCTCAGCTGAGTGTGCACAGCCTTCTCAACCTCTTCCTTACCTTGCACCGCCGACAGCTCCCGGTATGTCCCTTAAATCACCAGAAGGCGCCTGACAGAGAAGGAAATGTGGTCAGCCCCCACCTGCTTCAGCCATTCCCTGGCATTTTCTGGTGCTAGACCCTGAGCCAGGCACCCTGCCCTCCATCCTCCCTCCCTGCAGGAAGTTCCTCTCCATCCCTCGCTCCATTCTGGGGTGAACTATGGGGCCTGGAGCCAGAGAGACCCGTTATCCTGCCAGTGCACAGCAAGGCCGATTCCCACCCGGGCCAGTTTGCCCCCAGCTCACACTCCCAGCTCCTGGGCCAGAACCTCTTGCCACTCTGAGGTTCAGGTTGTGCCGCTGGGTCTAGCATCCGCGTGCTCCCTGTGCTACCCCAGAGGGTCCTCATGGACAGTACACCAATTTGGCAGCTGGCCAGCAGAAGACACAATGAACAGAGGCTGCTCAGTACCTGGCAGGGCCCTCCCAGGGGTCTCCGGACAACAAGGAGGGAGAAGGGCGTGCCGTGGTGTGCTGGGATAAGGTGAGGGGTCACACAGCCCTGACCATTGCGGAAGAGAGATGGGACTAGGGGAGGTCTAGGTAGCAAGCACTCTCTCCAACGTGGCAAATGAGCCACTCACACCACACTTGCCCCCTCCTCTCTTCCCAGGACACACGGAGGAGCTCTGGAACCCTTAGCAGCAGCCAGAGAGGGAGCACAGTCACACAGTGCCCCAAACCACCAGGATGACATGCAGGGATGGGCAGAATAGTCCCGGGATGCCAGGAAAGAGGGGAGAAACTCTTCCTGGTGGGTTTGGAACCCAAACAAGGCCCCCTCCACTCCAGAACCTTCAGAATTGCTTTCCCCAAGGGGATCCACTCATATGAACTAAAGGTTATCAGGCTTTGCCCTCCAGGGCCCAGTGAGAGAACGGTCTGTTCCCACTAACAGAGGGAGATGGGGAGGGGGGAGGGGAAGAGTGTGAGAAGCGGGAGGGAGGGGGGAGGGAGGGAGGGAGAGAGGAGGGAGGGAGTGGGAGAGGAGGGAGGGAGGGGGAGAGGAGGGAGGGAGGTGGGAGGGAGGGAGGGAGGGAGGGAGGGAGGAAGGGGGAGGGGAGAGAGGGAGGAGGGAGGGAGGGAAACACAAAGCTGAGTGCATCCATCGCAGGCAGCAACTGCCACAACTCTAGGCAGGTCACCTGCTACTTCCAGACAGCCTCAGACGGAGCTGGCAGAGGTAACCAATCCGCAGAAGCAGGAAGCAGGCATTACCTGTGCTGCAGGGATGGACTCCAAGGAACCAGAGCATCCCCGAGCAGCGGGCCGGTCCTCGGGAGAGAGGCTGTCGGTGGAGGAGAGGCTGCTGGCCAGGGCCTCCTCTTGCACAAACGTGATTCCTGGAGAGACCGGGCAGGCGGGTGGGGCAGTGGGGCAGGAAGAGCAGCCATTCAATAAAGGACCGGCCCTTGGGATTCCGGCATGGCCGGGGCTTCTCAGACCCCCAGACCCGCCACAAGGATTACAGAAGAAAACGTTAGAGCTGAAATCTTGAAATAACTTGAAGAAAGAACAAATGATTGCTTATCCAATTTCAGGGTAGAGAGAGACTTTCTGGGCCTAAATCAAAAGGAAAAATTTGAAATGTGACTACATAAAACCTAAACTTCTATAAGTACACAAATGGAAAAAAGGCACTTGCAGTATTTGACGAACATTTATATCTCTCTATAAAAAGCTCTTATAGCCCTAACCGGTTTGGCTCAGTGGATATTCCGGTCAAGGGTATGTACTTTGATGTTTCTCTCTTTTCAATGTTTCTAACTCTCTTTCTCTCTCTCTCTCCCTTACTCTCTGTAAAAAATAAATAAATTATATGTATATATATATATATTAAAGCTGTTACAGATGACAAAAATAAGGGATAAAGTTGGGAATCCCACTAGGAGACAGACTGAAAAATATGCAGACACATTTCACAAAAGATGGCCAATAGATATCACACAAAACAATGCTCAACCTCCTTCACAAACAAGCACAGAAGGGCAACCTGAATAAGACACAGTTTTGTCTCTCGATTTGGCAACGTTTAGGCTGATTGCGTGGCCCTGACTTGGCCCGGCTGGGTGGAGGCAGGCATTGACGGGTGCTGGCCCGCCTGCCGGGAGAGCAGTTTGGCAGTATGTCCGTCAAGAGCCTTAAACATGTCACTCCCAGAGCCTTCCCAGAGAAGTGGCTGGACAGCCCTCCCCGATCTGACCTCTCTGCCCAGCTCCCCAGACACACAGGGCACAGGACCTCGAGCACTGCCCACGCCCAGCACCCGTGGCTGCTTCCACAGGACCAGCCCTCTGGCCTCTCCTATGAGCCTTCCACGGGCAGCACACAGACTTATGCACTGTGGAAACACTGGGTGTTTTTAAGTCCTGCTGAGGCTGTTTTACGTCTAAGCCTGATATCTCACACCTAGACTGGCCTCGGGCAAAGCCTTTTTTAATGTTTTCCTAAGTGCGGTTTGTTGGGTGAACACTGGGCATCAACCTTGTTTCACAAAAATCTGGAGGAGCCCGAGGCTTGGCCTGTAACCAGGCACCACAGGCTAGAGCCCCGGAGGTCACAGACCCCGGGCCAGCTCAGCTGCTGCCCGGGGACAAGACTGCTCACGGAACCTGGGTCCTCTGCCCGTGGGGTAGGCAGGCTGAGCGCCCAAGCCCAGACCCCACCCCCACCCCCACCCCCGCCCAGCAAAGCAACAGGGATGCCCAGGCAGGCAGGGCAAGCACACAGCTATGCACAGTGCACGGTTCTCTCCTAGAACTCCCTCCGCCCGCACATGCTCAGGTCCTGCCCAGCTTTTGAGGACCCCTACACACAACCTCCTCTGCAAAGCCCCCTGCTCTGGCCACACCTCTCCCTCTACAAAACGCCCCCGCACTCTGTCCTTCCCCCTGGGGCACACAGCTCCTCGGGGCTCTGTCCTGGTCATCCTGAAACTCCCCAACGAGGACGCGGAGGGAGGCCTCCAGGACCGCTGAGGAGTCGGGAGCAGTGCTCGGCGCTTCCCGTGTGGCCCCGCACGGCTCGTTTACAGCTCATCACATCTAAGATGCACGGGCGTGCATCTTGGGCTTAGGAGATGTCCACGGAAGGCTTCCACACGACTCCATCACGTGTACCAGCAACTATGAGACACCACCGACTGAAAGACGCATCTCAACTTCAGAAGTCGTGTGCATCTTAGAAGTGATGAAGCTGGGTGTTCACACTTTATAGCGGAGAAAACAGAACTTCAGAGAGGCTACCAGTCGCTGGAGGGAACACAGCCAAGGGAGCTGGGGCACACACTCAGCTGTCTGACCCCGGGAGCCTGCTCCTCACCCCTTCTCTCCAGCTTCCAGCTCTGCCCTGCCTGGGGGCCCACCCTGGCATTCCGCACATTAGCGCCTATCGGTCACAATCCTGTGGCTGGCTAACAGCTCCTGAAATGACCAGAGGCCTGATGTTCACTGGACAGTGCCCCTTCACGCAGGCCTCTGAGGGCCCCGTTTATTTATTCCCACATACACACGCTCTAGGATCAGGCTGGGAGCAAAGCTGTTCCCACACGGAGAAATCCATGCCCATCCACGCAAGACCAAGCAGCTCACGGCTGGACACAAAAATATCTGTGGATTCCTCCATATTAGCGAGAAAAGCAAGCAACATTTTCTTGCCACACCGCCCACCCCACCCCAGCCCTGTTTGGAGCCAGGGAAGTGAGAACTGGGATCATCTCCCTGCTTCCTTCCTGGAGCGGTCAGTGCAAACAAGTGGTCAGAAGGGCCACTCAGAGGCCGGGATGAGGACACCAGGAGAGCAACTGGATGGGGGCCCGACTTTGCTTCTCACCGAAAGGAAAGAGATGTGCACACAGAGACGTCCACTGCAGTTTTATTTATAAGAGGTGCAAGTCTGGAGACAGTGTGTAAACGTCCAGCAGCCGGGGACGGGGAACAGACCGGGGAGCTCTCGGTGGGTCCCCAGGGTGGGGCAGTGGAGGGGGCCGAGGCCGGGCCTGCTGGTGCAGAGGCTTCACCATCAAACAGGGGCTGCCGCAGCCGTGGCCCCGGGCGATGCCTCCCTCCCCCGGCCTGCGGTCTGCTCGCCGCCAGCTTGTTCTCCGCTCGCTCGCTCGCTCGCTCACACACCCGTTCCTCACTTCCACAAACGCTGGCCGAGAGCCAGCCAGGCCCTGGCCTAGGCCCACTTGCCTCCCCGTCCTCCACAGAGTGAGGCCCAAAGAGGGTTTGGCCCTTCCACCGTGTCCCCGGGGTCAGGAAGTCTTCAGTGGGATACAAACCTCCTGCCCCTTTTATGTAAAAAAATAAAACTTTCTCAGTCCTGTTACAAAAGCAAACTGGCTATCGCTCCGGCATGTGACATGAGCATCCGTTCTCAGGAATGCTGTGACCTCGGTGCCCCACCCTGCAGCGGCCGCCTCACCCTCAGCATTCTCCCTCCTTCCTACCGGCCCTGCTCTGACGTGATGGCTGCAGCATTTTGCACCGCCGCCTAATCTCCCTCTCATCCTCGATGTCTGTCCGTCCGCTGCTTTGCTAGCGTAAATAGTGCTGCAGTGAGCAGTTCAGCATCTCCCCTTCCCATTATCTTATCCCTCCAGGATAAACTCCCCACCACTTGGGGTTACCAGGTCAGGGAGTGGGAACGTTTTTCTGGCTCTTGAAACATAGGGTCAACCTGTTTTCCCAAGACCTCACACCACGTTCTGCATCTCCAGGAGCCCGGGCGGGCGGGCGGGCGGGCGGCGTTCCTTCCTGTGTGTCCCGAGCCTCGGCTCCACTCGGGACGGCACACCCTCCCCTCTTCCGCGGGGGCCGGGCCAGCAGACACTCTCATGGGACCTGCTTCACTCACTCATCTCCGAGGATGCCTGGGTTCAGAGGTGAAAGCCCTTTGAAAACGCTAAGGCAGTGGGCAGGTGAAAGGCTTGGTCTTCCATGGGTCCTGGGCAGCCTGTCTGGGCCCCACTAACAGTGTTTGGGCCTGAGCCACTGCGACGAGGCGGGGATAGAAGCAAGTTCCCCATGCAGGGATCAAGGCAGCCGGCTGATCCAGGACGGCACAAGGGCTGGCTTCCCGTTGATGAGCAGCCAATCCGCCCCCACGGCCCTCGGGGGAGCCAGAGCCCTGAGCCCGTTCCAGGAGCAGCCTTGGGCCGCAGTGACACCCTATGGCATCCGAGAGGAGCTGTGTGGGTGTCAGGACAGTGTGGGGGTGGTCCTCACTCAGCAAACCACAGAGCTGAAATCAGGCCAGGCACCCCACATGTGCCACCCAGAGAGGAGCTGGCTGGCAGACAGCACCACACCCGTCCCGTGTCTGAACCCTGCCAGCAGTGCCAGCACCTCCCCCGACCCCAGCCCCCCAGGGCCCGTGTGGCTCTGCGAGGCCAAAAGCCACACACATGGTTACCTTGGTCGGAGAGGACGGGCTGGGGCAGGGAGGCGGAGGCGGGAGCCGCGGTGGGAGGGGAGCTGCTGGGTCTGACGCAGGGGGCAGTGGAGAGCTGGCAATCCTCGCCCACCTAGGAGAGTGCTCCAGTCAGCCGGGGAAAAAGAGAAGGATCGGGAAGAACAGAACTCGAAAAGCCGGGGATGAGGAGGAGAAACTGAGGTCCTCACAAACATCGGGATGGTGAAGCCAGCCCACCTAGTCCTCACAACCCCGTATAGCAGGTCCTTTCACACCCCGCTGTGCAGATGGAAATGGACCGTGTGACATGCGTCAGGACTCTGGCTCTGCGTACGCCGAGCCCCGTTCCACCGGAGCCAGCTCCGTCCTTGGCTGCTCCCCACCACCACGCCTCCACACAGACCCACCTTCTTCTCGGGCTGGCCCAGTTTGGACTTGACCTCCTTGGCTTTCTGAATTGCTTTCAGCACTTCCACCGTGTCCAGCTCCTTCTCTGTGGTCACCGAGTTGTCCAGACAGACCTACAGAATCCAGAAACGGCGATCAGCCTAGGAGCTGGCAAGCAGAGCAGAACGGCAGGAGCCTGGCAATGGGGGGCCAGGCCTGAGGCTCAGCCACCGGGAGGTGAGTTCCTCACCGCCCACGGAGGTGACCTGCAAGTTCCTTAGAGCGGTCCAGGGAAGTCCCACAGGGCCTGGTCTGTTACGGGGAGTCCCTTTCCACAAAGGCGAGGCAGGGATTCAGGGTCCATTGCAGAGGCCTCTCGGATGGCTGGGGTTGGGGGAGGGTGGTGACTTGAACTAAGCCCCCAATCATGATGGCACTCAGGTCAGCAGAGCCCGGAGAAGGCCTCTGGCTGGGGAACTGGAGGGCAGAGGCATGAAAGCAGCACCCAGGCTGCAAATGCAGGAGGGGCTGTGGGCTGGCAGGCAGTGTGGAGTGGGCAGGAGGGGAGATGTCACCTTGTGAACACTGTCTTGGTGACAGTGTGAGCAGCGTTTGGGACTGAAAAGAGATTGGGGGGTGGGGGAGGATGAGAGAAAAATGCAGATTTCCAGTACCTTCTGGCCTGGAATCTGGGGAAACGGCAGGGGAGGGGCCTACTCGAGGCTAAGGAGACGGGTGAGCCTGGCTAGAGACCTGTTCCGTGGGCAGACACGCTCAACAGGCAGCAGATACTGCTGGGCTACCCTGGCAAAGGTGTAGTCAGACTCCATGGCCAGAAGTCCTTCAGAACACAGGATTTTAAAAAATATCTTATTTCTGGACTTGACCAGGTAGCTCAGTTGGTTAGAGCATTGTCCAATATGCCCAGGTTGCAGGTTTGATCCTAGGTCAGGGAATATATGAGAAGCAATCAGAGTGCATCAATAAGTGAACAACAATGGATGTTTCTCTCTCTCAAAAAAAATCAATCAAATCAATAAAAAATATTAAATATCTTATTTCTAACCCTTGCCTATAATAGTCAATGTTACTTTTAACAAGCTGAAGACAGGTCCTCCTCACTCAGGCGCTGCCTGTGGGCTCCCGGGGAGCCCCCCTGGGCTGCACTCTGCTGGAGGTGACGTGAGGAAGTCCTCGGGGACCGTGGTGGCCACTGGCCGCTGACGGGACGGGCTGCAGGAAGGGTGAGGGAGTTTTTTCTTGGGGAGGCAGCAGACTTCCCAGAACTGAAAGGCCACTTAGGGCAAGGAAGTCCTTCTGAAGCAGGAGAGGGCAATACAACAGTGGACATCAGCAGTGGTTCTGGCCGTGAAGATGTGGACTCTGTCTAGACTGGCTCTGTGATCAAGCTAGCCCCACCCTGCCCCTGCCCCCACCCCGGCAGCCTACCTCAGAGGCCCTCTCTCCAAACTGAGCCAGCACCTTGGTCCGGTAGTCGGGGATGATGCTCAGGGGGTTGTTCAGCAGGGCCACGTGCTCCAGACACGGCAGGCTGCCTATGCTCCGGACCTCCTCCATCTGCAAGGCACGAATTCCATTCCCCTTGTCCCTTCTTTTAACGCTTTGGCAACATGACAACACATTTGACGGCCTTTTAGATCAAAGAAGGCTTAGCATTCTTCTTTAACGTGACAAACAGCCACCCCACTACCCTGACGCCCGAACAGGGGACGTGGCCCACCTGTTCGATTCTGTTGTTGCTGAGGTCCAGGTTGACCAAGGAGTAGAGCTTGTGCAGGCCACTCAGCCTCTCGAGCAGGTTGCCGGCCAGGTTCAGAGTCTTGATGTTCCCCAGTTTGGTGTGAACCCCTTCCAGGGAGGACAGCTTGTTGTAGGACAGGTCCAGGTGCACGAGGTTGTACAGGTGCTGGGGCGACATTGAGAACAGGTGAAGTGGTCTAGGTCGAGGCTCCAGGGAAAGGGAACGGACACTGACGGCGTGATGCGCCTCCAACCCGAAATGGCCAGCTCTGCAGGTCAGCTCCTTTCCCTCTGGCCGGTACGTGGAAGGGAACGCCCTCTTTTCCCTGCACATGCCACAGTCCGTGGCACCTTCTGCACAGACAGCACAACCCACAGGGTGGGTGTGAGCTTTGAAAATGAGCTTGTACCTTCATGATGGAGGTGCATCACCTTCACCTCGCTTGACCTGTACTTTTCTAATTCTGGGGAACTACAGTGACAGTCGCTCTGTGCATTGCTGGGACCCCGCTCCTGCTCCTACAAACCTCTGGGGTACCCGATACCTTTCCAGTGCCTGTTGGAGGAAGCCCAGGGAATGGCCAAATTCCCAAGGCTGAGTCAGACTTCTGAACTCTCAGGGACCTTGTGAGAAGCCCATAGGTGGCAACAGTCTTCAAAGACATCATTACCTGCAGGTTGTCCACAACCAGCACTCCATTGTGACTCAGGTCCAGGAATTCAAGCTTTGGAATCAGTTTCTTGTGGGGAGAAAAAAGACAACACCCGACATTAGTCTAGGAGGCCGGACCCTATGTTACCCCTGCACATGGTTAACTTTTTAAAAAATGTTTTTGTGTTTTTTTCCTAGAGAGAGGAAGGAAGAGGGAGAGGGAGAAACATCAATTGGTTGCCTCCTGAATTTGTCTCATCCAGGGACCAAACCTGAAACCTGGGCTTGTGCCCTGACTGGGAATCAACCTTTTGGTGCCTGGGACGACACTTGCCAAGGCCACCCTGAGACTCTTCTTCCATTTTTTACCACCATCACTACCATCACCCCCCCGTCGCCCCCATTAATCCTCACCAAGGATATTTTTTTCCACTGATTTTTAAATAGAGTGGAAGGAAAGGGGAAAGACAGAGAGGAACATCAATGTGAGAGAGACACATTGATTGGTTGCTTCCTGCATGCTCCCCAGAGGAACGGAGCATGCTAGCAATGTACGTGCCCTTGAATGAAATAGAACCTGGGACCCTGCAGTCCAGACTGACGCTACAGCTACTGAGCCAAACTGCCTAGGGCAAAGGACTCTTCCTTTGACCGTGAACTCCTGGGCTGATCACCTCTGCAGGGCCAATGATGTAACACCTCCCAGTGCCCACCCAGCGGCATGGCACAGGAGCACACAGGGACTCCAATGATGAGCACACACCCCACTTTTATGGAGCATGTGGCTTATGAAAATGACAAATGGCTAGGTCCCAGAGAAGGAAGTCTGTCCATCTTTTTCTCCAATCCCAACCACTAAGAAGCACAAATAACTGAATCAAACTATTTCCCAAATGCTGTCTGGATGTCTCTCTTACAGAAGCACATCTGGAATTGTGGAGTGGTTTTTCCACTCCACTCCTTAGGAGTAAATTTCATCACTATGTTTTTATGTCAAATGTGCAAATAGCCGAAACCGGTTTGGCTCAGTGGATAGAGTGTCAGCCTGCGGACTGAAAGGTCCTAGGTTCGATTCTGATCAAGGCATGTACCTTGGTTGTGGGCACATCCCCAGTAGGGGGTGTGCAAGAGGCAGCTGATCGATGGTTCTATCTCATTGGTGTTTCTAACTCTCTATCCCTCTTCCTCTTTGTAAAAAAATAAAATATTTTTTTAAATGTGCATATAATTGGTATGCCTCATTTGGTTCTCAGTACTATCTCACTTGCTTTAAATAATCCCATTTTCAAATTTTAAAAATTGCAGGCAATGCACAGAGCCCATGTTTTCTGTGGTCTTTCCAGAAAAAGCCACTTAAATACCCAACCTTGGGTAGAAAACCCTAGAGCCCACTGCTGAGAGCGTACCACAGACTCGTCAATCTTGGAGATGCTGTTGTGGCTCAGGTCTAGAGTGGTCAGCGCTTGCCATGTGGGGATGATGGCGGTCACAGGGCCTTCCAGGGCTGTGCCTTCTGGCTCCCACTCATCAAATTCCGAGGCTTCGGGAACGAGGACTTCCTGTGTAAGAACATCTGTTGAGCACACTTGGGCCCTCACGCAACACTCACTGGGAATGCAATCATTGCAAAATTTCAGGAAGAGCTTGGGCATATTTAGCAGGTGGAAGTGAACTTGCATTAAACTTGGGCTTTGGTTCATGTGTCTTCAAGTGATTGTGAAATAACTGAAAAGCTTAGCAACATACAGTTATTTGGAATATGTTCCGGTCCTGCTTCAGGAGCAAATGCTTTTCAAGCATATATATATATATGGTGATGCCTTTTCTGGCTTAAATCTCAGAGGCTAAAGGTCAGAATTCATGGTGTTTCCAGGCGACTGTACTTTCTAAGCTGGCACTGTGGACAGCAGGCCCTTTTAACCGTTACTTTACAGGGTCCAAGTCCAGCAATCCTGAGGTAGCAGCACAGTGCACGGGGTATGTAAGGGGAGGGAGGCAGGCCTCCCATTCTGACGTTTCCGGCCCACAAGACCCCTCCTCTCTCGATGGATCACTTTGAGCTCGTAAGCCAGGCGGCAGGAAGTGAGAGACAAGGTTGCCTGACAGCCTTGCTCTTGACTGACACATGTCTTCTTTTAGTCAGTAAACCTCACATTTCACCAAACCTAAATCTTGATCTGACAGTCTAAGTCATAAAAGTTGCCACTATGCTTTTCTGGAGAATTTTAACATTACTAAGATGCAATCCATAAAAAGGCAAATAGAAAAGAAACCTCTTACATTCTCAATGTGAGCATTGCTGCGGCTCATATACAAACATCAGAGCCTAACATATCCCAGGCTCACCTGTCTCCTTTAAGTCCGCCGAGAACAAGACACAAATGAGGGCTAAGTCAGGGCTTTCTAAGCTTAGAGAAACATTTATATCAATCTAGCTATAAATGGCCTGCCAGTTGCCACTGCTTAACAATTTGCTCATCAAACACCAGTGACTTTTTTTTAGGGCAGGGGGTGGGGGACCCAGTTCCTTAAAATGTCTTAACAGCATGATTTTTGATGAAGATGTGGACTAAAGCATACCAGGCGTTGCTAAGTGCTGGGATGTCTCCCATGAGTGGATGGTTACCCAGGCCCAGGGAAGGTTCAGCTTCTGGTTTCTGACAGTGGTGGTGCACTCCCACCCTCCGGGGGGGATAGGGGGGGAGGAGAGGGACCACAGCGCAGAATCCTGCCCCACAGACATCTCCAGGCAGGAAACAGGGGGCACTCGCCTTCATCGAGGTTGCGGAGAAGCGCACACTCATCGTGCCTAGGGTGGGCTTCGAGGCGACCAGTCCCCGGATGTGCTTGGCATCACAGTGGCTTATCTGGAACGAGGAACAGCCATGTCTCAGGAACGGCATCACTTATCCAGCAGAGGCCTTGGGTAGTGGCAGGAGGTGATTCAAATCCTGTCTCTCCTTTCCCCAGCTTTCAGCATCTGAAGAATCTGGTAAGACTCACTGAGCCATGAATGCCATTTTCCATGGAGGGACTGCTTGGGGCTTGGCAGGTAGACACAAAGTGTGGGCCACAGAGATCAGAGCTGAGAGCAGGGGCCTCTGAAGCACAGTGAACACGTGGAGCCTCCTGTTCACCCTGCCCCACCCCCCTGGTGGCCGCTGTCCTGTGAGGGGGCACGGGGACGGGGGCATGCAAAAGCCAAAGCACACCCCCCGAAGCGCTGCTTGAGTGACACACACCCAGACCCTGGCAGGGGAGCCTCGGCCTGCTGAGCCAGGGCCAGGCTGGGCCAGGCGCCCCTGACTTCTCAGTCCTCACTGGCCTGCACTGGCCGAGTTCCCACACGTTCCCACCAGGCTTCTGAGACAAGCCCAGAATGCTGCAGGCAGAACAGTCCCATGTGCAGCAGAGGCTCTGGCGTTGGGATCAGCTGAACTGAGATCCCAGCTTTCTCCTCATTAACCACGTGGTCCTGGCCAAACTTCCCAACCTCCCTGAGCCTCCGTTTTCTCAACCGCAAAAGGGGAATAAAGTGCCCACTTTACAGGGATATTAGGGAGAACCCACCAAGGAGTGGACATCAAACATGGGCTCAGGGCTGCACACAAAGGCCATGCTTGAGAAAGAGAGGTTTTAATGCATTTTGTATTATTCGTTAGAGTCCCCCTTTCATTTTAAAAATGGCAACAGAACTGGCATCCTGAACCCGTGTCCAGCAGTGAGCAATGCAGTTATATATGCATGCCAGGAGGCAGAGAACGCAAAGCCCTCTGCTGCCCGCCTTGGCAAAGCCCTGAACTAGCTCTGCCTGAGCCTCAGGATGACTCCTCAGCACTTCACCTCGAATGAGGAGGCCCAACAGGAGGGGCCCTGGTGCTCCATCCTGGTCAAACGCTGCCCACGCCCGGGGCAGAGACACGCAGACCAGCCCAGAGCAGCAGAGCCCCTTTCTCTGCTTTCGGGTGGGCCTTACTCCCCCAGACGCAGTCTGCCACAAACGGACAGCACGAAAGAAGCAGGGCCTTACGAGTAAGCCCAGTTATTCCTGAGCAAGATGACCCTGTCAGGGCTCAGCCTGGCCTGCACCCCAGGCCCCGGGCCTCACCTCCACCTGGTGAAGAGACTTGAATATTGACAGATCAAAAGGCAGGAGCTGCTCCCGGATGTTGCTGGTCCCAAAAGGTCCTTCTGTGCCAGAAACCTGCAGCACAGATATGGCTTGTCAGGGGTGCTGCCGCAGGGCCCCACATCCATGTTCACAGGGCAATGCTGCCAAAGGGCTCCATATCCTAAGATCTGCCTGGCAATGAGGCATGGTAGGCATGCACCCCGTCAACAAAGCAGGCTAAAGCTGAGGTTTAAAGCAAGGAACATTAGGTGATGACTGCCCCCTGGTGCTCACAGCCAGAAGCTCAGTGCCAAGAACACCAAAGGAAGATGGTCTCCTTCCTGGGACGGCCCACCCAGCCTTTCACACATACTGCCGGTCAGTGAGCCGTAGGCCCCGTGCTGGCTGTAGCCCACCACATCTACAAATGAGCTGCTGCCCTTACCTTCAGGTACTTAAGGCGACAGGTGAAGTCCAGGATGTGCCCGAGGTCAGTCTTGGCGTCTCCACTGGCACACGTGGGCTTCCCCAGCTGCAGCTGCTCAGTGACCGCATAGAGCTGCAGGGGCCTGATGGCAAAGACCTCGCCGGCCCCCAGGAGCTGTTCTCCTGCAACACCATACCCGAGGTGAGCCTCCACCTCCAGCCCCGTCCTAGTCAAGCGGCCAGGGCGTCTGCCCACCTGGCTAACAGTTCACAAGCAGTTGGCAAGCACCCGCTATGGGCACTGCACCACGTCAGCCACCATTCTGGGCACACAGGAGCGGCTCCTCCTGAACTCATGGTGGACCAGGGCACACGAGAACATGGGATTGGGGAGGGAGGGCCGTGGGGGGTGTGCCTGGGGAGCCCCCCTGAGGTGAGGCTCAGTTAAAACCTGACGCATTAAGCCAGGACAAAGCTGACACAAGGCAGCGTTATGAACAACAGACCTAGGCTGCATCCTCCAAGACACAGACATCTTAGGTGAAGCTCGAATGCCAGCACAGCGCAGGGCCTGAGAGCAGGCGGGGGTTCTGAGCCAGACAGACTAGCATCTGGTCCTCCTCTGCTCCTTCCAGCCATGCATCCTCAAGCAGACCACCAAGCCTCTCATCCTCAGTGCCCTCATCTGCACTGCCCCGCCAAAGGAGAGAGAGGAGGTGGCATGGCAGTAAGATGCTGAACACTAGGCTGGACCACAGCAGCACACTCGCACATCGGCTACTGTGACTGTGCTCCACTGCAGGTCCATGACCCACGCTCAGCTTCCGTTTGCATCTGATCACTTTCAGGTAAGGACAAACGAGATGCAAGAGGGCACGATGCTCCTCACCTTCCAGAATTCCACCACAGGGCTTTGAACTAGATCCTGAGCTTGGGATTAGCCCCGAAGACAGGAACCTGAGCGCCCCAAGGTGAAGGACCCCTTCCCCCCCTCCTCAGAGCTGGCTGCCAGCAAGGCAGGTAGGCGGCAGGCTTGGCTGTGGATCAGATTCAGGGACCTGGGTAACTCCCGGGAGGTGAGCCCTGGCTAGGATTCACTTGGCACAGCCCAACAGATGGAGTTCTGTGCCCCCTCGTGCCCCTGGCCACCTAACAGTGCTGAGTGTGTTACACCAGTATTTCGGGGACCCCTGGCCACCTACCTTTTTCAAATAGCTCCTCAGCCAGCGTGGCAGTGATGCCATTTACCTCCTGCAGAGAAAACAAAACCCAGTTAGGAAGTCTCCTGCCCCTAGTCACTGGAATTTGCAATCAGTAGAACTTGCACACTCCCTATCTACCTCCTCTGCTATTGCAACACCAGCTCTCCGGAAAGTCAGACAAAATAAAGGAGTAAACCTATAACAAATCCAGGTGCCTAAGAAAGGGAAAAGATATATTCCCAGTTATATGCACATTTAAAACGTCTCCTCAAAAGCAGAACAGAAACCAGACTAATGCTGCAACTTGCTGAGAACATGAGGCTCAGGAGCTGGCGAAGCTTGGCTATGCCAACAGCTGGCCAGGAAGCCAGCAGCTCCCTACACCGGCCCTGGGCGATCCGAGGAGGGCAGGGTAGAGAGGAAGCCCTGCTGCCCCTGGGAAAGGGCTCCCGTGACCCTCTGGGATGAGAGCTTCCAGAGCCAACCCTCCCGACCTGTTCCAAAGGTGTCCTGGGAAAGAGCGGGCTCGCCCCCAGGCCCTGTAACAGTACCATGTGGCCCAGGGCCACGAGAAAGCGGCAGGAAAGAACTTCACTTGGAATGATGTGACGGAGGCATGACAAGGACAAGCTCTGTCACATTCTGAGGTGCAAATTCACGCTGGCAATGGCCCCAGTACTTGCCATGTGGTGGCTCACCCAACCCTCCCAACGCCCTATGTGGGGAAGACATTATTTTGAAATCTGCTTCGCAGATGAGCAAACTGAGGTGAGAGGTGCTGTAACTTCTCCAGTTCTTTGTAGCTAGAAACTAGCAAAGCCACACGCCCAAGCAGTTGGCCTTGAAGCCTCTCTGTACACACCGATTGCTTCAGCACGCTAGTGGTGTCACTGTGGGGTTGGCAGGGCCCCCAGGCCTATGTCCACATCCTGCAGGTGAGGATTTTAACTGATGGCTGGCAGCCAAGAGGACTTTCCATAAACAGGTCCAGGAGGCTGCACAACCGCCTTCATAACTGACAGGCACATCTCTGCCACCGGGACGTGCAATTCACACGTTTACAGGACTCAGAGGCACCAGGCTAGAGGAAACAGGGAGTGCTGCTCCTGTTTTCTTTGGTTTGTTGGTCTCTTTCTTACTGTTTATGCACAACTAGTGGCCCGGTACATGAAATTTGTGTATGGGGGGGGGAGGGGGGTCCCCCAGCCCGGCCTGCACCCTCTCCAATCTGGGACTCCTCGGGGGATGTCCGATGGATCAGGCCTAAACCAGCAGTGAGACATCCCTCTCGCAATCTGGGACTGCTGGCTCTTAATCCCTCACCTGCCTACCTGCCTGATAACTACTCTGCCTGTCAGCCTACTCATCCCCAACTGCCCCCCCCTTGCTGGCCTGCTCGCCCCCAACTGCCCACCCCCATCCCTGTACTCTGCCAGCCTGATCAGCCCCAACTGCCCTCCTCTCCTGGCCTGATTGCCCCTAACCACCTCTGCCTGGGCCCCGCCACCATGACTTTGTCCGGAAGGTCTCCCAGAAGGTCTCCTGGTCTAATTAGCATATTACCCTTTTATTAGTATAGAAGATGGGTATTTATATACTGCAAATATCTTCTCCCTATATGTGCATGCCGTTTACCATTGTTCCTGGTGGTTTTCCTGACATACAAAGGATTTTTCATTTTTATGTTGTTTAACCTGATTTTTTTTTCCTTTGTGACTTCTAGGTCCTCTTCCCCCACTCCAAGATTATACCAATATTTTTCTAATGTTTTCTTTTAGTATTTTATGGTATCTTTTTATTTCTTTTAATCTGCTTGAAATTCAGTTTATATATAGTGTGAGAATAACTTTGAGATCACCCCCCCACACACACACACACACACAAATAAACAAAAAGCCAAAAAGAAAAATGAGCAAACATAGCCTTAGCATGACTGAGCTCAGTGGGCTGGGATGCAGGGCTAATGTAAAAGGGCCGTCAGAGGACAGCGGCTCCAAGCAGGAGAGCGCCAGAAAGGGGACAGGCCGCCCGTCCACATCGGAGTTCATCCAGTCTCTCACAACAACTTAAACTCAATTACCCTGCCTCCAAATCTGCACTTCCCCGTGCCCCATGCGGTCAGGCTCGCCTCAGAGCCTTAAGAGTCCCTGCACCCTGGGTGACTCACGTGGCTCCTAGGAGGTCTCCCAGGGGAAAGGGCTCCCTGCCCCCCAATACCTAACCACCCCACCCTCAGAGTTACCTCTCTCCAGGCAGCCGGCGTCTGCCAACCCCACTAGGGAGACAGGACTGGAACTGCCAGAAACACAGAAAGCTGAGAGCCACGGGCTCCTGCTAAGCAAAGGGCACATTTTCACTTCTGAGCAATCTAAAGAGCAAACCATATAACGATTTCTCTTCCCACACTTTGGGGCACAGGAAGTGCAGGCTGCTGCCACACTATCTACAGAGAAACACCTTGCCTCCTCAGAGAGGATTCTGGCTACACTGCAGCCTTGTGCACAGCAAAGGTGTGCAGAGCCAGGCATCCTCTGGCCAGGAAGTAAGTGGGGCCTAGGAGGCCCCCAGTCAAAGCTGCTGCAGAAACTACCAGGAGGTAATCTTCAGGGACAGATGACTGCCCACTGCCCACCCAGCCTAGCCGAAGGGACCTGAAGTGCTTCAGGGTGCCATGAATTATCTAAACTGCAATGTATTTTTTAAAAAAAGACATTCTTTCTACCTCAATAAAAATGTCGATTAAAAACATTGTTAGCGCCGAAACCGGTTTGGCTCAGTGGATGGAGCATCGGCCTGCAGACTGAAGGGTCCCAGGTTCAATTCCAGTCAAGGGCATGTACCTTGGTTACGGGTGCGTCCCCAGTGTGTGTGTGTGTGTGTGTGTGTGTGTGTGTGTGTGTGTGTGCAGGAGGCAGCTGATTGATGATTCTCTCTCATCAATGTTTCTGGCTCTCTATCCCTCTCTCTCTCTGTAAAAAATCAACAAAATATATATATTTGAAAATAAATAAATAAAATAAATAAAAACATTGTTAGCTATGCTTACAAACTAACACCCACCCCCAAGTGTATTCTAGACCAGCGGTCCCAACTGGTGGTCCGTGGACCATGAGGACTGAAAGGTTGGCGACCGCTGTTCTAGACCAACTGATTAGTTCCTGCACGGATCATGTGTTGGTGCGCAGCCTTGGGCAGCATTGTGAACTGCACACAAACACACCATAAACTAGCTGGGCTGTGGCTCTGCAACTGCCATTCTGACTGAGTGTGTCTGCGCACGTGAGGCCCCATGACCAACTGCACCCTACCACACACACACTGGCACTCACTGAACTCCCAGGGCAGCCTGATGCCTCTGCTTGGCACAGGCTCGAACAAAACGCTCAATGGGGTATTAATGAGGGGATCAGTTAACATCACTGTATAGTTTAAACACACGTTTTCATGTTATGTCCTGTATAACTTTCACTTCATGTCTGTGAAGAGGCATTATAGCAGGAACAGCTATACTATGTGCCTTTCAACTTTAAGTAAAAATTGCCCACTGAGGAATTCAAGCCTAAACTTTTTAAAAACATCAATATGAGAGAGAACCACTGATTGGCTGCCTCCTGCACACTCCCCACTGGGGATGGAGCCCACAACCCGGGCCATGAGCCCTCGACCAGAATCGAACCTGGGACCTCTTAGTCTGAAGGCTTGACGCTCTATCTACCGAGCCAAACCGACTAGGGCTCAGGCCTAAACTTTAACTGAACAGAGCTTCAAGACTGTAAGTTGCAAAGAAACCTGTTATCGTGTACATGCTCAGTACTTTGCAACTAAAACAAATGATGGATAGGCGTGCAGAGGACGGACTGTTGACTGTGCTGCTGGATTGCCCTAGCAGGAAGGAGACAAAAGCTCTGGACTGCACTGAACCCCACTTCCAACCCCACTTCCAACTGTACTGGGCTCATTGGGGAGAGACTACACTGTCTGGTAGCGGGCGAAACTCGAGGGCACCTTTCTCTCAGAGATGCTTGCAGCGAGTACCAAAGCAGCGTGTACCAAAGGACACTGAGGAACACTGAGACTCAGGAACCTCCTAGGGCGGGGCTGACGAAACTCTGCCCCATCCAAGCTGAGCACAGAGGCTTTTGCAATTTCCCTAGTCGAATAAGGCTGTCTCCCGGCATAGACACAGCTGATCCTCACAGCCAATTGGCCTGGAGGTTAGTTCCTCCCAGTGATACCAACAATAATCAAGACTTAACTACAATAAAGCTGTGCACACAGTCCACAAAGGGGTGCACCAAGAGTATCCACCTCAGGTAACTGGGAGGCTGACCCACTGAACCATATAGGACACCTTAGCACACAAAGCCACACTACCAACTCAGGGAAGCTGCGAAAATGTAACTATATTTTGTAACAACAAATATGTAACTATCAACAAGTGAATCTAAAAACCAAGCGAATTAAGAAATCTGATGAACAATATTAACTGGTGAATATAATAGAATCAGAGGTATGGAAGGGGAGTGAACTGTGACGGTTCTCGGGGGTAAAGGAAGTGGGGGTGTGGGAAGAGACTGAACATAAACTGTGCACCTATGGATGAGGACAATGGGGGATGGGGAAAGGGCAGAAGGTGGGATGGGAACCTGGTAGAGGGGAGCAATGGCAGGGAAAAAAAGTGAGGAACATTTGTAATAATCTGAAAAATAAAGATTTATTTAAAAAATAAATAAAACAAATGATGGATGGGAATGCTAAGGCTGGTATGAAGATGGTAACAGTTCCATCACAGCTCCTGATTTCAAATTTCAAAGTGTCTTTGTTCTAACCAACTGGCTTTAAAATAAGAAAACGATACAATGCCACCTTTGAAGACAACTGAGAGCCTTTCCTTACCAGGCCAGCCAGTACTGCTGGCACCTGGTGTGCCCCGGCGGGGCATTGCTCTTTCAGGCTCTCTACCTGCACTGCGTCATCCCCTACAATCCTCAAGAACCAAGGCCACCACTCTCCCGCTCACAAAAGAGGACTAGGACACAGAGGTTAGACGCCTGAGTTGGAAGCAGCTGGGCTGAAATAAACTTGGTTCTGCCTACCTCTCAAGTCCACAGTTACACAGCCTACCCCAAAATGGGTGCTGAAATTCTACTTGGGTATCCCACTTCATTGAATTTTAAAATCTTTGCTCTAGGGTCCTGGATTGAGGTCCGTCATTAAGGGTCCAGGTTACGGGGCACAGCTATCTGAAGAGAGACAGCACAGCAATAGTGCCCTCTCACTGCAACTCAGGGCTGTACCAGCCTCCATACGTCCCATCTCGGAGCTGGTGTGAAAGAAGCAGTGCTCTCTTCCCTGCCATTAAAATCATGCTGCAAAAGAAAGAAGTTGGACCCCTACCTCCCACCATGTACCACACAAAATGGATCAAAGACCTAAACATAAGAGCAAAAATTATAAAATTCATAAAAGAAAGCACAGTTGTAAATCTTTGTAACTTGGGTTAGGCAAAATGTTGACACTAATTAAGAAAAAAACCATAAAATGAACTTCACCATCATCTAAAACTTGTGTGTTTCAAAGTATACTATCAAGAAAATGAAGACAATTCATACAATGGAAGAAAATATCTGCATATCACATTTTTTATAAGGGCCTAATATCTAAAATATATTAAAAAACTACAGCTCAACAACAAAAAAAGACAATAACCTAATATTTAGAAGTATAAAAGTTTTTAACATTTTCTCCAATGATATGCAAATGACCAATTAGTATATGAAAAAAGGCTCAACATCATTAGTCATTAGGTGAATGCAAATCTAAACCATAATGAGATACCACTTCATACTCATTAGGATGGCTATCAAAAAAATGGACAGTAACAAGTGCTGGCAAAGATGTGGGGACAAAACATACACACTGCTAGGAGAGTGTCAAATGGTGCAGTTGCTCTGGGAAAAAATTAGGCAGCTGCTCAAAAAGTTAAACAGTTATCATATGACCCAATAATTCCACTTTTACTACATACTCAACAGAAACAAAACATGTCTACACAAAAACTTCTACATGAAACATCATTCATAATAGTCAAAAAACATACACCCTAACCAGTTTGGCTCAGTGGATAGGCCTGCAGACTCAAGGGTCCCAGGTTCGATTCCGGTCATGTACCTTGGTTGTGGGCACATCTCCAGTAGGGGGTGTGCAAGAGGCAGCTGATTGATGTTTTACTCTCATCAATGTTCCTAACTTTCTATCCCTTTCCCTTCCTCTCTGTAAAAAATTAAAAAAAAAAAATTTTTTAATGGAAACAATCCAAATGTTTATCAATTGATGAATGGATAAACAAAATGTGATATATCCAAATAGACTATTTAGCCCATGAAATTACTAAAGTAATGATTTCTGCTACAATATGAAAGGAGTTTACGCTACAGTATGAAAACATTGCACTAAGTGAAAGAAGCCCATCACAAAGGCCATATGAAACCATGGAGACAGAAGTAGCGATGGCTAGGGACAGGGCAGGATGGGAAATGACTTTGCTAATGGGTACAGGATTCCATTTTGAGGTGAATGTTCTAGAATTGGATAGTGGTGATAGATGCACAACTTTGTGAGTATACTGTACACTTAAAGAGTGCATTTTTTTTTGGCATGTGAATTATATCTCAATTTTTTAAAAATCCACACCTCAGACAAATAAGAGATCCCTGCACCCACCCTGTTCAATGTCAGTCCCATGAGGTGGAGCATGCTGGGAACAATTTCGGAGAGACACAGATGGGACAGAGATTGAGAGAAACATTCTCTAAGAGCTCCAGATAGTAAAAAAGGTTGACAAATCTTTAGGCCCTCTTTGTTCAAACTCATTTGAAGATCTAATCTAGTGGTTCTAGATTAGGCATAATTTTGCCCTTCAGGGGAATATCTGGCAAAGTCTGCAGACATTTTTTGGTTGTGATAAACTGAGCAGGAGAGGTCTATTGGCATCTAGTGGGTGGATGGCAGAGATGCTGCTAAAGAATGCACAAACAGCCAAAACCGGTTTGGCTCAGTGGATAGAGCATCCACCTGCGGACTGAAAGGTCCCAGATTCGATTCCGGTCAAGGGCATGTACCTTGGTTGCAGGCACATCCCCAGTAGGGGGTGTGCAAGAGGCAGCTGATCGATGATTCTCTCTCATTGATGTTTCTAACTCTCTAGCCCTCTCTTCCTCTCTGTAAAAAATCAATAAAATATATTTAAAAAAAGAAAAAGAAAAAAAAGAATGCCCCCACAACAATTATCCAGCCTTAAATGCCATGAAGTTGAGAACCCTGATGTAATTGAATGGTCAATTACATACTTTTTAACACCTTGGAATTATAACCCAGGGGGCCTGTCTGATAACAGTAATTTTAAATACGTCCATACTACTCCAGCAGTACAGCACGACTCAAACCAGAAGCACACATGTGGGCCCACCCAGCCACCTCAGGCAAACGTATCTCCGAGGAGTAGTGAAGGCCTTTCCATGCTCAGAGGTGAGAAAACCGAGGCAGCCAGAGAGACTACCTCCTCAAAGACCCAGTCTGAAAGCAATGAGTCACACTTTCAAAGGGCTGCTAACAAGTTTTATCCTTAAATAGCTACTCAAAGCTTTCAGAAGTGCAGTATTTCTTAAAATACTAACCAGTAAAGTTTGTCTGAAAGAGTCATGAACTTTTTCTCACACAAGGAAAGAAAATGTGCCGAAACTGGTTTGGCTCAGTGGATAGAGCGTCAGCCTGCGGACTGAAAGTTCCCAGGTTCGATTCCAGTCAAGGGCATGTACCTTGGTTGTGGGCACATCCCCAGTGGGGGGTGTGCAGGAGACAGCTGATCGATGTTTCTCTCTCATCGATGTTTCTAACTCTCTCTCTCTTTCCTTTCCTCTCTGTAAAAAAAATCAATAAAATATACATACTTTAAATTTTTTTTTTTAAAAAGGAAAGAAAATGTAAAAAGATACCTATACCAGGAAACTGCTGACCACATATATTACTGGTACATGCTAAACGAAACCAGAGCATAAATGCATCTCCCATCTGTAACTGCCACCCTTTCCCACAGGGCCCCTCGGGCTTCGTGGCCCAGCACTAGTGCTATGACCAACGTCCAGGCTCAATCTAGCACTCAAGAAAAGCTCAGCCATCGTACTCTGAAAATACTTCAGGAAAAATTGTTTTTTAAACATGTTTGGGCCTTTAAGACAACAGCCCATAAGTCCCTTCTTAAAAGGTAATCCTGAAAGGGAAAACAAATTAAATGTAAATTTTTAAAAAATATATATATATTTTATTGAGTTTTTACAGAGAGGAAGAGAGAGGGATAGAAAGCTAGAAACATCGATGAGAGAGAAACATCGATCAGCTGTCTCCTGCACACCCCCCACTGGGGATGTGCCTGCAATCAAGGTACATGCCCTTGACTGGAATTGAACCCAGGACCTTTCAGTCCGCAGGCCGACACTCTATCCACTGAGCCAAACCGGTCTTGGCTAAATGTAAATTTTTCAAAAATCTACCACCCAGAGATAACTAATATTATTATTTTGGTGTATAACTTCTAGAGTTTTCCTACACAAATATATTCACAAAACTCTTTTTTAATAAAATGGAACTATACTCTACAGACTGTTTTATAGCCTGCTCTTTTCATATAGTTATACACTTATTTTCCTATGTCAATAAATCCATAGCCACACCATCATTTTTCTAGCACAGTGGTCGGCAAACTCATTAGTCAACAGAGCCAAATATCAACAGTACAACGATTGAAATTTCTTTTGAGAGTCAAAATTTTTTAAACTTAAACTTTAAAAAATATATATTTTATTGTTTTTTTACAGAGAGGAAGAGAGAGGGATAGAGAGTTAGAAACACTGATGAGAGAGAATCATCGATCAGCTGCCTCTTGCACACCCCCTACTGGGGATGTACCCACAACCAAGGTACATGCCCTTGACAGGAATCGAACCCCGGACCTTTCAGTCCACAGACCGACGCTCTATCCACTGAGCCAAACCGGTTTCGGCAAAACTTAAACAACTTCTAATGCCACTTCTTCAAAATAGACTCACCCGGGCCATGGTATTTTGTGGAAGAGCCACACTCAAGGGGCCAACGAGCCGCTTGTGGCTAGAGAGCCAGTTTGCCAACCACAGTTCTAGCAGAATATCCAATTATCTAGTTGTATTCTTGATTAAAAAAAAAAAAAAATTACCTCCTGTGGGACTTTTGTTTTCAGTATCTTGCTATAATCCTGGAATGACTACCTTTGTCCCTATTTATATATTTCCTTATTATAAATTCTAAGAAGTGGAATTGTGCTCCAGCCAGTAGCTCAGTTGGTTAGAATGGTGTCCTGACATGGGTTCAATCCCGTCAGGGCACATACAAGAACCAATCAAATAGGTGCAGCAACAGATGGGTGTTACTCTCGCTTGCTCTCCCTCCCTCTCAAATAAATAAAAAATAAAAGTGGAACTGTGTTTTGGTTTCACTGCCAAACCTCCTTCCTTGAAGCTCATCGTGTCACCAGTGGCCAGAAGGGGTGCAGAGCTGCTCCACACATCCACTCCCGTCAGAGGAAGCCACCTCCCCCGCTCACACCTGACCTGACAATGCCTCCAGATGGCAATTCTGCCAGCACACACTGATCCCTTAATGAGTCTTGATTGTGAGCCAACAACTACACACTAGTCTATGCCAGGTGTTAGCTGTTTCTAATCCACCCGTCCATTTGGATAGAAACCACAGACCACTTTTGCTAAGCAAAGTGCCTGTGATGGAGGGAAGTCTCTGTAGTCATAGACTGTCTAACGTAAGGTAAATCTGTCGATGAACATGCTCTATCCACACCCCATCCCCGCCAGAGTGATGGTCCTCCATCTTCTAACCTCAGGATCAGGTTCCAGCCCACCTTTCCTCAAAGCTGAGGTGTGCTGCCTTGAGCTCAGGTGGTTGTGGGCTTGCAGGGGAAAGAGAAAACCCGAGAGGAACTTACATAGAACTGAAAATGCAAGAAGTGAGCCAGCACTTTGGGGGCCACGCCGGGGAAGGTGGCCAGGAGTGTCTGGAGGTAGACCTCCAAATCCTTCTCCCTCTTTTCCACCAAACTTCTTGAGTTTTTCCCAATTATCTTTTTGGGTGGAAGCAGGTTTTTATCAATCTTCTTCTCTGCAACAAGCTGTAAAAAAACATAAGCATGTCAACCACAGACTAAGAGGTTCTGGTCTTTGCCAGATCAAGGCTAGCAGCCTGAAGGCAGACGCTTGCCTTGACTTCCCCAGCCCCTCGTGGCAGCTATACCAGGATTAGTATCAAAGCAGGGCGCCTGGGCTTGGCCTCAACAAGCTTGTGAACATGACAAATACAGCATAATCCCAAACAGGAAGTTCCGTTTGGAGACATTTAGAAAAGGAGACCTCCAGGCTCTTAAAATCACCATTTTCTCCAAACAAGAATGAAAACAATCAGGGTGGCGGCCTGCCTTTAAAACCTTCGGACTACACATGACCCAGAGAAAGACATCTCTGTCCAAACGCAAAGGGAGAAATGGAATCACAGCCAGTTTTAAAGAACAGGTTATAGAATAGCTACAGTCAGGTCAAGCAAGTTAAAACCCATTCCCTCCCCCAAGAAACTGTCCCGGCATCTCACATCCAAGTTAGGACTGGCGACCTTAAAACTCAAGTTCAAATATGCCCCTCACACATATAATACCTTAATAAATTAAATAAATAAATAAATAATGCAAAAAAAACCCAAATATGCCCCTCACACACTGCCTTATGCTAGGGTTGAACTCCCAAGAGCCACCAGCTTCTCTGGCAATTAAATTAGTAAGCTTATTCATTAACCCTACCAGACCTGAGACCCTGAACCTATCCGCCCCTATACCTGGGCTCCTGAGCATTAAAGAACACTTCAGGCATGGAGTATGTTTTGTCCTAAAAGGAACCTGTGGCACAATGGGAACTTGGCCTAAAAGTCCCCCAGCTCTGAGACACAGGCCCCCCAGCTCTCATTACCTTTTCATGGAGGTCATGGAAGTCGCTGTAGCGGTGCTTGACTGTCCACTCATGGTTGCCATCAGTGACCTGAATGATGTAAACCTAAAAGAGGAAGCAGGCAGCCCTTGCCTAGTCAGCGACAGGAGAGCCCCACCTCACCCCCAGCAATAGCTGCAGACCCTTTCAAACTCCCCCTCCTCTCTTCTTCCCCTATCCCCCCCCAACCTCCTGCCCGCGCACCCCCCCCCCCAAGCTAGGTTGCACCTGACTCTTGCTGCAAAGCAGGGCCCCGCGCAGCCTCAGCCTCCTCCATGGTCCTAGCACTGGATCTGGCACCTGGGATAAGTCTGTGGCTCTACCCAACAATGAGGATCAGAGGACACTATCATACCAAGCCATCTCTCTAGTTTTTTGCCTCCGTTCTCCAGATGATTCAAAGCCCAATCCAACCAGAGCTTCAGGTAAGACTACCCGCTCCGAGGCAGAACAAGGCCGGGTCTGGCAGGGCCGGCTTTCCTACTGGATTTTTTCCCAGGTGCCCTGCCTATGTCCTGGGAACAAGCCCTTTTCCAATCGTTTTAGTGGTTAGCAGCTGTGATTGCTGCTGCGCACCAAGGGTAAGGCACTGAGAAGCTGAGGGGGCAGAGGGGGGGCGGGCAGAAGAGTGGTGATGAATTATTAAGCCGTAACAGAAGGCAAAATGGCCTGGCGGTTAGGGGACTGGGCCTTGGAGGCAAGGGAGACGTGGGTTCAAAACGTGCTCTGCCATTCCCTGGCTGTGGCCTAGGCGTGAGTCACGTATATAAGTGACCGGGAGTTGAATTTTCACTGAGCCTCTGTTCCTCCATCTTAAAATCTGATAGGATTTTATAAGGTAAAATCAAATAAGGTAATCAAATAAGGATTTGATTTTAATAAGGATCAAATAAGGTAATCAAATAACATTAGGTAATGCATGAAAATGCTTTACAACAAGTGTTCAATGAAAAGGTAGGTATGCCGAGGTCAGTTTGGCTCAGTGGTAGAGAGTCGGTTTGCGGACTGTAAGGTCCCGGGTTCGATTCCGGCCAAGGGCATGTACATTGGTTGCGGGCACATCCCCGGTAGGGGGTGTGCAGGAGACGGCTGGTCGATGTTTCTCTCTCATCGACGTTTCTGGCTCTCTATCTCTCTCCCTTTCTCTCTGTAAAAATAACAATAAAAATATATTTAAAAAAAAAAGGGAAAAAAGAAAAAGAAAAGGTAGGTATATTAGCAATCAACTCAGCACACCTGGAGACAAAACGGTAGGGTAATCACCCGCCTTCCCTACACCCATTCAAAGATGGGGCTCAGCCCTGTGGAATAGAGCGAGCTTTTTGGGGGCTGACCCTCCAGCTGAACGCAGCCCAAGGGTGGTGATGGCCAGCCAGCCAGCCATTGGCTTAGAGACCTGAACCCTCACCTAGAGGAGGACCCCAAGTCCTAGTGCCCCGCCCATCTCTGCAGCAAGGAGGGGGCGGGAGAGAGAGGAGAAAATCATCAACCCAGCTGAAGCCTCTACAGAGGAAAGGCCATTTCTCCAGGGCCGGCCTGAGGCTCCCGGATCCGCCCGCAGCCCCTCATCCCAGCCTGGCAGCATCCCTCCCCCCCACCGCCCTCCCTTCCGCCCAGAAGGCAGAGCCAGGGGGATGACCCCCAGGAGGAGGGTCAGGATGAAGGCCCAGGGGATGGGGCATGGGCAGGGCCGAAGCCCCCCGCCCTGTGGGAACAAAGGCCAGGGGGCTGAGAGGTGCTCAGTAACCCCCACTCCAGGCAGCCTTGTCAGGCCCCCAACTCCATCCCAGCCGGGGACTCCCCCCATTTTCTACCTTCCCCCGCCGCCCCCGTCTCTCCCGTAGCCCTGAAGCGCTCGCGTGCGTGTGCGCGTGCGTGGAGGGGGGTGGGGTCGGGACTTCATGCTCCCAAAGCTATGAAGACCCCTGAGGTTCCTGGGTCTTGCGTTTTCGGCCCCGACGCCCTCAGCTCCCCCCGCGTCTGGGCTCCAACCCTCCCCCTTTCTTGTCGCTGCCAGACCCCCCAGAACCTAGGGGCCCCCAAACGCAACCCTTCCCCACCTGAGAGCCTATCTCAGCTGCGACCGCCGGCCCCCCAGACCAAGGCTCCGCCCCCTCTCCCTCTGCAAGACCTGCAGGGTCCCCCGAATCCCACCTAGGGCACCCCCTCCCAGACCCCCCCCCACAGCCCCCTAGGATGGCGCCCCCCCAGGCCCAGGGGATCTAGAGATGCCCCCGCCTCATCTGGACCCCAATAATCCTCCCGCTACCCCTCCCTTCATCCCCGGCCCCTCCTTCCGCGGACCCGGCCTCCTTCCCTGAACGCGCGCCCCTTCTCCAGACCCCTTCTCCGGGGGCTTAGGGGCCCGGCGCTCCTCCCCAGCCCCCCCCCCCCCGGGCCGCGGGCCCCGGGCTCCCGCCGCCCCGCCACGCCCGCGCCCCGGCACACCGTGTACGTGTCCACGAGCTCCGAGCCCACGACGCGCGCCTCCTTGGCCGGCTCGGCCTCCCGCTCGGGCCCGAAGCCGCCGCGCGTCGCGGCCGCCATGTTCCGGGCTCCGCGGCCCGGCGCAGGCAGATGGGCGGCAGCAGGGGGCGGGGTCAGCGTCCCACCGCCCCGCGGCCCCCTCGGCCGCCCGCGCCCGCCCCCGCCCCCGCGGAGCCGCGCGCCGCCATCTTGGCCCCCCGCCGCGTCTCCCGGCCTTGGCCCCGCCCCTCGCGCGGGATTGACAGCCGCCGCTCCCGCCCGGCGCGCGTGCGCAGTCCGCGCGGGCCCGTCCGCCGGCGCCCCGGGTGCCCGCTCTGCGCCGCCCCCTGCGCCCCCCGGAGACACTGAGGCCCCTGGCGGGTGGCTCTGGGCAATGATACCGTTTGATGCCCAGGAGGACCGCAGGCCTGGCACTTCCCTGGCTACCCGGAGCGAGGACCGCTTCGCCTGGCCTTAGTTTCTCCCTCAGGAAAAGGGAAGAAGTCGCCCTAACCCAGGGGTGGGCAAACTTTCTGACGCGAGGGCCACCATGGGCTCTTACACTGGATCGGAGGGCCGGAACGAAAGCAACCTGACCATGCTGGCACTCTCATCGTGGGCTGCTGGTGGAGGAGCGGAAGGGAGAGCAAGAGAACCCTCCGCTCTTTGGGCCGGATCTGGCCCGAGGGCCGTAGTTTGCCCACGGCTGCCCTAACCGGTTTGGCTCAGTGGATAGAGCAGAGGCCTGCGGACTGAAGGGTCCTGGGTTCGATTCTGGTCAAGGGCATGTACCTTGGTTGGGGGCACATCCCCGGTAGGAGGTGTGCAGGAGGCAGCTCATCGATGTTTCTCTGTCATCGAAGTTTCTAACTCTATCCTCTCTGTTTAAAAAAAAAAATCAATAAAATATATATTTTAAAAGGGGGGGGGGGACAAGTCATCGCCCCCCACCTGGCTCTTGGCTCTTGGACTCCTTCTCTGTAGGGCATGGAGGGGAGAGGGAAGTTCAAGAGGAGAGAAGCCGTGCTTGGAGCCCAAACAATACCTCTGGGCCATTGTTAACCTCTTCAAGACTCGGTATCCCCTGTCACATGGGCTACGGGAGAATCGAGAGGGTTAAATTGCGATTATGGAAACTCAGTACGGGGTGGGGGAGTGAAGACGGAGAGAAGGCGTATGGTACGTAGGTGCTGTCCATTGGGCACAAGACTACCAGTGGTTCTACCGGAGCTCAAAGGGGCGACAGACTGGCCCTGCACCCAGGAACCACGGTGCCGGCCTGGGAAGCACAGGCATAAAGACAGAGCTCCGACCAGGACACGCTCAGACTTAGAAGGAGGAGGGGGTAACTGGAGAAGGAAGGGGACAGACAGTCTGGCATAGACGGGGCATCTGTAGATGTGCTTGCTGGGTGACTGCAGCTGGCCAAGCCCAGAGCTAGTGCTGCTCGGATGAGAGAAGAGGTCTGGGTGTGGCTCCTCTGGCACCGCTGGCTGACGGGCTCCAGACTGCTCTGCCCTAAGGTGGGCCCCCCGCACAGGGCCTGAGCTTGGCGTTGGAGGCTTCCTTTAGCAGGGCCCTCTACGCCCAGCCCCTCCTTGCACACATCTGCGCCCCCCCCCCCCCCCCCCCCCACTGCGGAGAAGCTAAGTTGAGGCTGGGGTTGCCAAGCCAGCCAGACTTTGGGGCAAGTCATCACCTACTCTGGAAGCCTCAGTTTCCTCATCTGAAAAGTGGGAGCCATATCATCCGTCTCCCTGATTGGGAAGAGAGGTTGAGCTGCCGTGTACAGAGGCCTGGCCTGGGCCCCCTGCTTCGTGGTTCCTGCCCGGGGCTAGGCTCGTGTTTTCATTCACTCCAGGAAACTTTCCAGGGAGTCCCCCGGGGAACAAAGGGCAGGAGACCCGGTCTTTGCAGCCCTTCATCTCCCTGCCTTGGACAGAGGACGCGGGGACTCAGGCCAGCCTGGGATCACCAGGGCTGGGGGGAGGGGGGAGGGGGGAGGATGCTACACGCGGGGTGGGCTGGGCCGGAATGCAGCTGGGCAGGGCTATTTAAGCTCGGGGCCTCCGGGCAACCCCAGCAGCCTGCCCTCCGAGCCGACAGCATGGATGACATCTACAAGGCTGCGGTGAGGCCCCGGGGAGTCACTCCACTCGGGATGGGGGTAGGGGGGGGACAAGGTCATCCCGGGGAAGTGGTGGGGACCCGGGAGAAGACCTGCGTACTTCCAGCCCAGGCCCCAGGGGGATGCTGGGTCTGGTGTTCTGGGGTGAGGAAGGGCGAGGGACTCGGGGATGGGAGAGCGGGTGGAGGAGGAAGGAGGTCGCACCTTTCAGCATCATGTTTGCCTCTGTCTCCGAGGGTCTGTAGTCTGTGTCACTGTCTCTCGGCCATGCCTTTCTGCACTTGTGACTTTGGATCTTTCTCAGCGTCTCTGTCTTTTTGTTCTGAGATATCTCTGGTGGCGCAGAGACACCCATTTCTGCCCCTCAATTCTGCTTCTCACACTCTCATGACCCCCCCCCCCCAAGCCCCCGCCAGCCCCCGGGCTGGCTGAAGATGCTGTGGAGGGGGTGATCGGGTTGTGAGGAGGGGGCTGTATAGTTGAATCCTGAGCTGGGGAAGGGGCTTTAAAGTTAGGGGCAGGCAGGGAAGGACTGGGCGTGGGGAGAGCCGGGAAGAAGGAACAGAAGCCGAAGCTCCCATCTGGCCTGGCAGGCTCAGGGCTCAGTGGGGGGTTTAGGCTGGAGAGTGGTCACCCCAAGTCCCTGAACGTTCTGTGGTCACTGAGGGGCTTCAGATGCTCTTCCATCTCGGTGCGGGGCTTAGTTTGCTGACCCCCCCCCCCCCATGCCCCAGAGACAAGGACATCTGACACAGACAACTGTCTCCAAAGGAATCCTCCTCTCAGCCCCGGGACCGTGGCCCCACTGCGGGGCCGGGAAGGGCTACAGCTGGCTCGGGGGTGCCCCAGCCCGGCCTGGGAGCTGGGGGAGCAGCCCTTTGCCCGTGCCCATACAAGGCCTGGCGGGGCTGGGGACTAATTTTGGCTCCTGAGGCACCAGCAGGCCAGGGGGCCAGATAACGCCGCCCCACCCCCTGCATGCCAGAGTCCCCAGAACAATCACCAGGTTTAGCTTTGTCCCCCGTTAAAAATAGCCCGGTGGCCACTCTGGTCAGGTTACAGCGAGTGGCTTTACCTACCCCCACCCCGGTTTTATTGTCCCAACCTGGGGACGGACAGCTGTCCCTCGGGCCACCCGGCTTGGGTTTCAGCAGGGAGGCCGAGAGGGCACTGAGTGGACACTGACTATTGTTACTCAGGGTCACCTTGATCCCGGAGGGGTGCCCTCCTGCCACCCTGGCCCCGGGCCCCCCCTCAGGGAGGCCAGCTGGGCCCCCGGGGGGGTTGGGGGGTGGGAAAGCAGGACTGAGGTCTCGGTGACCCGGAAAGGGCCTGTCTCTCCGGCTCCCATGGTCCCACCTGTGAAATGGGCTGGTTTCCTCAGCCGCAGCTAGAGCCTGAGCCCCCCGAACCCTGAGCCCTCTTTCCCCCTCCAGGTGGAGCAGCTGACGGAAGAGCAGAAAAATGGTGAGTTCCCCAACGTCCATCCCGGGGGACCCCAGGGCTGGGCATGGGGAGACCAGATGCTGGGGTCTCTCTCTCTTGCTGTGACCTTCGGGGTCTCGGAGGGAAGTGGGCGGGTTGGTAAGTGACCCCAGGGGTCTGACCGTTCCACTCCCGGCCTCCCCCCCACCTCCACCCCGGGCACAGAGTTCAAAGCAGCCTTCGACATCTTCGTGCTGGGCGCTGAGGACGGCTGCATCAGCACCAAGGAGCTGGGCAAGGTGATGAGGATGCTGGGCCAGAACCCCACCCCCGAGGAGCTGCAGGAGATGATCGATGAGGTGGACGAGGATGGTGAGCCCCTCGGCCCCGCCGCCCCCCCCCCCCCCCGACCCAGGGCTCCGCAGGCCACCGGGGATCGAATCCCGGCTCTGCCCCCTACTACTCTGCGCTCCTGAGGGAGCTGTGTGGTCTCTGGGCCTCAGGCGTCTCGTATATAAAATGGGTATAATGGCCGCCTTCCCCGTGGAGCTGATGGGTGGCTGCAGTGAGGACACCAGGGCCTAGAGCCAGGGGTAGGCAAACTTTTTGACTCGAGGGCCACAGTGGGTTCTTAAACTGGACCGGAGGGCCGGAACAAAAGCAGCCTGACCATGCTGGCACTCTCATCTTGGGCTGCTGGGGAAGGAGCGGAGGGGAGAGCAAGAGAACCCTCTGCTCTTTGGGCTCCGCGGGCCGGAGAGAACAGCCGAACGGGCTGCATCCGGCCCGCGGGCCGTAGTTTGCCCACGGCTGGTCTAGGGTCAAGGGCTGTGCCAGCCGTTCTGAGGATTCCTCTCACGGCCACGCCTCCCCCCCCTCAGGAAGTGGCACGGTGGACTTCGAGGAGTTCCTGGTCATGATGGTTCGGTGCATGAAGGACGACAGCAAAGGGAAGTCTGAGGAGGAGCTGTCTGATCTCTTTCGCATGTTTGACAAGTGAGCGCGGGGCCCTTGGCCTCTGGCCCGCTCTAGCGGAGCCGGGAAGGCCCCGTGGTCTGGCCTCCCGTTCTGTGCCATGGGGAGGGGGGGCTCGTCTCCCGGCGGCCTGGCTCGGCCTGCCCCCCAACCTGGGTCGTGGGGGGCTGCCTCTGGCCCTCCTCGCCCCCCCAGAGGCCCGAGACCTCCCTCGCCCCCCCCCCCCCGCAGGAACGCTGACGGCTACATTGACCTGGACGAGCTGAAGGTGATGCTCCAGGCCACGGGCGAGACCATCACGGAGGACGACATCGAGGAGCTCATGAAGGACGGCGACAAGAACAACGACGGCCGCATCGACTACGACGGTGAGGGGGGGGGCTGGACCTCCCGCTGCCCCCGCCCTGCCTGCCTCCTCCCGCCCCCCTTCCCCCTCCTCCGGCCCACGCCCTGCCCCCCCTCCTCCCGCCCTCACCGCCCTCCTCCCCACAGAGTTCCTGGAGTTCATGAAGGGCGTGGAGTAGAGCCGCCTTCACCAGAGCTGCAGCGCCACCTTCCATCTCCCCCCGGCCGTGGACTGGGGGGCGCAGGGGGCCGGGGTCCCCAGGATGTGATCCCGGTCATGTCCCTGACCGAGGGCCCTCCCTGGCCCCCTCCCAGCCCCGTCCTGGGGAAGACAAATAAACCCGCTCCCCGGAGGCCTGGTGTCCGGCTTTCCTTGGGGGGAGGGGGGGGTGTTCTGTGGACCTTTCCCCGGCCAGTGCTGACTCCTGCCCTGAGCGAGGACCACTTCCTTCCCTACCCCGGAGCCCGGGCTGCAGCCACCCCCCCCAACACACACACACACACTGCCCCCCGTGGAGGGTTAGGCTGGACCGGAGACTACCTCGCTCAGACCCCGCGCCTCCTTTCTGTCACTGCTGCTGCCCTTTCTGTCACTATACCGTTTCCAGCCACTCGGCACCTGCAGTTTGTGGTGCCCGGGCACCCGCATCTCACCGGCTCCTGGGCAGCCGGGGCCCTGCGTCTGGAGGGAGGGAGGGACAACCACCGGCGGCACCCCGCGGAGCCCGGGGTGCCCTCGGCACAGCAGCCCGGGCTCCACCTCGGCTCTGGCTGGGGAGGAGGGCACGGAGGGGCCCAGCGGGCCTCCAGCTCTAGCCCTTCTGTCGCCCACTTGCATTTCCCTCCGGCCGGCACTGACTCCCGGGGACCGAGGGGCATGCCTGCCCTCACCCGTGTGGCGGGGCGGGTGAGGACCTGGGGCCAGCGGGGCACAGGGTCACCCTCCCAGGGAGGCTCTGTTTGATGGACCGGGATGGTGTGGGAATAGTTTCCACCTTTCTCGAACTTCAGAGGGTGCAGACACCTATTTTCCCTCCCGGTCAGGAGCGGAGGCTCAAGGCCCAGTGGCTCTCAGAGGGGGTGTCCAGGCCAGAGCTGCGGCCAGAAGAGTGACCGGCCTTGGGGGGGGGGTGCTGCAAGGAAGTGGAGGTGTGAGCCGTCGTGCCGGCAGGGGGGACAGCTGCCCGGAGCCTGGGCTGCAGCCAGAGGGTCGGCAGCTGCCCCTGCTCCGCCCAGCCGCCTCCCTGCAGCCTCCTCTCCACCTGCGCCCCAGCCCGGCATTCCCGACAGGCCCAGCATTCCAGAGGCCGCCTGGAATTCTCGAGATGCCTCCGGGAGGCCAGAGCTGGCAGGCGACCCTGCAGATACCTGGAGGGAGAGAGAAGGGGTTCCCTCACACCTGCCCGCCCTCGGGAGCTGGAGGAATGGCACCTCAGGAGAGGAGGCGGGGCTGCCGAGGGCAGCACCACCCATCAGGGCACCACCCCATGGTTTAGTCATCCCCTACCACGTGCCTGACCCTGGATACTGGGACCTTTCAGAGAGGGGCCGTCCCTAATCACGTGGAATCTGTAGTCACCTCAGGAAGACACAGGCAGTGAGGAACCAGCATGGTGCTGGAGTGAGGGTGGCAGTGGCCATGGGGAGTGTGGTCCAGGAGGGCTTCCTGGAGGAGGTGGCACGGAGCTGAGGCCTAAGAAACCCCGTGGGTGAGCCGTGTGTCCCAGGGAAAGCAGTGGGACCCGGGGGGAGGGGCGGTGAGAACCAGAGGAGGAGCGGACTGTATTTGAGTGGTCCTGAGATAGTCACCATAAAACAAGCAGACTGCCAAATGACAGCGGGGAGGGGAAGGAGACCTGGGGGGGGAGATAGGAGAACAACCGAGGGACTGGTATGCATAAGTACAACCAACGAACATAGAACTCTTGGTAGGGAGGGCATGAATGGGAGGGGGGGGGCCAATGGTAAGATATGTACACATATAATACCTTAATAAAAAAAATTGGAAAAAAATAAAGATGAATCCAATAATCCTAAAAAAAGAAAAGAAAAGAAACCCCGTGGGAAGGCTGGGGAGAGACTGGAGCATCTCAGGAGCAGACAGACAGTGCTGGCCGAGCACCGAGCCTCAGCAGCCTTGGCGAGAAGGCCAGGTGGCTCAGCACAGCCGGCCAAAAGGGCGGAGGGAGGTGCACAGACACGGGGCACGTTTTGGAACCGGAAGGACTGACTGTGAGGTGTGAGAGAGAAGGGAGTCAAGGATGAAGTGTGGCTCAGTGGATAGAGCCTCGGCCTGCGGACTCAGGGGTCCCAGGTTCGATTCTGGTCAAGGGCATGTACCTTGGTTGCAGGCACATCCCCAGTGGGGGGGTGTGCAGGAGGCAGCTGATCGATGTTTCTCTCTCACTGATGTTTCTAACTCTCTCCCTTCCTCTCTGTAAAAAAAAAAAATCAACAAAATGTTTTTAAATTAAAAAAGAAAGAAAGAAAGAAAAAAGGATGAAGCTGCTGTTTCCTGAGAGATGGAAGCCTGGGGGAAGCACGGGTTCTTGGTGATGGGTGTTGAAAAGTGGAGGTTCCTTTTTTCCTGATTTTTTTTTTTTTTACAAAATTTTAATGTACTTTTATTTATTTCACAGGGGACAGGAGAGGGAGAGAGAGAGAGATAGGAACATCGATGATGAGAGAGAAACATTGATCGGCTGCCCCTGCACGCCCCCCCTACTGGGGATCTAGCCCACAACCTGGGCATGTGCCCCTGACTAGAATCGAACCCAGGATCCTTCAGTCCACAGGCCGATGCTCTATCCACTGAGCCAAACCAGCCGATCCCAAATGTTAGTATCTTCAACAGCCACAGGGCAATGAGCAAACCAGGCGACTGCTAACTCATCTGCCCCCTCCCTCCCCCTGTCAGTTACCCCGCTGGAGTTCTCTTCCTGCACCAGGGTCCAAACCGGGATCACTCGCCGAGTCTGGTCACCCAGCCCACTTGCTCTCCTCTGATCTGGGCCAGCCTCTCAGTCTTTCTGCATCTTCTAAGACCCTCACACTTGGCGTGGAAAGGCCCGTTGTCTTGTAGAATCTCAGGATTTGGGTCTGCCTGGGCTTTCCTCGGGGCCAGCGTCGGGTCCTGCACTTCTGGCGGGATGACCACGGGGAGGTGGCGCGTGTTCGGTCCACGGAGATGAGGGAGAGGACAGAGCAGAGCCGTCAGCTCAGGGGCCATCGGAGTGCGGAGCGCTTTCCCAGCCGCGGTGCTGGCTGAGGCCCGGGGAGGGTGTGTAGAGAGCGGTGGCCCCGGAGGGCATCGGGCATCCCCCATGGGCGGTCTGGGGGAGGGGGCATGGCCGATGGTGTGGGAGAGACCCTGGTGAGTGAGGAGAGACCCCAAGAGCCAGGAGGGGAGGAGGGAGTCACAGAAACGCGTCCTTGGGGAGCTTGAAGGCTCCCGAGGCCGTGGCCACCCGGACACGAGGGTTTGGATGGAGCAGTGGATGGAGCGCGTGGACAACACCAACGACGTTTTGCAAACACTCAGGGGACAGAAATGGGCGGGAACTAGGGGGCTGTGAGTCCAGGGAAGCTCACCCGGGGCGGGATCAGGGAATGGCCTGTCCGCCGATGGGAACTGGTGAAAGGGGTGTTGCAAGACGCAGGCAGGCGGCGGAAGGTGAGTGGCTTCAGGCCTCCGCGGGTGTGAGGGGCCGGGCGCAGCACTGGGCCCCGATCCAGCCGGGCAAAGAGAAAGGGGCTCCCGGCACCGAGGGGGGAATTGTGGCTGTGGGGACACTGAGTGCAGGGGGTGTGACCGGGGGAAGGGATGTTCTGAATGGAGATGCGGAAGGTCACATCCTTATTAGTGGTGACGTGCAGGACGGTGGCTGAGGTGGGGAGAGGAGAAGGATAGGGACCTGAGAGGCCAGGAGGCACCCAGAGCCTGTGGAAGGACGAAACCGGTTTGGCTCAGTGGATGGAGCGTCGGCCTGCGGACTGAAGGGTCCCGGGTTCGATTCCGGTCGAGGGCACATGCCTTGGTTGCGGGCACATCCCCAGTAGGGGGTGTACAGGAGGCAGCTGATGGATGATTTTCTCTCATCGACGTTTCTGGCTCTCTATCCCTCTCTCTTCCTCTCTGTAGGAAATCAATAAAATATATATATTTTTAAAAAGCGTGTGGAAGACTGATGGAAGTGAAGGAGGAGAAGGGGGATACCCCACGTTGAGCCCTCCATGGCTGAAACAGGAGGGTGGCTGGGCCAGCTACAGGGAGGGTGCACGGGCAGGCTGGGAGGGGGTGCCTTAAGAAAGGGGTCCTCGGGGAGGGGTCTCTGTGGGATCGCCCCAATATCCCTGGTCCAGACTGAGGTTGGTGGGGGAGCGGCTGAGGCATCTCTCCCTGCTGAGCACCCCGCCCTCAGAACTCTCGCCGGGAGAGGCCGGGCTGTGACACCCTCACGCCTACCTGGCGGCATCTGGGGCGTGAACACGCATCACACACGTGTACAGCCAAGGTCTCCCGAGCTCCCGCCAGCACGCAGCATGGAGCCCCTCGACGCAGATCACCTCGTTCCGACGGTTGTGCTTCCTTCATTTCTCTCCATCTCGTCTGGGCTGTGTCATCGTTGCCCGGATAGTGCTTCCTCCATGAGGCCTCCCTGATTTCCCCCACCGGGAGCCATCTGCCCCTGCGGTGCAAACGTCTCTCACCGCCCCTGCCTCTCCGTGCTGTGACTGCCTGGCCGCTGCCTGCTGCCCCAAGAGGTTTCTGGGGGGCCCTGCCGCCCTGCCCAGGGCCTGGCAGCGAGGGCGGTGTGGGGACACCCCGCAGTTCCCACTTTGTCCATTAGATGGCGCCGGGTGTATGCGGCTGGGCCCATTGGCTCAGTAAATCAGGGGTATCTTTGGGTCTGTTTTTTGTTTGCAGCTTGCAAACAGGGGCCTTTGCAGAAAGAGCCCTTACCCTCTTCCCAGGTTGGGAGACGGAGGCTCAGAGAGGGAGAGGACCTGCCCGAGGCCACACAGAGAATTAACCTTAGGTTTTGGGCCGCCCACCTACGGGGACAGAAATGGGCGGGAATTACTAGGGGACTAGGCTGTGTGCCAGGCCGCGTGGAGCGGGCTGCCCTGACCTCCGGCTCCGGTGGATCCAGGCTGCCCTGCAGCCTCAGCGGGGAGCCTGGCGGAGCTGAGACCCCGTGGCGAGCTGGTGGAGGAAGAGTTGCTGGGTCCGCTGCCCAAACGGTGGCCACAGGCTGGCGGCGAGGCCCCCTGCTCTATCCCCAGCCAGATACTGGCCCCACTCCAGGAGGGTGGGGGGCTTCACCCCTCAGAGGGGCCAGCATACAGTCACCATCACGGCAGCCCCTGCACCAGCAGCCCTCTCTCTGCAAACGGCCTGTCACACCCCAGGTGGCAGGAGGAGACAGACCGGCGAGGGAAGGGCCTTGGCCCACATTCCCCGGAGTCGGAGGTGGGTGGTCTGAGGGCTGGGCCTCCCCGAGTGCCCCTGACCCCCCGCGAGGAGACATGCGTATGCCAGGGGGGGGGCGTAGGGACAGAGAGACAGGGTTCAAGGTCCTGACAGGTTTAAGGGGCCTGACCGGCTTACCTTCCGGGGATAAGATGGGGACTCCAAGTGCCACCCCCAAGAGTCACCAAAGCAAAAGAGGACCCCAGCCAGGAAGGGGCAGGGGTGGTGGGCTCATTTCAGCCTGCCCTGTGGCCTGGGCCGGGTCCTCCCCTCTCTGATGCCCCCAAGTTTCCTGACCCCACTGGAATGGCCTCCTCCCGCACACAGGTAACTTAGACGCTGCAGGGAGCTGGGGAGCCAGCCCAGGCTTCGGGGGGCTGCTGGGAACATGACCGGGGCCTAGAGTCGGTTTGTGGGGGAGGGGTTCTCTGCCACAGGCTTTGTGGGCATTTCTGTGCAAACTACCCACGCCCCAGCTGGGTAAGTCTCCCAATGGGGAGCCCGGGAACTGACCCATCTGGTAGAGGCATCAGGGCCAGTCGGGGTGGAGGGAGCCACAGCAGGTGCATGCAGACACTCACCCCTCCCTCCCTTCCTCCTCCCCCCCCTCCTCTCCCTCCTCCTTCTCCCCCTCCTCCCCCTCCTCCTCCAGCTTCCTGGCCCTGGACAGGGCGGAGCCAGTGCCTTATAAGTGGCAGGCTGGCGGCAGGAGAGCAAACTGCACCCAGCAGTGGGACCAGAGGGTGGCTCCACAGGCAGCGAGGTGCCCGGTCCCCAGCATGGCCTCCCCGGCCTGGGCCGTCTGCTGCCTCCTGGGGAGTCTCCTGTGCCACGGGGGCAGCGCCGGTCCCAGCGCCGGCATGCCCCGCCTGCGGCTCTCCTACCGAGGTACGGACTGTGGGCATGGTCGTGGGCATGGTCGTGGGAACCCGGGACCCTGCAGCGCCCCAGCTGAGGGGGCCCCGCGGCCGGCCGGGCAGTCTGCTGCCAGCCAGAGGGATGCGGTCCTTCCCTGCACAGCCGGTGGGAAGGACTTCACCCTCGTTCCGGGGAGGAGGCAGGCAGGGGGAGGGACCGCTCCCGGGGGCATGGCCAGCGTGGAGGTGGCAGGGGCAGACCCACTCAGGGGAGAAGCCCGGGGGACTTTTGAGAACATGAGAGAGATGAATGGAGACCCCGGGAGACCTCGGTAGAGGTGGGCAGAGAGAGAGATGGGGAGGCCAGACAGGGCAGGTCTGGAGGGTCTGTCTGTACTGGGTGGGGGCTCCTTGGCCAGGACAGACAGCGGGAGAGCAGGATCCGGCCCCTGTCCCCCCCACTGCAACGGGGGCCCTCCCCGGGTCCCCACAGTCCCCCCCCACCACCTGCCTCTTGCAGCCCCCTCCCCAGCGCTGGCCTTCCTCCTCCCCCCGCCCCGGCCCGGAGGTTCCGCTGCAGGCCCAACCCGGGGCGGGCGTGGGGCTGCGGCTGGCGCGGCCTCCCCGGGGTCTGTGGGCAGTGCCCGGCAGAGGCTCCCGGGACATAGACCCTCCACCCATTCTTCTCCGGGAAGCCGGAGAGCGGGATGACCCCCTTTCTCTGGGAATCTCAGTCCAAGGGGGAAGCCCCCCAAAATAAAACGAGGCGGGGGGGAGACTCAGCCATGGGGGGCTTCCTGGGAGAGGATGAATTTGGGGGTGGGGGGAAAGCTGGGCCACGGATGGGCAGGCATAGGGCTCTTGGCCTTCCCATTCATCCTGCCTGCCCCTCGCCCACCCATCTCCTCCACCTCCAATGCCAAGGGTCCTTGACTCCCAGGACCAGCACCCCCAGTCAGCCTCCCCACACCTAGGACTGGGGGGGCGGGGTCAGTGGGGGAGAAAATCCTCGTTAGCCACATTCTGGGCCAGAGCTTGGCCACCCCGGCCTTTCCCAGGTGTCCCCTCTGCCGGTCCGCCTGTGCGCGGCTCTCACTCACCACCTTCCTCAGTTGCTGCTGTCTGCGCGAACATCCACACAGGGGGGCTGCCCAGACCCAGATGGGCCCCAGGGAAGGAGATGTTAACTGAAAGACCAGGGGCTGAGGCGTGGAGGGCTAGGCGTTGGTCCTGGGTGGGCTGGGCCGGGTGGGGGTTCAGAGCCCCCTATCCCACCCACCCACCCCTGGGGGGCCATTTCCCAGAAGCCCTCCTGGCAGGCCTGTGGATGGAAACATCTTCCAGATGTGAGCGCGTGGGGGGTGAGTGCACAGCTGGGACCCTCCGCTTCCACGCCTTGGCGGCGGGGCCCTAACCCCTCCCTTGCTCCCCTGCAGAGCTCCTGTCTGCCAACCGCTCTGCCATCTTCCTGGGTCCTCGGGGCTCCCTGGACCTGCGGGCCATGTACCTGGATGAGTACCGAGACCGCCTCTTCCTGGGGGGCCGAGACGCCATCTACTCTCTGCAGCTGGACCAGCCGTGGGCAGACCCCCGGGAGGTGAGCGGGGCTGGCTGGGGACAGGATCTGTCTGAGAGCTGGGCAGCTCTGCATGGGGAAACTGAGGCTGTGAGTTCAGAGGGGTCAGCCAGGCTGTGTTTCAGGTGCTGTGGCCGCCGCAGCCAGGACAGAGGGAGGAGTGTGTTCGAAAGGGACGAGACCCCGTGGTGAGTGCCCGTGGGGGTGACTGTCCTCAGCCCTGACCTCCCCCCGGGTGGCCTGTGGCCACTCCTGCAGCCGCCGGCGCCGGGCCATCTGGGTCATCCGAACAGACGCGGAGGGCTCCTGAAGGCCCGTGAAGAATGTCACCCTAGCCGGAGCCGGTCTGGCTCAGTGGATGGGGCATCGGCCTATAAAAGGGTCCTGGGTTCGATTCCGAACAAGGGCATGTACCTCGGTTGCAGGCTCCTCCCTGGTCGGATGCATGTAGGAGGCAACCAATTGTTGTGTCTCTGTCACATCCATGTTTCTGTCTTTCCCCCTCTCCCCCACTCTCTCTAACCGTCCGTGGGAAAACGTCCTCGGGGGAGGGTTCAAAAGCAAACAGAATGTCACCACTCGGCCCCCGGGCTGGCCTGGGGCCTGAGGAGCCGCTGGGTGAGCAGCCTCCCCCTCCCCCACCAGGCGGAGTGCGCCAACTTCGTGCGGGTGCTGCAGCCCCTCAACAGGACGCACCTGCTGGCCTGTGGCACCGGGGCCTTCCACCCCTCCTGCGCCCTCGTCGCGCTGGGGCACCGCGGGGAGGTGAGCCTCGGCCCCGGGGCCTGGGGGGCAGTGCCCGTCCTCCCCGCGGCCCGGGAGCCTGGGTCGGGGCGGAGGTTCTTTGTGCCAGAGCTGCCCCCGCCGGCTAGGCCCTGGCTGAGGGTGGCTCCCCCCTGCCCCCTGCTCCCCCGCCTCCAGCTGCACGCGATGCGTGATGGCCACTGCCCGTGTCGGGGGTCTGGGGGGCTGGTGCTCCTTCCCCAGGTGACAGCCTGCTCCTCTCCCCAGCACGTGCTCCACCTGGAGGCCCACAGCGTTGAGGGCGGGCGGGGGCGGTGCCCGCACGAGCCCAGCCGCCCTTTCGCCAGCACCTTTGTAGGTGGGTGACGCTCGGGTCTGGGTGGGCACAGGGAGGGTGGGAGCCGGGCGCCGTGCTTGGGAGAGGAGGGAGGCTGGGCCCCCCTCCCCTGACTCTGCCCCCCACCCCCTCCCCATCAGATGGGGAGCTGTACACGGGCCTCACTGCCGACTTCCTGGGGCGCGAGGCCATGATCTTCCGGAGTGGGGGTGCCCGGCCGGCCCTGCGTTCCGACTCTGACCAGAACCTCCTGCACGGTGAGCCTGGGGCCTGCTGAGGGCGAGGCAGGCCGGTCGGCGCCAGCATGGGCAGGGGGCCGGAGAGCGGGCACCAGCATGGGCAGGGGGCCGGAGAGCGGGCACCAGCATGGGCAGGGGCAGGAGAGCTGGCACCAGCATGGGCAGGGGCAGGAGAGCTGGCACCAGCATGGGCAGGGGCCAGGAGAGCTGGCACCAGCATGGGCAGGGGCCAGGAGAGCTGGCGCCAGCATGGGCAGGGGGCAGGAGAGCTGGCGCCAGCATGGGCAGGGGGCAGGAGAGCTGGCGCCAGCATGGTCAGGGGCAGGAGAGCTGGCACCAGCATGGGCAGGGGCAGGAGAGCTGGCACCAGCATGGGCAGGAGAGCTGGCACCAGCATGGGCAGGGGGCCGGAGAGCTGGCACCAGCATGGGCATGGGCAGGAGAGCTGGCACCAGCATGGGCAGGGGCCAGGAGAGCTGGCGCCAGCATGGGCAGGGGGCCGGAGAGCTGGCACCAGCATGGGCAGGGGCAGGAGAGCTGGCACCAGCATGGGCAGGGGACAGGAGAGCTGGCACCAGCATGGGCAGGGGGCAGGAGAGCTGGCGCCAGCATGGGCAGGGGGCAGGAGAGCTGGCGCCAGCATGGGCAGGGGAAGGAGAGCTGGCACCAGCATGGGCAGGGGGCAGGAGAGCTGGCACCAGCATGGGCAGGGGCAGGAGAGCTGGCGCTGGAATGGAGGCAGGAGGGGCACCTGAGGCTCCGGCCCCTGGGGGACAGCCCCTGCCCCCCCCCACGGGGCTCTCCCACCAGCTTCACCCGCCACCCCTCCCACCCAGAGCCCCGGTTCGTGACGGCGGCCCGGATAGCGGACAACTCGGACCGGAACGACGACAAGGTGTACTTCTTCTTCTCGGAGACGGCGCCCGCGCCGGAGGGGGGCCCGGGCCACGTCACCGTCAGCCGCGTGGGCCGCGTCTGCGTGGTGAGCGGGAAGCCCCGGCCGCGCCCTCAGCAGCAGGGAAACCGAGGCCAGGGTGTGAGGCCCAGGCCCCGGCCGCTGCCCCGAGGGTGAGGGCGGATGCTCTGGGCCGAGCCGACCCTGGCCTCTGACCCTCAGAACGACGCCGGCGGGCAGCGGGTGCTGGTGAACAAGTGGAGCACCTTCCTCAAGGCCAGGCTGGTCTGCTCGGTGCCCGGGCCCGGGGGGGCTGAGACCCACTTTGACCAGCTGGGTAAGGGCAGGGCCAGGGGGGCCTGGGGTGGGGTGGGGGGGTGGGGAGGGCGCAGAGCCAGCCAGTGGGGGCAACGGCCGCGGCCTTCTGTCTCCCAGAGGACGTGTTCCTGCTGTGGCCCAAGGCGGGGAAGAGCCTGGAGGTGTACGCACTCTTCAGCACCGTCAGGTGGGCACACCGCCCCTCCTCCCGCACCGGCCCGGGCTCCGCACCGGCTCCTCCATCGCTTCTACCCTCATCTCCCGGCTTTGCCGCCGCTCCCTGTCTCCGTGCCTGACTGGGTGACTGGCTGCATCTTCTGCTTCCCTCTCTTTGCCTCTGCCCGGGGGGGTTCTCGTTTTTCGGTTTCCGCTGACTGCAGGCAGGCTCTGTCGCCCTCCGCCCTGCCCCTCCGCCGGCCGCCCTGGCCTGACTGTCCCTGCCTGCCCTGGGCAGTGCGGTGTTCCAGGGCTTCGCCGTCTGCCTGTACCACATGGAGGACATCTGGGAGGTCTTCAAGGGGCCCTTTGCCCACCAAGAGGGCCCCCAGCACCAGTGGGGGCCTTACGGGGGCAAGGTGCCCTTCCCCCGCCCTGGCATGGTGAGTACCTGGCCAGGCCAGGGGAGAGGGCCGGACAGGGAGGCCAGCGGGCTCTAGGTTGGGGCGGCGCTGGGTCTGCACGCAGCTCCGTAGCATCTGGGAGCCGGGGCTCCCGGGGGGGGGGTCGGGGGGTCGGGGGCAGGGAGCCCTGACCGCCTTCAGGAGCCTCTCGCAGTCCTCCGAGGTCGGCAGGAGAGAGTGGTCCTCCGAGGTGGGCATGCCCAGGCAGCGGGGCAGGGGACAGGGGGCAGGCTGGGCGGGAATGTGTGATGCCAGGATTCCAGGTGCCCCCCCTGTTGCTGCCGCAGTGCCCCAGCAAGATGACCGCGCAGCCCGGGCGGCCCTTTGGCAGCACCAAGGACTACCCGGACGAGGTGCTGCAGTTCGCCCGGGCCCACCCACTCATGTTCCGGCCCGTGCGGCCTCGGCGCGGCCGCCCCGTCCTCGTCAAGACCCGCCTGGCCCAGCGGCTGCGCCAGATCGCGGTGGACCGCGTGGAGGCGGAGGACGGGGCCTACGACGTCATCTTCCTGGGAACGGGTGGGTGGGCGAAGGGGGCTGGCCTGGGGGGGGGGTGCGGGTGCCCGGGCTGCGCCTGCCTCTCCTGCTGACCCCTCCTCCCCCGCCTCAGACGCGGGGTCGGTGCTCAAGGTCATGGCCCTCCCGTCCGGGGACTCGGCTGAGCCCGAGGAGGTGGTTCTGGAGGAGCTCCAGGTGTTTAAGGTGAGCGGGGGGGGGGGGGGGGTGTCCCTGGTCTAGCCTGGGACCGTCCTGACTGAGATGGGCTGTCCTGACTGAGCTCGCGGCCAGCGGGGACGAAAGGGATGCCACCCCCACTGCGGAGGCCTTGCTGATGCTTCTCAATGGCCAAGGGGCCTGGAGATGCAGTTTGGGAGCTACAAGTCGGGGGGCTCAGAGAGGGATGGCCAGGGTGAGCCCCCCTGGACAGAGCCCTGGTGGGCACAAGTCACTGTGAGGGGGGTGGCTGAGACCCCAAGTGCCCATGAGGTCCCGTTGGCCCCTCTACAGAATCAGACAGGGGGGATTATGGCGCCTCCCAACATGGGCTGGCGAGTTGGGACAGCTGCTTCGCAGCTGGGAACGGCGCTGTGGGAGGGGACACTGCAGATCTGTGCTCTGAGCCAAGCCTCCTACTCCTACTTGGAGGCCAGCCAGGGTGAGGGGACCTTTCTTGTAACCTGACCCCTGGGAAAGACTGTCTGGCCTTAGTGGCCAGGGCATGGCTGACCCGGGCTGGGCGAGGGGGCTCCCACCCAGGGGCTAAGGGAGGCTGAGAGCGGGGTGCAGCGGAGGGCTCTCCAACACCCGCCCCCTGAGACCCTGCTCCTCCCTCAGGTGCCGACAGCCATCACCGAGATGGAGATCTCCGTGAAAAGGGTAAGAGCAGCTGCCGCCCCCCTCCCTCCCGAGCCCTGCCTGTGTCGGCCGGGAAGCCCCACAGCGGGCGCTGGGCGGCCGGGCAGGCCCCGCGGAGGGCTGGGGTCCAGCGGGAGCTGCCATTCCCATGCCAGGGGCAGGGGGAGCCCCGAGTAAGGGAGGCTGTTCAGGTAAGGGGAGATCCACACGTGCTGGCTCCTCAGGGGAAAACAAAATCCAGATTTGAAATCAAGCAAGGAAGGGGAGCCACTTCTGAGAGGACCGCTGTGTCCTCTCACAAACGGCACCTACCACCTCCCCCGTTTATCCGTCCGGTTTATCTCTGGGGAGGTCCCGACGTTGGTCCTGGGATTTCTTAAAGCAGAGTGCACCTCTAAGGCGGGAGGCGGGTCAGGATAAAGGCCATTGGGGTAGAGGACGAGGTGAAGCCCCTTGGAGGAAGGACCCCCGGTCTGCCCGCCCCCTACATGTCCCAGCGCAGGATCTGGGGTACATCGTGTGGGTGATAAGCATTGTGTTCCTGGGAATGCATCCATGGTTCTGCTTGAAAATAGCAGGGACTTCACAGCAGAAACCCGAGGGGGCTGGGGCCGAGCAGCTTCCGGGCAGCCAGGCTCACCGTGGCTCTGCTCGGGTCCCCCCCCAGCAAACGCTGTACGTGGGCTCGCGGCTGGGCGTGGCGCGGCTGAAGCTGCACCAGTGCGAAACCTACGGCAGCGCCTGCGCCGAGTGCTGCCTGGCCCGGGACCCGTACTGCGCCTGGGACGGTGCTTCCTGCACCCGCTACCGGCCTGGCACCAGCAAGCGCCGGTTCCGCCGGCAGGACATCCGGCATGGCAACCCTGCCCTGCAGTGCCTGGGCCAGAGCCAGGGAGGTGAGTGGCAGCCGATTGCCCCGTGGCCTGGACTCAACCCTGGAGAGGTGGGGCCTCAGACGTGTCCTGTTGTAACAGCCCTCAAGTTCCCTGCCGGAGTGGCTCTGTCACTGTACGGGTGTGGGGGGCTTTGGGCAGTGACCGGCTTGGGGATTGGTGGATACTGAGGCCCCGGGACCACTGGCGGGGGCTCCTGGACAGCCCCGGAGACGAGCCCCCTCCGCCCTCCAGGGAGGGCTGCCGGGCCGGCGGCCACCACGGCGGTCTTCGGCATGGAGCACAACAGCACCTTCCTGGAGTGCCTGCCCAAGTCCCCCCAGGCGGCCGTGCGCTGGTTCCTGCAGAGGCCGGGGGACCAGGGGCCCGACCAGGTGAGTGGGGACCCTGCCTCCAGTCTGCATGTGTCCTTAGATCACATCTCTCCCTGAACCCCAAGTTCTGAGTCCTAGGAAGGGGTTCTGAGGGGAACAGGCCAAATTCAGTTGAAGAGAACTGTGCTGTAGGCCCCTGGGCGCCTGGAATGAGGTGCCGTCTCCTGCCACCTGGGCACGCCCCGCCAGATGTGCCTGAGCTCTGAGGGGTGGGTGGGTAAGAGAGATGGGAGAGGGAGGGGGTCTGGCTGCTCAGGAAGTCCCAGGCTTACACATATGGCTCATCTTTGAAGGGGGTCTTCTCCTCAGGAACTCTCAGTCCTCCTCTGCCCTAGGCTTGTGCCCCTGGCCACTGGCCCTTACCCCCCCTCACCCCCAACCACACTGCCTGGCCCCACACTTCCTCCCCGGAGTCCAGCAGTCTGTCCAGGCTCTCCACCCTCATCTGGAAAGTTCCGTCAGCCCCTGAGATGGCTTCAGTCTGGGCCTGAGGATGGGCGTGGGTGGGGCAGGGTGGGGAGCAATTCCCCAGAGCTCCCCCAGGCAGGCAGGGAGGAGCGGGTGGCTACAGGGGGGGGGGGGGGCTCTCTCTGTCAGCCCGGGGACCGGGAGGCCAGCCTGGGCCAGCTGTCGGGCTCGGCGCTGAGAGACTCCCCCAAGGCCAGGCCAGGGGGAGCCACGGGATGAACTTACACAGCACTAACGGCCCAAGCAGGCCAGCTTCGCATCCAGTCGCGCAGACCAAAGCCCAGACAGCAGCTGGCCAGAGACCTGCTGGGTCAGAGCAGCTCTCCGCCTCCCACACCGATGGGCGCCTGGCCCAGCCTGGCTGGGGCTGTGGGCCCTGCGCTGTGGGGGACGTGAACAATGCAGACCGTGCAGAGTGAGGGTTAGACCTGGGGTTACACACCCTGAGTAAAAGCCCATGTATACCCTCTCACCCTCTCTGTGCACTGGGAACGTGTGCCAGTGCCCACCCCAGCCCCTCAAGGCCAAGACGGGTGCCCCAGAGCTTTGGCTAGGGAGAAACCAGTCAAGTTCTGGAAGAGCCCCTTCCCGGGCCACGGCCTGGGTTATGGGAAGGTGAGGGGGCTGGAGAAGGGACAGGGGCGTGAACCGGCACACCGGGAAAAGCAGGGTGCGGAGACGTTGGTGGCGTGTGCCCTCTCCACGGCCCCTCACGCCCTCCTGCTGCCCGGCAGGTGAAGACAGATGAGCGAGTCGTGCAGACGGAGCAGGGGCTGCTGATCCGCAGGCTCAGCCGCCGGGACGAGGGCACCTACAGCTGCACCACACTGGAGCACGGCTTCTCCCAGACGGTGGCCCGCCTGGCCCTGCAGGTGATCGTGGCCGCGCAGCTCAACAGCCTCTTCCACGGGGGGCAGAGGCCGGAGGAGCCCCCGGCCCGGGCAGGCCTGGCCTCCACCCCACCCAAGGCCTGGTACAAGGACCTCCTGCAGCTCATCGGCTTCGCCAACCTGCCCCGGGTGGACGAGTACTGCGAGCGCATGTGGTGCTCCTCCCGGAGCCGGGGCAAACAGGCCAGGGGCAAGAGCTGGGCGGGGCTGGAGCTGAAGAAGGTGAAGAGCCGGGCGCAGGCCGAGCGGAATCGGACACCCCGAGAGGTGGAGGCCACATAGAAGGCGGAGGTGGGGGTGGCTGGGATGAGCCCAGTGGCCCAGTATCAGCCCCCAGTGTCTCCCACCCACCCAGCAAGGGCAGAGGGGGTCAGGAGGCTTGATCACCTCTTACAGAGGAGTCTGCCTCCAACCCCCCACCAGGCCGTTTCCGGAAAGGCTGGGGGCCTGATGGAGGGACCCTGTGTTTGTTCCCTGCACCTTTCTGCTCGAGTTCCAGTGGAGCCAGCACCCTCTGGCCACGGCAACCCCAGTGGGCCTGCTATTGGTTCCCAGAGGTGGTCCCCAGAGTGCATTTTTGGCTGTGCCCAGAGGCGAGAGGGCTGGGTGGTTCTTTCCCAGCTGCAGAACAAAGGCCGTTCTGAATAAGCCTTAGAGTGGGCTGAGGGTGCCTCTGAGGAGGGTTGGCAGGGTGCCCGTAGGCAGCCAGAGGGTGGACATTGCCTCTGAGCTAGCACTGGTTAGAAGACCTACACTGACTGAGCTGGGAGGAAAAGAGATGCTGAGAAAGCAGACCCCCACCACACACACACACACACACACACACACACACACACACACACACAGACTTGTGCCCTGATATCTTGGTGATCCCTTGCCACTGCCCACCGCCTGTTCTCCATCACACAATCACAGAAGCATAGACTGCTAGACTCCCTGCAACCTGGGGGTGGGCTGGGCCCCCGGCCCTACTTCTGAAACCAGAGGGGCTTCTCAGCCTGACTTCCCTTCCCCAGGCTCCTGAGCTGCAGGAGCTCATCTCATCCCATCCCATCATCCCATGGGGTGATGCCCATCCCATCAGGGGCTCCATGCTGATGAGCAGGGTGAGGACGGGTCCTAGGAGGATGTCTTCCCAACTGTGTGGACTAGCGGGGGAGGAGTGGGCGATGCAAACACTCCCACAGCCCGGGAGGGCGGCAGTGTGGCAGCTCTGCGCCCAGGCACACAGAGGACCGAGAGGCTTCTGAGATGGCAGAGGGCGGGACCCTAGTTTGGGTTATGGGACCCACGGGCAAACATGCTCAAAGATTCAAGATGGCATCAATTAGGTCAGGAGCCACTGGGAAGCCAGATGTTTCCCACCCTGGAATCTTTGGTTCCTGCTAAATAAGGGTTGGTCTTGGATGGTTCATTCAGGAAGGCTCTTTTCTTTTAAGGGAAAAAATATGGGGGGAAGCTGCTAAGAACTCTAGGTCCTGCAGGTTCTTGGGGCTGAGGCTCAGGTGGCCAGGGTGCATCCTGTCTGCGCATGTAGGCAGGTGTTTTGCTATGGGCAGCAATGTCTTTCTTGAGCTTGGAACACAGCAGAGGAGGACTAAATGGAAAACCGTTCCCAGCTTGCATATGAGCAGGGCAGTGATGCACAAAACTGGCAGGAGGGAGACAGGAACATCAAGATTCCCTCCTTTAAAAAACCGAGATGAATAAAGGAGAAAAAAGTGGAGACAGGGCGTCCTGTCCCACTGAACTCAAACCCAGACTGAGCCCGCCCTGGATTCTATCTGTTCTGTCCCCCCCCCCCCCCCACTCCTGGCTCCAACTGGGACCTGAGAGAAGCCCTTCTCCCCTTTGACTGCACAGCCCGGAGCCAGGGCGTTGGGAGGCACCTGACAGGGGTCTGGGAAGCCTGGGCCTGGGGTTCGATGCTGGGCGGTGAAGCAGAGGAGAGGACTCCGGAAGGGGAGCTGGAGGAAAGAGGGGAGGGGGACACAAAGGGGAAGGAGAACGTAGAGCCCCAAGAAGAATGTCAACTAGCTCTGCCCCTCAGCCCAGGGGAGCCAGGAAGACACAAACAGGCCCTCAGTGGCCTGCAGGCTGGACCAGGCGTGGCTGCCTCCGCTAAGGTCCTCTGGGGAAGCTGCTCTGGAGAAACGGAGGGATAAGGAGCTCAAAATCCTAAACCAATACCTGCACTTGGGAAATTATGGACAGCTTCTACCAGTTCCCACCCCCATGGTACTATGTGTTATTAACCCCTGGAAATGCCTCTATGTGTGAATTCTATTTTTGTATTCAGATGTTGAGATGGGCTTTGTGATTTCTCTGTCTTCAGAACACATTTCCTCTAATTACTATTGTGATTTTGTCCTGACCACCCCTGAGCTCTGGTGAGGATAGTACAGTGGTCTACCACACAGAACCTGCAAGGAGAGGAATGAAGTTACTATTTACATCACATAATTGTGTCATTATTGAATCTGTGTATTTCTGTACTAAACAGCCTGATACCATCTGTGTGAGCTGGGAGTGAAGAGCCTTCCCCATCCATTCCATGAGGGAGACCACCACCCTAAGTGGTGTTTTCTAGAAGGGAGGGCGGGCATCAAGGGAAGGAAGGAGTCAGAGGGTGTTGTCTATAAGCTGAGATTGCTTCTTAAAATAGGAAAATCCTGCCCTTTGGGCTTCTGAGACTGACCTTCTTGGAACTCCAGGAGGATCCGGAGCCAGAAAAAAAACAACAAATGCTGGCAAAGGGCAGCTGGGCACGTAGGCAGCCCTGTTTTTTTCACGACTCTTGACATTTGTGACAACAACACTTGGCCGGATGCCTGTCTTCATCCCAAACCACATACCAACGTTTATTAAGGCCACTGTGCTCTTGCCTGGGGCTGGAGTTTCTGGGGAGGAGGGGGGGCCCCAATAGTCTGGCCTCCTGGGTGTGCTGTGGAAGCTCTCACTCCCTTGTGACATGCTGCTGCCCAAAGAGCGGGCTCCCCTGGTGCTGGAGGGAGGTGAGGACGGGTGACGGACATTGTCCCACCGCACCAGGGAGACTCGCTTCTTGCTCGGATGGGCCCCTCAATCCATGGAATAGAGGGGGGTTAACAGAACACCTCAGTTCTGGGGCTCCTCGTTCTGTCATCTAGTCTCTGCACAAAGATCCAGGCCTGCCAGAACCTGAAACTCTCTTGCCCCAACCAAAGCCATCATCAGCATCAACTCATGAGCATCATCAGTGTACCACCTGGTACAACGCTACATGAAGGGCTGTGTGAATGTGATCTCTGGAGATCACACACGGCTGTCCCTGGGGCACGCAGCTCCTCTGCTCCCACCGACAGACACTGTCCCCAGGCCCTGAAGAACCCCTGGGTCTGGACTTCCCTCTGGCCCTCCTCCTCCTCCCTCCTTGCATCTTAAGTCCTGCTTCCTGCCTGAGGAATTTCATTCTATCTTCCTCTGCCAGCTTTTTCCTTTAAGTCTCGTACTTCCCCTGGTCTGTGGGTCTCTGTTTTATGATTTCCCAAACACATTTAGAGATGGAAAGGCGCATTAGTCAAGTGTTTTCAAAATGATGTCCTGTGGAAAAGTTATCCCACGAAAATGGTCAAATAAAACTGGGGATTTCTGCCTCCTTAGCCCCATAGAACTGTGCACTGCCTGCTTACTTGCCCTGTTTTAAAAACCCCGAGAAGCCCATAATCTCTTATTAATTTCCATGCCTGCTGTGTACTACACAATTCTCCAAAACATTCAACTTTTTTTCCCATGGAGCAGTTAGCATCTCATGTTTCTGGTGTTTTGAAGAGTATATTTTGGGAAACTTCTGATTTGATTTTTTTCTCTTAATATGTGAGATTAATTTATGAATCTCTGCCTTCTAAGCCTGTAAAATATGGAGCCCTGACTTCCCAGGTGAAATAGCCACATCTTGGCTTCTTATGGCCGGCACCAGAGCAGACCCTGCCACCTCAGGGCCAGGCTGCCTCGACTCCACCCTCCACACCCAACCTGCCTCCCCACTCACTCCCTGCTCCTCCCGTGTCTGTGGCCCTCTGTGGAGGGCTGGGATCCATGCTAAGCCTGTGACTGCCCTGCAGTTCACACACTAGTTTTTGAGGTAGGGTAGCGGGCATGGAGGAGGCAGAATGAGGAAAACTGCCCTTTTCTATTTCTCAAACGGCTTCTGTGCTTCCCTTCACTCAGCTAAGCCCAGCCCAGGTCCCAGACATCCCTAGAACCTCCCAGTCAGGAGCCCGGCCTGCCTCCAGCCAGGCTGTCCTCTCCAGATCATAGAGGCCCCAGATGTCACTGGAGATGGATGGGCCCCCAAAAACTTGCTTGCATGCTTTTGCTAGCCCAGCAAATTGAGGTTTCTTTAGCCAGCCATATCTCCTCCTTAGAACTAGGAAACAATTGCTCAAAAATATTCCAATTTCCATCGGAGTTAAGGATCCACCCCAGCCTCACCCAAGTCCCAGTCTGCAGGGGCTCCTGCAAGGAGAAAGTTCAACACACACCAAGATCAAGTCCCCAGGGTTTTCTCAGACTACAGCCAGGCCCTGGCGTGAAGGGAGAATGACTGGGTGGGGCTAGGTTTGGATACAATTCCTGATAAGGAGCTCAGGATTGTTGGGCCCCCTGGCTCCTATTCCTTATCACCCACACCCCTGGCGCACAGGAGATGAGGCAATGGCTGCTGTGGCCCTGTGCCCACGTCCCCTTTCCCAGCCCCTGTGGCCTTTGCCATGGGTACCAGTGCGGGCCCCTCTCCCTTAGAGACCGTGTCCTAATGAAGCCTTTCACTTTTCCACACTGAATTTTCATTAAGGAAATTGTTCTTCAATGCAGCCTCTAAAAAAACCATTTTCCATTGGGATGGGAAACACTGCCGTCTCCAGGGAGGAGGCCTCTGGGGATGCCTGCGGCATCCTCACCGGCATCAGCAGCAGCCAGTGGCTTGTATCAGGGACTCTGCTGATGAGGGGACTCAGGTGGTCAATCAATCTTGACGTCTTTTCCCAGTGAAAAGGGGCACGCAGGGGAGGGGGGAAGGGGGGATATGACTAGAACGCACTGTAACCTATGCAGTGGGGCATGTTTCATGTGAAGAGCATCCCATCGGGCAGAGGGAGAAGACCAGAGCAAGGGGACAGCTGTGAGCCGGTGAGGATTCCAAAGTGAAGCAGAGTCCAGGTCTCTGCCATCAAATGGAGGGAACCATACTAAGGACACTCAGAGCGCAGATTGGCCTGTTAGGAGGACAAGAGGGGGGTTCTGCTCTCACAGAAAGAGGTAGAGTAGAATGAATGATATGGCAGACCAGCAGCTTGCTTTGGGCATGACCTCATCTGTTCACTCTGCCTGCGGCCCCCCCCCCCCCAGCTGATAAGAATCTGTGCTGTTTCCTGTAGTCCAAGGGTCTCAGACAATGGTGTGAACCGCTGGCCCTACTGGAAAGGTCATTGTTCAAGGAAGAAAAAATAACACACCAGCACAAAGCCAGGGCAAGGACCTACCTAAATGCAAGGGACTGTTTACAAATCCCTGATTTCCAAGGGGGGGAACACAATGGGGAATTGTTTGTGGTGAGGCTGAGTCCCCTCTAGAATACTCCTGGGGGCTGGGGATAGCTTTGATGGCCCAGACAGGCCTCATGCTCTGAGAGGGATGGACAGTGATGGCTCGATGCCTTCCTGTTTATCAGGAGTACATGTAAGACAGGATTCCTCAAGAAACAAGTTTATACCACAGATAAGGGTGGTGGGGAGGGGTTCCTGAGCCTCCCTCCTTCCATCTGGGTCTCTCGCTACCCCATTGCTCAGGGACCGCAGGGCTGACGGGGTTTGCTGGGGAGAAGGGAGACAACTTTTTTGTTTTGTTTTATTTTCTGAAACACATCAACTCTTTGTTTTATGGCCTCCGATTTCCATGTTGCTTTTGGGAGCAAAATGTACAAGGTATGAGACCTTTGCAAATAGCCAACTTCTCTGGAATGGGGCACGTTGGCTCAGTCATGATGGGGCCCCCCTTCTTAGAACTGGGGCCCTTCATGATGCTACAACTCACCTCAGCCAGCCTGGGAATACATAGGGAGCTGATGCACTGGCCCTGGGGTCAGGGCCAATGTAGGTGCTCTTTTTCTTAACAATCTCCCACCCTGCCCCAAAGTCATTAGTGCTTTTAAACCCCTACCCACAGGCTGCAGTGCCAGTGCATGTCCGGTGGGAGGGCTGGGAAGAAGAGAAACAGATCCACATCACCCCATATCCCGTGGGACTGGTAGTCCCCATCTAGGGGATGGAAGGAGGGCAGCTGGGTTAGAAGGGCTACTGTGGATCTGCAGAGACCATGAAGGCAATCCTGTCTGAGGATATGACCTGTGATGGAAGTAACATTAGTAACTCTCATACTAATCTCTAAAGACAACAAGAGCACAACTCATGAATAAACTCAAAGGGATGTGATTCAAACAAGTAAAGAGCAATAAATCCTGTGCATCCAAAAATAGAAGCAAGCTTTTCTCTAGCCACTCTCAACCTTCTAGGTCTAAAGGGTTATAATCTTCTTCTACAACATGCTAACAGTGCCCTCTGGTGTTTGAGAGCAAAACAAGGCATATGAATATACAGGGTAGGAGTACATCCATCAATTCAGTGGATATTAAACTGCCTCTGACTGTGGAATCCTGAGTCAGTTACCACGAGGGGAATAAAGGTTAATAAGACAGACAGGCCCCTGCCCACAGAGGGCTTCCCACTTAGTGGGAGAGACAGATCTACAACTGTAGACCAGATGGAGAATGACGTGGGCTACAGTAAGGGTGTAAGTGGAGTCCAGTGAGAGCACCTAGAGATGAAGAAGTGGACCGTGTGCTGGGTCCAACAGGCTGAGGATAGCGGTTAGGGCCCTTCGGACTGTGAATCCCAGATGAGGGCCCAGAATGTCAGGGTAGCCAGGGCAGAGTGCCCGGGGTGAGAGGTCCTGGGAGACGCAGCTGAATGGGACCATACTCGTGGAAGGCCTTGGATGCCAATCTCAGCAGGGGCCATCCTAAGTAAAGAGCTAACAGATGTCTTAATGATGATTTGCAGAAGGGAAAGGGGTGGCTGTGTCAGCAAAGTGTGTGGGCCTAGGAAACCATGCAGAGAAAAGGCTTTTGCTGCAGTCCTGTGAGGCCCAACTGAGCACTGGCGATGGGATGAAGAGGAAGGCAAACATTTAAAAATAGTCAACATGACAAGAAAGAAGGTGGTTGAGCATAAAAGGAAGCAGAAAGAGATTCTGAGGTTTCTGGCCCTAGTTTATGGTTCTTACAAAGGTAAGAATTAGAGTGAGGAGAGAGATACTTTGGAAAAATTTTATTAATATCTATTTTAATCTTTCACAAGTGAACTATCTGTTCTAGGTCCTAAGCTATAAAATAAAACAGTAATTAATTCAAATAGGCACATCATTTGTGAAAATAAGTGTTTAAAATATAGAAGATGAGGGAGAAAAACCAAGATGGCAGCATTAGGTAAATGCCTAACTGCAGCCTCACTCGACAATTTCAAAAAATACAACTAAAATATAAAGTGGACATTATCCAGAACTACAGGAAAGTTGACTGACTGGAAATTCTATAACTAGAAGGAAAGAGAAAACCAGAAGGAGAATCAGAGGAGCTGTAAAGCCTAAGGTACGGAGAGACACGGTGTGCGCATGGGGAGAGGACCGAGCAAGAGAGGAGGGGGCAGCTGAGTGCCTGCCTGGCGTTCTGTAGTGGGAAAAGCTCCAGACTGTGCTGAACCCCAACTCCGACTGCACTGAACCCCAGTTTTGGGCAAGACCCTGGGGTCCCAGGCTCATACAGAGGGAATCTGGGCTGTAAGGCGGAAGCTCAGGGGAGTGGCGAAAGGCTTAAGCCCGGAGTCATGCATATTGCGTGCACAGGACAGACTGTTGATTGGGCCGCTGGATTGCCCTAGCGGGAAGGAGACATAAGCTCCAGACTGCTCCTAACCCCACTTCCAACTGCACTGAACCCCAGTTGTGGGCTCGTTGGGGGAGAGACTAGACTGTCTGGTAGCGGGCGAAGCTCTAGGGCGCCTTTCTCTCAGAGGTGCTTGCAGCAAATACCAAAGGACGCTGAGGTACACTGAGACTCAGGAACCTCAGAGGGCGGGGCTAACCGGAAGCCAAGGCTGTAGGCTCCACTGTGAAACTCCGCCCCATCCAAGCTGAACACAGAGGCTTTTGCAGGTTTCCAAATCTAGTGGAATAAGGCTGTCTCCTGGCATAGACACAGCTGATCCTACCAAATTACCAACTCAGGGAAGCAGTGAAAATGCCAAGATGAGGAAACATATCACAAACGAAAGAAATGGAGGACAAAAAGCGACTGGATATAGAACTCAAAACCACGCTTATAAGGTTGTTCAAGAATCTCCTAGAAAAGGCAAATAAAATAAACGAGACCTATGAGGATATGAAAAGGGATCAACTAGAAATAATAAAGGATCAACAAGAAATAATAAAGGATCAACTAGAAATAAAGAATACATTCTCTGAAATAAAAAATATTATAGAGTCCTAAAAACAGAAAGGAAGATTGCAAGAATCAAGTCAAAGATTTGGAACACAAAGAGCCAGAGGACACTCTTCCGCAGAAGCAAGAAGACAAGAGAATCCAGAAAGTTGAAGATAGTGTAAGAAACCTCTGGGACAGCCGAAACCGGTTTGGCTCAGTGGTAGAGTGTCGGTCTGCGGACTGAAAGGTCCCGGATTCGATTCCGGTCAAGGGCATGTACATTGGTTGCGGGCACATCCCCAGTAGGGGGTGTGCAAGAGGCGGCTGGTCGATGTTTCTCTCTCATCGACGTTTCTAGCTCTCTATCTCTCTCCTTTCCTCTCTGTGAAATATCAATAAAAATATATTTTTTTAAAAAAGAAACCTCTGGGACAACTTCAAGCGAACCAACATCAGAATTATGGGGGTCCCAGAATATGACAGAGAGCAAGATACCGAAAACATATAGAAAGAAATAGTGACAGAAAACTTCCCCCACCTGGTGAAAGAAATAGACTTACAAGTCCAGGAAGCACATAGAACCCCAAACAAAAGGTATTCGAAGAGGACCACACCAAGACACATCATTATTAAAATTCCAAGAGCAAAAGACAAAGAGAGAATATTAAAAGCAGCAAGACAAAATCAGGTAGTTACCTATAAAGGAGCCCCAATACAACTGTCAGCTAATTTTTTCAACAGAAACCATGCAGGTCAGTTGGGAATGGCAAGAGATATTCAAGATAATGAATAGTAAGAACCTACAGCCAAAAATACTCTACCCAGATGACAAAAGCTATCACTCAGAATCGAAGGCCAGATAAAGAGCTTCACAAATAAATTTAAGCTAAAGGAGTTCATCACCGCCAAGCCAGAATTATATGAATGCTAAAAGGGGTTCTTTAGGAAGAGGAAGAAAATAAAGATAAAAATTATGAACAACAAATATGTACTATCAACAAGTGAATCTAAAAACCAAGGGAAGTAAAAACCATGATGAACAATATTAACTGGTGAATATAATAGAATCAGAGGTATGGAAGGGGAGTGGACTGATGATTCTCGGGGAAATGGGGGGGGGGGCGGGAAGAGACTGAACATAAACTGCACCTATGGATGAGGACAATGGAGGATGGGGACAATGGAGGTGGGATGGAAACCTGGTGGAGGGAGTAATGGAGGGGGAAAAATTAGGAACATTTGTAATAATATGAACAATAAAGATTTATTTAAAAAAATATACAAGATGAGTCTGGGCATCTTGAAGTGCCAAAAAAGTAAAGAAGTACTAAAAAACAAACCAAACACACACTAATAAGGATATATAAAAAGGATATAGGAGTTCCCAATGGCCAAAGCTACAACAATTTGAGCAACAAAATAAATAAAGCAGTATTGAATTATAACCCAAAGTACACTATATATTTCCATGAGTCCATACTGATACAAATGATTAACAAAATAAATAACTGGGAGACAATAGGAAAATCTCCTGTGCAAAAGAGTTCCAAATAATTTATGTAGATACTCTTTCTTCAAGGAAGGAGGGGAAGTAAGTCCCCATTCATTCATTGTAGACTACATAGCGTTAACTTCCTTCCAAAAGGTATAGCATAGAAAGGGGGACAAGGAGTAACTTTACAGTGGAGAAATCCGACAAACTCTACTTTGGCCAGATAATCAAGATCAACATCAACACTGAGAAGTCATGTTGATATAGTATGCAACTTCAATATGATGGGATGACAAAGGCACTTATGTCTCCCTCCCCAATCCCATAACCCTTGTCTAATCATAAGAAAAATATCAGAGAAATCAAGATTGATAGGCACTCTATAAAAATACCTGACCAGCAATCCTCAAAACTGTCGAGGTCATCAAAACCAAGGAAAATCTGACAAACTGTTACAGCCAAGAGGAACCTAAGGAGACATGATGACTCAACTCTATGTGGTATCCAGGATGGGATCCTAAAACAGAAAAAAGACATAATAACTAAGGAAATCTGATTGAAGTATGGGCTTTAGTTAATAACAACATATGGACATGGGTTCATTAACTGTGACAAATGTATTGCATTAATATAAGGTGTTACTAATAGGGGAAACTGGGTTTGGGATAAATGGGGATCTCCTCTACTACTTTCACAAATTTTCTTTAAATCTAAAACTATCCCAAATTAAAAGTTTATTTAAGGAAAAAAAGCCCAATTATTTACTAGAGAACGACTGATTATAATGAGGCCCAGATGAAGAATAGAACATTTCAAAGTTGGACTTTCTATCCTATAACAATGAGGTTGGCTATTCACATCAATGGAGAATAAAGGCATAAGAAATAGTTGATAGGTGTGAGGTGCATATGTGTGTGTATGTGTATCAATTGCACATGGAGATTGGGTAGCTGAATGTCTGAGTGACAAAAAGCACCACTTATCCCTACTGCTCCTGCCACAAGCTCTACCTCCCACCCACTGCAGCTGGGGTCCAGAGGGCACTGTTAGAGGACCATTGCTGTCAGTTAAGATTATGATTCTCACACTTGAGTGTACAAATTAACTCTTTTTAAAGGAAAAGATACTACCCTAGATGTCTGAGAATATCCCTGGAGAAACACTAGATTGAGAAACTAAAGTCTTAATCTTGAAAAGCGTTTTTTCAGTTGTGAATGATCACTGCAAGAACTGATTCTTCAGGACAAGCAAAATACTGTTTCTGAAATAAAAGTCCACAACTAAAAACCTTATCACTTGCAGAGCTTTCACACAGTCTTTGGACGCCTAGGATAGGAGGCATAGCACGGAGTCCTCAAACTCACAGGAGAGAAAATGGAGAAAGAGGGCATAGTCATGGGGAGGCCACACCCAGGAAGCAGCGGCTCAGAAGGAATAGGTTCTCAGAGGCAGATCTTCCAGAAAAGAAGTGCAACTGAAGTGATCTGATGCTTAGCCTATAAGGAAAATTATAGTTTGAAGCAACTGATCATGTGGAACATTTGGGAAGAATTACGCATGGGTATATAGCAAATAAAGAATAGGCAGGAGCCCTAGCTGGTGGAATGAGCATCAGTGGATAGAGCGTCAGCCTGTGGACTGAAGGGTCCCAGGTTCGATTCTGATCAAGGGCACATGCCTGAGTTGTGGGCTCAATCTCTCTCATCATTGATGTTTTTTTTTCTCTCTCTCTCCCCTCTTCCTTCCTCTCTGAAATCAATAAAAAGATATTTTTTTAAAAGGCAGGTATTTATTTAATTAAAAAATGTACAGGAGAGGAAAAAGAATCATGGTATATTGCCTGGCTTAAAAAAGGTGATGCAATTATAAAATAGAATGAAAAGGGGAAGGCTTAAAGGTGCTAGAAATTTATATAACATAATAGGAAGTCAATAATGTCTAAGATTACTAAATAAAGAAGTGGCCAAAAGAAGTGGAAAGTTGTTGCCTTTAGGGAGGCCTAAGAGTAGGAAGGGTGAGTCAATAGACTATTTTTCATTATAATCCTTATTGTACTTCTTTAAGATTTTAAAAAGTCTATATTACTTTATTTAATACTTAAATAACAAAAAGACGCAAATTACAACCTCCCACCACTATCATGTGATTCCAAGTGAAACTGGTCAAATCTGAAGGCGAGCACCATGCACAACTCGATATAAGTCTCCAGGAACAGCAATATTTGAACCCAAAACCCTGTCCTCTGCCGTTAGTGACAATGACCCAGCGAGCCCCCTAGAACTCACTATCAGGTGCTGGTCCTGAGTTTGCCCTACTAATAATCCAAATCACACAAAATCATCATAAACAAATAAACATGAGATAGGTTTTATTCAATTTCTCCCAAGACCTTCAGCCAGGTTCTCATCCTAGCTGCCTTGCTTAATGTAACTATCCTGGCCTGGCTCCCTACCTGCTGGAAATGCCAGAGCCACCAGGCCAGGAGGGTGTGTGTGTGGAGGGGTGTCTTCACTCATGCTGTGGAGGTTAGTGGAGTCCCTTCTGCCCCACGTGAGCACAAAGTCCAGGACCCCACACACCTTGTAGCAGTGGCCTATTCTCAGTCCAGTGTGGATTCCTTTGCTAGCTCACCTCCCTTACCGAGAACTTGTGTTTATTTGCACAATGATGAAATCTGTCTCTATAAAGTCGATTTCCCTGTAAAATGCTTCCCTCCAAAACAGAGTCTATGTTCTAAATGGAAAGTTCTGCATTTAAGTCTTTGAATTTTATAGTTTTTCTATTCCCTCATTCTACCCTCCAGATTCCTTACTGTGCTAGATAAAATCCAGAGTGAATTTATAAGGAGACACCAATGGAGAGAAAGCCTTTATTTGCATAACAAACCTGGGTGAAGTAGAAGAGGCATATGAGCAGCAGATTAGGGTGGAAGAATGGTGGTGGAAGAGAAGAAAGGACCCCCTGGGAAACAGACAGAGCAGAGGTGCTACTATCATAGCCATACAAGTGTTCTGCGGTTGGCATCTGGACTGCTCTGTTCTCGCCCTCTGGGACTTGTCTTTCCTTGTTCATAGTCTCACAGTCCCAAAGGGCTCCCTCCCCAAACTTGGTGGAGGAGCACAGCTTTGTAGCCAAATGTGCTTGGCAGCAACTGCTTAGAAGCTGTTACTTGTATTTGTTGCAGCTTTTAGTGATTCTGACACCCTTGGACCACCAGAAGTGGCCCCTCCTGCCACCAGAGGATTCTGGCTTCTCTAATAAAGAAGGTTCTGGCCAATCAGTCCAAGAAGGGCCCGAATTCTCTTCCAGGCTGGTGTCTCTGCAGTCATGCCCCCCCAGAGTAGAAGGTGCTGCAGCGGGGGACGCCACCTGAGTTTTCAGGTGTGTAGTCTGTGGTGAAAGAAAGGTGGGAGAGGAAAACTCAGCCCTCTCTCTCCCAGGTGCAGGTCCTTAAGCCCTTCCATAGCCACTTTCCTTCCCGAACTAAAGGCACCATGGAGTCCCCATCTGGTGGCATGCCCTCCTCCTTTCTTAGGCACAAGTGCCTCCACCCCACCCCAGTTCTTAGACCAGACCACCGCTCAGTCCCACCTGTGACTTTAGGCGAAGGTGCACACTCCTCACACTCCCATTTCTTACTCTTGGATCTAAGATTGGATCTAAGAGAGGAGCAGTCCCTATGGGTTCCACGGGATCCGCATGTAGCACATAGAACGAGGCTCCACATTCTGCAGGAAGACAAGGAAGGGTTGTGGGCACAAATATAACACCAACTACCGCTTCGGGATGTCACTACGGGGTAGGCTTTGCTTCCCAGGCATCTTTTGCACATTTTACCCATGAGGAATGTGTGGCTGTGTGATCTCAGGACCTTGCAGTTAGGCACAGACACCCGAAAGGCGGGTTTGGGAAGGAATTGGCCCTGAGTATCTCTCCACCGGGCTCAGGGAGAAGCAGACCTGCAGAGGGATCTGTTCACCTGCGCATGAACGAGTCCCGGGCTGCAATGTGTTTGCCCTGAGGTCTGCTGACAAAAGTGAATTCTTTGCTGTTAATAACTGTGCCAAGGTCTAACTCTAAGATGGCACTGATGAGAACTCTTTCTAGCCAGGAGCCTTTCCCTACCCTTCGTCCTCAAAGTTGTCTCTGCCTTGCTCATACAGACAGATGGGGGCATCACAATGCTGATAGCGCTGATACAACTCTGAGTAAGCCCCTGGCTCGAGTTCCCAGGCAGCATCTCTGCAGTGGGAGAAGAAACAGTAAGGGACACAACATTGGTTGGTGAAATCACTGTCCTCCTGGCAAGAACTAGGAAGAAGTCAAACTAGCCCAGCAAAGGAGTTCAACAGGCTGCCTGGATAATTTCAGCAAGGTTGGGAAGGTGGCCTGACAGTGGGAGAGGGTTGAAGCCAAATGAATGGAACATGAGGTTCCTTAGTTTCACACGAGAACTGGAGAACCTACCCCTCACCCAGGGAATTCTGATCCCCCAAGCACCCTTTTCAGAAACACGCCTATCCCCCCACACTCAATTCTCCCTCTTTTCTTTTGATACTTGAAAAGCTCTCCCTCTACCCATTTCATCCTCTTCACCATATAACAATGCCTGGCTGCTTCTTCATTCTCTGAACTATCCTCATGCTCACCTCCTCTCTAGAAATCTAGGCCACCCATTCCCTGGCTCGATTCCTGCTTTAGAGTTTCCACTACCTGTCTGGAATGTGAATTCCCATTCTTAGCATTTCTTGAGGAAACTCTTTTCTATTGTTGCATTGTGGACATTTGAAGAAATGCTTTGCTGATGTGTGGGCATATTTCTGAAAGAGAAACATGGAAAAACTTTGTGTTTGTAAAGACTATCTTTGATCACCTTATTTCCACCTCCACCCTCCTCTCACAAAGAGGGTGTTGCTAAGAAAGCTTGCCTGGGGCTTACAGGAAAAGGACTTTGGGTGTGTTAGGGTGCGGGCTGCCTATTCCGGTGCCAGACCAGGGACCAAAAGCTTAAGAAAGTTCCCAGGAGTGCCTCAGCTGTCATCTCTGGCTATAAGGCTTAGCAGTGCTAACCCAGAAGGGCTTGGGGACCTGAATACGTTTCTCTTTCCTTCCATGCGAGGAAGCAAGACTGATTTGGAGGCTACTTGACTCATTCTACGATGAGCTCATTTGCTCTAGCCATCCTGAGGATTTTTTGCTCAGTCTAAATTTTATCATGAAGGAGGTCTTACAGGCCAAGGGTGACCAAAGACTGGGCTGACTTCCCTCTGACCTCCTGGAGCCAGCCCTGCATGCAGGCCTCCTGTGGAGTTTGCCTGAGCATTCCCAGGGGACACTGAACCAGGACAATTGTGCAAGTCCCATGGGCAGAGAGAGCCCCACCTGTATGCACTTGCGGTGGTAGAGAGTTTGACTACAGCATGGACTCTGGATGTTTTCAACACTTGCTTGGGATAAGTCTTCACAACATAAGACGCAGCTTTCCTCTACCACATTCCCCCGCTGGATGTCCTGTGTTGGGCGATGTTTTTCACAAAATGATCTGTGGCAGAGTAAATAAACTTGGTTTTGATTTATCTTGATGGAGTTTTCCAGCTGCCTGACTGAGGGAGGGCAATCAACTTCCCAGGCTGGTGCCCAGAGAACCTCCTCCATGCTCAGAGGGGAGGGGAGGAAAGGAGGAGGAGGAGGGTGAAGAACAGCCTTCTCACAGCTGCTCTCCCACTGAGCAAAACTCCCGGGCAATCTCCACAGCCCCTCTCATTCCTGAAAGCCCTACTTCCTTCTCAGCAGCTGTCTAAGAACCTCAGCTGTTTGTAATTTAAGAAGGGGACGGAAGGAAGAAGTATCCCCTGTGAAATTGCCAAGTCAAGACACTGTTTCTCATTACTGAATAGAGGGACAGATTCCCTGGTGAATCAAAACAGGCCCGTGAGAACTAGACTCTGATTTGATTAGTGGCTAATTAAAAGCAAGTTGCAAAAGGGCAACCCGACGTTTCCCCTTCATCACTCACTTGTACTCTCCAAAAAATTGTGAAAGGCAACCCCTTTCTTGGCCGCAAGGAAGATGGAAGTTTCTGACGCAATGATCCTTCTGGCAGTTGATGGCAGCTCCCTTTTTCTTGCACACAAAGCAGATCTGCAAATGAGATCCCAGGCTGTGCTCAGGGTCCCAAGAAAGACTAACAGACATTCTGCGGCATATTATTCTTTGGAATGGAAATTCTGTGAAGCAATGAGCATCCCCTTTCCTCGGTGGACCTGTGAGCTCTGGAGCTTCAAGCAACACTGAGTTATTTTGTTTTCCCAGGATGTTGCTCCCTCTCCTCACTTAGGATACTATGCCCCAGAGAAGCATGGAACTTAAGGACCAGTTGGGGAATCCAGGAGTCCTCTGACCTCTAAATTAGCAACTAGGGGGAAAGAATCAAGGCAGGGATGACCAGGGAGGTATGAAAAGAGGCCTTGCCCTAGGCCCTCATTCCAGGGGATTCTAACCTTCCTAGAAGCCCGGGCTGCCTCCTTTTTGATGTCTTCAGGCAGGAATCCATGGAAACCTCTGTTAGACTGGCCCCGCTGAAGCAGCTTGCTAGATAGAATCTGGGGAGTGGGGGGCCAGCAGAACCAGGCTGTCAACATTGGTGATCAGTGAAAAAGTGCAGTGGGGTAGAGGAGGACAGAGTAGAAATAGAGCTTGGTGGAATATATATGCATTTACAGAGTAACTTACTTGATAAAGGCTTATGCAGCATTAACTATAAGTTGGATGCTCTAGGTGCTTTTCAAATATGAACTCATTTAATCCTCAAAACATGCTCAGACCCAGAACCGCAGAGCCCGAGCTCTTACCCATCTTTGTGCTGTGCTGCCTCGCGTTTACTAAGGACTGCTTTTGTGTGCTGGCACATTGGGGAAACATTCCCTGTGTGTTGGCCATTTTGTGCTTACCACAACCCTGTGAGACAGATGCTATTTGATCTGCATCTTACAGAGGCCACTGAAGTACAGCGCAGTAAGCAAGCATTACTGGGGTCACACAGCAAGGAGGCAGAAGAGCTGGCATTCACATCCAGGCCTCCAGAGCCCACACTCTTACCCCTTCTGCTGTACTGACCCCTCGGTAAAGAATAAATACTCTTCTCAGAGTATGCTTTGTATAGGAAGGGAAACGGGGCTTTAAAATGTTCTAATTGTAGTCACTCTGCCTTATTGGAAAAGGGGAGGAATTGAAACTCTTCTTTTAAAACACATTTTAAAGGGCCCTTTGTTTCTGAAAGGCCCCCAAAGTCTAGAATGGGAAATTAAGGAAAAAGAAGCTAAATTGTTATGTACTCATAAACAATGCATATATGTACATATATTGGAAGAATGTCAACACCCCAGCCCCACTCCAAAAATCTTTACAGGAATGCTGGACTTCCTGCAGTAATTACATCTTACGTGAATGAGGATTCAGGTTATTTTAACATGATAAAAAAGGTGACCATATAAGGTTAGATAACTTGACACTTGGATTATAGCCGTATATTCTTTTTTTTGTTTTGTTTTGATTTTTTACAGAGAGGAAGAGAGGAGGATAGAGAGTTAGAAACATCACATGAGAGAGAATCATCCATCAGCTGCCTTTTGCACATCCCCTACTGGGGATGTGCCTGCAACCAAGGCACATGCCCTTGACCAGAATTGAACTTGGGACCTTTCAGTCCGCAGGCTGACACTCTATCCACTGAGCCAAACCAGTTTCGGAAAGCCATATATTCTTAATTAGGCTTAAAACATATCTATTTTAACACTAATTATCTCAGAGCTTTTGGACTATGAGTGATATCAGTTTTATACATACTTTTAAGTATTACTGTTTTCTACAATGAGCATGCATTATTTCAATAAACAGGAAAATCAACAATAAAAGATTAGAAATAGCCCTGGTCGGTCTGGCTCAGTAGATAGAATGTCGGCCTATAGAGTGAAGGGTCCCAGGTTCGATTCCACTTAAGGGCACATGCCTGAGTTGCAGATTTGATCCCCAGTAGGGGGTGTGTAGGAGGCAGCCAATCAATGATTCTCTCTCATCATTAATGTTTCTCTCTCTTCCTCTCTGAAATCAATAAAAATATATTTTTAAAAAGATTAGAAACAATCTAAATGTCCTTTAATAGAGATTTGTTTTAATACTTTTTTGTATAACCACAGAATGGAATATCAATTAGCTATTAATAAGAAAAAACTAGCCCTGACGGGTATGGCTCAGTGAATAGGGCATCAACCTGCGGACTGAAGGGTCCCAGGTTCAATTCCAGTCAAGGGCATGTACGGGCACATCTCCAGCAGATCGATGATTCTCTCACATCGATGTTTCTAACTCTCTTTCCCTCCCCCTTTCTCTCTGTAAAAATTCAATAAAATGTTTTAAAAAAGTAAAAACTAGATCAATATGTTAAATATTGAATGACCATAAAAAAGCAAAATACAAATGCAAAACACTGTGTACAGTGTGTGTGTGTGTGTGTGTGTTTATGTTGAAAATGTATTTGCTTGTAAATGCACTGAAATTAATCAAGACCTGACACCAAAACCAGAAAGGAAAATTACAGATCAATCTTTCTCATGAGCGTAGATGTAAAAATGAAACAAAATTATTAACAAATTGAATCCAGCACCATATAAAAAGGATAAAACATCATGACTAAGCAGGGTTTATATCAGAAATGCAAAGTTAGTTTAACATAAAATAATTCAATGGACAGAACAAATCACATCAACAAATCAAGGGGAAAAATCATGAGCATCCCAATAGATGCATAAAAAAGTATTTGACAAAGTTCAAAACACATTCATGATACCCTCCAGCAAACTAGATATAAAAGGGAACCTATTCAATCTAATGAAAAGAACCCATGAAAAACCTATACCTAACATCAAATTTTAAAGGTGAAAAATTAGATACTGTCCTCTGATGTTGGAAACAAGACAAGGATATTTACTCACATAACTTCTATTCAACACCAGATCGAAGGTCCCAGCTAGTACAAAAAGTCAAGAAGAATAAATAAAAGACATAAAGATTGAAAAGAAAGAGATAGAACTGTCTTTATTCACATGTAACATAATTATATGCATAGGAAATCCTAAGGCATTTATAAAAACAACAACAAAAATGCACCAAAAATAGCTTCTGAACTACCGTGTTTCCCCAAAAATAAGACATCCTCCGAAAATAAGACCTACTTACAGGTTTCCTTCTGAGTGAAATATTAAGGCATCCCCCCGAAAATAAGGCCCCCAGGATTCACAGTTTGTCTGGTTTGTGTTGACAACTACCGTACTACCGTACCATATACAGGTAATAAATTTCCTTTATTTTCATTTAACAATAAATGTGTACTGTATTCTTCTTCATGGAAAAATAAGACATCCGCTGAAAATAAGACCTAGTGCATCTTTGGGAGCAAAAATTAATATAAGACACTGGCTTATTTTTGAGGAAACAGGGTAATTTGTGAATTTAACAAGATTTCAGGATATAAAATCAATGTACAAAAATAAACTGCATCTCTATAAACCAGCAACAAACCTGAAAATGAAAATTTAAAATAGCATAAAATCACAAAATACTTAGAAATGCATTTAATAAAAGATGTGCAGGTCTTCTTCATTAAAAATAATTAATACCTGGCTGGCGTGGCTCAGAAGGTTATGGTTCAATTCCTAGACAGGGCACATGTTCAGTTTGTGGGCTTGATCTCTGGTGTGGGATGTGCAGGAGGCAGCTGATCAGTAATTCTCTCTCATCATTGATCTATCTCTATCTCTATCCCTGGCTTTTTTGGCTCAGTGGATAGAGAGTCAGTCTAGAAGGGTCCTGGGTTTGATTCTGGTCAAGGACACATGCTTGGGTTGTGGGCTTGATCCCCATTTGGGGGCATGCAGGAGGCAGCCGATCAATGATTCTCTCTCATCATTGATGTTTCTCTCACTCCCTCTCCTTGCTCTCTGAAATCAATAAAAATATATTAGAAAATTGCTAAGATATATTTTAAAAGACCTAAATAAATGGTACACTATATCATGTTCATGGATTGGAAGATTCAATATTGTCTTCCAGTCTACAATGCAATTCCCCATCACAATTCCAAAAGGCTTTTTTAAGAGAAAATTTTAAAGCTAACTATATGGTAAAGGAATTGATAACCAAAACAATCTTGGAAAATACTGCAAACTTACAATACTTAATTTCAAGACACTCTAAAGTCACAATAATCAAGACAATGTTGCACTGGTGGTACTGGTATAAGAATCGACATACAAATCAATAACATAAATAGATCACTGAGGTGTACAGATATATGGTCAATTGATTTTGAAAAAAGACACCGAGATAATCCAATGGGTAGGCAAAGATTTCTTGGGACACACAAAAAAAGCACTGATGATAAAAACAAAATTGATAAACTGGACTTCATAAAAATTAAAAACTTATGTTCTTCAAACAGCATCATTAATAAAATGAAAATAGAAAATCCCAGACGAGTTTAAGATTACATTTCTGGAAGAGATTAAAACTGCAATTAGGACAGATTTATTCAGCCACACTTCTCTTTCCCATCAAAACTTACTTGTCTCAGAAATTCCAAAATGGCGGTATAGTAAGTAAAAGCTACACTGACATGCTCCCAGGACCATACTGGAATTACAACTAAATTACAGAAAAATGAATAATCAACTGAAACTATCTGGAGAGAACCCTGATAACCACGGATGAAAAGTGGAGATACACAGAGACTGGTAGGCAGTGCGGAGGTGCAAAAGGGCTGGCTGGGCTCCCCAGACAGCAGCTGAAGTTCCAGAGAGACATCTCAGCTGTGGAGCTGCCCACTGAGACCTCTGGGGTCTAAAGAAAATAAAGAAAATGAAAAGGCAAACCACAACGGGAAGGAAATAGTCACAATACTACACATCTGCAAAGAGACTGGTAGCCAGAATATACAAAGAACTCTTAAAGCCCCGCTTGTGTGGCTCAGTGGTTGAGCATTTACCCAAGCACCAAGAGGTCTCCAGTTTGATTCCCAGTCAGGTCCTACGGGCTCCCCTTCCCCCTTCCTCTCTCTCTCAAATCAATAAAAAACATATATTTTTAAAATAGTTTTGTTTTATATATGTAAATGTAGACACACACACTTTCTTTCTCTTTCTTTCTTTCTTTCTTTCTTTCTTTCTTTCTTTCTTTCTTTCTTTCATTAATTTTTTACAGAGAGGAAGGGAGAGGGATAGAGAGTTAGAAACATCAATGAGCTGCCTCCTGCACAACCTCTACTGGGGATGTGCCCACAACCAAGGTACATGACCTCGACTGGAATTGAACCTGGGACCTTTCAGTCTACAGGCTGACACTCTATCCACTGAGCCGAACTAGTTAGGGTGATAAAAAACATATTAAAAAAAAAGAACTCTTACAACTCAATCAGACAAAAGAATCCAATTTTTATTTATTTATTTATTTTATTTATTTTATTTTTTAAATATATTTTATTGATATTTCACAGAGAGGAAGGGAGAGAGATAGAGAGCTAGAAACGTTGATGAGAGAGAAACATCGACCAGCCGCCTCTTGCACACCCCTTGCCAGGGATGTGCCCGCAACCACTGTACATGCCCTTGACCGGAATCGAACCCGGGACCCTTTAGTCCGCAGACCGACGCTCTACCACTGAGCCAAACCGGTTTCGGCAAGAATCCAATTTTTAAAGTGGACAAAATATTTGTTCAGACACTTCATAAAAGAAAATATGTAAATGGCCAATAAGCACATGAAAAGAAGCTCAATATCTTAAGTCATCAGATAAATGCAAATTAAAATCACAGTGCACACACCTCTTAAAAATGGGTAAAATTTAAAAGACTGACAATATCAAGTTCTAGCAAGAATATTGTGCAACTGGAACTTCATAAATTGCTAGTGGGAGTGTAAATTGGTACAACCACTTTGGAAAGTGACTTGGCAACTTCACATAAAGTTAAACATAGTTAACATACAACCAGTAGTTCTACTCCTAGGCATTTTCCCAAAAGAAGTGAAAACACATGTTCACAAAAAGACTTGTGCATGAATGTTCACAGTTGCTTTGATAATAGCCCCCAAATGGAAACAATTCAAATGTCCATCTATAGGTGGATAAACAAATTAAATACATACAACAGACTACTATTGGGGAACAGAAAGGCTGCCAATGCATGCAACAACATGGATCAATCTCTAAAACACTACATTGAGTGAAAAAGCCAGACACAAAAGAGTACAAAGTGTATTAGTTCATTTATATGAAGCATAATAGGCAAAAGTAATCCATGGATCAGTGATGATCTCTGAGAGGACTGACTGGAAGTGGGAGGAGGGAACTTGTAGGATGATGGAAATATTTATTTTGATTCAGACAGTGTTTACATGGGGACATACATTATTTATAACATTAGGGGCCCAATTCACAAATTTATGCACCTCGAAAGGAACTACGGGCCATGAGGCTGCTGTGGGCATAGGGGTGGTCTTGGGCTATCCTCCGCCCCCCCCCCAGTCCCTCCCACAGCAGCCCCCAGTCCATCTGCCATAGCCCCACTCCTGCCACCACCACTCCCATGTGCTGACAGTGCTGGCCCCATTTGCACCCGCTGAGTGACTGGGGCCAGAACCAGCAGTGGGTGCAAGCAGCAACTGCTACCCTGATAGCTCCTTAGGAGCTGGGTGGGGGGAGAAGCCCTGAGGGGCGATCAGGGCTGGCATCTGCTGCTCGCATCCACTGAGGTGCTGAGCAATCGGGGCCAGCAGCAGGCGCAAGTGGTGGCTCCTGCACCAGCAGTGGATGCAAGCAGAGCCAGCGCTGGCAGCTGGTGCAAATGCCAAGGCAGGACCATGGCACGGGAGCAGAGAATTTTCGGTAACCACCAGAGGCTTGTCCTGATGACAGGACTGGCATCCCGCCTTGATCTGGGCCCCGTTCACCTGCTTCACCATCCCGCTGTGGCTGACGCCTGCCATGTTCTGCGTGCACCTACTGGTTGTTCAGTTGTTCCACCATTTGGTCTATTTGCATATTAGGGTTTTATATATATAGACTAGGGGTTCGGTGCACAGATTCGTGCACGGGGGTGGAGGAGACCCTCAGCCCGACCTGCGCCCTCTCCAATCCGGGAGCCCTCAGGGGAGCCCTCTCCAATCCGGGAGCTTCTTCTGTCTTTGCAATCATATGAGCGAATTGTCTGAGACCCCAACCCAGTTTGGTTTATTGCTCACAGAATAATAGAGGCTTTTTTTTCTTTCTTTGCTTCATTGGTGGAGATTTCCTGGAAGTTTTAGGATATCTTCTCTTTACTTTTTCCTAGACACTCTGATTTTACTTATGTCTCTCACCTTTGCTTTCCCTCCATCCCTCACGGCAACAGTAACTTGCTCCAGGCTCACTTTGCTCTAGTGTCTAGTATATCCATCTGCCACCAAAACTACGATTCCCAGCATTTCTGGAGCTCCCTGCACTCTTGGTTTTCCCTTCCTGCTCTGTCTTTGTCCCACGTCCTCCTGCTCTGGCAAGTCCTCCAAGCAACCAGCTCTCCCTCTCTGTTCTCCACCCAGTGCCTATGTATGCAAATTAAGCCGCCAGCTCTCCCACTCTGCTCTCTACCCACTGCCTGTGTACACAAATTAACCCACCAGCTTTGGCGGGCTAATTTGCATACTCACTCCTGATTGGCTGGTGAGTGTGGCAGAGGTACTGTCAATTTACATGCTTTTCTTTTATTATATTGGATAGGATGGGGAAAGGGAGAAAGATGGGAAATACTATTTGGGGAAGAGACTTTTTATTATATATATTTTTATATTGTAAAGATTTTATACCAGGTACTTATATTACTATTCAAAAAATTAATTTTAAAAGAAAAAATCTACTAAGGAAAACAAATAGGATTGTGGATCTGAGGCTGGATAAAAAAACAGAGAACAGACTATATATATAGCAAAAGTGATGAGATATTCAAAGCAAAGGGGGCCTTATACTCACAAGACAGAAATAGTGCACGCTGATATTGTCTTTCTGAAGAAATTCCCCTAATTTTTCAGGATCCCCAGGTTCTTGAAGGCATAGCCGGCATACTGGAAGACAGAATGTTAAGAACTCACGTTGGGAGCATAAACATCTCTCTACATAACCAGAGGAGGACAGTATTGGGAAGACAGCCAATAAGGAGGGAGGTTAAGATGAAGTGTTACTTGGTATCACTTGGTCTTTATATCATTTTGGCCACATTTGAAGGAGTTGACTACAACTGCTCACTTCATAGTTTCTTAAGTGGCCTTATCAACTTGTTTCTTGAACTTTGGATGTGACATTTAAAAATTATGCACCCTGAGTCCTCAGCATCTTAGATAATCTGGGAAGGAAATAGGATTGACAGTGAGAAAACCAAGTTTGCTGCCCTATGCAGGTACTCTTTGCTGAGACTGAGAGGTATCAGCTGAACAAGATCTCATCTTTCTTACCAGGCGCTGAAGATGGCTTCTTCTGGGTCACCCTCCTCGTCTTGGCAGATTTTCTATACAAGAGAAGGAAGAAGTATAAGGTAGTCTTGGAAGATTTTGTCAACATCTCTTGTAATATTTCCCTCAAAATGCCATCCATGGGTCTGATGAAGTACCAGAATACCTAAAGACTAAGACATCAGTTTTTTTCCTATTTCATATATACATATACATATACATATACATATACATATACATATACATATACGTGTGTGTGTGTGTGTGTGTGTGTGTGTGTATATATATATATATATATATATATATATATATATTTAAATTTTCACCTGAGGATATGTTTTTACCGATTTTGGAGAGGACCAGAGAGGAGGTGAGATGGAGAGGGAGAAGGAGAGAGAGAGAAACATCAACATGAGAGAGATACATTGATCAGCTGCTTCCTGGACACACCCTGACAGGGATGGAACCAACATCCCAGCTATGTGCCCTGACCGAGAATCGAACCCAAAACCTTTTGGTACACAGAATGATGCTCCAACTGAGCCACCTAGCCAGGACTTCTATTTCATATTTTTTGAAAGCATAAAATATACCTTTTGAATTGCTTGAGTTGTGTGAGATAGTGTTTCTGGTGCCTGTTTCTGTTTCTGGTGCCTGTATTGACTATGGTGATTGAATGAATTCAGGAGCAAATGTCCTTTTACTGTTTCTTCTGCCATCTACTCTGAATCTCAGGTGGTATCACATTCACAAAGCATAATAAGATGATACTAAATTGGATTAATAATTTCCTATTACATTATTCATGTGTTAGCTCAATGAATCTACAGAATGTTCTTAAAAGTGTTATTGCCCTGACCAGTGTGACTCAGTTGGGTGGGTGTTGTCTGGTGTACTGAAAGACTGTGGGTTCGATTCCTGATCAGGGCACATGCTCAGGTTGGAGGCTCAATCCCCAGTAGGCGGAGTAGTAGCCAATTAATGTTTTACTCTCACATGGACATTTCTCTCTCCCTTGATCTCTCTCTAAAAAATCAATAAAAAATCTTTTAAAAAGTGCATCCTATTATTATGCATATTTTCCAGATGAGGAAATGAAGGCATAAATAAAGTAACCTGTCCCAGGTCACCTCATTAGCAAGTGTTAGAGCCAGTATGAACCTAGGAGTAGGGTCCAAGAGCCAGCTCTTTCCCCTCACTCCCAATACCATGCCAAGGGGGGGGGGGGAGGTACAGTGTATACCATGAATAGGCCATTGAATAATGTATCCCAAACTCCCTTATGTCATCTACTTTACCTGAATCTCCGACATGCCTTCCCTTTTATAGGCTTCATTCGTTGCAGCCTCTCTTTCCTATCTTGAATTCTATTTATTAGGAGGATAGCAGAGGCTCTTCCAGCTCTGAAAATAAACAGGGTTTGGTCAGCAATTTAATCCTACAGTTGGTTATCAAGTTCCACAGGGTCAAAGCAATAGAATATAAGGGACCCACCTAGAATCAGTGCTAGAAATGGCCAATAACTATTAAATCCTGCCAAGAACTATTTCCCCCCAACCATGCACTATGTGCCATTATTTTCCCCGTTTTTTAAGATGAGGAGACTGAGGCACAGGGAAGCCACAGAGAGGAACATGCCTAAAGTCAGAGGTACTGCTATCACCAGCCTGAACTGGCTAACGGGTTGCTTTCTTTGTGCCCGTTAAGATCACAAGGTGGCATTCAGGAAAAAACATCTCCTGTTGCCCCCAAGTATGAGTGCCTTAATTCAGCCCAGTAAAAAGCGAGCCAAGCTAGTCCTTTCCAGGGAGGAGCTGGTGGTAGGTATGTCAGCTGCTTAAAGCAAGGGCTCCCTCTAGCGGGAGACGAGAGGTAACACTGACAAACTGTCCCTTTGCCCCAGGCTCAGGTGGCTGTGGAGGTTTGGCCTGTTCTCAACCTTTGTCTAGGGAGCTGACACGCTGCGGGTCTTCCCTCCTCCCCCAGTGTCAGCAGACTGGAAACTGAGCTTTCATTGGCCAGGGGGACAAAAGTAGCAAATCCACTCCTTTGAAGGAAGGACTGTTTAGGGAGAACCGAGAGAACCAGGTCACTCCAGGGGCAAACACCCTAGGACCATGTCCTCAAGCCTGGGGAGCCCTGAGCGTCTTCTAGGACTTCCGACTGCTCTGGATGGATACAACCAGAGGCAATTCCGCCCTTCCCTTCCCTGTCTCCTTTTTTAACCCACGAGCTGCACCTGCAAAAAGCAACGACATTGCCCTGGCTGATGTGCTCAGTGGATAGAGCCTCGGCCTGCGGACTGAAGGGTCCCAGGTTGGATTCCGGTCAGGGGCATGTACCTTGGTTGCAGGCACATCCCCAGTGGGGCGTGTGCAGGAGGCAGCTGATCGATGTTTCTCTCTCATCGATGTTTCTAATTCTCTATCCCTCTTCCTCTCTGTTAGAAAAAAAAAATCAATGACATTGGATGGCCTCTTACTCAACAAAGCGCTTGGACAGGCGCGAAGAGAAGGGCGAGCACTAGGGGGTCCACGTGAGCCGACTACTAAGCGGTTCCGAGTTTTGGGGAGATCCCGATGGTCTAGCAGGAGACATAAAACCTTGCAACTTCGGTTCTGTGCATTGCTGGACCAAGACGCCTCTTGAAGGGAGTTCCGTGCACACGGGTAGGTTCAGGAAGAAGCATTTAAAGGAGGGACGATGCAAAGGCGGGCTTCCACGGGCGGCTCGGGCGGCGGTTTCCTAACCGGGCGATGCTCCTTAGAAACGGTGACCACGCTGTTTCGCTGGACAAATGCTGGGCAAAAAGCTTGTTGAGATAATGAAAAATAAATAAGCGTGTTCGGCCCCGCCGCCGCAAGAATAAAACAATGATTACTTTGCAAAATAGGTGTCGGTGTGGCCACAACCGTCCCCCAGAGGTAACCGCTCAAGGAGCATCCCGAGAGTGCCAGACCGGGGTCATGCCGCGCCGGCGGGAGGCTGGTGCGGACCGCTCGCTCCTCACTGCGCACTCGGGCCGCCGCTCCCGGCCAGGGCCGCCCGCTCCGGTGTCGACGAGGGCGCCTGGGTCTCGGAGCTGTATTCGTTGTAGCTTCCTCACGGGCGGCCGCCCCGCGCGGTGACTGCGCCGGCGTAGGGGCGAGTGCGCAAACGGGGGCCGGGTCACGCGGACGGCGGCCCAGGGAGACTGCGGCCCCGGCGGGGGGGGCTACCGCTACGGCGACGGTTGGCGGAGGGGAACCGCTAACGGCCGCGCGACCGCCCGCCAGCTCCGCCACGCGCCCCGCCCTCCAACCACGCCCCCTCTAACCACGCCTCCTCACGGCGCGCGCTCCCGCGCCACTGGCGCCAACGCCATTCGCCCGCCCCCTCCTCTGGCCACGCCCCTCTCCCGCCCTGCCTCGCCCCTTCCCCCGCGCGCCGCAGGCGCTAACGCCCCGCGCCCCGCCCCCCCGCCCTCTAGCCACGCCCTCCCTCCCTCTAGCCACGCCTCCGCACGGCGCGCGCTCCCGCGCCACTGGCGCCAACGCCATTCGCCCGCCCCCTCCTCTGGCTCCGCCCCTCCCTGGCCACGCCCCTCTCACCACCCCCTGCCCCGCCCCGCGCTAGAGCTCCGGCGTTAGTCTAACCAGCGGAAGACACGCCCAGAAGCCCGGAGGAGACGGTCGCTCTATGGTGACGTATCCCGCTGGCGCGAGCAAGTGACGCAACGGGACCCGTTGTCTGTGTGCGGGGCTAGGGGCCCCGGGGGCGTCGGGGGCTCCCGGCGGGGCGGCGGCGGCGGGGCGGGAGGGCCTGGACATGGCGCTGAGGGGCCGCCCCGCGGGAAGATGAATAAGGGCTGGCTGGAGCTGGAGAGCGATCCCGGTGAGGAGGGGGCCGGCTGGCCGGGGGTGGGGGTTTGGGGAACCCCCCACCCCCCCAGAGGCTCCTACTTGACCATTATCCGCTCCTCTTGTCGCCCCACTAGGCCTCTTCACCCTCCTGGTGGAAGATTTCGGTAAGAGCCTCTCCTACCCGCCGGACCCGGCCGTGGGGACTCACTTTCCCGCCCTCGCTGCATGGCCCCGAGCTACCCTTCCCGACTTATTTTCTTCCCCGATCGCAGGTGTCAAAGGGGTGCAAGTGGAGGAGATCTATGACCTTCAGAGCAAGTGCCAGGGGTGAGTGGCTTGGTTGCAGAACCGCCTCGAGGCCTAGAGGTGCCCCTCCAGAGGGTGGTATCTGGAGCCCCAAGTTGTGAAATCTAACAAAGGAAGTACCCCTCCTCTTTCGGTGCTCTCCTGATCAAGCTGGTATTTTTGTTTTCTCCCAGCCTGCCCTCATCACTTCCCTTTTTGTAGCACCTCCCCCAATCGATAAAAATTCTGACCATCGTTTGGAATATAGTTCAGCTGCTCTTTCTGGTCCGGAGCAGGAAGCCAGGCCCTTCTCTAGACCCAGATCACACCTGCCTTTTGAGCAGCTGTAATTATTAATCACTAATTAAAATGCCGGCATCTCCACACAAGGGTCTTGTATAGATTGGTTGGCACCCACAAGGCCCTCCTGGGTGACCAACCTCAGGGCCTTGTTTTGGTGCTCCTGCAAAACAGAGGTGTGGAGGAACCGCTGTGATGACTGAATTGAGAAGTCTGCTTTTCTTGCCCAAAGGAGGGGCTCCTATGGGTGTTCGTTGTCTTCCTTGTCTGCACTGGGGCTCAGGCCTTGGGGTTCACAAGTAAGAATTAGTGTTTCAGTTCCTCATCAGAGTTTTTGTTCTCGCCTTCTGTTCCTACCCTGTCCTGGGCCGTTGGTTCCAGCTTTTCTTCTCTTACCCCGGAACCGTAAACTTCATGAGGGCCCTGGTGGACTCCTGGAGAACCACAGCCAGAAGCCGATGCTTATAGCCTGCCTGTGGCGGGCTTCTGGGGTGTGAGGGCTCAGGGCCACTTGGGGCAGTGTTGGGAAGAAACCAGGAGCGAGATGGGGTTACAGGAGGGGCACCTGAGTGGTAGCACAGTGCAGGGGAAGAAGGGGGTGCTGGTTTCCTTCCCCAACCTGTCTGGTTTAGCTCTGCTCCTTACTTTCCCCAGCCCCGTGTATGGATTCATTTTCCTGTTCAAATGGATCGAAGAGCGCCGATCCCGTCGCAAGGTCTCCACCTTGGTGGATGATACATCTGTGATTGATGACGATATCGTGAATAATATGTTTTTTGCCCACCAGGTGTGCTGGGCTCTGTGTTCTGTCTGGAGGGTGGGAGGCTGCTATTTCCTTTGCTTGGGAAGTGGGAGTGGGAAAAGGCAGGAGGAAGAGATAGGCAGTTACTGAGGGTGGTGGTTATACAAGTCCCTTGGCAAAAGGAACTGAGCTCTTATTCATTAAAAAAGGAAGACTGAATCTCCTTTCCAGGTCCCCAGACCTGGTGTTCCTTAGAGCCCTGGGTATTTAGTTAAGTGAACAAACTTTGGGCAAAGATGAGGGTTGTTGTGCAGATATGACTGTCCCTCTGTGGGTTCCCTTTCCTGACGAATGTGGGCTTCGATTGAGGGATGCTGTGCATGGGTGACTGTTCTTGGTTTCACAGCTGATCCCCAACTCGTGTGCCACGCATGCCCTGCTGAGCGTGCTCCTGAACTGCAGCAGTGTGGACCTGGGGCCCACCCTGAGCCGCATGAAGGCCTTCACCAAAGGCTTCAGCCCGGAGGTAAGCCACCGTGCCTCCTTCCTGGCTCACATCTGACCACTGGTGATGCCACTGGATGACATTTGGCACCGGGAGGCTTTTTACTTTTCACATGCTCGTTTACACATTTGACTCTTAAGTTAATTGTGGAAGGCAGTTGGTTTTAGGCCCAATTGTCAGGAAAGGAGACAAACCTAGGGAAGGAGGGAAGATTGTTCAAGTGACACTGTTTTAGGACTTTGTCGGCATTTTGGAGGCCACGTTGCTCCCAGTGTCCATTATTACTGTGCAAGGCCTTATGAGCCCATCTCTTGTGGGCTCCAGAGCTCTCCTCTGCCCTTTGGGAGAGTCCACCCTTGCCTCAGGTTCCTGGAACACCTCCAGGCCTGCTCGTCTGACTCTGGTTCCACCCAGAGGCTCAGCTGAGAAGTTGTTCTGATGTAGTCTCATTTTCTTCCCTCTAGAGCAAAGGATATGCGATTGGTAATGCCCCGGAGTTGGCCAAGGCACATAATAGCCATGCCAGGTGTGTGGGAGCTGTGGGAGCCGTTGGGGGTGGGGGAAGGAAGGGCTTTCTCATTCGGGGCCCTGACTGTGTTCTTCTCCAGGCCCGAGCCACGCCACCTCCCTGAGAAGCAGAATGGCCTTAGCGCAGTGCGGACCATGGAGGCATTCCACTTTGTCAGCTATGTCCCTATCACAGGCCGGCTTTTTGAACTGGATGGGCTCAAGGTCTATCCCATTGACCATGGTAAGTACTCTGAGCTGGGGTTTCTCTGCTTAACTCTCAAGGAGCTGGGGTCTAGAGTCCTCAGGTGCTTGGGACTCAGTGGTGGTGGTGGTGGGGGGTGGATATTCAGGACATCTGGCTTTGGCCATATGGCACCCTGCAGTGCATTGCCTTATTAGCCCCTGACTCCCCGACTCAACTGCTCTCCATCCTCCCTCCCATTCTTGGCTTCCCGCCGGCTGACTCCTTGTCTTGGTGTTGCTCAGGGCCCTGGAGTGAGGATGAGGAGTGGACAGACAAGGCCCGGCGGGTCATCATGGAGCGTATCGGCCTCGCCACTGCAGGGTAAGGGTCCGGTGCCTGCCCTGCCCTCTGGAGCTGTGCCCCATTGCGATGGGCACAGAAGAGGGTCCCCTGCTGCCTGCCTGTGGGTATAGGGTATAGGTATAGGGGTGGGGCCTATACCTGTGGCAGCAGGTGTGCCTTCAGGGAGCCCCGCCGGGGCAGCTGCCTCAGCCTGGTGGTAGGCGGGCGGGAGCCGCTCTCACAGCTGCGGCCGTGCCTGCAGGGAGCCCTACCACGACATCCGCTTCAACCTGATGGCGGTGGTGCCCGACCGCAGGATCAAGTATGAGGCCCGGCTGCATGTCCTCAAGGGGAACCGTCAGATAATACTGGAGGCCCTGCAGCAGGTGGGTATCCCCTGCCGGTCCCTGTCCGGCCATTCTCTCCCTCCCCTCACTAGGGCAGTTGTCTGTGATCCCCAAATCATCATGGATCTGGCTTCAACTCACCACTCCTCTCCTTTGAGCCGGTTTTGGGGAGAGGTGGTGAGGGAAAGTAGTTTCTAAAAGGAGGTTTGGGTTTGACTTGTATTTTTCTGTGAGGGAGCGGGGAGAGCCACGGCCCTCAGCTGTCCAAGATAGAGGCGGGCTGCCTTCTCCCCTGAGCCTTGGCTTCTCCTTTTAGGTGATCAGGGTAACGCAGCCAGAGCTGATTCAGACACACAAGTCTCAAGAGTCCCAGCTGCCCGAGGAGTCCAAATCCGCCAGTGGCAAGTCTCCCGTGGCTCAGGAGGCGAGCAGGGGCCCAGTGTCCTCGGAGGGCACCCACGCAGGTACTAGGGTCTTAGGGCCTCAGAGTGACCCCTCATAGCTTGGCCTGGAAGACCTGAAGGCACTCGGGCAGTGACTCAGGCTGCTGCGGAGGCCTGCAGCCCAGTGCTTGCATCCCTCTCCCGTCCAAACCTGGAGAGCAGTTTTCCCTAAAGAAAGGCATCTGCCAAGGGCTGCCGTTACCACAGGCCCCCGCGCCTTTTCTGTAAGCATGTTTCCTTTCTGGTTTTCTTCAAGGCTTTTTTTTTTCTTTCTTTCTGCCTCCCTTTCTGTTTCCATCTTGTTCTTCTCTTGTCTTGCTCTGGGCCCATGACTGACTTCCACCTAACCAGCTGCTCAGCTGTCACAGGCCTGGGGAGACAGCGGGCTGGGGACAGCTTTTTTTGAGGATGTGGCTGAGGGTCCTGCCTGTGCTTCTCTCAGACGGTGTGGAGGAGGGGGCTGGTTCGTGCCCACAAGCCCCGACCCACAGCCCTCCCAGCAAACCCAAGCTGGTGGTGAAACCTTCGGGGAGCAGCCTCAACGGTGTTCCCCCCAACCCCACTCCCATCGTGCAGCGGCTGCCGGCTTTTCTGGACAATCACAACTATGCCAAGTCCCCCATGCAGGTGAGCTGGGCGTGCTGCCACGGGAGTGTCCTCAGGTGGTCCTTTGTCGCTCAACCCCCCCTTTCCCCCCCCCAGGCCTGGCTCCTCTGTCTGATACTCGGAAGCACCCACAAAGGCAGGGGCTTAGTCAGAGAGAGCTCCACTGACTCTGAGTCCAGCCACACAGCTATGGGGCTAAATGTTTGGGTCATGTTCCTTGTACAATTCTGTGGGTTGGAGTCTGCTGCAAAATCCACGCACATGTTTCAGGGATTCTGCTGCAAAATTAAGGCACAAGACTCTCCGAAGCCTGTGTAGGCAGGTAGTGGGGTGGGCAGCAGCTTTTCCCAGAGCCACGGGCTCTGGAATACCTGGAGAGGTTCTGGACTTGACCCGAGAGCCATTCCGGCTCTCTCTCTGGCTGTAAGTGGGATGCCTAGCCCGGGCTGGCTGACCCCGCTCATGGCTGCCCTGGGTTTTGCCTCAGGAGGAGGAGGACCTGGCGGCAGGTGTGGGCCGTAGCCGAGTTCCAGTTCGCCCACCCCAGCAGTACTCAGACGATGAGGATGACTATGAGGATGAGGAGGAGGACGATGTTCAGAACACCAACCCTGCCATCAGGTCAGCTCAGCTCTAGGCTGGGGGCTCTGAGCGCTGCAGATCCTGTCTTGGTTATGTCATTGTGTACCTGAGAATGCCCTTCAGCAGATGGATCACCCCGAGCACCTGCTGAATACAGGGTCCCTGGGAAGTCTGGCACGAAGGGGCTGATTTCAGGTCCCAAGAAGCTTTTGGAGGGATGCGGGGAGGGCTGAGCACATTTAGCCAGACATCAAAATATGTTCTGTTGGGAGGTGGCCTTTTGGTTAGGTTTTGGAAGAAGAATTGGATGAAATGGAAGGAGGAGACGGGGTAGGTGTAGCTTTTCTGGAAGACGTGGCATTGGCAAAAGGCCAGCAACTGAAATAGAGAAGGCGTCCTTTGAGGACACCTGGCTGTAGCTGTGAGAGCTTAGGGTGCCAGGCTTGGCATGGCTAGGTCAGGCTGCTGGATTGAATGAGCGCTGCAAGGTCAGTCCCAGATGCCAGGGTGTGTGCAGGCAGCTCTAGGCATTGCTGGGTGAGTGGTCATCTGACCCACTCCCTTGGCTCATGTCTCGTTGGGCCACAGGTACAAGCGAAAAGGGCCAGGAAAGCCAGGGCCGCTGAGTGGCTCCGGGGAAGGGCAGCTGTCGGTGCTGCAGCCCAACACGATCAACGTCTTGACCGAGAAGCTCAAAGAGTCCCAGAAAGACCTCTCGATCCCCCTGTCCATCAAGACCAGCAGCGGCGCCGGGAGCCCGGCCGTGGCAGTGCCCATGCACTCGCAGCCCTCGCCCACCCCCAGCAACGAGAGCACAGACACAGCCTCTGAGATCGGCAGCGCTTTCAACTCACCGCTGCGCTCGCCCATCCGCTCGGCCAATCCCACGCGGCCCTCCAGCCCTGTCACCTCCCACATCTCCAAGGTGCTTTTTGGAGAAGACGACAGCCTGCTGCGTGTTGACTGTATACGCTACAATCGTGCCGTACGTGACCTGGGTCCTGTCATCAGCACAGGCCTGCTGCACTTGGCTGACGATGGTGTGCTGGGTCCCCTGGCGCTGACAGGTGCGTCTCGTGCTGATTCACCGACCACTTGGGGGAAGAGGGAGGTAGCCAAGTGACCACCAAGTGTCCTGCACCCTGATGGGTCTTCTCGTGCCTTCTTTTCCCAGAGGGTGGGAAGGGTTCCTCGCCCTCCAGCAGACCAAGCCAGGGCAGCCAGGGGTCTGGCGGCCCAGAGGAGAAGGAGGTGGTGGAAGCTGCGGATGGCAGAGAGAAGTCTGGGCTGGCCAGGACCGGTGAGCCCTTGAGTGGGGAGAAGTACTCACCCAAGGTGAGCCCTGTAGTTTCTAACCCTGGCAGAGGAGGGGCCGGGGCTGCTGCCTAGGGCTCGGTTCTCGGAGTCTTGGTGGGGAGGTTGGTGCTGTGAAGCCTATCCGGGTTGGGCAGTGGAAGAGGCCTCGGTCAGCTCCAGGCCCTCTGGCTGCTTCTCCTTGCCCCTCGCTGCTTCCCGGTAGTGTGGCTTTGGTGCTGGCCAGCTCCCTCACGGGTGCAATGCTGGGTTTTGGCAGGAGCTGCTGGCACTGCTGAAGTGTGTGGAGGCTGAGATTGCAAACTATGAGGCTTGCCTCAAGGAAGAAGTGGAGAAGAGGAAGAAGTTCAAGGTGGGTAATTTCTCCAAGCTGCCCGGGCCTCTGTCCGTGACTGTCTTCCCGGAGGCGTGACTTCTCGAGGTCAGCTGACGGCAGCTCTGGGGAGGTGCCGCAGTGTCCTTACCCTTTTCTCCCACAGATTGACGACCAGAGGAGGACACACAACTATGACGAGTTCATCTGCACGTTCATATCCATGCTAGCTCAAGAAGGTGGGGTACTCACTATTGCATCTTACGTGCCACACCCAGCTGAGGGCCATGCTGCTCAGGTCCCCCCTCTGCCAGGCCTCTGCTGGGGGCTGAGCAGACGTGGGTCTCAGGGAGGGCCCATCAGACCCTCTGCTCCTGGCCTATTGGGCAGGTGGCTGCTGGGCATCCAGCCACCTGCTCAAGGGCCTCTGCCTCTGCAGGGATGCTGGCCAACCTGGTGGAGCAGAACATCTCGGTTCGGCGGCGCCAAGGCGTCAGCATTGGCCGGCTCCACAAGCAGCGGAAGCCGGACCGGCGGAAACGTTCACGCCCCTACAAGGCCAAGCGCCAGTGAGGATGCTGGCCCCAACCGCAGCCTGCTCTTGCCTTGTGGCCTCACCAGGGCCTCTTCCCTGTCCCACTCCCCCCTTCCCAGTATTACTGAGTGGTTCCAGCCAGAGAGCTCAGACCCTGGAAAGGGGAGCCAGGCCCGGATTCCCCGCATTGTACTCGGGTAGGTTAAGCCCACAGCGCTCAGGAAGCAGCAGTGGAGCTGGGAGAGCGAGGTGCTGCCGCTTCCTCCACAGCCGGCTGTGGGCTGCAGGACTCGGCCTTTCTGCCTGGGCAGCAGAATATATATTTTACCTACAGAGACGTCTATTTTTTCTGGGCTCTGGCCCGTTCTGCCACCACCGTGTTGACATAGCCGGCTTCCTGACTCTGCTTTCTCTCCTAACAGTTGTCATCCTGGCGGGGCCTGGGTGGCTCGGGCCTGCAGCTCTCGCTGGAGCGGCCAGTTGTCTCTTATGAGGAGGCCAGGTCTGCTCTTCATTCCTCTGGGGAGAGCTCCAAACGCAGGGACCTGGCTTCTGGGCTAGGTGGGGAGTGGGGTATCCCAGTGGGGGTGAGAGGAGCAAGCTGGTGGGGTCCCATGGTCTGAGCAGAGAGAAGTGTTGGAGCTGTTTGGTGGTTTGGTCCCTGTCCTGGCCACAGTCGGACTTGTCAAGTCTGCTCTCCACAGCGGGGTTCTGGGGCGCTCTGCCTTCAGTGTTGTGGCCCTGGCACTGGGCCTGCCTTGGACTCCGGGGCTCCGTCCTGGAGCCTGGGGCTCGGAGGAGCCTCTGCCCAGCCCCTCAGTATTACCATACGTCCCTCCTGGGGTAGCAGAGACAGAGCTGCTTGCAGGAGACTGGCCCCCCTCAGCTCTCCCTGCCACACCAGCTTCCTCAGCCTCTGCAAGGCACTCGGGGTGGGGACTGCAGGACCAAGACAACCATTTGGAAACCCTATGTTCCCAGCGGGCCTGATGCCAAGGGGTAACGGGCCCAGAACTCCTGGAGCTCAGCCCCCAAATATAGCCCTATACCTTCTGCCAGATGGCTTTGAAAGAGATGCAAGGCGGCCCCTTACCTGTACATAGTGACCTGGGAGAGGGGTGGGGAGCAGCTGGCAGCCCTGGCAGTTGTCTCTGCACTGAGCACAGCCTGACCCCTCCGCCCCATGTAAATATTGGATCATTGAGTGAATAAAACTGAAAGACAAACCCCTCCTGTGGTTGCTGGCTTGAGGTTTGTAGTCTAGGTGGAGGTGGGAGGGAGGGGCTGACCAGGCCTGGGCCCAAGTCTCAAGTCCAGGGGTGAGAAATATGCATTCTTGGGTATTCAGCTTTCTGGGGCAGAGGTTTGGGGGATGCTAGGCCTGGAATTCAGGACCTGAGCTGAGGAGGGGGGTCGGGTGGGCTGTGGAATGGGAAGAGTTGTGTTAAAGGTGCACTTCGGGAGGAGGCGGCCATGCCAAAGCTTTCACCAGACCTGATAGCTTTGCAACCTGGAGAGATGCTGGGGTTCTGGGTTGAAGCGGGGCCGCCTCGAGACCTGATGGGTGTGCTCTCCCTGGAGGAGATCTGGGATCCTGGAGGGGTCCCTCTCCTCTTGCGCCTGGACAGGTCCAGCAGGTCACAGCTGCTACCTCCGGCTCCCCTTCCCCTTGCTAACCACGTTCTCTCGAGGCTGCTGTAGCCCCTTGTCCCGTTTCCCTGGTAGTGAGTCCCACAGAAGGGCTTGGTGTGAGCAGGTAAGGCTCCGCTGGACTGCTTAGAAAACTCAACTTTGCTGAAACCGGTTTGGCTCAGTGGATAGAGCGTCTGCCTGCGGACTGAAAGGTCCCAGGTTCGATTCCGGTCAAGGGCATGTACCTTGGTTTCGGGCATATTCCCATTGGGGGGTGTGCAGGAGTCAGCTGGTTGATGTTTCTCTCTCATCGATGTTTCTAGCTTTCTATCCCTCTCCCTCTCTGTAAAGAAATCAATAAAATATATTTTAAAAAAAGAAAAGAAAACTCAACTTTAATGGCTCCCACCCTTTTGTCCAAGGTTAGTAGTCCAGCGCACAGATGAGGGCCACACCACGCTTTATCCAGTGTCGCTGAGGCTGGTCGGAGGGGATCTCCACAGCAATGACGTAGTTGGTGGAGTGGCCTGTGGTTGATAGTGTTCCTGGAACAGGCAACGGGGGAGGGTAAGTTGTCTGCCACAGTTAGAGAGGGACAGGGTAAAGACAATGCACTTGGCAGATTCGGGGACAAGGAAGGAATCCTGCCCTAAGGGCAAGTCTGCTTGGTGGTCTGGCTACGGCTCAGGCCTGTCCAGGGTTAATGCAGTGATGAGGACAGGCAGTAACGGGAGAATTGAAGCCATCACTCATTTCCTGTTGGACTCAGCCCAGGCCCATCCCTCCTCTCCAGGCCCCAGTTATCCCCTCTGAACCTCAGGCTAGGGCTCCCAGGACCCACAGTGGATCTGCTGAGGGAGGCAGCAAGATGGTGACCTCAGGGGCCACCATAGACTGAGCCAGCTGCCGGACACCGCTGTGCCTGCTGCTGCCAGGCTATGTCCTGCCTGGTTGGTCTGAGGACTGCTGGCTGAGGACTCTGCCATCTTGTTCGGCTAACTTGAATCAGGCTAACTGGCCTGAGCTGGCCCAGGCCTGGGCCCCCACCTGTGGTGCAGGCTCCCTGCCCTAAGCCTCGTACCGGCACGGGTCAGCGTCTTGTAGATGGGGCACAGGTAGAAGGCCTGGTTCTGGACCTTGCGGTTGGGCTCGGGCAGGAGCCAGATCACAGCCATCTCCGTGTATAGCTCCTTGGGTCGAGACTCGGCCAGCTGGAAGTCTAGAGGTTCCCAGCGGGCACCTTCCAGAAACAGTCCATGGATGTAGCACCCCACGACTGGCTTTCGCTTGAGCTCTGACACTGGTTGGGGCATTACCTGTGATCACACACATATGCCCCACACATATCAACATTCAGAATCTGGATTAGGATTTGGGTCCAAAGGCACGAACTCCCTCCTGAGCTTTGCCTACCTGCCCGTCACGCCCACCATTTTAGCTGGTAACCTGCAGTCCGTGTCCTGCCCCCTCGTGATTTCCCTGGGCTCCCGGCCCCGTTGTCCTTTCCCCACAACCCCGGCTCAGGGGTCTCCTGACTCTGTCAGCCAGCTGTGGCCTTGGGCTCCTCCTGTCTGGGCTGTACCCCCAACTTGTACCTGACCTGGCCCTCGCTGAATCCAAACCTTGAAATCGAAGGAGATGGTGTCGATGGACGTGACAGACTTGCGGGCAAAGTTCTGCAGGGTGCCTGTCAGGAAAGCCTGGGGGAAGAAGAATCCACTGATCCAGAAAACAACTGGGATGCCCTCTTTGATCCAGGTCTGTAGGAATTCTAGGCGCTGCAGCAGATCCCTGACCCACGAGGAGAGTGGCTTGAGTGATGGATAGGCCTTGGCATTCCAAAGCTCGGGCACAGTGTTGTTGTACAGGCTGGCAGCCATCAGCTCCAGCTGCAAGGACATCACCACCAGCCCCTTGAGTGCCTTGAGCATATCTCGCAGCGACTGTGTGATCACCTGTATCAGCCGGTTGTACCTGTGGGCAGTGGCAAGGAGGCAGGCAGTGGGCCAGGGCCCTCTAGCGGCATCTACACCCCAGTTGTGGGCCATAGACAAAAAGCACAAAACAAAATGGCTGACTGGGTGGGTAGCCTGGGTACCAATCCCAGCTCCGATCCTTAGCACATATGTGACCTTAGTTCACTTAACCTTTTTGGGTCTTGGCTTCTCATTTGCTGTAAAATGGGATAATAAAATTGTGGCTGAGTTAGAGGATGGATGTATTACACTCGGTATGGGACCTGGCCCATAGCACCTCTTCCTGTCATTTCTCTACAGCCCAGTGGTCCGCTGACTCGGGCCCGGGGGTGGCGGGGGATTACCGAATGACCTCCTGGATCAGCACCGTGTTCATGGACTCCTCATACATCACGGGGTACGTGGTCATCACCCACTTCAAGTTGATGGGCTCCGGTACCTGGAGTAGAATGTTCATGGCCATATCTTCCACCATCTGTCGGGGCAAAGAGAGAGAGTGGGCGTCGGGGCTGACTCCCACAACCCTTGTAAGGATTTCACATGCACAGTTTCATCCCACAAGAGAGGAGGCAGGGTGGTGGGTAGGAGATTAGCCCTGCCCAACCCCTGGGCCCTTCCCCTCCCGCTGTCACCTACCTCCTCTCTGCCCTGCCCGCCCACAGAGGACGATTTGGGCTGCAGCTGTATGATAGCACCAAGCAGGGCGAAGGTCTCATTCTGGGCAAAAGTGATGTTGGCGTTGTCGTGCAGGCCAAAGATCTCAGGCATGTCGTTGAGGGGAAGGCTTTTGATATAGGAGAGGTAGCCCTGGGGGGTAGCAAGGCACAACAGCTGAAGCCCCAGCCTGTGGTAGCCCTCCAGCTGAGCGACCCCCTCCCCATCACCCTGTTGTGACCCTGTTATTTTTGGGACTCCAAGGCCCTGGAGGCATCACGTGGGCCTTCATGATGTCATCCATCTCCCAGCTCCTGCATTTGGCTGCTCAAACCTGTCACTCTCCCTCCTTTCCACTGCCGAGCCACGCTGGGGAGTGCCTGCCCCAGCCCCTGCCCGCCCCTCACACAGCTTAGCTGACGCAGCGCGTCCTCGGGGAGGCTCCCTGACCGTGGGCTGGGTTGGGTTGCCCCCGCCTCACCGAGTGTCCCCGGGCGCTGGGGACTGTCTCTGTGGGATGGATCAGTCTGAGAAGGAGCTAGTGCAGGGCGGGGGGCACAACTCCTCTCACCCACACTCAGGTATCCACGGCCCCCGGACCCAGGCTGTGCTCACGTTGAGGTCGTAGGTGGGTTGGATCTGGTGGTAGATGCCCGAGGCGCTGTAGCTGTGCTCGGGGGAGAGCACCTCGGGGTTGTAGAAGTCCTCCAGGATGTTCATGACGCAGCGGCGGTCCCAGTCGTCCGTGACGCGGCCCCCGTAGTTGATCTCCCCTGCCGTGTACTTGAGGACCTGTGCGGTGGGTGGGTGAGAGGGCCCCACGGAGCGCCTGGCCCCCTCCACCCATCCTGTCCCCAGCCCACCTTTTTAAATATATATATATATATATATATATATATATATATATATATATATATATATATTTTTTTTTTAATTGATATTTTACTGAGAGGAAGGGAGAGAAATAGAGAGCTAGAAACGTCAATGAGAGAGAAACATCGACCAGCTGCCTCTTGCACACCCGCCACCGGGGATGTGCCCGCAACCAAGGTACATGCCCCTGACCGGAATCGAACCCGGGACCCTGCAGTCCGCATACTGGACGCTCTACCACTGAGCCAAACCGGTTTTGGCCCCAGCCCACCTTGTAGGGGATGTTCTCATACTCGTCCAGGAACATCTTGAGCTGGCTGATGCAGATGCGCAGGTCCCCGTCTGTGAACTCGTAGGGGATGTTGAAGCCCAGGGGCCCAAACTTGCGGCGCTCCAGGGCATTGCCGTGGAACAGGCACAGGGACAGCAGCAGCGACTTGAACTCCATCGCCTGCGAGAGGAGGGGAGGGGTGGGGGGCGTGAGGGGCGAGGGCCGGGGCGGGTGGGCAGGGCGCTGCTGCCAAGGGTGCCTCACCTTGTGGCAGGAGTTGAGGAAGTCGTCGCTGAGGCTGCTGTAGGTCTTGAGCAGGTTGGCCTTGACGCCGCGCGGCGGCTCGATGGTCATCTTGGAGCCGTTCTGCAGGATGGACACTGGGAACTTGTTGCTGGGCAGGCTGGTAAGCCACAGGCGGAAGTCCCGGTGCACCTGGGGGCCGGGTTCCACATGAGCATCGGGCCCCATAGCTGGTGGCCTCCCCAGTGCCAGGCTTCCTCCGACCTCCCTACCCTCTGGGGTGGGCCAGGCTGCATGGACCGCGAGGTAAGAATATGAGCTTTGGCCGAAACCGGTTTGGCTCAGTGGTAGAGCGTCGGTCTGCGGACTGAAAGGTCCCGGGTTCGATTCCCGTCAAGGGCATGTACATTGGTTGCAGGCACGTCCCCATGTGGGGGGTGTGCAAGAGGCAGCTGGTCGATGTGTCTCTCTCATTGACGTTTCTAGCTCTCTATCTCTCTCCCTTCCTCTCTGTAAAATATCAATAAAATATATATTTTTTTAAAAAAGAATATGAGCTTTGGCAAGTTCCAGGGTCGCCGGTTTGTGCTGGGTGGCCGTGGGCGAGTCGCACCACCACTGGTAATGTGAACCGGGAAGAGCAATGCAATCAATGCACGTTCCGTACGTCGGTTCCCAAGCACTCCCCGTGTGCCCGAGCGTTTTGTGGGACCATCGCACTGAGCTTCTCAGTCCCGGGTGTAGACACGCAGGACGCCCTCCGCAGGGGAGGCCGGCGCACCTTGTCGGGATTGATGTGTTCAATGAGGCGCTCGAGGGCTGGCATCCAGCTGGGGGCCAGGTGGCAGTTCTGGAAGAAGACCCACTTGCCCCTCTCTATGGAGCTGCGCATCATGGCTTCTGCCAGAGGGCCCTGTGGGGGCGGGAGTGCTCAGTGGTGGGACCGGCTGGCCTTGGCGCCTCATCCCTCCTTGTCCCACCGCTACCTGGCCCTGGCCCAGGGAGATGGCAGAGAGCTTCTTGGAGAACTTCATCTCTTCAGCAAACTTGTATAAGTCGGCGGCGGGGTCCGTGCCGGGCGACAGCACGAAGATGAGGGGCGTGGAGGAGTTGGAGTCTTTGAACACCACCGACAGGTTGGCTGTCTGGAGGGCAGGGCGAGGTGCTGTGCTGAGGGGGCACCGGGAGCCTGGGGCTTCCCCAGAATTCCCCGGGGCCTTATGAGGGGGCCGGAGGGGCAGGGCTAGGGCTTCCGACTGGCCAAGGTTGCAAACCGGCCTGCCCGGGTGCAGCCAGGCCCCGGGAAATCCCAGGTCGGGGTTAGCTAGTGGCACTTGCCTGGGGTTCAATGAAGCGTGGCTCCAGGTTGGCGGCCACAAAGTCCTGCATGGCGTTCGTAACCTTATCCCCACGCAGGCAGCGCAGGACCAGCAGCTTCTGGAACTGGTCCAGGTACATGTCCCAGATGCCAGGCAACGGCTCCCTGCAACAGTGCCCATGTCCCCCCCGAATGCTGACCTGTGGGAGGGCACTGGCCACGGGGACTCTGCTGGCTGGATGACAGGGGGCAGTGGGGTGTCTGGGGCTATGTGGCCAGGGGCGTGGAAGAGGTGTGGCCACAGCCGCAGGGCAACCTTGGGTTGCTCCTGTCTCTGGGGGGTGGCGGGGGGGGGGTCAGCCCCTCAGTGTGCCCACCCCGCCGTGCTCTGGGGCCCAGCTCACCGGTGGGGCTCGAGGCTGTCAAAGAGAGCCCGGAACTCCGGGAGGTATTTCACGAAGTCAGTGGGGAAGGAGGCGAAGGTTGGCAGGTTCGAGAGTGCCAGGATGTCTCGCCAGGCCCGGTCTGACAGCCAGTCCACTGCAGGGTTCTCGGCGGTGGACTGGGAGGAACCTCCGGACAGGAGGTAGCGCCACTCTAACTGGCAGGGGACGGAGGGAGGCTAGGGCCGGGCCCTGCGTACCCACGAGCCCCCAGTGCCCAGTGAGGGGCGAGCAGCGGCGGCTGTCTCTCTGACTAACGTGGCAGTACTTTCCAGCACATACCAGAATGCCGGGGGCTCCTGAGGACAAGAGCTGGGAGGCCCAGGCCCGCCTCTGTGCCCACCAGCACACCCTCCAGGCTCCGAGAGACCCGCTCACAGGACTCTTGGGCCACAACTAACCCGGGGGTCTCTGGCTGTTTTAAGCAAGGAACACATGCTTCTGCTCCTCTGCCCTGAGCTCTTGCTGCTCCAGGCCTGGCCTTTCCTCTCCTTCCCCGCTGTCCTCCCAGGCTCCCCGGCCCTACGACACGACAGGGCCACTGCTCAGACTGTCCTGGCCCACTGGCCACCCGGCCGCCTCTCTCCTCACGCACCTGGTTGATCTTGCCCGCATTCATCATGATGCGGGCGCACAGCAGGAAGGCGAACATCAGCTTGTGCTTCTCAAAAAGGCTGCGGCAGACGTTGCTGTAGAGGCTGTAGGTCAGGTAGCGATTGATGTTGGCGATGCGCTTCTTCAGGGTGTCTGCAGGGCAGAGCGGTGATGCAGCACGTGGGGGGGGGGGGAGAGGGCCGGGAGCCTGGGGTCCAGCGCAGCCAGTCTCCCGGGAGCCACAGGGCAGCCAGAGCCTCCCTCGGGGCATTTGGAGTTCCCAGCCAAAGGGCTCCAAGGAGGGAAGAGAGGGGGCTGTGCTCGTATGTCAAGTGTGTCTGAGATGAGAGCATGTGCAAGTGACTACAGGTGTGAGTTTGTGTATGTGCCCTCGGTGGAGACGTGTTCACGCGTCCCCTCTGTGCCAGGGTGAGAGCCTGGCGTTTGTGTCCACATGTGCACGCGGGCCAGGGGCCCAGCTACCTGCCCTCTCTGAGTTGGCGATGCCCGAGAGGAAGATGCTGAGAAACCACTCGAGGGAGTACTGGTACATGGGGTCCACGTTGGCCAGGTCAGACACACAGAAGAATAGGATCTGGGTACGGACGGCCACAGGTATGTACTCCATGCGCGTGAGGTCAATGTCCTTTTCTGTCTGCTCTGCAATCCTGACCTTGGCCTGGGGGTGCAGGGGGGGGGGGCCTGGTCAGACCCAGGTAGCTGGCAAAGGGCAGCAGGTAGAGGTGTGTGGGGACGGGGGCCCAGCCTGGGGCAGGTGGGGAGAGGCAGGCAGGGTGGGGAGAGGCAGGCAGGGTGGGGAGAGGCAGGCAGGGTGGGGAGAGGCAGGCAGGGGGGAGAGGCAGGCAGGGTGGGGAGAGGCAGGCAGCGGCCGACCTGGATCTCCGCAGCCTTCATCTTGGAAGCCTCCAGCACCTTGATGAGCTCCATGTCATCCACCGGGTTGCCCTCGGAGGAGCTGAGCCGGTACAGGATCTGGTCCTCTATGTCCTTCAGCTCCTGGCGCATCTTGGCGTTGCTGACAATCAGCTGGTTCTTGGCTTCCTCCAGGTCCGGCCGCTCCTCGGCCACTACCTGGCCCAGCAACTGGTCCTCCAGGCCACTGCCGGGGGCGGGGGAGACCCTGTCTGTCAGGCCTGGCGGCCCCCGGGCAGCCCTCTGCCTGTCTGTGCTCCTGAGCCCCAAGAGCAGAGACCCCGCTGCTGTCAGCCTGGGAGGCCTAACCCGTCTCAGGCGGCAGATAGAGCGCTGAGCCCGTGTTTAACAGTGATCGGTTCTCAGAGACCTTGGGTGGCGGCCTGGAACCCAGAAGGAGCCCGGCAGTTGGATGGGGTCTCTGAAAAAAAACTCCCTCTCAGCAGGAAGGGGCTGGAGGTGACTGGGAGGGACCGGCCTTAAGGGCGTTTCCACCCCCCCCTTGTTCTGTGGAGAGGTTCTCAGGGGCCACTGTGCCCCGGAGTCTGTGGGTGGTCAGTGAAGGCCCGGGCGGGCGCCAGGCTCATAGCAGCCAGGGCAGGAGCGGGCCGGGGGCCTGGCCCCAGGCTCCAGGGCAGCGTGGGCGGCGAGTGCACAGGGGCCTGCGAAGGGCTGGGCTGCAGGGGGAGAGACAAGAGCTCTTGCGGGAGGCGGGGGTGGGATTTTGAGGAGGGATCAGGACGAGTTGGGGGTGGGGGGTTTTAGGTGGAAACAGTGGACATGCTATTTGGTGGAAGGGCTAGGAAGGCCTGGAGGAAGCTGTCAGAGCCTGTGAGCGGAGGGAAGACCCAGGAACGCCTGACCTGAGGGTAGGAGAGGGGCTGCTGGACGGGGCCGAGGGGGTAGCTGATACTTGGGAGCCTGGGGGCGGGGGGCTTACCTGGGCGACAGGGTGAAGTTGATGAGGGTGAGTTTGGTGGCGATCTCGGGCGTGTAGTGTGGGTTGGGCAGCTTGGTGGTGATGTACATCCTGAAGTCCTCGTGGTAGGGGATCACGGTGTCGCCCAGCTTCAGCACCGTGTTCCCCTGCTGCTTGTACGTCTGTGGCGGGCGGGATGGGTGGAGCTGTCTGTGGCCCGGGCTCCGCCGGTGTGGCATGGCAGGGGAGGAAGGCTGTCCGTCCACTCCCGCCCGCCCACCAGCCCGCCTGCCCGCCCTCGGTTTACCTGCTTGAGCAGCACGGGCTCCAGCGCGGGGTCCAGCTCCTCGCCCACGTTCTCCAGAAGGCAGGGCTTGCCAAAGCGGATGGCGTTCTCCATGCTGCGCAGGAAGTCGCGGTCACTCAGCTTGAACACGTCCAGCCCACTGTCCTTCTCCTGTGGGAGCGGGGGACAGGGAGGGGCCGTGGGGGGCTGAGAGCCACCCTGAGGCTCAGCTACACTCCTCTCGTGCCTGCTAAGCCTGGTTGGGGGAGGGGAGGGGGAGTGGCACCTGGCAGGTAGACTTACCATGTTTTTGATCCATTTGTTGGCCTGGCCCTGAGGGTCAATGAAGTGGGTCCAGCGCTGGGAGAACTGGTTGATGACCCCGTTCTCCACGGACAGCGTGTCGTTGGGGAGGCCAGCGATCTGAGGGGCCACCAGGCGCCACAGTGGGCCGGGGGCTCTTGCATGAACAGGGTCAGCTGGGGTATCGGCTGCTCCAGGCCTCATGCCTGGCTACGCCTGTCCTCTCCTCTTTGTGCCCTCTTGGAGGTGAGGGCAGGTGCCCGTGTGCCCCTGGGCCGAGTCCCGACACCCTCTTTCAATGGGCTTTTCTGTCCTTTTGCCTCCTGAGCTCTCACTCCAGGAGACAGACCATCGCCACAGAGCCTGCCGCCCATCGGCCCTCCCCGCCCATGCGCCTTTGACCTCCACCCACAGCCTCTGGGTTCTGTCCCAGCCCTCACCTGCCGACCCTACCTATCCTTAGGGTCTCGCCGAGACACAGTTTCTTTTAGGAACTCTTCTTAATCCTCCCTCCAGACACTGCCCCCCACCCCCCGGCTGCACCCCCACATTTCAAGCACTGCTTGAATTCTCTGCCCATCGTTAGCTAGCGTCTGGGCCACACTGCTCAGCTTTCTCCTCTCCCACCCACCACTCTCTGGGTGGGTTCAGGGGTGGCAGCTCTGAGCAGATGAAGGAAAGAGGGTGGAAGAGGCAGGAGGTTCCTGGCCCAGCTTGTGCCACACCACGGACCCAGCCCAGTCGCTCTAACCCCCCGGTGGGTACCTGCCACGAGCGGATCTTCACGGGGTTCCCCAGGGTCCCCATGAGCGTCGGCTCGGCGGTGTGTGGGACATTTTGGGTTAGGAGCTGCTTGACCCACTGGTCGTAGAGCACTGCGCGGTAGTGGCCCTGGGGAGATGCCAGGCTCAGACCCGCCCCGACACGACACCCGAGACACCCTCCCGCCTCCCTCCGCGCCCCAGCACGTGGTACAGAGATCTGAGCTCAGACACGGAGCCGACACCTGCACGCTAGTTCCACTCCGGGGGAATTCCCGGGCCTCCATAAGCCTCAGCCCCCCCACATGTGCGAATCAGGGGTGATCATAACAATGCCCACTGGCGGGGCTTCCGTGGGGACCGCATGACGTGCACACAGCAAGCCCGGAAGTGCACGCTCACCATTCCCACCGGAAGGCCAGCCCACCAGGGTGGGTGTTCCGGCTGTTCACGCACTGCTGCGTCCTCAGTGGCTGGGGCGGCCCCTGGCTCAGGCAGGGCGCCCGGTAAGTGCTCGTTGGGTGAGTGAGTGAGGAAAGAGCTGCCCACGGGCCGCCCCTCGGGGAGGTGAGACCCTAAGGTGGAGCCTCTTTGGGAGGCGAGCTGCCCGGGCGGGGCGGGGGGCTCCTTACCGTGAAGGGGCCCAGGTAGGCCACGAAGCCAGCAGCCACCAGCACGTCTCCAGAGATGTTGTCAAGCATGTTCTCCAGGTTCTCCACCGTCTCCTGCCAGCGCACCTTCTCATCCGACAGGCCGCCGATGAGCTGCAGCGGGAGGCGGCCCGTGGGGTGGGCTCTGGGAGGCTAGGCCAGGCCAGGGGCCGGGGTGTCCCTGCCCAGGGCAGCCCCCGGCTGCCGGGGAGGAGCTGCAGACGGCCACCCCAGGACCCCCACCGCCACCCAGACCCTTCCAGCCCCTGTCTACAGGCAAGCCACGTCCGCAGGCCCTCTCTAGAGGGGTGTGTGCACCTTGTCAGCTCGGCCCAGCCGCTGCTCACACTGGTCACACTTCAGCTCCAGCTCCTCCTTCTTGGCGACGCATTCTCGGTACCTGGCCTGCATCGTGGCGATGCCGTCCTCCACCTCCTGCAGGTGCTGCTTGGCCTTGTCCAAGATCTTCTGGGTCACTTCCAGGTCATCCTGGGCCTCGCGCAGGGCTTGCTGCGGGCACGGGGCGCGAGGGCAGCTTGTGGAGTGCCCCGGGAGGCCCTCACCCCTCTCCCCCCGCCCCCGGCCGTCCCCGGCCCTCACCCGCTTGGGCTCCACGGCCTTGGCCACGAAGTGGTACTTGTGCATGGCGCGCACCCACTGGCAGATGGAGGTGCAGGCCTTGGACACCTTGGCGATGGCGGCGGGCTGGAACTCCTCGTTGTCTATGTACGGCTGGATGGTTTTGATCACCGCCTCTGAAATGTTGTCCTGGACACGGAAGCCACGGGCCTCAGAGGGCTTGCTTCCCAGGGAGGACGGGGCAGTGGGCTGCTAGGGACGCCCTCACCCTGCTTCTGTGCCCCCGCTCTGTGCAGGCCTCGGTGCAGGAGTCTTTTGGGGGGTAAAAAATGATCCAAAAAAAAAAAAAAAAACTGGCCAGAAGAGGAACTTCTGTGTTCCAGGATTTCAGAGAACACAATTGGAGATTTGAGAAATGACGCAGCCTCAAAGTCGGATAATACAACAGGCCCCGTTTAAAACGCACCTACGGCTGCTTCCTCGTAGGTGAGGAGACAAGGCATGGTCAAGGATAATAATCCCTGCCCCCGAGGTCACGGCGCCCCGGTGCTCTTGTCCCTCCCCAGACACTCCGACCCTGTGGCGCAGGAGGGGCCCGGGAAGGTGCATTGCTCGTGAGCTCCCAGAGCTCAGAGCCTGGGACCCAGGGGCCTGCGCACTCCTGCTCTGGGCTTCATTAGGCCTGTGGGGCCTCTGGTGTCCAGTCTGATGGAAGACGTGGAGGAGAGATGGGGAAGCTCACGGGGGGTCCCACTGCCTTCCAGGGCACCCCAGGAAGCGCCCAGGGCCCCAACCCCAACACCTGGTGTTGGTGTCGGGTGGCCCACATGAGACAGACAGACAGCTGTCCCCTAGCCAATGTCCGGGCCGCAGAGGGGCCCTCCAGGAGCGTCTCCCAAGAATGCATTCGCCCATGGACAAGGAAAGCCCCAGGCGGACAGGGAGAGAAACCCAGAGCCAAACAGGGGAAGCTTAGTCTCAGGTGCTGAGGCCGAGGCCGAGGCAATGATCAAACAGAGGGCGAGTGTCTAGGCGAAGGGCATGGGGGCCGCAGGGAGGACCGAGAATCCCCAGGCTGGGAGTAACCGAGGGGGACGTCTATGGGCAGAGGAGACTGCCTGGGTCCCGATGTCCTCCATGCCCGTCTATTGGTGAAGAAAGTTCCTCCAGGCCAAGATCTGGTTTCTGTCAGCTCTGTGGCCGTACGGCTGTGCGTATGCAGGCAGCGGGAGACAGGACAGACTCCACCGCTGGGGGGGGGGGGCTCCTCTCCCCGCCTCGCTGCCCAGCTGGGCGGCCCTCGCCCACCGGCTGCCAGGCGCCTGGCGGCTCACCTTGTCAAACTTGAAGAGGCTCTCCAGGAAGCGGCCGGGGTCCTGCAGCAGCCCCTTGCCGGGCTCCCAGTAGTCATCCACCTTGGAGCCGGGCTTCTCTCCAGGAACCTTCTTGGGCTTGATGCCCTTGAGGATGCACACAGCTTCTATGACCAGCTTCACGCCCGGGGGCGGCCGCTGCATGGCCCGCACCTGTGGGCCCAGCCGAGAGCAGAGGAGGGGGAAGTCCGTTGCTGAGTGGGTACCCCCGGGTAGGGACAGCTGGCAGGCAGGGTGGCCCTCACTGACCACAGACAAAGGGCACGTCCGGAGCCCCCGAGGCTGGCCTGGGCCCACGGCTCCTCTATGTAGCCAGGCCTGGCCACAGTGCTCACTTCTCAGGGCCCTGGGGCTGGTCCAAGGAGGTAAGGGTAGGTACCCCGTTTCCCCGAAAACAAGACAGTGTCTTCTATTGATTTTTGCTCCCAAAGATGCACTAGGGCCGAAACCGGTTTGGCTCAGTGGATAGAGCATCGGCCTGCGGACTGAAAGGTCCCAGGTTCGATTCCGGTCAAGGGCATGTACCTTGGTTGTGGGCACATCCCCAGTGGGGGGTGTGCAGGAGGCAGCTGGTCGATGTATCTCTCTCTCTAGCTCTCTATCCCTCTCCCTTCCTCTCTGTGAAAAATCAATTTAAAAAAAAAAGATGCACACTAGGTCTTATTTTCAGGGGATGTCTTATGTTTCCATGAAGTAGGTCTTATTTTCGGAGGGTGTCTTATTTTCAGGGGAAACGCGGTGGCTGGGTTCGAGCTCTAGTTCTACTACCATCACCTCTTGGCACGTGACTCCCAAGGGATGTGCAGAGGGAGGGCCTGGACACCAGGACCCAAGAGGCGCCAGGAAGAAATGCCGGGGGGGGGGGGGGGGAGGCCTGGGAGATGCCTGCCGCCCACCTCAGTGACGTCGTTTTTGTTGAGGTTGCGCAGGCTGGCCAGGGCTGCGTCCAGGGCAGGCAGGGCCTCGTCCAGGTCCTTCTGGGCGTCATCGGCGATCGCCTGTGCCTTCTGGGCCTTCTCGTTGGCCTTGATCTCCTCCGCCTGCACCGACTTCCGGGTCTCCTCGGCAATGGCCGTGTCCACCTGGGGACCAGAGGCAGGGCGGGCCCCGCTGGTGGCCAGTGGCAGGGACGGGGGTGCCCTCAGCCTCCTCAGGCGGAAGGAAATGAGGGCTGGGCTGCCCCATCCTCCGAGGACCCTCTTCACTTGGAGAGGCCGTGGAGATGTGGCATGCTAGGAGCCCTTTCTAATCCTGAGTGCTCACTGCGGCCTGGCCTGGGGCTCGGCTTTACCGGATTGAGCCTAACAGCCCCTAAGCCCACAGGGCACTGCCATGTAAGACAGAGGAGGCCTCCTCCCACGGCCCCGGCTCTCCGTCTGCCGGGAAAAGTTTCAATACGCTGACCTGTAGAGCAGGACTACTCCTGCCAGAACGCCGTCATAGTGGCCGCGCAAATCTGCGATGTCTGTGGGGGTGGGGCCCAGACACCCCCCAGAGAGACTGGGCGGGTCTGCATGGCTGCCTGTGCTGGCCCTGCCATTTAGCCCTTCTGTTATCATTAGGGTTTGGATTTGTCTTGCTCTTTTTTTTTTAATTTAAATTTTATTTTTTGTTTTTATTTATTTATTTTTTTTTTTAAATTTTTTATTGGCCGAGGTCGGTTTGGCTCAGTGGTAGAGCGTCGGTCTGTGGACTGAAAGGTCCCGGGTTCGATTCCGGCCAAGGGCATGTACATTGGTTGCGGGCACATCCCCGGTGGGGGGTGTGCAGGAGGCAGCTGGTTGATGTTTCTCTCTCATCGACATTTCTGGCTCTGTATCTCTCTCCCTTCCTCTCTGTAAAATATCAATAAAATATATTTTAAAAAAAATTTTTATTAAGGTATTATCTGTGTACATAGCTTATCATTGCCCCCCCCCCATAGATGCCCTCCCTCCCCAGAGTTTTGTGTCCATTGGTTGTTCTTATATGCAAGCATACCAGTCCTTCGGTTGATCTCTTATCTCCCCCAGATCACCCTCCCCTCCCCCCCCCCCCCCGCTGTCATTTGGCAGTCTGCCTGTTGTTTTACTGTCACTATATCTATCTTTCTGTTCATTCGTTTATAATGTTCTTTAATATCCATAAATGAGTGAGGTCATGTAGTGTTTCTCTTTCATTGACTGGCTTATCTCACTCAGCATGATGCTCTCCAATTCCATCCAGGTTACTGCAAATGATAATTCCTTCCTTTTTATGGCAGCATAGTATTCTATGGTGTAGATGTACCATAGTTTTCTGATCCATTCATCTGCTGACGGGTACCTAGGCTGTTTCCAAGTCCTAGCTATTGTAAATTGTGCTGCTATGAACATAGGGGTGCATATATCCTTTCTGATTGGTCTTTCTAGTTTCTTGGGGTATATTCCTAGTAGTGGGATTGCTGGGTCAAATGGGAGTTCCATTTTCAGTTTTTTGAGGAAGCTCCATACTGTTCTCCACAGTGGTTGCACCAACCTGCAATCCCACCAGCAGTGCAGGAGGGTTCCTTTTTCTCCACAACCTCGCCAACATTTGTTGTTTGTTGTTTTGTTGTAAATTTTATTTTTTTAAATGTACCTTTATTGTTGAAAGTGTTATAGATGCCCACCCCTCCCTTTTAACCCTATTGACCTCCACCAACCTCAAACCGCCCCTCACCCCCCTACCCACCCATCCCGCCCCCTCTTCCCCTCCGCCCTCCCAGTGTTTGTCTTTCTCTTCACCATATCCCCTGCCTGGTGCAGTGCTTGGCATGGAATAGGCTCTGACCAAGCATTTGTTGAGTAAACAATGACCACCGAATGAGGAGATGGTACAGACAAGCTAAGCAACATGCAGAGGTCAGACAGCAGGCATTGGCCGGGAACACCCCCACCTTGATCTGCTCCATGGTGAGCAAGGTGTCCTTGGCAGCCTCTTCCAGCAGGGGGCGCATGGTCTCCAGCTCCTCCTGCATCTTGACCACATCCTCTGAAGTTCGCAGCAGCTGGGGTTGGAGCGCACAGAGGAAAAAAAAATCAGGTGTGACAGGGGACCAGAGAGAGCGAGCCTGACCTGGAGGGGGCTGGAAGGAGGGTCCTGCAGGGCTGTCCTCACGAATGAGAGGATGTGGCCAGCAGCTTCAGGGGCCCCGAGATTGCCCAGCGGAGCCCAGAGGAAGGGAGCAGTCCCCTGAGAACCTGTGGAGAAAGCTGCGTTGGCCTTGCCTTTGGACTGGCAGCTTTTGCTCTTTTGATAAAGTGGGAAGCTACCCATTGAAACACTGCAGCTGCCAACCAAAAGGCGAGGCTGGGCTGCCGGGACTGGGGCTAAGGTTGGGGGGGGCAGAACCACGTGCCGCTGGCCGTTGCCCACACGCTCCACCCCCAGCTCACCTTGTCCAGGCCGCTCTTCATGCGGTTCTTGGCAGTTTTAAGCTCCTGTTTCTTCTGCCCGATGAGGATGGAGAAAATATTGAGCAACTCCAGGTAGCTCTTGGGGGTCACATAGTTGTGTCGAGCCAACTCGGCCAGGTACTCAACACACTTAATGGTCACTGACTGGTGGATATACACGCAAACCTGAATCTGTGGGATGGGAGACCACCGATGACGGCCTTGGAGAGCCCCCAGCAAAGAGAGGGTCCCAGTGTGCCCTGGAAGCCACTATAGCCCGGTCCTGAGAAGAGAGCATGTGCAGGAACCTCAAATGCCCCACATGCTCACTCTCTCCTATGACCTCACAACCTCACCTATTCTACAGATAAAAAAACCCACGACCCAGCCTGTCCAGTGCTGCTCAGTGGTTGAGCATCAACCCAGGAACCAGGAGGTAGGGGTCCATTCCCAGTCAGGACACATGCCGGGTTGCAGGCTCGATCCCCAGTAGGGGTTGTGTAGGAGGCAACCAATCAGAGATTCTCTCTCATTATTGATGTTTCTATCTTTCCTTCTCCCTTCCTTTCTGAAATCAATAAAGACTTTTTTTTTTTTTTTTTTTACAGAGAGGAAGGGAGAGAGATAGAGAGCTAGAAATGTCAATGAGAGAGAAACATCGACCAGCCGCCTCCTGCACAACCCCCACCGGGGATGTGCCTGCAACCAAGGTACATGCCCTTGACCGGAATCGAACCCGGGACCTTTCAGTCCGCAGACCGACGCTCTACCACTGAGCCAAACCGATTTCGGCAAAGACATTTTTAAAAAAAATCCATGACCCATAGAAGTTAAGGGGCTGTCAGAGCAGAGCTGACTTTGAATGTGGAGGTAGCATCTCCCAGCTCTTGGCCCAGTCCCAGCCCCCATGACCTGCCACTCTTTAAGGGCCCTACGGTGAGGTCCCCTCTTAGACTGGATCTGAGGAATGGGAGGGCCCAAGGCCTCAGCATGACTGAAGGGAAATGGGTTCACCCTAACTCTTGGCTTTCGTGTGCCTTTCACTCAGGTTGGACCAGACAATTCTAGCCTCTCCCCCCCCCCCCCCGCCCACGCCATCTGCGGTCTCTGGGTTGTGACAGGGAGTTCTTTGAAGAAAGCTGCCATCAAAGCCCTCAGGGAATAAGAGAGATGGTAACCAACTGTGTGTCCAACCTCCAGCATCACTGTGATGACCTTGTGGCACTCCCATTATACAGATGAGGAAACTGAGGCTTAGACAGATAAAGCCGTTTACTGGAAGGCTTGCCATCAGTTGTGGGCCTAGGACTCTCACCCAGGCCTCGGTGACCCCCAAGCCCAGACCTAAACATTTCCCCCTGATGGCTTGTTTCTAACCAAGACACTTACCAGTCCTTCAATTACTTCAGGGGTGGCTTCCAGTTCTGTAATCTCATTCAGATATATGGTGGCCACGGAGTGCAGGGCCTCGGCCGGCCACTCGTTAAACCAGTCGATGGTACAGCAGTTGACTAAGGACGGGAACTGCCTCAGGCGAGCTCGGAAGACCTCTCCGATGGGGCTAGAGGGCCGGGAGTCCAAATGAGGCCCCGAGACACCGACTTACACCCCCAGGAACCCGGGACCCAGGGCCCCTCCATAGCCCAGTGGCTTGGCAGCCGGGAGGCCACAGACACAGCCCAGACCCAATGGTACGGTGGCAAGGCCCAGGACACTTCTCGGGGCTGGCCAAGTGCACCCCGCCCAGCCCCGCTGCCCCCGTGTGGCCGTGGCGGCGGCCCGTACCTCATACACAGCACCATGTGGATGTTGCTGCGCACGCGCCCCGTGTAGGCGGCCATGAGGTTGGCCTTGGTGGGCTGGAGGCCGTGCTCCTGGATGTAGGGACGCATGGTGTTGAGAATCTGGTCCTGCTCGTCCAGGTTGTAGAGGTTGGGGATGTCCCCTGAGTTCAGCACGTTGTTGATGTCCTCCAGGAAGGACTCGTTCTTGATCTGGGGGTGGATGGGGGTCGGGGAGCTGAGCCTTGAAGACGGCTCCCGGGTGTCAGGCTCCACAACCGTGGTCTCCCTGGACCTTCGCAACAGCCCCTCCTGCCACCGAGCCTCAGAGAGCCCCGGGGTCACATAAGTGACCTCACAAGTGGTGGTGTGGGGCTTGCACCCAGGCCTGCCCTGCGGCAGACCCTGGGCGCCACACTGTGCTGTGGAAAGGCCCTGGGTTCTGGGTGGGAGCTGTGGCGTCTTCCTGCTCGCTCTTCCTGCCTCCCCACGTCTCAGTTTTTTTTATCTTATTATTTTATTTATTTTCCACAGAGAGGAAGGGAGAGGGATAGAGAGCTAGAAACGTCAATGAGAGAGAAACATCGACCAGTTGCCTCCTGCACACCTCCTACTGGGGATGTGCCTGCAAGCAATGTACATGCCCTTGACCGGAATCGAACCTGGGACCTTTCAGTCCACAGACTGACGCTCTATCCACTGAGCCAAACCGGTTTCGGCTCCACGTCTCAGTTTTCTCACAGGAAGAAACCTGGCCACAGGCAGCAATGGGTCCTGCCCCAACTCACATGGCCAGCGTCTGGCCAGCGCCAGTGCCAGGGGGGGCATGCTCCCTCGGCTGACTCTGTGGGTCCAGGAGTAGGAGCAGAGGGGACCTGGTCAGGGTGGGGCACATCCCAGGGATTTAGCCGTGGCCCAACCCTGACCACCGGCCAGGCTTAATCTCTGCTCGATTTGTCTTGAGGCCGCAGAGCAACAACCTCTCCTCTCAGAGTTGTGGGGAGAGGCCTCACGCATAGGGAGCTCCAGGGGGAGCAGCCCCTGAGGGGGAGCCATGGGCACAGCACTTTGGGCGCAAGTCGGGTGGTCCTTGAGGCAGGACGCTGTTGGCCAGTGAGTGGGTGCTGCTTGTGGCCAGCTACAGTGCCAGGGGCCTTCTTTACAGACGGGGAGTAGTAACGACCTATGCCTCATGTACCTGACCTCTCAGCTGTGGATCCCCCTGGTCCCGACCGTCCCTCCTAAGACCCACCCCACTGGCAGTGCCCTGGGCATGAAGGACTGAGACCACCGTCCAGGATACCAGAATGCATGGGCTTATATCCACCCACCCTTGAACCCCGACCGCTGCCCATGGTGGTGGCACCTGGGTGTCTGAGAACAGGAAGGTGATGGGCATGTTTTGCATGCCAGCCTTAAGCAAGACCTTCTTGACGTCTTCGCGCCACTCGGTCATGCCATAGCTCTTGGAGAGCTCAATCTGGAAGCACTCGTACTCGGCCCTGGAGATGAGTTGGGAGAGGGATGACAAAGCTTGGGACTAAGCGCTGAGGTGCTAGTAGGTGCTCATCCCCACCCCAGTCAACCAGAGCCATGCTCCCATCCCGGGAATATCTGCAGACTCTCTAGGCCCTGACCTGCGCTCTTGCCTCCAGACCTTTGCTTAGGCCCTTCCCTAGACCTGAAACGCCCTTCCCTCCCAGCCTCCCAGCTCTGATTCTAGAGCAGGCCCGCAGCCGCCACCACCAAGCATCCCTCCTGGATGCTGCATGCACCCCCTCCCTCAGCAGCACAGGGCGCTGCTGCCGCCTCTTCTTGGGCCCCAGGTCTTTCTAGGTCTCAGTCCTTCCAGAAGCCCACACACGGGCTGGGCGGTCTGCGGTGGGGCTGCCTTGCCCTTCCCAGCGCCGTGGAAGAACATGGGTGGACCCGACAGTCCGCCCCGGCGGGCCCCCTGCCCCCCGTGCCCGGGGCCCTCACATGTGCGAGGTGAGCTGAGTGAGGGAGCCGCGGCCGCTGCCGCCCACGCCCAGCAGGAGGGCGTTGCCCAGGGCCTGGCGCAGCGTGCGGCTGATGCGGCAGATGTGGCTCAGGGCGTCCATGAACAGGACCAGCTTCAGCTTGGTTGTGTTGATCTGGTTGTAGTCCTCCATGTACTCCTCGATCACCTGCATCATCTGGGGGGGGGGGGGACCGGGGGGAGGGAGGGAGAACTGGGCCCTCCCTGTCTGTCCGTCTGTGCACCTGGACCCCGAGGGGAGGCGCTCCTCCCCACAGCCTGCCCTGCGTCTCTGTGCGTGGGAGGGTGCTAGGCCTTGAGAAGCCAGGGCTACCTGGACGAGGCTTGATCCTATGGCTACAAGGAGGCCTGGAGTTCAGGGTCAGAACCCTGCCTTCTGTCTCCGGGGCTCACCAGGACGTGTGGACCTGGGTCCCTGGCGGGAGCTCGTGGGAACGAGAGAGAGGTGTGGAGCGAGGCCATCGGGAAGCTCCCAGCCTCACAGCCTGAGCCTCTGACTCGGGCCTCTTCCTGCCTCCCTGGGCCCTGACTCAGACTCTGCTGGCCCTCTGTGAGTGGATGGGAGCCCCCCAAACAGGCACAGCGGGTCCCTGTTCACGGGGCCTGTCTCGGCTGAACCACAGGATTGGGCCAACAGGGCCCAACAGAACCTAACAGACAGGCGAGGAGCCAGGGCTCAGAGGCAAATGCTGCCCGAGGGCCCAGGACTGGCCGAATCCAGGCCCCCCGGCGCTCGGCCGGTTATCACCGGCCGCAGAGGGCGTGGGGCCCAGGGGTGCGAGTGAGGAGGCCCCGCCAGGGGCGGGGTAGCAGCCGGGCCGCCTACCTTCTTTTGGCTGGTGATGAGCTCGTAGGACTTGACGTCCGAGCCCGGTGACATGAAGTCCCCGTAGAGGATGGGCTGGAAGGGGCAGACCTCGCTGAAGGTGACCTCCCACTCCTCCATGTAGGATTCCAGGAGCTGGTCGAACCAGTTGCGGTCCTCCTCGTTCACCAGGCGGTCCCGGAACACGCGGCAGTTCTCGTGGTACCACAGCCGCAGCAGCTGCACTTTGTCCTGTGGCCACCCCCGCATGAGTGCCCGCCTCAGCCCGGGTCCTCAGCCCCCTCAAGGCTCCGGGGCTGGGAGGGCGGGAGGAGCCGCTGCCCTCAGGCCTGGCCCTGCACGGAGACCCGGCGAGGGCCTGGTGCAGAGGCTGCGGGAGGTGCACCTGCTGACCGACTGGGGGCCGAGCCCTGCGGTGCCGCCTGCTGGGCACCCAGCTCCACCAGCTGGTCCCCACTTCTCCCCTGTGATGGCTCCTGGGGCTCCCCACACGCTAAGCCTTGGGGGGAATGCCTGATTTTTTTTATACCTTCCCAATACGTCACATCTAACCACTCAGCAAACTCCGCTGATCCGACCCCTCTGACTCTGCCCCATCTCTGTCTCTGCTGCCACTTCCACCCTAGCTCCCCCCTGGGTGACGAGACCACCCTCAGGGACCCCCCCAGGCTCTTCTCTCAATTCCTTTGGTTACAGCTTGGTGGGGCCAGGGGGCTCCCGTCTGGTTCCCTGTCTCTCCCTGCAAGCCCAGGCTCCACACACACTGACCACCAACTCTCTGTTATGCAGGTCTGTCCCCCGCCCGCCCACCCCATCCTTCGGGATGCTGTTCCCCCGGCAGCCCGAGCCCGCAGTGCGCCTGAGCCGTCCCGCACACCTGACACCCGCCCCCCCCCCCCCCGCTTTGCTTACTTCCTGCTCCGCCCCCCCCCCCCCCAGGTGCCTTTATTGCTGGAAGGTGCCCCACTCCCTCTCCCTGCAGATCCCCTGACACCCGGGCCCCGTCAGGAGCCCTCCCTGCCTGGCCTGGCCGGCTCTGTGCGGCCCCGTCACCGCCGCCATTCTCGGCCTGGGCTTGCCCTGCAGGATGGAGCTCAGCTGCACTGACACAGGGCTCCCGGGGGCCTGGCTTGACCCGGGTTAGGGAGTGTGGGCAGGGAGGCGGGGAACTGGGGGGCCGGAGAGGATAGGGAGGGCGGGACCCCGGGGAGGGCCTGCCGCAGCCTCACCTCCACCTTGGCCGGGTCGGCCATGAGCATGCCCTGGAAGACCTTGGAGAGGTCCCTCAGGTTGAAGGTGTAGTGGGACTTGGCTGGCGTGGGCAGCAGCTGGGAGGTGATGGTGGAGTACACCATGATGGTCGCTTCCACGAGGGGGCCCGTGAGGTGGGCGATGTTGGGGGCCCCGGCTGTGGGGACGGGAGAGGGCCTGGGTCACAGAGGCAGGAGCTGAAGGTCCTGGCCCCTGCGCTCGGCGGTGCCGCGTTCTCACCCAGACACCCCCCTTCTTGAGGCGGCATGCTCGGGCTCCTCTACCCTTCAGCTCCTCCCGGATGCCATCTGCCCCGCCAGGCCTCCCTGACGCCCCCCACCTCGTGGTGGGGAGTCCGTCCGTCCCCCCCCTCCCCCCCGTTGGCGTCCTCTGCGCGCTGGGCACTGGGATGCGCTCAGTGCCGGGCGGGCCATGCCTCTCTTCCCCGGGCCCCGGCAGCTAGGCATGGGCTTGTGTGCAGTGGTCGGCAAACTCGTTAGTCCACAGAGCCAAACATCAACGATTGGAATTTCTTTGGAGAGCCAAATTTTTAAAACTTGAACTTCTTCTACTGCCACTTCTTCAAAATAGACTCGCCCAGGCTGTGGTATTTTGTGGAAGAGCCACACTCAAGGGGCCAAAGAGCCGTATGTGACTTGCGAGCCGCAGTTTGCCTACCACGGCCCTAGGGGACTGTGTCCCAGACCTGAAACAGGTCCGTTCTGAGCCACGCACGGGAAGGGTCGCACGGTCCACGGTCCACGGTCCACGTGGGGCTGGAGCTCAGCTGTAACCTCGGGCTCACCTTGGAGCTGCCCCACCCCCAGCCTGCCTGCCTCTTCCCTAACGACCATTTGCTTCCTCTTTGAAAACCATCCAATTCTTTGTTGGGAAGCACACTTCTGTCAGCAGGAGCCTGGGGCAGAGGGAGGCCCCAGCAGCAGGAGAAGGAAAGGGTTCGGCGCACCAGTGCTGCTCCGGGTCCTGGGCACAGACACTCCTCACCCAACAGGCGAGCGTGCTCGGGGGAGACAGGACAGGTCCACCAGCAAGTGGGCAGACACAGGTGGCAGGGAGCGCCGTGGTGGAGAGGCTGGTGGCAGAGAGAGGCTGGGAGAGCCGGGGTGGGGGATTCTGACAAAGGCCTCACGGAGGAAGGGCTTCAAGCAGAAACATCAAGTGAGGTCCAAACAGCCCCAGAACTGGAGACAGGGTTCAGAGACAGGACCCTGTGGGCTGGGCATAGGCCCCGAGGCGGGCACACTGGGGTGGTGTTAAGGACCAGGGCTGATGATGGGGTGGCTTTGCCTGCCACTGTTGGGACTTGGAGGCTTGCCAGAGAGAGAGAGAGAGAGAGACAGAGACAGAGAGAGACAGAGTGAGACAGAGAGACAGAGAGACAGAGAGACAGAGAGAAAGGGAGAGAGAATGTTATCTGATTTAACATTTGAATGGGTTGCAAGTAGAAGATGGGCAGACTGCAAGTAGAAGATGGACAGACAGAACAGATGGAAGCCGATGGATGGAGGCAGGGGGTGGAGGCAGGGGCAGGGCATCAGGGAGAGGACCCTGCTACGGCTGGTGGGTGAGGATGGGGGTGGCTGGGTGGGTTCTGGGGGGACAGTCAGCAGGACCTCCTGACAGATGTGGTGTGAGAGAGGTGGGGGAGGGGATGGGGGACGCTAAGGCTCTTGCCCCAAGTGACTGAAAGTCACAACTGCCATCACCTGAGCTGAGAGGGCCTGGGTCTGACATGTTCAGTCTGAGAGGCCACGTGGACATGGAGGAGGCGATGTGGGGTCAGGGGCTAGGGGAGAGGTCAGCACCGGGATGGGCTTCGCTGCTGGGCAGGATGAGGTGGTAGGCAGGGGAGTGAGGTCAGAGGGGGAAGAGGCTGGAAAGCAGCCCCCCCTCACTCTAGGGAGGACTGTAATTCGGGGTGGGGTGGGGTGGGAGATACCTGAGAGGAGGAGGTTGGGTCATTGCCCACAGCCAGGGCAGGGGAGGACCCAGAGCTGACCCTTGGTCTGGCTGCACGAGGCACGTGACCAGAGCACTCCTAGGGCAGTGGAGGGGCGCAAGGGAACATGGGAGGAAAGGGCGGGAGCCAGCAGCAGGGGACAGAGCTTCTGAGGAGTTTTTCTGTCAAGGCGAGCTGAGAAACGGAGTGACGCCCCGGGCACGTGGGAAGGGCTGTACGTAGAGAGGGGATTTTGTTTTTTGTTGTTAAGATGGGAGAAATCAAGACATGTTTGCAGGAGGGACTGCTGGTGTGGGAGAGGCCGGAGCTGGGGTGGAGCCAGGTCTTCAAGCAGGCGCCAGGGGCTGGGGTCCCCTCTCAGAGGAGGGCTCGGCCGCCTGGGGAAGTAGGGAAGCTCATTCCCGGAAGCAGGAAAAGCTGCAGGAGAGGACCCCGAGGGAGGCCTGGGCGCAGGTCAGAGGGGGTGTGGGGGCTGCGGGAGGGTGCTGTCTGCTGACAGCCTCTTTCATCCATTCTTGGCTGCTACTATGGGCCAGACGCCAGCCCAGGTACGAAGGACTGACGGCTCGAAGAAGGGGCGAGCGAGCCTAGGAGGGCAATGGCCTCGGCGTGAACCTTCGCTCTAGCGAAGGCCCGCGGTCCCCAGAGCAGCCTGAGGATGGGTCTCTGTGGTCTGGCCCCAGCCTCAGCCGCGCCCAGCTGGAGCCGGAGGCTCACTCCGGAGCCAGAGCCCCTTCACCCAGGCCGGCACTTACGCACGGGATCCCGGTAACTCTTTTCTCCGAGGAGTCCAGCTAGAGGGTGGGAGAGAGACGTGAGCTCGGAGTTAGGTGCGGCCCTTGCTGCCCACCTGTTGGCTGCTCTGAGAGTAGCCACTGACCCCCCCGCCCCGAGCAATGTGGTGTACCCCCCCCCCCAAGCTGGGCACGTAGGCACACCAAGCCTATAGCCCCGGGGGCAGGGCAGGCAAGGCCCAAGGACCGAAGGCTTGACTTCCATCATCCAAAACCTGGCAAAGTGCCTGGTGGAGCTCACAGACAGTGTGTTGGGTGGGAGGTGGGCTGGTGGGGGAAAACTGTCTCCTGGGTAGACTTTCCCTCCAACCCCATATGAAGGACCAGGGCCACTCTGGCCATTCTATCGTGTTGGCTTTTCCCGAGTTCCAGAAGCAGATCCTTCCACCAGCGTTTCCTGAGCAAGTACTAACAGATACGTGGGTACTCGGGGGCAGCTAAATGCACGTGTGTACATATGCATGCATCATAGTTAGCGGTCGCCATCTGCCAGGCTTCATGCTAGATGCTCTACATGCAATGTCTCACTTAATGTTGAGGACTTGGAGTGGTGAGTGCTAATATTATTGCCCGTATGACGGAGGAAGAAACGGAGGCTCAGAGAGGGTCATGAATCTGCAAAGGTAACATAGCTAGCTAAGGGGCGGAGCCGGGCCAGTGGGTCAGCCCTGCACCCTTCCCAGCGGCTGCCCAGCTGTCCTTGGTGGCTGGCCCGGGGCTTCTGCCTCTGCCACGGCCTCCCCACTCCCGCCCAGTGCTCACCCATCCAACTGCCCAGGATGGTGGAGAAGATGCACGTCTTGCTGGCCTCGTCCATCTCAGAGAAGGTCAGGTAGTTGAAGTGGCGTGTCAGCCGGGGGGTGATGGCATTCCTGCCTCCGCCCGGGGGGCCCATGGCGCAGACGAAGTTGATGTCCACCAGCTTCTTGAAGGCTCCTGGAGCGGAGGCAGGAAGTCAGGAGGGGCCCTGCCCAGGGCTGCAGGATGGCGTTCGTGGGCCCCGGGCACTTGTGTCTCGATGGGCCTCCTCCTCCTCCATGAAGAAAAGATTTATAACGGTAATTTACAACAGCATGGGTATAAAGACAAATGCACTCATATACATTTAATTTTCTTGGAGCTAAAAGTTCGTTTGCCCCGTGAGTTTGAAATAAGTTAGAACGCCGAAGCTGGGTTGGCTCAGTGGATAGAGCGTCGGACTGCGGACTGGAAGGTCCCGGGTTCGATTCCGGTCAAGGGCATGTACCTTGGTTGCGGGCACATCCCCAGTGCGGGGTTCGCAGGAGGCGACTGGTCGATGTTTCTCTCTCATTGATGTTTCTGGCTCTCTATCTCTCTCAATTCCTCTCTGTGTAAAATCAGTAAAATATATTTTAAAAAAATGAAATAAGTTAGAACATGTCTGTGGACCCGCTGAAAGCACGGTGGCCCCCGGCCCTGCACCTACGGTGCCTACAGGAGTGCCCTGCCCTGCCCACTCGCCGCTGCCCAGGCTGGCCGGCACGCACCGATGTTCTTGCGGTCGTACCAGCCGCCATGGTCCATCCACTGGCGCAACAGCTCGATAGGCGGCTGGGCACCGTAGGTCTCCAAGGCCGGCATGTTCAGGTCGTCGATGAAGAAGATGAAGTTACGCCCCAGGGGCGGTCCGAACACGCCCTTCCGCCTGTGAGGAGGGGCTACGTGAACCCGGCCCCATGGACGCCAGGTCCTCTGGGAATCCGGGGGGGCAACTTCCGGAAAGCCCTCATCAACGTTGGCCGCCTCTGAATGGCTGGGGATCTCCTGAGCAGCCCCTTGTCCTATTCTGAGTGTCCTAGCACGTCACACCTGGCTGCCCTAGGTCTGGTCTCTCTCCACGTGTCTTGCCTCCCAGGCATATGGATAATAGGCTCTGCCTGCCAAGGGGGCAGGGCTCAGTAGGAATTCCTGATGGAAGGCGGCTCCAGGATAGTCACCAAGGGAGTCCAGCTGTTCCCCGCCTCCCACCACCACCCCTGGGGAGGTTTCTGGCAAACCCAGAAGCCTCATTTGGTGGGGAGGTGAGACAACAGTTGGTTCCGCCAGACTGGGGGAACCCTGGAGCCTCGGAAGGAACGAGGGGTACGTGCCTCTTGTCCAGCTTGCTGTCGATGAGGTCCTGGGTTTGGTTGGCCGAGGTGCGGGCTGAGAAGACGAGGAAGTGGCTGATGTACTCCATCGGCAGGTTCTTTAGGAGCTTGTCCGAGATGGTGAGGGTCTTCCCCGTGCCCGTGGGCCCGATGCACAGCACCTGGGGGGGGTGGGGATCTCTCAGAGGGCCCAGTGCAGAGCAGGGGCCAGCCCCACCCCGACCTGGGCCTCGGGGCCGGGTGAGGCAGGGCATGGTGGCGCACTCACAGGCTTGTGGTTGGTGAGCAGCATGCCCAAGAGGTAGGACATCTGCACGGTGTCCATGGTGGGCACGATGATGTTGCAGTAGTTGGTTTCTGGAATCATGGTGAATGGAGCCGAAGTGTCCATCCACTTCACCCAGGCAATCTGGAACCACGGGCGGCTCAGGGCTGGGCCCGGAACCCCTCCCCACCCGACCGACCCCTGGCCACGTGCACCGGGAAGGCAGGGAGCTGCACTGCTGGGCCTTGGCAAGAAGACCCAAGGGAGGGGCTGCTTCTGACAAAAATAGGAAGCCCCATGCCCTACCCTCTGTCTGGGCGGGGTGGGGGTGGGGCTTCTAGAACACACCACCAGGAATGGGAGGTCTCTCTGCACGCAGCGGCCTCCAGTGGGAGGCTCTCCAGAGCATGAAGGGGATACTCTGGGAATTGAACGACGCAGAATGAAAAGGTCTTTGCTATGGAGTTTCAGGCTGTGCAAGAGAATGAGGGCCAGAACCATGGGTGCTGGCATTACCTGGACACCCAGAGGTCACCTGGCCTCGTCTCCCCCACCATCCTTATCTGCACGAATCCCTTTGCCCACAGCCCTGACCCAGCTTGCAGACCTCCCTGGGCAGGGGCGCTCACAGGCGTGTGCCATCGGGAACAGTTCTGACCATTAGACCCAAATGTGCCCTGTGAGGTTCGCAGTAGGACCCTGCACTGCGACCATTTCTGCAGATGCCTCTCTGCCCCTTCCTCCTCCTGAGCTGATCCTGACCCTGGTAGGAGGTGAAGGTCATGGCTGGTAGGAGGGATGGAAACTGGCTGGTGGGAGGGATGGGAACAGTGAGGCAGGTCGTGGGGACTTGCCCTCCCGTTCCTGGGGAGCCCAGGCCTGGACAAATGGGGCTTCAATAAATATATTTTTTAAAACTTTATTTCAGAGAGGAAGAGAGAGATAGAAACATCAATGATGAGAATCATTGATCTGTTACCTCCCGCATGCCCCCCACAGGGGATCGAGCCTGCAATCTAGGCAAGTGCCTGACTGGGAACGAATCATGAACTCCTGGTTCATAGGTCGACACTCAACCACTGACCTGCACTGGCCGGGCAAATGGGGCTTTTAATTATTTTTAAAAAAATATATATTTTATTGATATTTTACAGAGAGGAAGGGAGAGAAATAGAGAGCTAGAAACGTCAATGAGAGAGAAACATCATCGACCGGGTGCCTCTTGCACACCCCCTACCGGGGATGTGCCCGCAACCAATGTACATGCCCTTGGCCGGAATCGAACCCGGGACCTTTCAGTCCGCAGACCGACGCTCTACCACTGAGCCAAACCGGTTTCGGCGCAAATGGGGCTTTTAAGTAAAACAGAGGCAACCGATCCTGGACTCAACATCAGCAAAGAGGAGACTGCGTATGGTTGAGAGGGGAGGTGCTCAACATCTTCTAGATCCAGGTTCAAGTCCAGCTCTCTAACGACAAGCTGGTGTGACTGTTCTGAGCCTTGGTCCCCTTGTGTGGGAAATAACCACCTATGGGTCTGTGAGGACTCAGAGATGACGCACCTATCCCTAACCCAAGACCTGTGGCCATGAACATGGCCTCCTCTCTCTAGTCATTATTCATAAAGGAGAACAGCCACTACCCAGTGGGGCCCTCCCTGTCCTGTCCCCTGGGGGGCAGGCCTGTAGTCACCTGCTTGCCTTCCTCCTCTTCGTCCTCATCATTCGTATTGCTAATGCCAGCGTCATCCAGCCTGTAATCAAACACCTGCCCCTCTTCTGGAAAGTGCATGGCCAGCTGTGAGAAGCAGGAGGAAAGTCAGGTTGTGAGGCCCCGTATTTTGTGTGGTTACTTGTCCCACAACACCCAGCATTCAGCGCACGCATCCCTCTTACGTTTCCTACTATCATCCTGACCCGGAGCCAGTTGCTGAAGCTGACCCGGCTGGTGCTGTCCCCTGTGGCACCCACACTCCAGATTAGGGAGAAGATGAACCAGGGCTCAATCAGCTCTGGGATGCGGCTCAGCTTTTCAGGAGGTATTTTCTTGAGGCCCTGGGGACGGAGGGGACAGCATTGAGCTAAGCAGGAACAGTACTGAGTGGCCTGCGGAAGCTGGCAGGTGGGGGGCCTCCCTTGGTGTCCACTGCACAGTTTTGTGTCTACAGCAGAGTTTACAGGGTGTTCCCGTGACCCAGGGGAGCCAATCCGATTCTCTCTTCCGGGAAGCTGGCCTGGGATTCCGGGCCCTCTGACAGCCAGGCAAGAACAGGGAACCAGCCCTCTGCTCAGAGCCGCACCTCTCTAGGCAAGAAGGGCTTGAAGAAGCAGTCCAAGAGCTTGAGGAGACTCATGATTAGGTTGCTGTTGGTGGTGGCAATCACCTCCTTCACTGAAGACCGGACGAAAGAGATGGAATCCTGCAGGGGACGATGGCACCCAGCTCCCGTGGCTGGCGGACACAGCGCCCTGCTGCCACGCCCAGGCCAGGCCTCCTGTGGCCTGCCTTACCTCCAGGAAGTTGACAAAGAGGATCTTGAAGTGCTCCAGGTAGGGCTTGAAAACGGCAGGGATCCTCCTCAGCCAGCACTCGACAAAGGGCATGAGCCCCAGGATGCTGGGCTCCAGGTACACCATGCCACAGCGGGACACGGTGGCTGGTGAGGCCACTGCCAGGTCCTGCACCTCAAACATCATGGTCATCTCCTGGCACCAGAATGAACTGTGTGAGTGGGCCGGCTGCCAGCCCCAGGGCCAGGGAAGGGGCAGCAGGGCCTCGGGCAGGGGTGCTCATCCTGCAGCGGTGGGCAGTGGCCAGCAGTGGGCCAGGGGTGGGGGGGTGCAGGAACCACTTGGCCCTCCGATGACGATGTGGCCCTCCCTTGGGCCTTGAGGAGGAACATGAGGTCAGGAGAGATTCCTGGGAGCTCTCTGGCCTGGGGCCAGGGCATTTGGGGGTCCTTAGAGGCCCGGGGAAATCTGATGGGAGCTCCGCTCTGCTCTTGAGCCCCTACTTGTGCACATGGACATAAGTTCACAATGACCTTCAGGTGCTCAAAGATGCTCCATAGCATCAAAGAAGGGCTCAAGACATTGGCTCAGTGTAGACATGGTGAACTGCCTTCACTCCCGGGCGATATCCCTCCTTCTCTGAGAACTGCCCCTCACACACCAGGGAGGCATCCCGTGGCCACGTCTGTACCACCCGTCCCTGTCTCTGGGCACACTGCCAGGATGGCATGGTGACTCAGACTGGACTCTGGTGGTCGAAAGTGGCCTGGGAGGCGCAAGGCAGCACCAGCTGGTGGTCCTAGTCCAGGGCCAGAGCATCACAGGAGGTGCGGGGATTTGGGGACAGGAAGGGTGGCTGCCCGAGATGCAGCTGTGGCCCGAGAGGGAGGGGCGGGCGGGCGGGCAACAAGGGTTGGCCAAGCCCAGCGTGGCCTCCGGGCCGCCCAGCTGCAGGGCGTCGCGGTGGGCGGACAGGTGGCCGCACCTCTGTGAGCTTGATGATCTCGCCGGAACTGAGGCACAGCTTCTTGTTGTCGTCCAGCACCGTGTTCATGTTCTCAATCCAGACGGCGTCCACGGGCCCATCGAACATGTACCACTTCTTGTTGGTGTCGGCCGCGGTGGTCCCCAACCGGATGAGGGAGGGGAAAATCCCGTCTGTCCTGCGGCCACCAGGGAGGGGAGGGTTGTAGGTGCGGGAAAATAAAACTTTTTTTTTATATAACTTGAAAATGGATGCTTATGGTCCCTTGGTTCAATCCCCGATAGAGCGATATTAAAGGAAGGTAAAAGAAGATACCCCGAAAAGGAAAAGGAAGGAAGGGAGGAGGCAACAGCAGAAACGAGGGTCCATGCAGCTCTGAAGATGGAGAGATGGAGAGAGGGAAAGGACCAAGCAGAGAAGCGGCTGTGGGTTGTGGGATGATTCTAGCTCCGGCCACAGAACCAGAAGGCTCAGATTTCAGAGGCACCACCTGCAGGGAAGGGGCCGTAGGGGGACATTCTTCTGATCTGGTCCCGAGGCCCCCATTTACCCACACAGGAGCCTGGAGGGGGTATGGATGAGACCCCTCACCAGACATGAGGGAAGGACAGGCCTGCATTCAGAAAGAGGGGTGACCCCCCCCTCCAGTGTCTGTCCCCCACTGGGTTTCCAGAACCCTAGAGCCAAGCAGATACCCCAGCAGGAGACTGGAAACTCCTTTGGAGATACAGAATTTCCCCAGAGAAAAGACCCGGAGGTGCTGATATTTGAAGGGTCTCAACCCCGTTGCCATTCTGCCAGCTCAGCACACGCCCTTTGAAATGCACGCCTCTCAGCTTGGTTGAGTGGTTGAGAGTTGACCTATGAACCAGGAAGTCGATTCCTGGTCAAGGCACATGCCTGGGTTGCAGGCTCCACCCAAAGTGTGTGGGGTGTGCTGCAGGCAGATGATCAATGATTCTCTCTCATCATTAATGTTTCTCTCTCTCTCTCTCCCTCTCCCTTTCTCTCTGAAGTAAATGAAAAGGTATTTAAAATGCACGCCTCAGCCTGGGAGCAGAGGCCCTGAGAGATGTCCCAGCCTCTCCTGGGACGATGACAGAAGTCAACATCCACTGAGCACTTGGTGTGTGCCACAACGTCCGTCCGGGCATCTTTCCTGTGTTAAGCTCATTTTCTCCTCACTGTGATAATGGTGCCGTTTTTATCTCCACTTTAGATGAGGGGACCAAGGCCCAGGAGGTGAGGAAGGTCACTTGACCGGGTAGTGCAGTGGTGGGTAGAGTTCCAGGCTTTGGGCTCCCGAGCCTGAGCTCCAGACCTTTCCCTAGGGGAGTGGGAGGAGCCCATGGCCCACAGCCTCCGGAGATCGGGGAGCAGGCCTGTCACTGGCAGGGAGTCAGGGGTCACTCACCACTCGTGGGTGAGCAGGTCAAACTCCCCGTACAGCTGGCCCATCGTGATGGACTTGGGGTTGAGCACATAGTAGTAGACAGCCTCGTACACGCCGCCACTGATGGATGGCTGCCCTTTCAGCATCGTCATGGCGGCTGCCAGGACCTTGTAACACTGGGGAGACAGGTACCCAAGAGTGAGCCTGTTGGCCCCCCCAGAGAGCAGGGCTGGAGTGGCTGCGGGACACAGGGGGCAGGAGATATTCTAGAGAAGAGGTACAAGTGGCCACCCTCTGAGGCCGCCAGGCCCTCGGGCCCACTGTCTGGGCACGGGGCTGCCTGGCGTGGCTGCACTTACGTTACTCTTGCCGGAGCCTGTGGGCCCGACAAGCATGAGGCCGTGCCGTACCACCGTGGTCTCATAGAGCTGGATGCACTTGGTCAGGAAGCCTGCGGAGACATACCAGGGGGGCCAGAGGTCAGAGCACGGGCTTTGGTCCCATCTCTGCCGCCAGCTTGCTGTGTCCCCTCAGATGGTCACCTCACTCTCTGGGCCTCAGTTTTCTCATCTGTAAAATGAGGCCACATAGTTCTCATGGTCAGGGGCGGGTGAAGCCCTAAGCACGGAGCCTGGCAGAGACCAGGAACTCTCTGCTCACCAGCCAGCCGTGCTTCCATGGGACCATTACACCCTCACGTCCATCAGTCAGGTGGCAGACCACACAGGCCTGCTCAGTCAGCTGACACAGGCCCACAGTTAACTCCAGCCCCAAAGCCACTGCTCCGTCTGCTGACAGCATGGCTCCGGGTAGGTGCTGGCACACACAGGCAAAACCCCCGGGATACAATCTGAGGGTTCGTCAGAAGCTTTCATTGACCAAGACCCGGGCTGTAGGGCCAGCTGCCAGCTGTAGGCGGGAGGTCAGGCCCACAAGGATAGGAAATGAGAGCATTACTTTGGCCCAAGAGTGTGAGTGTGCGTGTGTGTGTGTGTGTGTGTGTGGAGGGGGTGGGAGGTGGGGACTGTGGCACTGCATGTCGGGGATCCTCTTCTAAGGAACAAGGGCTCATTATTCAATGATGGCAAAGCTGACCCAAGCCCATCATGGGGAGAAGAACTTGAGGCTTCTTCATTCACCGAACCTGCTGGGGCCAGGGAGGGGGGCAGGTACAAGAGGTGGGGTCAGAGACATGTGTGGAAAGAACAGTGGAGAGCACAAGGGAGGGCTTGCAGCTGAGCATAAAGGGCCCCAGAGGAGGGCCCACATGGTCAGGGTGGTGGTGTGACTTCCTGGTGGAGCACTATGCTACCTCCCAGAGGACCACAGGAGGGTCTGCAAGGAGAGGGCCGCAGGCTGGGGCTGTGCGGACAAGAGCAGCATACTCACGTGGTAGCAGGGCTGGGGCCCCTCCCCTCCATTTCTATCAGAGAAGGGGTTTTGAGTCATAGGAAGCTTAATTGGGGGTGGTGCGCTGCCGCCCCCCCCCTCCTTCCCCCTAAGCCCTTCTATCTGTACCTTTGTAACCTTTGTAACAAGCCAATGCTCCTATGGAAGCTAAGGCTGTAATTTCCCAAGGAGAGTGAGCAAGTCCTGCTGGTGGGAGCAATATGCTTCGCCTGTGCATGGAGCCCTCGTTCAAAAGAGAGGAGTGTTGGCTGGGTGAGGTGGGGTAGGTGGTGGACAGGCCACAGCTTACTATATTCCCCAATCATGACATCAAGCCCCAATCAGGGGCAGGGCAGAGACAGCTTCTGGGAGGAAGGAGCAAGGCCCAAGAGGGGCCAAATGCTGGGACTGTTCATATGGGAGGAGAGGCTACAGAAAGAGGTCTGGGGGAGGAAACACCACCTGTGAAATAATCCTATATAATAAAAGCCTAATTTGCTCATTGTCTGGTCTTCCGTTCAACCAATCAAAGTGCAATATGCTAATGATATGCTAAGGACACTCAACTGCTCACTATGAGGTGCACTGACCACCAGGGGGCAGACGCTCCAACCGGTAGGTTAGCTTGCTGCTGGGTCCAGCCAATGGAATTGAACAAGATGGGCTGGACACACCCTGGAGCCCTCCCACAGTCCCTCTCCCGCTGGACAGCCTTCCCCATCCCTCCCTGGCCCCGATCAGGCACTGGTGGGGTCCCTCAGCTTGGACTGCACCCTCTCGAAATCTGGGATCCCTCAGGGGATGTTGGAGAGCCAGTTTTGGCCCCGATCCCTCAGGCCAGGCCGAGGGACTCCACTGGTGCACAAATTTGTGCACTGGGCCTTTAGTAGATATATATTGATCTCTACCCTCAGTCTTTGAGACAGAGCTCCTCAAACTTGCAAAGAGGGATGTTAGGAGAATCTTCTTTTCTAATATTTAGTCTTTGACTCTGGTTCCCGACAGAGCTCCTCGACCTTTGTGATTTCCTGAGTGCTAGGAACTCTTGGGCTAATGAGGCGACTCTTGTTGCTGAGCTTGTCCCCAGAAGCAACAAGCCATTATTAGAAACTTGGAACTTGGGAGAGGAGCTGGAAGTGGAGTTAATAACTGATCACACCTACATGGTGAAGTCTCCCTAAAAATCCCCAAAGGGCATATCAGGTTGGTGAACACATCCACATGCTAAGGGGACACAACCCCAACTCTACGGGACAAATCTCACCCTATGCATCTCCTCCTCTGCCTGTTCATCTGTGTCCTTTACCAAATCCTTGATCTCATAAACCAATACACAAAAGTGTTTCCCTGAGTTGTGTGAGCCGTGCTAGCCAATGGTCAAACCTGAGGAGGAGGTCACGGGAACCTCTGGTCTGTAGCCAATTCAGACGGACGTTGTGGGTAACTTGGGGACCCACTACATGCAAGAGGCATCTGAAGTGGGAGCAGCCTTTGGAACGGAGCCCTTAACCTGTGGGTGTATGCTAACTCTGATCAGCGTCAAAATTGAATTGAGTTTTAAGACACCCAGCCAAAGTCAGAATTGGTTGGTGTAGGAAGCATGGTGTGAGCGTCCAGGAGATTTTCCTAGACAGCCATCGTCTGATGGCTTGGAGACAGGGCTTGGGGCATCTGCCCTGCCCCATGGGCTGTTTGACAGAGATCCCCAGCCCTCCGCACACTTGGCCAGGCCTGAGGGCCTCAGGCTGGTCTGCCTGTCTCTGTTCTCCTGCCCACGATCCCAAGGTGGCTGGAGCCAGCAGGGGCCAGGGGCTCACCTTCCACGTCCCTGAGGTTGCTCTTCTCACAGGCTCTGCGGATGGCCTTGTCCAGGATGCCATAGTCAGTTTTCTCCTCTCTGATGGTGGGGAACAGGTCTGATACGATCCCTCCGAAGAGCTTGAGGTCCTCCAGCAGGAACTTGGGCACGTTCACATCACGAATGGCTCGGAGGCAGATCAGCTCCTGTGGCAGAGGCCAGAGGGTGGTCCAGGCCAGATGCCCCTCCAGCCGCTCTGGGGCCCTCCTCGAGCCCTCTCCCCGGCACCTCCCCATCTGGAGGGCACTTACCTCATTCATGGTGGGGTTTTCTCGCTTGAGGTTCCCAGCAGCCGAGATCACAGTTTTCACAGCTCTCATCCCAAAGTCATAGTGATCCTGTTGCCGCCACACAGGAGGGGGTGGGTGGGCACTGTCCCTTTGGGGGCTTCTGCCTGGGACACTCTGTCTCCCACCTGGCATCTGGCCCTTTGCCCAGCTTGCTACTGAAATGTCACTTCCCCTGCGGGCCAGCTATGACCACCTGCAGCCCTAGCCTGGGCCAGGCGCCCTCCTCCAGGCTCCTCCACCGCCTCCTCTTCACACCCTAGCAGCCTCTCCTCTTACCCTTCCGTGCCCCCCGGCTTGACTCTTGCTCCCTGTGGGTAAAGACTCTGCCTGGGTTGCAACTAAATCCCTGCAGTCCCAGCATGGTGCCAAGAGCAGGGAGGCACCTGAGTTTTATTCACAAAGTGAACAAAGGAGTTTCCCATGTGTGCCTTTGAACTTCCTTTTAAGATTCTCTTGTGCCAAGACTGGTTTGGCTCAGTGGTGGAGCGTCGGTCTGCGGACTGAAAGGTCCCAGGTTCGATTCCGGTCAAGGGCATGTACATTGGTTGTAGGCACATCCCCGGTGGGGGGTGTGCAAGAGGCAGCTGGTTGATGCTTCTCTCTCATCGGCGTTTCTAGCTCTCTATTTCTCTCCCTTCCTCTCTGTAAAATATCAATAAAATATATATTTTTAAAAAGATTCTCTTGTAACATCTCTCCAGACCCACTCTTTCAGTCACCCTACCCTGGCTTTTCCCTCTGGTCCTGTTTCTCTTCATTCTACAGCAGGTGCTGGGAACAGTTGAATGTATCAGATTGCCCCATGGTGCCAGGCCATAGAATACATCTGGACCACAGACCAGACATCTTGGACTTGAATGAAGGGACTGGGCTTGATTTGGGGTCACTGTCATTGAAGGGGTATTTCCAGGACCATGTGGGAATAGTTGCTCTATTAAAGAGGAAAGCTTTTTGAAAAATAAAATAAAATAAATAAATAAAGAGGAAAGCATTTTTGAAAGTGGATGGTTAGAAGGAAGGTGGTAGAGGAACACCCAGGATGCACTGCGGTGGGCAGCTGTTTTTCCAGTAATAGATTGTATCTCCGCCAGCCCATGGGTCCTGGTGGGCTCCACCTGGCCAAAGGCAATATGGTTTCCCCTTAGCCATAGTGGCTGGTGTTCAGGCATGAACAGGTCACCCAGAGAAGGTGATACTAGAGACTTTTTCTGGAACTAGTAAGAAAGACAAACTAAGCTGGTGGCATGGGAGTCCAGACAGAGTTGGGGCTCATCTCTGCCACTGCAAAGGGGAGAGGGGAATGCTGAGAAGGGAGCCAAATAGGAAAGCTTGTCCACCAGTGCTGGTGCCTGAACCAACAGAATCTAACCTTGAAACCTGGGCCCAGCACTGAGTGCAAGGCCCACGGCTGGGCGGGCGGCTCAGGTAGGGAGCTGGCTATCCCATTCTGTCCCCATGAGGCCAGATGCATCTGATCTGAAGCCTTGGCTTGTGTGGCTCTTGGCCTCCTCGTTAATGGTTGACTCTCCCCTGCCCTTGAACCAGCAAGGGGGGCATCTGTTCCTGGCTCCTGCTCCTGGTCCCCTTACACTACACTGCACGAGCCTGCCCAGCCTCTTAGCTGCTTAGGGTCTCAGCGTCCTCAGCTGAGGAATGGGGATGTAATTCCTATCCCGTGGGGTTGCTGGGGGCAGACAGCGGCTCTCAGAGCCTGGAAGCTGGCTGGGGCGGGGCCTCACCTGAGAGCTGAGCTGCTCGGAAGCCAACTTGAAGGTGGTGGTGATCTTCTTGGCCAGCGTATTGGCTTCATTGAAGCCAAAGGAGTAGAGGGAGATCTCGGCGATCATGGTGTAATCCGGAACCATCATGGCCACGGGCCGGAAGAGCGCCTGGGGCCGTGGTGCACACGTGATCGGAGAGGCAGACCTCCCCGCCAGAGCACTCCCTGCATCATGGACTGCCCTCCTCCCCCACCGATGCTGAGATCCCTCTCGGCAGCATGCCTGCCCACGCTGAGGCTTACACTCCGCTGTGGCGGGACCGCTCTGCCCATTAGACACTGGTCTTTTGTGCTGACCTGAATCTGCCCCCTAACTTCTCCCAAGTCTGGGACAGACCCGGGGCCTCCTCTCCATGCCTGGGGGTGGGCCTCAGGGCTTCTGAGGAGGAGGCCTGCCATGGAGCCACAGGCCATGGATGTCTGGCAGCTGTGTGCCTTTCATAAGCGCTTCAGCATCTCGGAGCCCAGGCCACAGGCTCCGCTGCCACCCAGTGTCCGGGTGGCCTACCAGGCCTGAACTCACTCACCTTCAGGTTATCGGGCAGCTCGGTGCGGCCGGCATACCCTGGGTTCATAGTGATAAACACCGCACAGGATGGCACGAGTGGGATCTCGACGCCCTCAAACATGAAGCGTTCCACCTACAGGGAGGCAGGGTTGACTCTGGATGGGCCCCTCATGCCCTGTTGAAGGCCCTGTCCTGACTACAGCTGGTCAGCCCAGACCGGGTCCCTGGTGATGAGCTGCCCCCCTCTCAGGATCTGGCCTAAGACCTCCGGTCCCAGTAGCTACCTATGGCCTCCCAGGTCCTGGCTACCCGAGGTCTTCACAAAGCTCCTATCTCCCACACCCAGGCCTGAGAAAGCTTAGCTCAGACTGGGACCCAGGGCCCTACTAGTTCGGAGTTGTGGCACTTGCCAGCCTCCCAGCTTGTGTTCCCAGGGAAGACTGCTGGCCACTCTGAACGAGGCTAGCGGGAGGGGCCTCTTCATCCACTGCAGCTTGGAGTGGGAGCCACCCCCAGAGTGGGGTAGGGGGATATGGGCTCCCTGACCGGCTACAACAGCCCCGGGGAGAGCTCCAGGTAGGGGAAGGGTGTGAGATGAGAGAGGCTGGGCTCAGGGCAGGCTCAGTGCCGGGCTTCTCACCCTGCAGGGTGGAGAGTGACAAGAAGGCATAGGTGTGGCAGGTGTGGATGAAGTGATGAGGTGGTGACTGGGGTGCGGAGGGGGAAGGTTGAAGGGGAATGGCTCACCCGCTGTTGCTGCGCCTTCTGGATGGTGGTGATCTGCTGAGCCACCACAGACAGCACCTCAATGTCGATGCGGTTGAACTCGTCGAAGCAGGCCCAGGCCCCAGAACTAAACGGGATGAGAACAAGGGATGGGTATGAGTTCAGAGCCCACCCGACACCTCCAAGGGCCCCTCTGACTCCACCGGGGAAGAAGTGGCCATAAAGGCTCCACCCAGCACAACCCTGCTGCTGCCTACCACCACCCCCAGTGCCCACAGGGGCTGGGCCTTTGCCTCCTGTCACCCCCTCCTGCCCCCTCCCCATCCTGTGAGGCTCCTCTCAGCAGTGTCCCCAGGAGAGCTCAGCCTTCCTGCCCTGGCCCGTGCCACCCTCACGCCGGCCTCACCTGGCCAGGCCCTTGAAGAACTTGCCCATGGCCATGAAGTCGAGCTGATCGGAGCAGTTGAACACAACAGTCTGGATGGCCAAGGCCTTGCCCAGGTCTTTGGTGGTCTCTGTTTTCCCTGTGCCAGCTGGGCCAGCCGGGGCGCCCCCAAACTTGAGGTGCAAGGCACCAGTCAGGGTCAGGTAGCACCTGCAGGAGAGAGAGGAGGTGAGAGCCTCCTTTGCTTGGCCCGTGGATGAGCAGCTCTTGCTTCTCCTCTCCTCAGGGCCCAGCTGTTGGGGTCCGGGTGGCAGCCCCCGCGTAGTGCCTCCCCACCCCACCTGGTGGCCTGGGGGTGAGTTCAGGACTCACCCTCAGGGGAGAGGAGTGTCTTAGGCAGGGGTGGCAGGCAGAGCCAGGATAAAAAACAGACACCCACTGAGAAGGCGGATCCGGGGCCACACGCCACTGCCCTTAGTCAAAACCCAACTTGAAAACCTGCTATTCAATACAGTTGGCGAGAGGAAACGACTGATTCTTCTGGCATGTTCAAAGGAGTATTTGGGTGAAAAAAAAATTGTAAAAATCACATCCATTAATATTTATTGAGGTGTGAGCTTTACATATCAGCTTATGAAACTCTCATAACCACCCCGAGGAAGCCACAGAGGAAACTAAGGCCTGGAGAGGTGGAGTCACCTGTCCAAGGTCACTCAGCCTGTGACCATCGGAACTGGTTTTTTGTTTGTTTGTTTGTTTGTTTTGTTTTCTTTTATTTGTATACATGCTTTTTATTGTTCTGACCAGCATGGATAGTAGGGGGCATGGGCAGAGCTCCCCAATCTGTTCTGGCCCCCATCTTCCCTCTCCAGGGAGTTCAGAACTCACCCCAGGGGAGAGGAATGTCTTAGGCAGGGGTGGCAGGCAGAGCCAGGATAAAAAAAAAACAAAACAGGTTTTGGATTTGAAAGGGGCTCAGGGTGATGTAAAACCACAGGGCTACCAGACCATCCAGATAACACGTCCATCGGATAAAGCAGAGCCCACTTCCCCGCACAGGGCGGGGAGGGTCGGAGGGAGAGCTGCCGAGGGGCTTCCTGCTGTGCCCCTTCTGCCGCCAGCATCTCCCAATGTCCTCACCTTCCTCATGCTGCATGCCAGGTAGCATCTTTTTGTCCCAATCCTTTCATTTTTTTCTTCTGCTATTTTCTGTTTCTGTAACAGCTGGCTCTAAACTTCCTCCCTGGACTGAAGAATAAACTTTCTTCCTACACCTTCCTACATGCTAGTCTCGTCCACCAAAGCCATAATCGCTGTATCTGTAAGATGGGCGTGCTTGCTGGCTCTGTGTAGCGGTTCAGTCTGTATGCCTGCAAGCTCCACCTTCTGCTGAGTGGCGATGACTTTGGCTTGAAGCTCTTGAAAGGCCTTTTCCACTCTAGATCCACGGGCGCTGCAGCCAGTCTGTGCCTCCAGGGCTGGTTTGAAACCTGACGCCCATGCTCATAACCCTGCCTGCTCGGACGGGCTGGCTGCACCTTCTGTCCCTGCTCTCCTGGGCCAGCGAGAGCCGGGGATGGGGCCCCGTGCAGGGGGCCTGTGGGCAGGGAGACTCTTACCTGTCTGTGAGGGGCGTGATCACCAGCCTCCCGCTGTTGCCTAGGTACTCATAGCCATAGATGAACTCGGCATTCACGGCTCGAATGTACAGGTTGTTATTGGTCCAGTAGTACCTGGAATTGCAGGAAAATGGGTTCCCGGGCCATGAAGGCCGCAGGCCACCGGGCAGGGTGTGTGGTTGAGGAGATGTGGTTCTTTTGGTGAATAAGGGCATCAGGTACCTATGCCCAGCCTGTCCAGGGCTTCGAGAACCGGGAATCAGAGCAATTGCTGACTGACTCTCCCCTCTCCCCTGGTCCCAGCCTGCACCTGCTCTGACCCTGGGGGTGTCTGGGCCAAGGTCTTCTGCCTCCTCACCTCAGCTGTGAGATCCACTCGAAGTCATTCACGCTGACCACCTTCTCCTGGATCAGCTTGGCCACCACGTCCTTGGCGTGGACCTCGATGACAATTAGCGCTGACAGCACCGCCCGCTGCATGCGGGACAGCTTCCCACGCACCAGGACCACCAGGTTGCTGAGCTGCAGGAGTTGGGGGGGACATTGTCGGGCAGAGTCATGCCAGGGGTAGGGTCTCTGTCCTTTGCACAGAGGGTGGGCTTTGGTCAGGAGCAACCCCTCTGTCCTGGGGGCTTCTGATGGTCTGGGAGGGGCACAGGGAAGGCATGGGTAGCATGAGAAGTCTGGCAGGGAAAGTAAACAGAAATGGAGACACACACACACACATGGCATCTGCTCCCTGTAGCGTACGGTGCCACCTGAGCCTCCAATGGCCAGGTGGTGGGGCCTGGTGAGGAGCGTGAGGAAAGACGTGGAATGGCAGCTGTAGTGAGGATGGTGCGAGATGTGGCTCCCTCAGTGACCAGCTGGCGAGGGAACCTGCCTGGACTCGGAGCTCCCCTCAGAACCCCGGGTCCCTCCCGTTGGTGGCTGGTGGTGAGACACTGATTTCTGGTGTGTCTGACCTGCTGTTTGGATCCAACCCAAGGCCCCTTTCAGGCTCAGCACAGGAGAGAGAGCCTGGAGGGACGGGGCTCTCCCCAGGCCGGGGTATGTGGGAGCGGATGATGGTCCCCTGACCCCCACCTGCTGGGTGAGCTGGGGGAACAGCTTGGAGTCAATGTTGCTGGCCTCCAGGGCCATTTCCACCTCCATAGTCCAGTAGGTCTGGCACCCAGCGATGGTCACCTGGCCAGGCCAGTTCAGAACCCACTGGGTCCTGGGCATCTGGAAGACAACGCAGGCAGAGCTGACCCAGGCAGCTGGCAGTCCCAACCCTGCAGCCTTGTCCCCTTAAACACATCATCTGGGCTTGGGCCTTTCTTGAACTCTGGGCTCAAGGTGTTACTTCGACCTCAAAAGCAGAGAAGCCATTAAGCTCTGGGCCCCTGAGCAGGGGGTGGGATGGGGTGTGGGGGGTGGGGGGGCAGTCATCACTTCCTCAACAGAGACCTTGAAGCAGAGGGTTGGGAGCGCAGAATCAGGGACATACAGCCCTGGGTTCAAGCCCTGGCTCTGCCTCCTGTGAAATACACGCCTTTGGGCGGAAAACATCTCTGAACTCACTTTGTAGGATCAGGGTTAATTCCCAGCCCTCCTGGTGACTGTGGGGCTGGGAGAAGTAGTGTGGGTCTGGGACGTAGTGAGTGCTTGACACATAAAAGCAATTGATTAATCCTGAGAGCAAGTTTCATTTTCTGGCGTCTATTTTCAGATCCTCCCCAAGTAGGCCTCAGGGACCCCTGTCTCTCCAGAGATTCCCAAAGGCTATGGCTTGAGGAGGAGGCCTGCAGGCAGCCCCGCTGTCACGACAGAGCTAAGAGCAAACAGAAGGACCGCCAGGCGGGGAGGCCGTGCCTGGGCGAGAGGCCTGACTCACCGTGGGGTAGACCTTGACGGCCCTCTGGATGATGTCCCGTATGCTGGTCTTCATGCTCACCTCCACCTCCCGCAGCCAGTCCTCCACGTTGCTGGACGGGTAGATGGAGAAGGACAGCTGCACCTCCTCACCCTCCGCAGAGTACATGTGTGTGATCTCCAGGTCCTCCTGGAACAGCAGCTGGGGGGGGGGGGGGCAAACGAGAGTGGGGGTTGCACCAGGTGTGCCCAGCGGCTCCCCCCAGCACAGCCCCAGAGCGGACCTGCCTGTGTCCTTCACCTCCAAAAGACAGCCCTGCCTCGGGGGGGCCACCTGATGAACATCTGGCTGGCTGGGCCTCCCCTGACTATCCGTTCAGGCGGGATGGGTCTGCCTTGTCCCTAACTGTGGTCCAGCCTCCCTTGTATGTGACAATGAGGACAAGGAGAGCCAGGGGCCTCTAGCTTCATGGGTCTCTCAATCCAGCAGCGCCTCCTCAATGTGTTGTGGGGACGGGCCTCCCCCGGAGGTGTTGAGAGCAGCGTCTCCCAGTCCTGAGCTGGGAGTTTTGCAGCTGACCCTGCACCTCCCACAGGTCCCAGGAGCATCTCACTTGCCACTCCATTTCCTGATAAAGGACTCGGGCTAGAGAAGGGCTGTTCTCCTTGGGGAGGAGTCCCAGTGCTCCTGGCCCTGTGAGCCCCAGGCCCTGAGCCCCAGGCCCAGTCACCCACCCGGGCAATGTTCTCGAAGCACTTGCGCAGGTGGGGCTGCACCGCAGTGGGGTCCTTCGTCTGGGATAAGATCTCAAGCAGTTCATCATCGGACAGGAAGTAGAATCTGCCAAGGGAATGGGTAGAGTCTGATAAGGGAGTGGGGTCAGTACAGCTGAACTCCCGCAGCTCAGCCTGGGGGGGAGGAGGGGAGTCCTCCATGCCCCAGTCACTGGCAGAGTGGGCATGAGGCAGGTGGCGCTCACCTGGGGAAGGACCTCCTCTTGGTCTCCAAGTACTCGCTGAGGCCCTTCTGTACCATGTCTAGCAGCTTGTTGCAATCCCGCAGGCTGTCCAGCAGCCTCTGGTCAGAGCACACGTTGATCACCTGCGTGGTCCGGACCAGAGAGAAACCGGAAGTGAGCATGGTCCCAGTGGGAGGCGTTGAGGTGGGCTCAAAGAGCACCCACATGGGCCAGAGACCCTCAGTGGGGCCTGGGAAGGAACGGGGGCAGGAAAACCGCCCTGAGCTAGGGGTTGCATGTATCACCCGTGTCAGTACCACAGAAAAAAGTGAGTGGCCAAAAAAATTAGGGTTAAACAAAGCCAAGGGGTTTGATGTGCTGCAGAACTTTAAAATACTAATGTGGATGGGAAATTTCCATGAAGAAAATAATGTTGTGATTCTCAGAAGTGTCTCTTATGGCCAGAAAGCTCACTTGGAAACAGAGGCCAAGACCAAAGCCTGGGACTTGTTCTCCAATCTTTCTTGTTCAGGGAGAGATGAGACCCGGAGGCTCCCGACAATGTGACGGGGGCCCTTTCGGGGTCACAGATTCCCCATCCCATCCCGGGGTGAGCTCACCTCCCGGTTTTCATAGGTGTTCTTCATGATCTTCCTCCAGATCCGTTCCATCGTCTGGTAGCGTTTGCTCTCCACGGGCAACTGCCGATTGATGTCCTCAGAGCTAAAGATAGGCTCCAGGTAGAGCCAGGACCGCTGACAGGTCAGCCACTCCTCCAGCACTTCCTGGGCAAGGCACGGATTGTCAGCACCCGGGGTCCAAGAGGGGGTTCTGTCCCCCCCCGACCCAGACATGTCACACACCGGGTGCTGGGCAGAGGACTGACATCAGAGCCAGTGTCTGTGGGGACATTTCTAGAGGGCAATGTCAGCCACAGTGCTGTCAGGAACAAAGAGGCTGCATAAATGCCTGCCCTCCAGAGAAACCCAAGCCCCCCACAGGATGCCTGAGCCTCCAAAAGCGCTGGGAGCCATTCTTCTCCAGGAGGAACCACACCCAAACCAGCAAACCCGGAAGCAACAAAGGAAAAAATCCCCAGTGCATGGAAGCCCAATCAGACTCCTTGCCTGACAGGACTTTGGGGGTCTATGACCCAGAAGTCTCTGAGGTGTATTGGAACTTGAGCTTGGGATCTCTAAAATACTCTGAAGCATTAGTTCCAGAATGAGACATCTTCAAAGCAGGCTACCTCCCCTCCTCGCCCCAAATTTTGCCTCCAAATTCTCCTTTCAGGATTTATCTCTTGTCTTTTCCTATCAATGCAAACTCATTCATTTCATTCATTCGTTCATTCGTTTGTTCATTCTCTTCCTCTTGCGATGTATGTCATGGTCAGCTCTGTGCCAGGCCCATGTAGGCACCAGGAGAAGCAGAGGGGAACAGGATGTGGTCCTGCCCTCTAAGAGCCCACAGTCCACTAAATGGCCAGTTCTGCCTCTGAATCACCAAGAGCCTGGCATGAGCGCCAGACCCTGTAAGAGGCACTGACCAAGGGCTATGATGGGAACACCTTCCTGGCAGCTGCGGGGAATCGGTGAGAGCTGCTTGATTCTGAGCCTTGGAGGTGGACGGTAGGGATGGAACTCCAGGTGCAGGGGACAGAGCGAGCAAAAGACGGAACCCAGGGATAATACTGACCAGCTCAGGTATCTCTGGGTGGTCTAAGGAACACACATACACAAGACCTCCTCACTTGGATTCTAGCCTTCCCTGGAGGTTTCCAAAAAGCTCCCAGCAGGCCTCAGGGAAGGGGCTGTCAGGATCACACAGGTTGGCCTGGCCCCAGCACAGCGTTCCAAGGCTCTGCAGACAGCCCTTGCCTCCGACCTTGAAAGCTCTAAAAAGGTACAGTCCCTGGTGCCCTGGCAACCTCACCCCAAGCCATGAGACAGAAGTGGGAGGCCCAGGGCAGAGTGGGAGAAGGCTTAGGGAACCTCGGGGATTTGTGGGGTCCAGTCAGAAAATTCCAAGAGTGGAGGTTCTAGTTGTTCCAAGTCCAGGCAGTCCTTCGGAGGTCTGCTGGCAGGCTTCAGGCCCTTCCTTAGCCACAGCTTTGGACCAGTCAGTCGCCCACCCCCACATCCTGACTTGCCTTCTCTAGCAGCCAGATCTCAGAGATGGAGAGCCCCATTCTAGTCGCCCTCACAAGGGTCCTGTCAGCCGGCCAGGAGCTGTGAAAACCTGGACAAGGCTCTCCAAGCATTTCAAGCATCACCCAGACACCACAGAGAGCCACTTATGGGACGGATGCTGCCAGGGTGAGGGAGGAATAAAGGAAGGCCATGGAGGGCCCACCTGAGTCAGCTTCAACTTGTTCTCCCAGGAGTTGATGCGTTGCTCAAAGGGCTTCTTGTAGGGCGAGAAGGACATGCTCTGGGTCATGACAATATGGTCGTCAAGCAGCTGTGAGGCCTCATCCGGGCTCTTGAGGATGTAGGTCTCTGTATCCTTGTAGGGCAGCACATTGAACAGGATGGATGACCACTCCTTCTCCATCTTGTCCAGGGCCTGGGGGGGGGGTGGGTACAAGTCAGTCTGGGTCCTGAAAGGGGCTGGCCCGCATTCTGTCTGACCAGCACTGCAGGAAAGAGCAGGCTCTACCTGGCCATGACCTTCACTCGGGTCCCCCTGGCAAATACTCTCTGCTTGTCTGGCCATGGACCCTTATCTGAATTAAAAGCCAACTGGCTCTCACACATGTGCTACATACATGAGTCCAACAAGCATATTGGGAGACAGCCGAGGTGCTCGTTAGGAGCTCTGGTCCCAGGTACAGCCCTTCCTGGCTATGTCACCCTAACCATTTGCTGAACCTCTCTGTGCCTTAATTTACTTATCCACTAAATGAGGGCAATGCTGCTATTAACTCTACCCTGGGAGAGGAAGTAACTTGAGAGGAGTACCTCAGCAATAGCTGGTCTTCTCCACCCACGTGTCATGACCAGCTCTGTGCCAGGCCCACGTGGGTACCAGAGGCAGAGGATGTTGTCCCTGCCCTCACGGGACTGTTATTAACTCAATTAACAGAATGAACCTCAACCCCTTAGAACTGGTGAAGGACCTCAGGGATGGGGCCCCATACTGCTGTCCTCCTCTGCTGCCAGGCAGGGCCTGGGTGGGTGGGGCAGGGGGGGCCTGCCGGCTGCCCACCTGCTCAATGGTGTACTCCTTGCCGGCCACCTCAGCCACCTTGCTGATGCTCTCGATGTGGTCCTGCAGGTTCATCTCAAGGCAGCGGGCGAAGGTCAGGTTGGCCTTGGGCCGGACGTTAATGTTGATCTCAGTGGACAGCACCTCCCAGTGCCGGTTCCGCATGCCAGGGTTCCGGAGCCCCTGGATCAGCGGGATGTATGGCTTGAACTCCTCGATGCGGGCTCGGATGTCCAAGGCCACCGCCTGGCAGGCTGCCGGGCAGGGTTAGGCGGGTGTGAGAAGCAGCCAGCGCAGGCAGGGAGGCGGGGGAAGGGGGGGGGGGGAGGGTGGACTGGCTTGGTCACCTACCTGGGATGTCCTTGAACTGCTTCACACACTTGTGCATGGTCTTAAAGGACTCGATAACGTTCTTCTCTAGCTGCTCGGCATCGATGGCCGACAGGGGGTCGTTCATCCAGCTCTCGGACCAGCGCAGCCAGTCGGAGGCGGTAGTCCAGAGGTCCAGGTAGGGCTGGAACTCCTTCACCATCCTGGAGAGTTTGTCGTACTGCGGAGACAGAAGACCCAGGGCTGCCTCGGGGTGAACTCTCTATGCTGCTCCTCGGGGCCAGGTCCCCTCCCCACCCTTGCTCCTGGCTGCTGCCCCTAATCCTGCCCCCGTGGACTTGTGCCTGGCCTCCCTTTTTCCTGACCCCTTCAGGCTCTGGGCTCCGAGAGGCTGGGCAATGCCTGCACTGACCCTCAGGCCTCTTGCCTGGTTCTAGCCGATCTCCTTGCCTTGAGGGCCAAAGGTACTTTTAGCTCCTCTCTGCAGCCTGCTTGGTCCTGCCCCCAAATGCCAGGGCCCTGCAACCTGGTAGCTGGGTTCTCATATAGCCACAAACACATGGATCACTCTCAGACCCTGGGAGTTAGAGGGCAGGGTGCCCGCGGGAGGCCTACGTTGGTGATGGGCAAGCCGAAGATGCGCTCGCGGTTGTTGTAGAGGACGGCCAGCTGCTGGCAATCCTTCAGCTGCTTCTTGACTCGTCGCACTTCATTGGCGATCTCGTGTGCTCGCGAAATCTCCACGTGTGTGGAGAAGCCAGCTACCACAAGCTGCAAGAAGCAGAGTCAGAGGCCTCTGTGGCCCAACCCATGCCCGCATGCACACAGGAAGCCCAAGATCCCTAAGCATCAGCATCACCCAGTTCTGGGGGCACTTTCTTCTCCAAAAGGGAGCAGGCAGCTGACTAACCTGTGGTAACAGCAAAATCAGAGAAAGACCCAGTGACCTGAACACTGAGCCCGCTGCCCGCAGGACACAACAGAAGAGTCGGAGCTCTTTGCTACCCTGAATTCTTCTGGAACTTGCTACCCAGACACCCCTCTGGCTTTTCAATCCATTGTTGTTGTTGTTGTTTTTTTCCAGTTCATTCTTTCAGACAGTTGTTCATTCATTCACCAATTCTTCCATTAAACATTGACATAGCAACTCCTGAATACAAGGAGCAAGGCCCAGCCCTGGAGAAGTGGTGTGTGTGTGTGTGTGTGTGTGTGTGTGTGTGTGTGTGGTGTGTGGTGTGTGGTGTGTGTGTGTGGTGTGTATTGGGAGCCAATCCCAGCAGAGTTTCAGCCAATCCTACCTGCAGCCCGTCCAGCTTCTCCAGGAAGTTGTTCTGATCCATAATCTGGATCTTGTGGAACTTCTCCTCATCTTCAATGTGCTGCTGCCGCACCAACTCTAACTGCCCCAGGATCTTAGAAGGCCAATTGTTGGCAGCCCATCTGGATGGGGGAGGGGTGAAAAGTTGGTGGGGAGTGTCAAAGCTGAAATCAAGATGGTCTCTGGCTAAAACCGGTTTGGCTCAGTGGATAGAGCGTCGGCCTGCGGACTGAAGGGTCCCAGGTTCAATTCCGGTCAAGGGCATGTACCTTGGTTGCGGGCACATCCCCAGTGGGGGGGTGTGCAAGAGGCAGCTGATCAATGTTTCTAACTTTCTATCCCTCTCCTTCCTCTCTGTAAAAAAAATCAATAAGATATATTTTTTTTAAAGAAAGAAAAAAAAGATAGTTTTTGTGATACCTTCGCAGGGCATTTCTGCTGTGACTGCACAGCCATCATCACAAAGATACTTGAAAGCCACAGTAGCTTAGCACCTCTTCCCCTACCTCCTGCTGCCACCACCCACCTAGGGAGGGTGGAGACCAAGCTCCCGCTCACTTGTCATTGAAGTCATCTGTGCTGAGGTTGTAATGGAACTCATCCATGATCTGGTACTCATCCATGACCTTCACAATCCGCTCCTGTAGGGACAGGCAGTGGTGAGAATGCCCGTGTGCCCAGGCTCCCCAAGGTGAATGGGTGCTAGAGAGAGGCTGCTCGCTTCCAGAGAGGGGAGATCTGGGGTTGGGGAGGAGGCATGGGGTACAAGGCCAGCATTGGACTCAGCTCCAAGGGCGATGGCCACCACACCTCCAGCCTTCAGCCCCTGACCCATATCTTCCATCCTCCGTACCTCCTAGACAGCACAGCTCTGAACGCTCACCGTGCACCCGGCCTCACAGCTCTCCCTAGCCCCGCCTGTCCTCTGTGTCTACCTCACCTCTGGCCTCCGTGTTCCTGATCTCCCAGCCCCTGCCTCCAGACCCCAACAGTGGCCCATGGCTCCCAGCCCCCCTGTTCACGGTTTGCCCGCCTGACTTCTAGCCCCACCAGGATCTTGGACAGGAGTTACCTCCGCCCTCTGGATCCCGTGTGTGTGCCTCACCTCCAGCACCACCAGCTTTTCAGGGATGTTCTTCATCCACTCTCGAAGCTCAGCCAGCTCCTCTATGCTGTTGGGCTTCTCGTAGATCTTGCGGCTGATGCTGCGAAACTCCTCACAGATCTGGCGGTGGGAGGAGGGCACTAGGGAGGCCGGTGCCTCTTTCTTGCCTTCCCTGGGACCTGCTCCCCCTTACTGGTCCCCAGTTTTTTCCAGATAGGACATTGCTTCCACTCTACCACATCCTGCAGCCGGCTCACTGGGGAGCTGCAGCCTTGTGTGGGGGGGGGGCAAGAGCATCACCAAGCACCCTTCACCTTTCCCAGCCTCCTGGGCTGAGCCTACACACACACACACACACACACACACACACACACACACACACGACTTCTGAGGTCTGCACTTACTCTGTGAAACAACCCATCTCAGGGTGTTCCCAATTCTCTACAAGCTTAGAGAAGGAGGTAGCAGTACTTCCTTCCTGACTCCCCCCGCGCCCCCCCTCCCCCAATATGGAACAGCTCTCTGCAGACAGGCAGGGCCAAGGCAGGATGACTTCCAGGTCCTTCCTCTGGCCTGGTGTCTGCAGACACTCCAGCCCTTGTCTGGAGACATCTTGCCTGTAGGAGTTCACCGTGGACACAAGGGTACAGGTGTTGTTGCTGTGTCACTGGGGCTGGACCCGGGTTGGGGGACACTTACGTCTTCCACTTCCTTGTGCATGTTCTTGGCCAGGATGTCCAGCATGGAAGTGGCCAGGGCCTTGCGCTTCTTGGACAGGTTCTGCTTGACATTGTCCACGTTGATGTAGAAGGGCCCGATGACGAGGTTGCTGGGCAGCGAGCTGTCCATGATCTCTTTCTCCTGCAGGTGGGTGAGCACCTCCTTCTGCACCTCCACAGCTGACGGGCATCGTGTCTGGTAGTCCCTGTGGACAATGGGCGCACAAGGGGTAGAGGGTGGTGAGAGTGTGCGCGTGGGGGTCACACAGACACACTCAGATGCACGCACGCACACACGCACTTGAGGAATGTGCCGATGTCATTGTTGTGCAGCTCCAGGTACTTTCTGTACTTCTTGGCGTAAGCCTGCAGTGGGATCATGGCCTTACGCACCGCGTTGGCGATGATGGCCCTCAGCTCCTCCACCAGGGGCTCGTGAAGTCCCACCGACTCCAGCAGGGGGTTCCCGCTGATGAAAATGTCTTCCATCACCAGCTGCGGAGGGGAGGAGGGGCACAGAACTGGATGAGCCATGAGCAGGTGGCCAGAGGAGTTGGAAACGTGATCCAAAGACCGAGTGTGGCCACACACGTAGAGCATGGTGGGGGTGAGGACAGGACAGGGCTGTGGATCAATACAAGACCAAAAGTCCCATAGATTCCACCAAGGGGCACTATCTTTTCCCGTCTGTGCCTGACTCAGCCCATTGGCAAGGAAAGAAACAGATGGAACCACCAAGTCGGTGATGTCTCTGACTGACCAGCAAGGAAGACAGGAGGGAACTGGAGCCACAGAGGCTGTGGACCAGGGCTCGGGCTCTGTGCAGATCTGGTAATGAAATGGGGACTTCCGACTGGAGTGTGGAGGTTGGTCCGTGTCCACATCTTAGCTGAAGGGAGAGGTCAGGAGCGGGGTGGGGTCAAGAAGGTGGGATCTGGGTCAGGCATGGCTGTGGCAGAAGTGGACCGGTGATCCCAGTGGGCATCACAAATCTGACAGCAGCTATGTGACCTTTGGCTAAACGTCCCTGAGTCTCACGACAAAATGTGGATGTCGATGGTTCCCAACTCAGCTATGGTGAGGATGAAATGAGCTACTCAAGAATTAAAGGGCGGAGCACCCTGCAGCCAGTGAGAGGCCCAGGGCAAAGCTGAACTGCTCTCACACTCAGGGCAGCACCCGGGGCTGCAGTAGCCACTAGCAACACAGCAGCAGGTGCCTGGGCCTCGTGGGTACCTTCTCCAGCTGGGGCACTGCGTGGGTGGCCAGGATGCCCTTGTCGAAGAGGTTGAGCAGAGCTGTCTCGAACTGCTCTAGCGGCGTGCTGTAGTGCACTCCTGAGCTGTCCAGCACCAGGTCCACGATGAACAAAGGATTCTTCCGAGGCCTGTGGGGCAATGGCGGGCTGACCATAGGCAGGGGCCTGAGGAGGCCTGAGTGCAAAAGGCCCAACCCTCTGCCCTTCCTGCCACCATGGTGGCTCTTGAGCTCTCCATGCATGAGACTTGCCTCCTCCCTTCTTCCAGAAACCTCCAAGTTATGAGAGAGAAAGCCCCAGACCAGCCAAATAGGCTCTGACCACTTACCCAGAGTTCCATGTGCATCAGGGAGGGGGAGGACCCTCTGTGTGGTCTGGAGTTGGCCACACCCTGGGCACTGTGCCTCCCCACTCTTCCTGGGGGCCTCTAGCCTTGGCTTCCAATACTCACTACACATGACAACAGGTCTCAAACCTGGACACTAGCTGGGCCTCCCCTCTGCATTCTGGATCGCCACCCACCCACCCAGACTTCTGATGGCATCTCAATCATCCCGTGTCCCCCGACTCCTGCCAGTTCTTCCTGGGGCTGGGTCCTAGGAGTGGACACCAGAGTCAGCCTTGTCTGCTCCCCCTGCAGCCAGAATGAAGGTCACACAAGAAATGCAAGCCAGGACGGACGCCAACAACCAGGGTGGAAGCCAGGATTCTCCCTGCTGTCCGGGGCCTGGCAGCGATGGGCACCCTGACCCAGGTCCCCTCGGTCCCCACCCCCGGCACCATCCTAGCCACTGGAGCCTGGCAAGGGATAGTTCTGGTGTCCACAGGTGCCTCGGCCCAGGGGGGCCCACCTGTAGGGGCTGTTGATGAAATCCTCGCCCCATTCCATGTCTTCGGAGCAGTCAAGCACAGTGAAGCAGGCGTCGCTGATGAACTGGGAGAAGCTGCTCAGCGAGTCCTGCACCAGGAAGCGCAGCGTGTCCTGCAGCATGTACTTGATCAGCTCCATCAGCTTGCGCAGCTTCGACATGAGGTACACCTCCCAGTTATTCTCATAGAGGTTGTACCAGCCCTTGCTCATGTCCCGCAGGCTGCTGCGCATGGCCACCTTGAGCGTGCTGATCCAGCTGTCCTTGAGAAACATCTGCACCTGGAGTGGCCAAAGGTGGCATCGTGTGGCCACCCGAGGGAACCACTGCCCACAGCTGCCATGCTCAGGGACTCTAGGCACCAGGGGGCTCTAGTGGCCTCAGGACTCAGATGACTACGCAGGGATCTCGCCCAAGCCAAACTTACTGACAATCCCTGCCAACCAACGCGCTGCGGCGACCCTGTGAGCCAGGGCTGCTCCGGGGGAAGCAGGGAGAGAGGGAAAACGAAGCAGGGCTTTCCTTCCAGCCAAGGGAGAGAGAGAGAGACAGACAGACAGACACCAAAAATGAGGCAGAGACACAGAATGGAGCAGAGAGGGGCAGAGACAGAGGAAGCCTTTAGGCCATCTGGCAGCCGGCTCCCACGAGGCAGAACCCCTTCTCTCTGGTACCCAATCCTCAGGGAGACACGGGGTGCGCATGGAGTTCCTGCTTTTGCATCAAGAGGCCAGTAGGGTCAGGATGGAAAGTGACTGGCTCTCCTTTTCTCTTCAGGGTGAGCCGCCCCCTTGGCACCCACCCCAGCCTACCGGAGGTCTAGGAAGAGGTGAGGCCTGGCTTGTAGGAGAGCAGGGCTCTCAGCCTCACCACTGGCTCGTGGGCCCTGGGTGCCCACGCACCTGAGCGAAGGTCTGTGACTGGATCTGCTCGAACTCCTCCAGGCGGCTGTACTTGGAGAGGCTCGAGTGGAACAGGGACATGGAGATCACCTTGTTGCACTCAGCCCGCACCTTGCTGAGGGCTGTGATGACCTCCGGCCGCGTGAGCAAGGATGCAAAGGTGAAGTCCCCCTTCTGCTCCCGGAAAGGGTACTTGGGGATACTCACCAGCCCTGGAGGGGGGAGCCAAAGACCATGTCAGATGGGCCTAGGACACACCCGGGGTCAGGACAGGTCTAGAGGGACATAGCTCCTGCCTCCTCCCTGGAAGAGGCACACGTGTCCCTCTTTCCACGGTCTGTTCGAGGGGCCCCAGGGCCCCACAATGAGGTGCCTGCTCTCGAGCGTGGAAATGAATTTCCTCCGGGCCCCTCTGGGTCACAGACATTCTGAAGTGGGTGAAACCTGTGAACCCTCTCCCCATCCACTCCTGCCCACTCTGCACACAACCCCTGATGCCCATCTGGGCCTGCCCTGGGATACCAAGAAAAGACATGGGCAACCGGGACCCTTGGAATGCCCACTGTCCATGCCCTCCCCAGCGTCCCGGGCATTTTATACATGCAGAAGATGAACCCTAGGAAAAGAAGTTAGCAGAGATTGGGGAGCTCAAAGCCAGGAGGACTTGGGGGGACCTGAGGTCAGACAATCGGATTGTCCTGAGGTCAGACAATCAGAGAGCCCTTCTCATCCACTTTTGAGCGATTGTTTTCCTAGTCCACATGTACCTTTTGCTCCTTCTGTTCTACTCAGACTGCCGTTCCTAAAAGGAGCCTTCACCCACCGCCCAGCTCCCCAGGCAGCCGGGAGAAGGAGGGAGATGAAGGCTGGGGACAGGAGAGGTGCAGGTGAGTGTTGGGTTTATAGAGGGAGTAGGGGAAGGGACTCTGGCTGGGCGGGCGGCCTTAGGTCCTCCTTTGCCTAACGCCCTCACCTTGCTGGGGCACCTTCTCCTCTTCCTTCTTAGGCAGGGTCACGTAGGAGAACGTTTCGGGCTTGGAGGAGACAATTTGGTCAAAGTTGATCTTGTTCATGCTGCGCTCATAGTCTAGGTTCACTTCTCGGGACAGATTGCTGAGGTGCTCCAGAACCCTGCCCATGGGGACCGAGAGAGGGGTCAGGGGGCTCCACACACCCTGTCGCCCACCCTGGCATGGGCCTGGGGACATGGGTTTGGGGTCTCGTCTGGCACGGATGGACGCACCTCCCACCTTGACCCCTGGCCACTGACCTCATTACCCTTGTCAGCTGCCTCTTTCATGACATTCCCACCCTCACATCAGTCCCTGCCTCCGCCCAGTTTGCTTCTCACTTCTCAGTGTCATCTAGTGCAGGCCACCCTCCCTGCCTAGTCCCCTCACCCTCACCCCTGCCCATTCTAATCCACTCCCTGTGCCCAGCTAGTCCACCCCCAGGCAGCCCCCGAGTTCGTAGAGGTACCAAGCTCTTAGGTATCTTTGAGCCTCTGCACACGCTGTTCCCTCTGGCAGCCACACCTGATAGATGCAGACCCAACTCCCCCTGAGCGGCCTTGCTCCTCCCTGGGGGTTTCTGTCCTGGGCATATTTGTCCTCTTTGGATGAAGGAAGGCCCCATTTCTGCTCCCACAGTGCTCCCCTGGCCCTGACACTCTTGGTCCCCTCTGGTCAGTGAGCACGGGACAAGGAACAGTGTGTGCATGGGATATGTCCAGCTTATGGCCATTTCTGCAGAGCCTTCAACGGGGCCTTGGGTCAAAGGGTTCCCAGTACCCAGGTGTTGAGTGCACACATAAAGGAATGAATGATCCAAAGACTAGAGGCACCGATCAGACTGCCAAACCTCAGAGGAAGGCAAGGGAGGTTGGGGGGTGGGGTGGGGGAGAGATCAACCAAAGAACTTGTATGCATGCATATAAGCAAAACCAAGGGACACAGACAGTACGGGGGTGAGGGGCTGTGCTGGGGGGGGTGCGGGAACAGGTGGGAGAGGTCATCGGGGGAAAAAGGAGACTTATATAATACTTTCAACAGAATAAACAAATAAAAAAGAGAAACAAATGAAAGCATGTCCATGGCTCAGAGCCCCATATGACAGGCAGGCCAGGCTCTGGCGGGAGGTGGCCCATGACATCCAGGAGCCCTCGTTCACCCAGTCCCTGGCCTGCAGCTCTCCTTCTGCGCTTCTCTGCTGCCCAGTCCAGCAGACCCAGCTCAAGCGCTGCTTCCTCCAGTGACCAAAACTGAGGCACACACAAGAAAGCCAAGCCCCTTGTCCTGTCTCCCTCAGGATAGAGTCTGTGGTGGCATTCGTGCTTTAGAGTTCCCCATGGGATGAGGGGCTAGACTCCCCCTAAACCCACATCTTTGCCTTGTTGCTTCCTCTACCATATCCCTGTCTCCCCTACAGATGTCTCCTGAGAGGACTTCATCAACAAATCACTCACTTACACAATAATCCCCGAGTCAGACTTTGCTTCTAGGGCAGGGGTGGGCAAACTTTTTGACTCGAGGGCCACAATGGGTTCTTAAACTGGACCAGAGGGCCGGCACAAAAGCAGCCTGACCATGCTGGCACTCTCCTCTTGGGCTGCTGGTGAAGGAGCGGAGGGGAGAGCAAGAGAACCCTCCGCTCTTTCGGCTCCTCAGGCCAGATGCGGCCTGGGGGCAGTAGTTTGCCCACGGCTGTTCTAGGGACTCTGACCTATGGCAGGACTTAACGAACCCGGAGCCTGGGCTTCGGAAACTGCTGCTGCCGTCCAGCCTGGAGATGAAGCCGGCATGCACTGGAGGCGTGCTGAGCCCCCACACACCGGGCCTGAGGCCGCCTGCATCAGCTTACTTATTACAGTTAAAGTAGTGTACTGGTGTACTTCCCTGATGCCTAAGCCAGTCTGAGCAGCGCATCTTTATTATGTAAGTGTTCTAAATAACCTAAAACTGAAGAAATGGGATTCTGGGCAGCCAAGGTAATGGTGGCTACGTCAATTCAACTGGCCCAGCACACGCGCAAAAACACATACATACATACATACATACTTACATACATACATAGAAAAAAAGAAAAGCAAGAACAAATAATACCTTTAGCATAACTAGAATAGAGAGAATGCTCAAACTTTACATTATTTTGAAGTAGAAAAATAAACATCAACTCCCAGTGAGCTGTTGCTCATATTCCTGCTGCCAGCCTTCCTGGAGAACAAGGGAAGACTGAGGAAACTGTGAAAGAGGGAGTAGTGGTAACCCTCAGATTGATCTAAAGTCCTGGCAGAAAGAGCAAGCCCATCCCACCTGCAGATATACTGAGCAAGAGTCCTGGTAAAGCATAAGGAAGAAACTGACATGCATGCATTCAGCGTAGCTTCTCGGAAGGGCATGACTTATGAGGCGGGAGGTGACAGGAGAGAGGAGGCATTTGGAGATTGGAAGAAGACTGGGGAAAAAGTAAAAGTGAACATTTGAGTTCACTAAAAGAAGACAAAAAAAACTTGGAGGACACACAATTCTTCTTACACACACACACACACACACACACACACACACACACACACACACACAGCTATCCATTAAAAACAGAAAGCTAGTTTGTTACACTACCAGCAGAGGGCAACCTTATTCTGTTGTAAAACATCCCAAATCTATTGAAGTGAGTAGGTGAAAGTGAAGTCCAGTTTTTGAAGTTACTATAAGAAAAAGAGAGAGAAGAGTCTCATGCACTCCTTAAAAAAAAAACACATAAACAAACAAACAAACAAACAAAAAAACACGGAGAAAACTAACACAGCTCTTCAAACTGAACTAAACATCTTCAAACAAGTATTTGGGCACATGAACAAAACACCTTAAATCAGATTCAAAAACACAACACAGAAATAGGAAAATGGGAAGAAAAGATATTTGACTGAAAATAAAATAAATGGAAGAAACAAAACTCTCAGGAAGGAAGGTTAAATTACAAGGTGCCCAGGGAAGAAGAGAGCCAAATAAATAAATGTAATCACAGAGTCAATTAAAAAAATGTAATAAAGTACACTGAAGAAAGGCAGGAATATAACCAAGAGAATAAAAATGATAAAGAGGAAGAACTAAAAGGGGTCAGAAAATGGTTGAATTAGAAATTGGCAAAGAGGCAGCAAGAGAGAGAGGTAGATAGATAGATAAAATGGAATCTCTGATGAAGAAAAACAAAGCAATAGGACAAAACTAATATTTAAAACTATTATTTGGGAGGAGGAGGTGTGCAGCGGGTAGACAGCTGGAGGATTTGGGGCTGCTGAGCCATTCGTCCACACATACCAACAACCCTTGTCAAACTAGCCCCTGTCTTCCTAGTTACTTCTTCACCAGGGCCTCCCCACCCCCAACCTAAACCAACCCCTCCCTCTCTCCTTTCTTCACAAATCTATTGATTCTTTGTCTAAAAGGAATAAAAGCTTCCGGCTCTCGAAAACACACACACACCAGCAATTCAAAAGGAACTTCCAGAAATAAAATTAAAAAAATCTGAATTTCTGTGTTTAAAAGGCCCGTTGTGTATTTGGGAAAACTGACCCAGAATGATCAACTCTGAGGCATACTCTAGTAAAATGATTGGGCTTTAAAGATTTAAAAAAATCCTCAAGGACTTCAAGCAAAATAATCAAATAGCTTACAAGGGACGGGGCATTGGACCGGTATCAGGCTTTCCAAAAGCAACATACAAAGCAAGGCAAGCATTAAAACAAACCCTAGCCAGTTTTGCTCAGTGGATAGAGCATCAGCCACGGACTGAAGGGTCCCGGGTTCGATTTTGGTCAGGGTGACTGATGCAGGTAACTGATGTGTCTCTCTCACATAGATGTTTCTCTCTCTATGTCATCCCCCTTCCCTTCCACTCTCTCTAAAAATCAATAAATGGGAAGAAATATCTTCCAATGAGGATAACAAACAAACAAAAAAACCCTCTAGGAATAAAAGTGTGAACCAAGAATTTTATATTCAGTCAGGTTGTCCTTCAAGTTTTAAACATGCAAGAACTCAAGAACGCTATAAGCTTGAGCCTTTGTAAGAATATAATGGAAGAGGAGCTGAACCCAACCAAGAGACTAGTGGGGTTCCAGACACATTACCCCAAAATATGGACCTTCGCATACTGAATGTTTTAAGCTGAAGGAACAGAAACGTGTAAGGAAAAAGGACTTTCTCCTACCCTGTGAGATGATAGGGGAAACGCCAGGAAAGAAGACTAACATGCTTAATATACTTAATTGTAGACTTAAGGCTAACACAAAGATACAGATGAGAGTGAAAAAATATAATGTTAAAATATTCAGTAGAAAAAAGCAACTAAAAATGGAAGGAGAAAGCAGATGAGTTTGAGGATTGTTGCATAGGAAATAGAAGAGAGTTAGAAATACCATTAAAAACTGACAAACTGGATATTAAAATGTTAAGTAGGAAAGCAGGGGGTTACAGGCATTATAAAGAGGATAAGTGCAAAAGAATCCACTAAAATGAAGGTACAAACTTTCCTAAATACCAAAATGAATTTTAAAAGTACAAGAACAAAGAAAATACATCATGTAGAGAAACACAGCATTTATAATAATAAAAGTGTAATATGCTACATTTCCTTCTGGACAAAGCCGGGCTGCTAGCGAAGCCCAGGTCCCAGGTGCCAGAGGGAAGCTGGTGCTGGCAGCCAGGGGAAAGAAGGCCTACTCTTGCATGAATTTTGTGCATTTGGCCTCTAGTAATAACTATAATCCTATCTAATAAAATAGTAATAGGCAAATTGACCATCACTCCAACACACAAGATGGCTGCCCCCATGTGGACACAAGATGGCCAGCAGGGGAGGGCAGTTGGGAGGGACCAGGCCTGCAAGGGAGAGCAGTTGGGAGTGATCAAGCCTGCAGGGGAGGGCAGTTAGGGGTGACCAGGCCTGCAAAGGAGGGCAGTTAGGGGCAATCAGGTTAGCAGGGGAGTAGTTATGCATCAATCAGGCTGGCAGGGCAGTGGTTAGGGAGTGACCAGATTGGCAGGCAGAAGCAGTTAGGGGCAATCAGGAAGGCAGGCAGGCAAGCAGTTGGGAGCCAGCAGTCCTGGATTTTGAAAGGGATGTCTGACTGCCCATTTAGGCCCAATCCTACTGGGATCAGGCCTAAACGGGAAGTCAGACATCCCTCAAGGGGTCCCAGATTGGAGAGGGTGCAGGCTGGGCTGAGGGACACCACCCCTGGTGCACAAAATTTGTGCACCAGGCCTCTAGTATTAAATAATGACAAAATTGAGATTAAACATATCAGCTCTATCACTTATTACAAGAAAAAGATTTTTAGTTTGACTCATAAAGACCCAATATGTTGATAACAAGACCTCTCTAAAACAGCAAGGCTAAAAGGACAAAGATCCATCAGGAAGATGGAAACAACAAAAAAAGCCAGATTATAATTCTGATATCAAACAAAGTAAAATTCAAGTTAAAAAGCATTAGGCCTGATAAAGGACACTTTTTAACGCTAAAAGCTGCAATTCATAATGATGATATAACATTTTATCTCAGTGGACAAAAGTGAAGATATAGAAGACATAAATAACATAGTAATCAATAAAGTAGATTTTATGGGATATATAATGTATAAAATATAAATATATATTTTTATAAAATATATATTATGTATATTATCTATAATATATATTACTAGAGTATAATACACCCTAATAATTGATATAATTTTATACCCTAATACTAGAACTATGTCCCTTCCCACGTACAAATGGAATATTCACAAAAACTGATTATATAGTAGGTCACAAAGAAAACACCAGCAAGTTTTATATAATAGAAATATTGTAGCCCTAGCTGATTTGGCTCAGTGGATAGTGCATTGGCTTGTGGACTGAAGGTTCCCATGTTCAGTTTTGGTAAGAGCACATGCCTGGGTTACAGGCTCAATCCCCAGTGGGGGGCCCACAGGGGGCAGCTGATCAATGATTCTCATCATTGACGTTTCTCTCTCTCCTTCTCCCTTCCTCTCTGAAACCAATAAAAAAAGAAATAAAAAATAAAAAGAAATGATTTCCCAGTAGCAAGGAGCTAATAACCCAGATCTTGGCTTTTAAATACCATTGCCCAGTAAAAGGAACCAGAGCTCCTTGGAGAAATAGCTGATTTGGGGGCTAGGTCTGGGGAAGTACAAGATGAGTCCTCTAGAACTTCTCGCTGTGCCATAAAGTAAAAACGTGCTAAAAAAACAACAACAATAGGAACATATCAGAAGGACACTGGAATCACCTTGAGGAGGCTCCCGCTGGCCAAATCTGGGACAATTTGAGCATCAAAATTAAAAAAAAAAAAAAAAGGTAGTAATAGATTATAACCCTTTGAATAAAATAGGAACCCATGAGTCCATATTGATAATAAGAGATCTGGAAATGAACAAGAATTTATTTGGGTCCAAGAAGTCCATAGTTCCCTAGCCAGTTTGGATGACTGGATAGTGTCAGCCTGCAGACCGAAGGGTCCCGGGTTCAATTCTGGTCAAGGGCACAAGCCCAGGTTGCGGGCTCGATCCCCAGTAGGGAATGTACAGATGGCAGCCAATCATTGATTCTCTCTCATCATTGATGTTTCTATCTCTCTCTCCCTTCCTCTCTGAAATCAATATGAGATATATATATATATATATATATATATATATATATATATATATCCATAGTGCAATGGGCAAGATAGCCCTGAACAGATAAGAATGAAGGGAGCACTACCCCCGGGCAGCACTAGACCCCCACGGGAGGGCTTCCTGGAGGTGGCCATGTCTGGGCTTGGGGAAAGGCCTGGCAGGGACTCACGTGGGCCCCTTGCGCATCCGGGGCGTGCTCATGGCCCACCACTTGATCTTGTTCATGCTCTGCTCGTTGAGCAGCTGCTGGCCCTCGGAGGGCATGCAGTCCACATAGAGGTTGTACAGCAGCAGTGCCTCCGTGTTCTTGCGTAGGGCGTTGGCCTCGACCACACGCTGCGTAAACACACGTGGGTCCTCGGCACAGAAGAGGAGCTGGATCCGTGGCACCCAGTACTGGCAGCTCATGAGGGGTGGCCTCCCTGAGACCAGCGGGTGGGGCGGGGGGAGAGAACACTCCGTCAGACCTCTGGGCCGGACACCAGGTTGCAGCCTGGCTCCGTGGCTGCCGCATGGTAGCCCCAAGCAGGCGGGGCCCTTTGCTGACCCCCATCACATCTGCGAAATGGGGCTGATGACACTCCCTGCCCCGCCCACCTCTCAGGTTGTCTTGGATGGAGGTGAGAGCGCTTTGCAGACTGTAAAGAGCTTTGCACAAACAAGGAGCTATACAGGGGTGGCTGTTTACATGCCCACTCCTTGGTGCCACACCAACACAGACATCGCCAATTGAGGGCCCCCTGGGGCTCCTTCTCAGCATCATGCTGAAGGTGGCGCATATCAAACGATGGCCATTTGCCCTTCCTGGGGTCTCTGAGCGATGGGCCCTCTGACCTCACTGGTCGGGAACAGACAGCCACAGGACGAGCGAGCAAGGGAGAATCCCAACCTGAGCTGGCTGTGCCCTAGGTGGGGGTTGGCTTCGGTCAGAGGCCAGGCACAACCTGAGCTGGGAGTCCACCTGGATCGGGGTCAGGAAGCTTGTACCTTCAGCAGTGACCCCTCCGTTCACGATGGGCTCCCCCATCTCGTCTCGCACCATGCCGTTCTCGTCCGTCTTGTGCACCAGGTACAGCTGCTTCTCCTTGTCGTAGTCCAGGACGCCAACACTGCACCATTCGTACTTCAGCTCCCGACTTTTGGGGTCCTCTGAAATAGGATGGGAACCCACCAGTGTTCCCCGCACGGGGCGAGGGGCCTCTGAGGGTGAGCAGCAGGGGCTGGAAACAGGTCTCAGAGGGCACTAGTCTGGCCTCACTCCCACCAGGAAGACCCCCCCCTCTGGGTCTTGCTTCCTCCCAGCTGAGCCGGACTCCGGAGAACCCGGGCAGCAGGAGGAGCCAGATGGAGCAGGCCTCTCAGCCCTTGTGCTCCGCATGTCCCCAAAGGGGCAGAGAGAGAGACAGGAAAGCCCCCAGAACAGACCTATAGAGGGTCAGGTGGTAAAGGTCATCATGTCTGAGCTAGGCCCCTTTAAACAGACCAAGTCCAGGGTGCCGTATGCCCTCCCCATAGGCTGAGGAAGGGCAAGGGACCTGCACCCTCCCCATAGGCGGCCCGTGGCAACTGAGCCGAGCCCCTCCCATCAGGACCGCCTAAGGCAGAGCAGAAGCCCGCTGCCCTGAGCTGTCCTCAAGGGGGCCTCGGAGCCTGCTGGGTCTGGGTGAGCCTCCCTCCACTGCCCAGGTTGAAGGCCCGCTCCTCCAGCTCACCTCCTGCCGCTGCCCCCCACCCATTTCTCTCCTGATGTCTGGCTCTTCCTTCCTGAGACTTTGGAGCTTGCTCCTGCCTTTGCCTTGGCTGTGCCCTCTGCCAACAGTCTTCGCTCAAGTTACCTTATTGCTGGTTTGTTCCCTGCTCAAGTGGTTTCTCCCTGGGAGAAGCCTCTCGGCCTGAAATGGCGCCTTTGCTCCAGGCACTCTGAGGGCTCAGGTCACACAGTGCGGCATCCTCTCCCGGTGCGGGCCAGCCTCCTCACACCAGCGTCCTCACACCAGCCTCCTCACACCAGCGTCCTCACACCAGCATCCTCACACCAGCCTCCTCACACCAGCCTCCTCACACCAGCATCCTCACACCAGCGTCCTCACACCAGCGTCCTCACACCAGCCTCCTCACACCAGCCTCCTCACACCAGCGTCCTCACACCAGCCTCCTCACACCAGCCTCCTCACACCAGCCTCCTCACGCTAGCGTCCGCGCCACGCCCAAGTACGGGAGTGCCCGTTGTCCCACTCTGATTACGGCCGCATCCCTATACCCAGAATGGAATCTGGTACGTATAGTAGGTGCTCGATCACCTCTTATAGAAGTGTAGACAGACATGGCACGGTGCCAGGCAGAGAAGGCCTCCACACAGCGGCTTAAAACAAGTGTGGGCAGCACAGAGCGCACCGAGGGAGGGAGGGCTGGCGCTCCCAGGAAGCACCCCCCCCCCCCAGCCCGATGCTGGCTGGGTGAGCACGGGAGGTTGCTGTGGAATACCTCACCAGCTGTGGTTCTGCTTGTGCTTTTTAAATATGTTTTTATTAACTTTAGAGAGAGAGAGAGAGGAAGAGAGAGATAGAAACCTGGACGAGGAAGAAATACTGATTGGCTGCCTCTTGCACATCCTCGGGGACTAAGCCTGAAACCCTGGCATGTGCCCTGGCCAGGAATCACGCTGGGGTCTCCTGATTCATGGGTCGACAATCAAACACCGAGCCACACGAGCCGGGCTTTGGCTCTGTTTTTGCCTTCTGTTCCTTTCTTCGTAAACTCATTTTCTTTTTTTGAAAATGCTGACCTTGTCTTGGCTCAGTTCAGAGGAGAAGACATCACCAGAAGCCCCCACCGAAAGCGCGCGCTCTGGCAGAGACGCTCCGGGCCGGGTTCAAGGCCAGGGCCCCCGAGGGGGAGGAGCAGAAGCATTCTGGGAGGCTGCTACTTGGTGCATTTAAGGTTAATGCAGCCCCAAACCTTCTGGTTTATCACCAGGAATTGGCAATCTGGGGACAATTGAGTTAAATTATTTTTGTAATTAAGTAAAAAAAAAATAAAGGGAGCATGCTAGGCTTCTTGTCTAGTTCAGAGAAATTGATTCCAGCATTAACCTGGTTTTAAATGGAAACATAAAGTTAACGGCATGCTTAACGGACTCGCTGAGGGCCCCCTGGGCGCGGAGCAGCCTGAAAGCCAGCAACATGGCTCTCGCTCTCCTGCCCGCGCCCGGCCCCCTCCTTGCTCCGTGGTGGCTGGCCCAGCCGCTGGCAGGAAGCAGAGTGGCCCTCAGCCTCGCACAGGGGCATGGCCACCTCCGAACTCCAACCCCATGACCCAGACCGTCCCAGATGCCTGCACGGAGCCAGCCACCCAGGCCGGGGTGGCGGCCGTGGACGCTCCCCCTGGCACTGTTCCCAACAGCAGCCTCCCGGCCCCCAGGGCAGACCCAGCTCCAAAGGACGTGCCGACACAGATAAGGCTGAGCAAACCTGGGCACCAGTGTAGGTATGTGGAGTTGGGGGAGGGGGTGTGATAGTAGTTGCAATGTGTGTGTGTGTGTGTGTGTGTGTGTGTGTGTGTGTGAGTGACTGCATGTAAAAAGGTGCATGAGTGTGACTGCACGTTTGTGTGTGGAATGGTGCATGGAATAGCGTGCTTGCGAACGTGTGTGTGATTGTGTCTCTGAGAGTTTGCACGTGTGTGTGAGTGTGTGAGTGTGTGAGTGTGTGTATTATTCATGTGGAGGTGAAGGCTGGGAGGCACAATCTGAGCCGGAGCAATGGTGAGTTCTGGGTGGTGGGGTGAAAGGGTTCGCACGTGTACATCTCTGACAGACGTATATTTCTTATTACCATTAAGTCAAAGTTGTTTTGTTTTTAACTCTAGACACCATCCAGCCGTCCCTTCCCCAGCCTCCACCGCTGCCATCCCTGGTGCCTGCATTCCCGGCCTCTGTGTGGCCGTCCCCGTGGCCTGTATGCCAGCTGGGAGGTCTGAAAAGGTGGGGCCCTCACCTCCCAGGGCTCCCAGGTCCCAGGGACCCATGGTGGTGCCACTGCCGGGCCAGGATGGTACCATGCAGGGTCCTGCCCCCTCCCGGGCTGGCCCTGCTCACCGTGCCCCAGGACGTCATCGGTGGGCAGGAGGGCTTTTCCTGGGACTGGTCTCCGGACCTGAGAGCCTGGTTCCAGACCCATGTTGATCCACTCGCTGGGAGTCCGGCAGTCAAACTCCTCGTTGTCAAACACCTGGGAGAAAGCAGCAGATGTCAGGGAGGGCAGCTCAGCCCACTGGGGCCCAGTGGCGGGGCAGGCAGAGGACGGGGCACCTACGCGGGCTCCTCCAGGTGTAGGCGTGCAGACGGGGGGCCAGAGGGCCGAGCACCTCCTCTGCTGTCCACAGGGGCCCATGAGTTCTGTGTCTATGGAACCCTGGATCCTTGTCAAACGAAACCACCCTGAGGTTCAGGCAGACGGGTACCGGGGACGCACAGGGGGTGGGGCTCTCCCTCCTACTGCTCAGGATCATCTAGCTCGGGTCCGAGGCGGGAGGCGGCCCTTGGGTTTTCCTAAGCACCCCCCACCCCCAGACTTGGAAATGATGGGAGTCAGCGTTGTCAGGCCCCCCTTAGCTGGGTGATGTGCAGCTGGATTCAGCTCTGCCTCCCCAAGAGACACTCAGGGCCATGGAGAGGAAGGATGGGGAGGTGGGTAAAAGCCAGGGCTGTGATCTTCCCTCTCTCTTCTCCCTGGGCTCAGTGTCCCCATTGGTACCCCAAAGGGGCTGCGATAATGTCCTCCACTCCATCTGCCCATCTCAGTGAGCCTAGAACAGTGTGAGGGGGGCCTGTACCTATCCCACAGTCCAGCTGGGCTGCTTCGTGGTGCCTGGGGGTGGGGGTGGGGGTGGGGTGGGCAGCAGCAGACCTACGGGCTGCCTAGGCTCCAAGGGAAGAAGTGGAGAATCAGCATCCCATGAGTCCTCGGGCTCCCCTGTCCCAGCCCGGGATGCTTGAGACACCCTAGGGGACTCTGGTGATGCAGTCGCCATGATTGACAAGTGCTTGTGATTGCCATGGGGTTCCCCTTCTGGTTTGACCCCTCAACTAAGGTCCTGCACCCCACCCCCCTGACCTCCACCAGTCCTCCGTGGAAGTTGGGCTCACCTTCAGGGGCAGATAGATGGGGAAGAGCGGGTCGTTGCCCTGCTCGATGGTCTGGGGGTGGTAGAGGTCCGGGTGCCTGGGCATGAGCTTGTCGGAGTCGATGCCCTCATTGGCCAGCAGCTGGTCAATGTCCAGGCTCAGGTACAGCCGCTTCCGCCTGGCGGAGGAAGACACGGGAAATCTCACGATGGCTTGTGTGAACAAAATGAGTGTCAGCAAAAGCCCATAGGACCGAGGTGGCAGGGATGTGGCCCGGGGACCTGTCCAGAGCCCTCTGCCCCTCGGAGACTCATCAGGAAGCAGGCAAGGACTGGAGCTGGTGTCCTGGACTCCAACTGCCCTTCTGTCCTGCCTGCACTTCTACCACACTGGCCCGAATGTCACCCTCCCCGACTCCACAGCAAGGAAAGCACTTTGTTCCTATTAAAAGACCAAAGGCCGCCGGAACCGGTTTGGCTCAGTGGAGAGAGCGTCGGTCTGCGGACTGAAAGGTCCCGGGTTCGATTCCGGTCAAGGGCATGTGCATTGGTTACGGGCACGTCCCCAGTGGGGGGTGTGCAGGAGGCGGCTGGTCGATGTCTCTCTCTCTCATCGACGTTTCTAGCTCTCTATCCCTCTCACTTCCTCTCTGTGGAAAATCAATAAAATATATTTAAAAAAAAAGAAGTAATTAAAAAAAAAAAGACCAAAGACCTAGAGGCTTTGATGTGAAGACTTGTACCCAGACTCATTTCAGTGACCTCTGTGGAAGGGTCACCAAATTGCCTGCTCTCCCTCACCCCCAAGTTGTGGGGACACAGCCTCCCAGAGAACAGCCCCCCAGCCATACCTCTCGATCTCAATCTTGCGCGGGCACTGGCCTGGCAGCACCAGGAAGGGCACCTGCACCTTGGGCTCATAGGCCTGCAGCGGGAAGTCTGCCTGGGTGAGCACCTCGGTGGTGGCGCCGACGTGCTCCTGCTTCAGGCGCCCCTCGAAGTCCTCAGGAAGCTCAAAGGTCCCGACTGCAGGCGGAGGGGGGGGGGGCAGGGGCGGCAGAGACTCAGGCTGGGGCCCAACGCCCCCCCTCCCCCCAAGACAACGCACTAGGCAAGCGTGAGGCATACACACCGCTTTGGGACACGGAGTGTACGTTAGCCTGTGGCCGGGCAGGGGTGGGAGAAGCCGGCCGTGGCGCCAGGCACCCTAGGGAGTGCAGGCCTGCGGGACGAAGTCTCCCGAAGGTCTGCTTGGTCCTCCCCTCCTCGCCCGGAGCCAGCATGCTCCATCTTTCCCTTCCCCGCTGCCCACGGCCCCGGCACCTGTGGCCTTTGCTCAGGCCGGCTGCTGAACTAAACCTCCGGTGAGAACTACAACTGAACAGGCAGCAAAGCGATAGCTCCCTGCACATGTGGGATGGGTTCCTGCTATCCCCACCCTAGAACACACACACACACACACACACACACACACACACACACCACACACACACCGCCCAAAGGATATCCGTCTGAAAACCATCCACTCCCCGGGACCATTTTAAACTCAGGGCAACCTGGTGGCCATAGAGCAGAGTCACCACCCCTGGGCCCTGGGCACCTTCGAGTCACAAAATGGACTTAGACACCCTCTCCTTGGACACCCAGGCCAGACAGAGTCGCCGTGCCATGTCGGGGGGGGGGGGAGCTGGTAGTCAGAGACCTATTGGTAGGGTGACCATTCCAGCTTGCCTGACGCTGAGGTGTTGTTCAGGGTTCGGGCTGTTAAGTGGAAAGTTCCGGGGAAACTGAGACCATGGAGCTGGGGAATGAGGTGTGGGAAGACGCTTCAGAGACTCAGGGGCTGGAGGGGCTCAGGACAGCTCAGTGATGGGCCCCCTCCGTCTCCTGGGGGCCTCTGACTCTCCTCGGGCCTCAGCCTCTCTCTGGGGCCCCACAGAAGCCTCCGGAGGCTCAGCTGAGCCCGCTCTTTCACCACAACTGCCAAGAGCGGCACAAGGTCTGGCCGAGAAGGCAGCTTTCAGACCCCCTGGTCACCTGCTCTTGAGCCTGTGGGTCCATGACACCATTCCACGGCCAGAACATGGGCCCCTGGGCCTGCCCTGAGTCTCAGGGCCAAGACGGAGCCAGGGCGGGGAAGCAAAGCCTGGCCGCTGGCCCCTGCAGCCTGGACCAGCCTGCCGGCAGCGCAGCGGACTTCTGCTGCTGGCCGCCCAGACCCTGACTGCCAGCACCCTGTGGCGTTTCAGCACAGCTGCTGACCACCCCCCACTTCCCCACCTCGGATGGTGGCAGCACCATTCCCAGGACCCTCACAGCTCTCACATCTGCGGTTTGTGACCATTTCCTGGGCCACGTGTACTTGTGAGACTGTTGAACACAACACGCTGGATCCTCAGATCACAGAATACACACGCACGTGCTGTTTCCTCTGCCAATTTGTGGGTTCATAGGCGCCATGAGACCCGTGGGTCCTGGCAGAATTCATCTGGGTGGTGCCAACGAAGAGCCGGGCCTCTGCTGGGCTTGGGGAGCAGGGGCAGACAGCGAGGACCGAGGGACATCTGTGCCTGGTGAAGGGCTGTCCTGTCTGCCAGCGGGTGGGAGGGCCCCACCTCACTCCTCGCCGCCACTCAGGACCCTACCCTGCTCGCTGCCTCTCCTGGAATCATCCTTTTCTTCCCTCCACCACTGGGCCTGCCGCACTTCCCGCAGGCCTGCCCGGCCCTTACCAGACTCACCACAGACACAGGACAGAGCCCTTATGCCCTCTTTCAGCAAACAGCTCCTGGGCACCGTCCTGTGCCAGGCTCTGTTCGAGGTGCTGAGGCCCTAGCGGGGAACAGCTCAGACACAGTCCTGGCATTTCCCAAACCCCGTCCCAGGGGGGGGGGGGCAGAAAAGGCACCTGTAAATGCCCTGCCATTCCCAGCTGGAAGGGAACGGGAGCCCGGGCCCTCGGCACCCACGCCCGCCACGCGGTACCCTCGTCACAGCTCTGAGAGAGGGTGGTAAAGCAGCTCACTCGGCACTCACGTTCAGTGAGCACCTCATCCCTCGTCATCCCCATGTTACATGAGAGGAGACCTTCGGCCAGGGTCTCCCCGAAGCTAGAGGCCCCGCTTCTAGCCTTACCCGCCCCCCCCCCAGCCCTCCCGGGCACTGACCTTTGGGGGTGAACTGATCAAGGTCCGCCTGCCGTAAGAGGGTCTGCTTCGTGTAAGGGCCGCAGCATACTTCCTAGAAGCAAACCCCAAGGGGGCATAAACATCCCGGGGATGGGTAGGACCTGGGAGGGACCCCAAGGCCAGGTGTCTCCCTGGAGTCCACTGGGGAGCACCACAGGGGAATGGGGAGAGGGCAGAACCTGAGAGTTCGTACAGTTCCCCATTCGCGGCTGCCGTGGGCCCTCCCCCATCTGGTCTGGCACCCCTCCCCCCGAGAGCACTCCTGCTGTAGGTCCTGGAACTGAGCCGCAAGGCAGAGGCGCTGCGAGGCCAGCAGGGTCTGTGTGGACCTCCCATCTCCACACAGAGTGGGTGTCAGTGGGTCCTTGTCCTATCTCCCTGCCTAAAAGCTTCCTAATACTGTCTAGTGCCTGAATGGCTCAGTGAACCCCCTCTCTGTCCCCCTCTCCCTGCCCCAAGCCTCTATGTCTTCCCTCACTGTGTCCTTTCCTCCACGTGGGCCGTGAGCTCTGTCAGGGACCCTAAGCCTTTGTATCTTCTGCCTGAGAACTGCCCCCCCCCCACCAGACATCATCTTATCTCTTAGATCTCAGCAGTATGCAGCCTCATCCAAGGACCCCTTCCAAACCAGAGCCGGGGAGTTGTAACTCCCCCACCAAAGCCATTGCCCCATAACCATAGAGACATGATCTCTCATCTGTAATGTATCCAGGGCTCAGTCCAGGGCCTGTCACACAGCAGGTACTCAGTAATGAATTGTTGAATGAGTATATATAGGTGGACAGATGGGTAGTCAGGAGGACGGAAGGAAGGGTGGGTGGGTCGTTGGATGAGTGGGTGGGTGGATGAATGGACAAATTAATAGAGGGATGGGTCAATAGGTGGATAAGATAAGTAAACAAATGAACTGATGGGTGGGTGGGTGGGTGGGTGGGTGGATGGATAGATGGAAGGAAGGAAGGAAGGATGGGCAAAGGGAACCCATAAGGAGGGCTCAGGTTTGGTAGGAGATGGCGGCCACACTCACCCCAAGTTCCTCTAAGGATCCAGGGCTGAGGATGTCAGAGTAGAATCCACGCTGCTTCATCAGTGGGTACTGCTTACCAGAGCTCGACATGGGCAATTTCTGGAGCTGCTCCAAATCCGGGAGTGTGGGCGGGACCAGAGGCCAGGGTGAAACTATAGGCTGGGGCTCGGGGCTTGGAGGCCTCTCCAACTCAGAATCTAGTCCCAGAACATTCTTTCTCAGGTTCTGCTCTAGGCTGGCAGGCGACTTCCTCACACTGTACTTTGTGCTCTCGGGAACACTGCATTTCTTAGAGGTACCTCCCGTGCAGTAGTTTTCTTTCTTAGAGTCCATGCTGCTCCTCGGGGCGACGTCCCAGCCAGAGCTCCTAGGAGAAGACGCTGGCATCACTGGGCCTCGCCAGCCTCTGCTCAGTCCCCAGGGACACCATCATACAGGATGCCTGTGGGCCACCCGAGACGGTCCCAGCCTTCTCTAGACGGATAAGAGAAGAGGGAGCGCCGGGAAGGAATGGTCTCTGCCTAGTCCGGACAGGCACAGAGCAGGGAGGGCCCCACCAGGAGACAGGGCCTTCCCTGCAGGTTGCCTGGGAGAAATGAGCCCCCAGAGTCAGGGCTGAGTCAGAGAGTCCGGGAAGCTCTGCAAATGCCCCCACCCTGATGCACCCTCCTGCACCCGCTCACCCCTCTCTCCGCGTCAGAGAGCTGGGCCTGGCTTTTCACAAGAGGAGACGGAGGGCGGCCCAGAGCTCACTCCCTCAGAGAAGGGCCCTGGCCCAAACCGGGTTGGCTCAGTGGATAGAGCGTCGGCCTGCGGGGACTGAAAGGTCCCAGGTTCGATTCCGGTCAAAGGCATGTACCTTGGTTGCGGGCACATCCCCAGTAGGGAGTGTGCAGGAGGCAGCTGATCAATGTGTCTCTCATCAATGTTTCTAACTCTCTATCCCTCTCCCTTCCTCTCTGTAAAAAAATCAATAAAATACATTTAAAAGGGGGGAGGGGCTGTTTGGTTTTCCCTAAAATGACTCACCCACTGGCAGCCCTGGTGCCCTCAGTCCGGCCTTGCTGGCTGCCCTGCCTCCCCCACCCATGCCTACCCTCCCAACCATACCCCAGGATCCAGAAGACAAAATGGCCTCCACAGAGAGGCATGATTCTCCACCGCCCGCTGACCCCACTGCCAGGAACTTCGCTCAGGGTTAGCCAGTTTGGGAAACATACACCCCCACCCTCATCTCCCCCAAAGGGAGCAAGAGAAGTGCCACTGGGTTGCACGATCAACCACCACCCTAAGGTCAAGGGCGAGCAGAATTTTCATCGTCGGGTGAACAAGCCCCTGGCCACCTCAAAATGCACCTGAGTGGCCTCCTTGGTCAGGGGAGCATGGTAAGAAATTGGACAAAGGTTTGGGAGAGAAGAGGTTCCTATATAATACCCATGCAAAAATTAAAACCAATGAGTTTACAATTAATCTAAAAATGTCAATAAAGCCCTAATCGGTTTGGCTCAGTGGATAGAACGGATTGAAGGGCCCCAGGTTCAATTTCGGTCAAGGGCATGCACTTTGGTTGTGGGCACATCCCCAGTAGGGGGTGTGCAGGAGGCAGCTGATCGATGTTTTGCTCTCATCGATGTTTCTCTCTATCCCTCTCCCTTCCTCTGTAAAATATATATATGTCAATTAAAAAAAAGTGGAATGTCTTAACAAAAGGACAAAAGGGCCTGGTCCAAGTAATACCTTCTCCCCTTCCCCATTCCATTTCCCAGCCTGTGCATGCTGGGAGGAGGCTGAATTTGCAATACAGGTCACTCTTTTGACTAGGTGTTCCATGCTCCGTCATCTCTATTTTAGCCACTGTCGGGACTGGCTCGTGCAGGCCTCCTGTTGGATCATGGCAGGGGAATCTTGCCTGGAGTGACCTGAAGGCAGGTAGGCAGTCGGAGCCGCCCGGTGCAAGCTCCCCAGCAATGCTGAAGTAGCCTGCAGTTGCTGAGTCCATTGTAGGAAGGGGATGGTGAGTTGGCAAGACAACTGGAGGGACTGTAAATAGCAGATGGAGCTCTGGCAGGAAGTCCCAGACTCAGCCCAGAGGCTGACCAGCTTCTATCCAGTTAAGCATGCCGGGAGTGACCAGGACTCCCTGAATCCCACTCCTGGTGGCCAGCTGCCTCCCAGAACAGTGCTCAAAACAATGCTAAGTCTGGTCCACCTGTCCAACAGTCACCAGGATGCTCTTCCTAGCACATCCTGAAGGACAGAGGTCCCCCTGGAGATCAGCCCATCACAGCTGCCAACCCACAGATGGCTGTCTCATCCTTGAACAGAATCAACACATAGAGCAGACCTTGGAGAGGCCAAGGCCCCAGTTCCACCAGAAAGCATTCCGTTCCCTGGTTTCACCAGCTCCCAAACAGGCTTGAATATATTTGGCTGCTTCACTGCTATACACTGAGTGGCCAGGTTATTATGATCTCTGAATGCATATGCAAATTGTCCCCTCAACCAGGAGTTCGACCAGCAAGCAGGCCGGCCAACCGCCATGTCCCCTCTCCCTGCCCAGGCTGGCTGGACCCCATCCATGCGTGAATTCATGCATTGGACCTCTAAAACACACACACACACACACACACACACACACACACACACACACACACAAAGAGATTCATGCAATAGGCCTTCCTTCCCTTGGCTTCCAGCACTGGTTTTCCTCTGACACCCAGACCCAGGCCTTTGCTCTGGCTGGAGTCTGCCATCTTGTCTTTGCTGCAGACTGCTGTCTTCGTCTTCGCTGCAGACTCCGGAGTCTGCAGTCTTGTTTTCCGCTGCAGCACTCGGCTCCGGTAGATCCCTTTTCGTATGCCGCCCCCCGCCCCCCAATAGCAGGCATCCTGGCCCGCCTGGCCACTCCACACCTGGAGCAGCTGGGTGGCCACCATCTTTGGCCTTCTAATTTGCATACTCACTCTGATTGGCTGTGGGCCTAGCAGAGGTATGGTCAACTTACATGTTTGTCTATTATTAGGTAAGATATATATACACACACTGAGTGGCCAGATTATGCGTTCAGAGATCATAATAATTTGGCCACTCAGTGTATTATAAGGACTGATGGAGAGAGATGCAGAAATGCCCAGGAAACCATGTTGCTGAGGGCAAAAGGAGTCTATGACGGGGTGGGTGGGGGGGGGAGACTGGATTTGCTGCCTCTGTGAGCCATTTCCCTCTGAACAGGTTGACAGTGGGAGCACCCATCCAGGCACGTCCCAATAAGGAAGATGGAAGAGTGAGCTGCAAACTGGGGAGTCCTGTTTCCTCTGTCAACCCTTCACAAGGATCAATAGCTCCCTTCCAGTCCCACCCACCCCAGCTCTGGGCCAGTGTGCACAGGGCCTGTGACAGACAGACAGACAGACAGACAGACTTCTCTCTTCGGTCACAGTCCACGGGTGATGGCAGCTGCTGCATGGGAATGAGTGTGGCTAGCAAGACATGTCTCCCAGCAAGACCTCTGCCGGGCACTATCCTTCACTGGTGTGAGGGAGCTGGCCGGTAAGACGCCAGTGTTGGGGACGATGAATGCTATTAAGGGGTCTAAATGTAGTTCATGTGTCATCTCTTTAACCCTCTGAGGTGGGAACTGAGACCATCTCCATTTCTCAGAAGTGGGGAAAACAAGGATCAGAGAGGTTCAGTGACCTATATGAAAGGCCACACAGCCAGCAAGAAGCATAGTGAGAATTTGAACCCTATTCTTTCTCCCCAGTCAGATCACCTGGGAGCTCTCTTGGCTTGAGCTGGAGGAAGTTTCAGGTTAGAGTCACAGACACTCAACCCCATGTGACCCCACAACCTGGCAGGTACTGGGCTGAATGGACACGGATGAAAAGTGTGTTTGATCTTTACACAACAGGTACTATTTTTTATCACAAACAAGGAAGCGGAGGCCTAGAGAAGTCTAGAGCCTTGCAAAGGACATGCAGCCAAGAACTGGCCGAACCAGAATGGAAACTGAGGTCTTCATCTCTGGCTGACCAAACGTCCATGTCCCACGTACCATGACAGTGGTTCCCAAACTGTGTACCAAGGAACCCTGCGGTTTTGCTAAGTGAAAACCCTTGGGGGAGGTGAGCCTAAGCAGGAGGGCTTCTAAGCCACCCGCCCTGACTCAACGAGGACCCCGGACCTTTGTGTTTCAGGCACTATAGGGCTCTGGGTAAGACCTCACTTGACAAATGGGTCTGCGGCTTAAGGGTTTTGGGAAGTGTCTGTCCTTGCCGGCTACCTGGCAAACAGTACTGTGAACGCTAACAGCCCCCACGGGCTGGGGCTCTCTCCTTTTGGGAGCACTCACCTGATGTGACCCCTGCTGTGTTCCCACCTGCGGGAAGCTCCTCCCACCAGGGAACGTCTCCCTTATTGTATGGAAACACCTGGCTCACTGGCCTGCTGAGCATGCAGGCTGCAATTAGAGGGATTTTCTAGAAACATTGATGTTTAGAACCTTGGTACCTAGCCTGGGACTGACACAGGCTTTGCACACACAGGGTAGGTGCCTAAAGTGTTTGTGGAAGGAAGGAAGGAAGGAAGGAAGGAAGGAAGGAAGGAAGGAAGGAAGGGAGGAAGGGAGGAAGGGAGGAAGGGAGGAAGGGAGGAAGGGAGGAAGGGAGGAAGGGAGGAAGGGAGGGAGGGAGGGAGGGAGGGAGGGAGAGAGGGAGGGAGGAAATGGAGGCTGTTGATTTCTGTAGCGACTTGTGAGACAGATGCCTCACCAGGGACTAAGGAAACGATGTGGCAGGCACGGGAGGGTGACTGCGTGGCCCATGAGGGCCAGGATCTCAGCCCGTCTCTTCTTGGGGCTTCCACAGGAGGTGGGGGTGGAGGAGCAGAGTCCCTCAAACCGCTCTGGTAAACAATCTGCCAAGTTGTTTAAAAATGCGACCATGTGCCCGGCCTGCGGGCCTCAGTGGGGGACCCTCGCTGTGAACCAGGAAGTCACGTTAATTCCCGGTCAGGGCACGGGCCCAGGTTTCCGGCGTGGTCCCCAGGGTGGGGTGATTCCCTTTCATCACCAATGCTTCTCTCCCCCTCTCCAAAATCAGTAAAAAAATAAAAATAAAATAAAATTTTATATATATATATATATATATATATATATATATATATATATATATATATTAAAATGCGCCACTCCTTTCCCACTTGCCAAGGCTCAGGGCACGACGCTCAGACTCCAGGGCAGGGATGTGGCCCCAGCGACGGGAGAGCTGCCCCCTTCTGTCCACGGACCTCTGCGCTGACCGGGGTCCCTGCCCGCGCCCGCCCCGCCGAGCCTCCACCCCACCGACCTACCGACCTTCCGACCTACCGACCCTCAGACCTACTGACCTTCCAACCCTCCGACCTTCCGACCTACCTACCGACCTACCGGCTGCACAGCGCAAAGGCAAAGTCGCGTCCTGCCACCGGTCTCCGGGGAGGTCGGCAGAGCCGGTTGCTAAGGGGCGGGACCATCGGGCTCCGTGGGGCCGGAGCCTCCCCAAGTCTGCGCCCGCCCCCCCCCCCATCCCCGACTTGGTTCCTCCCGCCTCTCGGGGCAGTGCCAGCCCTCTGGGGTGTCAGATTCAGGCCCTGTAATCCCTCTCCCACCCCAGACCCTTCCTCAGCCAGGTGCCCTGTGAGAACTTTGGTTGAGTCCAGTTTTTGGGGTTTTTTTTTTTTAGCTGTGTAAATAATTTGGGGAGAATAATAGGGGAAATTTACGAATTGGACGTTTGTATTTAAGCCACTGCTGCAGGACTGATGGTCAGATCGTTGCCCAAACCGTGGCTTCTGTGGCTTCTGGTTCTCTCGGCGGGGAGGGGGCAGGGGGCAGGGGGAGAGGTGAGAAAGGCGGCAGGGGAGGCGCTCATAGGAACAGCTATGCCCACCCAACGCCTCCTCCATCCCCCGGGGTGGGTGGGGGGTGCGCCTGCTCCCCTCCCTGGTGGCTGCATGGGCCCATTGCTCCAATGACCGGCCTGGCTTTTATCCTCCTGCCTGCTCTGGAGATTGCATTACGTTTATAATTTTCCTAGATGTGATCATGGTATTGTGGTTGTACAGGGGACTGTCCTTGTCTTAGCTGGTGTGGGCTGAACATTTTCAGGACAGATGTCACAATGTCTGCAGCTGCGACTTCCTTTCCAATGGTTCAGCAAAACTGACACATGGGTAAGTGTAGGCAGGTCGTGGCTGGGAGCTCGGTTGGTGAGAACAGTGGTCGGCAAACTCATTAGTCAACAGAGCGGCAATTTGCAGCTCCGGAGCCACATGTGGCTCGCGAGCCGCAGTTTGTGGACCACTAGGTTAGAACATCCTCCTGATATGCCAAGACTGTGGGTTTGCTCCTGGTCACGGCACACACAAGACTCGACCAATGAATGCATAAATGAGTGGAATGGCAAATCAGTGTTTTTCTCTCCCTCTCCTGCCCCCCCATCAATCAATCAATAAATGGATAAATAAATACATAAATAGATAAATATAGGTAGGAGATAAATCAACAGTGGTCCGATGCTAACAATTAGGGAATCTGAAGGTTTACCAATGCCCACTCTACCAGTCTTTCAATTTTTCTGTAAAGAAAAGAGATGGGTTACAAACCCCCCAAAAATAAAATAAAAATCACCCCCCCTCAGCCTAAGAAGCCTTTGCCCAAAGCCTTCTCAGAATTGGCCCCATTTCATAGGTGGGGAAACTGAGGCTTGGTAAGAAAGATTCCTATCGGAGGAGGTAATAGGACCTGCTGCTCGTTACACAGATGTCTCGTTTTATTTGACATCTTAGCAATGCTAGTCTGGTGCCAGGTCCTTGATTTGAACTGGACCCTGTCTGGGCCATAAAATGCCTGTCGAGTAAAGAGAGCCAGAGTGGCCAGGCGTGAGGAACTCGGCGGGAGGGCATGAGATGCAATTGGAAACAGTGAGTCAACCTTTGCACAGACTTCTGTGACCCACTCCTGCTCCTGGCCAACTCCTTTTCTTTGTTTGTTTTGTTGTTGTGGTTGTGGTGGTGGTGGTTTGTTTGTGTGTTTTTTTAAAAATATATATTTCATTGTTTTTTACAGAGGAAAGGAGAGGGGCAGAGAGCCAGAAACATGGATGGGAAAGAAACATCGACCAGCTGCCTCCTGCACACCTCCTACCGGGGATGTGCCCACAACCAATGTACATGCCCTTGACCGGAATCGAACCCGGGACCCCTCAGTCCACAGACCGACGCTCTATCCACTGAGCCAAACCGGCTCCGGCTGGCCAACTCCGTTTCATTCCTCAACACGCTTTGCCGGTACAGCCTTTTCTCTGAGTCCCAGCCATGGTTCTGTTAGCGTTTCTTGTTGGCGTTCACATGGTGGATAGTGATCTTTGTGGCAGGAGCGAAGGAGGCAGAACCCATGCGCGCTCATTGTGGAAGGAAGGAATGGGCCACAGGTGTGTAAGGGGGACTGGAGGCAAGGGCGGCCATAGCTCTTCCACGGGAGGGAGCCCCCCAAGCCCTGTCTTGGGCAGCCTGGGCTTAGAGACTGTGTGCCCCCCACTTGGCCTGTGCGGAGAGCCGCTTGCTCCCCTGCTTTGGCCCGGCATTTCCCGCACCGGGTACAGCTGTCCAAAAAGCTGCAGTGCCCATCTGGTTGCCAGGGCAACGTCAGCCCATGGTGGGACGTCAGGGATGACAGAGGCAGAGAGCGAACCCTGAAAAGTTGCCAAGCAACCCGGCGGGCCGGTGACATCACGGGGGCCAGGATGGCTGACGGGCGCACGGACCGGGTGGCTGCAGGGAGGGCCTGCTCTCGGGAGAGTCAGCTCACAGAGTCACTCACCCCTACTGTGCAATGACCCCCCCCCCCCATAACACCCCTCAACGGGAAGGATTTTGCCAGAGTTTGTAGGGGGGCAGGGCTTGGGCAGACAAATTGCTTTGGGTGCCCTGGCCCGGCCCAGCCCTGCCGGGCAGGGGCTGTGAAGGCACGGCAGCCTGTGCCCCCCCTGAGCCTGCGGCGGGCCGTGCTGAGGCAGAGCGCCGCTTCCCGCCTTCGGAGACCAAAGTCCGTGTGCGAAGGGGTGGCAGAGAGCAGCAGGCTTCAGATAGGAGGGAACTGCCTGCTCCCCACCTGCCCTGGGCCCCAGGTTCTCCTCTGCTTGGCCAGGCCAGGGCTCTGAGCTGCTGCCATAGGCCTAGTCACAGGCCTGCGGGTGTCAGAGAGGGTGGTGAGGTCTGGGGTTCACCCTCTCCTCAGCCTCCCTGCCCCCCTTGTCCCCCGGCCCCCCTGCCCCTGCCGTTGGCCAGCTGGCCTCAGCAGTCCTGACCAGAATTTTCTTTGATGAATAAAAATGGAAACAAATCCTCCTTTGATCCACACGGTCAGCTTGGCGGCCCAGGGCACAGGGAGGAGGGGTGGGGAGGAGTTCCTGGGGCGGGGGGGCTGTAGGATTGGGAAGCACTGGCCCGTGGATGCTCAGTCCTCATCCCAGCCCCCCTCCCCACCGCTCCCCCTCGAAGCTCCTTCCCACCTGTGCTTCCCAGACGGAGTCCCCCCCCCCCCCCCAGTCTCCCCACAACCTCCCATCGCGTCTCAGCCACCTCCTCAGCCCACGGAGCTCGCCCCTCTCCCGGAGGGCCGTGGTCCGTGCCCCTCGGCAGGCCACCACACAGAGGCCACTGCTGGGTCCTCCGGCTGGAGGGTGGGCTCGAGCGACAGGACCAAGGGTTGCTGCTTTTCCCAGCGGCCCCGCCAACCCGCCACTCCTGGAAAGACCCTTCGGCAATGACTGGGGGATGGAGCAACTCACATCACAGCCGCCGCCACCGCGCTGAAGGTGATGGCACGACCCCGTCCCCCATCCCCGCCCTCTGACCTGGGGGTGATGGTCAGGGGGCATCACCCCCAGGTCAGAGGTGATTTCCAGGGGCCAGGGCCCAGGACGCCGAGGCTCCGGAAGCAGCTGCCAGGAGGCCGTCCCGCTGGCCCCTACCCACCGGGGCCACAGCTCCAGGCGACAGGCGATGCCAGGACGGCGATGCCTCCCGACATGCCCGCGGGGCCCTGAGCGGCTGCGGGGAGCTGTTCATCTCCGGGGGCGCCCCAGCTCAGACCTCCCTCCGAGCTCTGGCGGAGGGAACGGCTGCTCCCATTCCACAGGCAGGAAGACTGAGGCCCCGGACGGGAGGCCCAGTTAAGGTCGCATGCACTGCTGACCGGGCAGAGCTGGCGTGGCCGCCGGACCCTCTCGCTCTCGCCTGGGGGCCTCCCGGCTGCCCGTTCTGGTTCCGCCGCCCCTCCTGGCTGCCTCTTAGAGCGAGCAGCTGGGCCGGGGGACCGGCGGGGGTCGCCCGGAGGAGGAGGGTGCCTGGCCCGGGGAGGGAGCAGGTGTGGGGTCTGTGGGGGCGGCAGGTGCAGGAGGATGGGGCCCCTGGGGGAGACCCGGGAAGCAGGTGCCGCCGTGGAGGGGGTGAGGCTGCCATTGTGAGGAGGATCCCCGCGAGCGCCCGGGCCACCCTGGCTGGTGCCCAGAGGTCGCCCGGATGCCTGGGCGCAGGCACACAGCCAAGCCCCTACCCCGGTCCCAGCGAGCGCCAGGTCGTCATGACGACCAGCACGTTCATCCCCGTCCTTTTGTCTGGTCACGGCCCAGCTTTTGTGGGCCAGCCATAATGGGGGGTCTGGAGCGGGGGGCCTTGCCTCGGGACACACGCAGTGGGGGGCGGAGTTGGCTGAGGGGCAGGTGAGAGGAAACAGGAGACAAAACAGCCTGGGCTTTGCTGGCCGCTGGCCTCGGCGGCCCTCCTTTCCTGACGGCTGACCGCACCCCCTGAGCTGGGTCTGCGAGCCCGGGGGTGCCCTGGGGCCCAGGCCCTCCTGTCCCCCTTCTGTGAGTGCAGCTGTGAACATCCCCTCTCCCCTGGAGCACTGCAGCTCTGGGAGGTGAAAGAGCGTGGGCCAGCCAGAGTTGGATAACTCCCCCTGTACAACCGGGGAAACTGAGGCACCACAGAGCAACAACGCTGGGCCCTGGCCTGGATCCCACCACAGTGAGCAAGTGGCAGAGAGCCAGGCCTGCAGGGAAACCGGGACATCCAGGCATCAGACCCCCTCAAAGCAAATGCAAATTGAGCCCCACGGTCATCCCTCCTTCCGACACCCCCGCGGGGAGGGGCTCAGCCTGTGTGGAGTGAGCTTCTGCAGGATCCACCACCTTCCATGTCCCACTCAGGACAGACCAGACACTCCGGACATACCCCCCGAGATGCCTCCAGGCAGACACCGCAGTCAGGTGGGTCTGCACCCCCCTCTCCGCCGCCGCTGGCTCCCTGGATGGAGCGGAGGGGCAGGAGGCCGCAGGGGCCGGGCTGGGGGGGCCCCGGCATCTGGAGGGATTCTGAACAGAGAACCGGTTTGTTTCCACAAGCAGGGCAGCCCCACCTCGTGCACGGCTCGGCTTCGCAGGAAAATGTCACTTCCCTCCCCCACGAACATCTTCCTCCGGGGTCAGCTCTGCGTGCGCCGCGCTGGAGCCGAGAGGGGGCAGCGGTGGGGTCTGGCCCTTGAGGCCAACATGTGGGTGCCAAATCCTGGGCGGAGGCTGCCCCGCCGGGCGGCCCTCACCAGGGGGACGGTGTCCGTCTCTGTAGCTGTTCACTGTCGTCGGGCACGATGTTCCCCTTCTCGAGGACTTAGCATGTGCCATGAGGACTACGCACATCATATCATTTAATCCTTGCACCGGCCCAGAGAGGTTAAGCTGTCTTGGGAAGGGAGATCAGCAGACCCACCTGTGAAATGGGGAAGGGGAAAGCTGAGGCCACTGTTAGGTAGAAGATAGTGCAAGGCATATTTGTGGTTTTTAAAAAAATATATATTTTATTGATATTTTACAGAGAGGAAGGGAGAGAGATAGAGAGCTGGAAATGTCGATGAGAGAGAAACATCCACCAGCTGCCTCTTGTACACCCCCCACCGGGGATGTGCCCGCAACCAATGTACATGCCCCTGACCGAAATCGAACCTGGGACCTTTCAGTCCGCAGATTCTACCACTGAGCCAAACCGGTTTCGGCCGCAAGGCATATTTGGGCTCAGGGAAAAACATATTTTTAAATATATATATATATATATATATATATATATATATATATATATATACTTTTATTGATGTCAGGTAGGAAAGGAGAGCGAAAGAGAGATAGAAGCACCAATGATGAGAGAGAATCATGGATCGGCTGGTTCCTGCACGCCCCCTACTGGCGATAAAGCACACAACCAGAGCATGTGCCCTGACCAGGAATCAAACCGTGACCTCCTGGTTCAAAGGTTGATGCTCCACCACTGAGCCACATTGGCAGGGCCAAGGGAAAGCCTTTAAAAATGTATATTTTATTGATTTTTTTACAGAGAGGAAGGGAGAGGGATAGGGAGACAGAAGCACTGATGAGTGAGAGACATCGATCAGCTGCCTCCTGCACACCCCCTACCGGGAATGTGCCCTCAACCAAGGTGCATGCCCCTGACCGGAATCGACCCTTGAGTCCGCAGGCCGACGACGACGCTCTATCCACTGAGCCCAACCAGTTAGGGCAGAGAGAAAACTTTTAATGATGGACCATGAGAGACAAGCCAGGAGAAGCTGGATGGAGCCCTGCCATCCGGGCATCGGAATGGAAACAGAGTGCTATTCAGAGTGTGTAAGACCCACTCCAGTCCTGGCGGGTACAGAGAAAGCAGCATCTCCAGGAGGAGGCTGGGGGACAGTGGGGACACCCTGCCCAGAACTCCTCCCCTGTGGCCCCGTCTCCAGGGGTGACTTCACTTCCTTAGTGAGAAACCTCAGAGGACCAGGGACAGCGCACAGGTGGGAGCACAAGGCGGAGAGTAAGCATCCCAGATTCTGCCTGCTGGGCACGTCCCTTCCCTAGTCCCGGCCCCGTGGGGAGGCCTCAGAGCCCACCCCGACTCCCAAGGCCCCTCTCAGGGGCCGGCAGCTCTGCTGGCCTCCCTCACACCCAGCTGCTCCTCTCCAGATTGCTAGCCGCAGCCCTGGCCTCCTCACTGCCAGTGACCAGTACCCCTTCCCCCCAGCGGCTGAGGCTCCTCCACGGCCCCCCACTCCTGCCTGGTCGGGTCCCTCATGCTCCCCACTTGGCACCCGGAGCTGTCCTCCGGCCAGAGGGAGGCCCGTGTGGTCCCTGCCACACACCAGGGCCTGCCCCCCGTCACCGGGTCACAGTCGCTGCAGTCAGGCCCTTTCCTCCCAGGTCTGGGTGGAGTGCCCCCGTGCGCCCTTGCCCCTGGGGCCACCACAAAACTGTGTCTCGGGGGCCAGTGGTGCAGGCCTCCTCAGAAAGACCAAAGGCGCCATGGGGCAGGGCCCCCCCTGATTTGCCCGGCCTGTGTCCCCAGCCCTGGCCCTAATCGCCTCGCACAGAGGAGATGCTCGGTGAACGACGGCCGAAGGGATGAGCGAATGGGGGCTCAGCCAGAGGGGAAAGAAGCCTGCCGGTGGCTTCGTACGACCTCCCACCCCGACCCCCGACAGCGGGACACGTTTGAGAGCTCAGTAGGTTTGCCTAGGCCTGGCTGGCCCGGGACCTCCAGCGACCGCTCTCCCCGAGTGGTGCCCGGCCTGCTTGGCTGCCACTCACACACACACACACACACACACACACACACACACACACACAACTGAGGGCAGCCTCCTGGCTCCCTGGCGGGCCCCCAGGCCTCGGAGGGGGCCGCCGCCTTGGCCGCCACCGTTCCTGTCACAGCCGCCCCTGCTTCTGTGGAAATGCAATTACACCCAGCCGCCTCTGCCTCGCTGGAGCCGCGCCATTCACACCTGGAACGAATTAAGTTAATTAGGCCTTAATGAGCTACACTGGTCGGAAGGCCTATTTTTACTTAATTATCCGATAATGTGCCTGCGTGGAGGCGCGGGTCCTGGAGGCTTTGGCGGTGGCGGCGCAGCCATCTCCTCTCTCTGAGGAAAGCGTGCCCGGGGGAGATGCCTGACTGGCAGGCGTGGGCCCCCCAAAGCCGAGAGTCCGGGAGTGGAGGGGGAGGCAGGAACCAAGGGCCATGCCTGTGGGAAGAACACCCCCCCCCCCTCACACAGTCCCACCCTTCTGGCAGCCCAGCCTCAGCTGGGGCTGAGGCCACAGGGCTCTGCTGAGGGTGTGGCGGCAGGGCCTGGCTGGCTTTTGCACCCACAGACCTGGCAGGGGCGGGCGGGGCTCCGAGTTATTTCTCCAACCGCCTCTGATGGGGAGCCGGGCTCAGAGCGGCAAGGGGCTTGCCCGGAGACACAGGGCTAACTGGTAGGGATGGAGGTCCCCAGACGCTCTGCAGGAAACTTTCAAAGCACGATAGGACCCTGTCAGGGCGGGTCTGGCCCTTCCCACGCTGGGCCGGGGGAGGGTGGGCAGAGGATATAAGTTTGTGTAGTCAACGTCTCCAGCGTTGGGGCGAGGGGGGGTGGTCTGGCTCCCTGGGCAGATGTGAGGGAGGCATGGAGAGCAGGGTCCGTTCCCATCGGCCTCCGCCCTGGCCCTGCTGAGCTGGGGGGCTGGGGGAGGTGGGGGAGTGGGTCCTGGGTGATTTGGCTCATTTGGGTCTCTGGGTTCCTGGGGCGGGGGGGAGCAGGGCCCAGCTAGCTAGGGGAGTGGAGTACAGGATGGAGCACCGCTGAGCGGGGAGGCCAGAATCCAGGCCTCCCAGACAGGAGGCACGGGTTGCCCGATTCAGAAGGGCAGGGGGCCCAGACGGGCCCACAGAGTGGCCAGTCAGGACTAAGTGGGACACGAAGGGATGGATGGATAACTGTGATGATGTAGTTTGGAGGGAGGGCCGATAGATGTCAAGTCCCTTGGGTCCCGTTCTGAACTGGACAGGCCAGGGGTATCTGGGACTCTTTTCACACCGGGAACCTGAGGCCCGAGGTAAGGGATCAGCCAGGTGGGGAGTAGGGTGGCTGAGCATCGACTCCCATCCTCTTTCACGTCCCTGCACCCCCTTCCCTCAGAGCCGGGAGGTCCCCCAATGGGAAGGCTGTGATGGTCTCGGGGGGCGGGGCCCTGCCTCCCAGCTCTGTTGAAGGCGGTAGGAGGAAGGGTGGGGAAGGCTGACTCCAAAGGCAGCCCGCCCCCTCCACGGGGCCGGAGACCTCCCTAAGCTGAGGGGACTTACCTGGGCTCCAGGCACCTCTAGACACATTGAGCTGGCCGAAACCGGTTTGGCTCAGTGGATAGAGCGTCGGTCTGCGGACTGAAAGGTCCCGGGTTCGATTCCGGTCAAGGGCATGTACCTTGGTTGCGGGCACATCCCCGGTGGGGGGTGTGCAAGAGGCATCTGGTTGATGTTTCTCTCTCATCGACGTTTCTAGCTCTCTATCTCTCTTCCTTCCTCTCTGTGAAATATCAATAAAAATTTAAACACATCGGGCTGCCTTTTAGGGTTGGCGCTGCCATCACTGGCCCTATCGCTTTTCTTGCTCCAAGAAATCTCAGTCCCCCCCCCCCCCCAGTCCAATAAGGAAGACCATAGTCATCCCAGACCTGTGGCCCAGTAGGGCCACCATGGAGGGACAGTGGCTCCGGTGAGCAGCAAAGCCCCGAAGAGAGAAGAGGCAGCACCCTAATGAGGGCAGAAGGACCCAGAACATGCAGGCCCCGAACCTCAGCCACCCCAGCCAGGTCCCTACGGTGTGGGGGTGGGGGTTGGCGATGCCCCGATGTGATGGGAGGGGCTTCATCGGGGGCCCCATCAGCCCTGGATCGTGCCTTCCTGTCCTCACTGCCTCTCCAGTCCCCGGCGGCCGTCAGCTGCCAGCAGCCGCCCCACGTGCACGCACACAGCCGCTCCCGCCCCCCCTCCACGCAGAGCCAGCTGCTGCGGCCCCCCTGCTGGAACCGCAACCGGAGGAGCATTTTCACCATGTCGCCTCCCACCGAGGCCCCCAGTTGCATGTGGAGGCCATGTAACGGAGCCCACGTTACGCTAATTATGCCATTACCCTAATTAAGTAAATACTGTGTGTGCTAATTGGCTGAAACTTCTTCCGGGGGCGAGGCCGGGGGTGAGGAGGCGGTGTCCCCGGGGCTGTCCAGTGGGTGGGCTGGAGGCAGGAGGTGCGGGGAGGGGGGAGGAAGGGGGAGGAAGAGGGCGTCTCCCTCAGTTCAGCAGGTCCTGGGGTCACCCAGGTGAGGTCCCTCGGTCACCGCCCTGGACAGAGGAGGGGGCAGACGGTGCCAAACGCGTGGTCAGAGGCCCGAGCTGGAGGCCCGCCTTTGCCCTGGCAGGCTCGTGGCCTCGAACAAGCCTTTTTCCTCTCTCGGGTGAAAAAGTGGGTCTCCCAGGTCACCCCCAACCCCAGCCAGCCCAGAGCCGAGGGGTTCTGAGGCAAACTGGGCACAGCGGCATCGGAGGGACTCCCTGTTCTGGCAGGAAAATGGAGCCACTGCCAGTGGTCTGTGGGACAGCAGGTACATGCTCTGCCTGGTGGCCTGAGCAAAGCTTTAGGCCTGGGGTGTGTGTGTGGGGGGGGAGAGCAATGTCAGTGTGAACCAGCAAAGGAACAAACAGGGTTGGCATTCCCCAGAAGCCATGTGAGGTGGATGATCTGAAGAAATCCGGAGGACTTCCTGGAGGAGGAGGACTTCGCCTAGAGGGAAAGAGGAAATCGGGGCTTTAGATTATCTTTCCAGGTGTGATTTTTAAATGCCAAACTTCTTTCTTTTATTTTTTATTTTAATTTATTTTTTATTTTTTTAAATATATTTTTTATTGATAATTTACAGAGAGGAAGGGAGAGAGATAGAGAGCTAGAAATGTCGATGAGAGAAACATTGACCAGCTGCCTCTTGCACACCCCCTACCGTGGATGTGCCCGCAGCCAAGGTACATGCTCTTGACCGGAATCGAACCCGGGACCTTTCAGTCCACAGACCGACGCTCTAGCCACTGAGCCGAACCAGTTTCGGCTCTTTTCTTTTTAAAAAAATATATTTTGTTGATCTTTTACAGAGAGGAAGAGAGAGGAATAGAGAGGTAGAAACATTGATGAGAGAGAATCATCGACCAGCTGCCTCTTGCACACCCCCCTACTGGGGATGTGCCTGCAACCAAGGTACATGCCCTTGACTGGAATCGAACCCGGGACCTTTCAGTCCACAGACCGACGCTCTAGCCACTGAGCCGAACCGGTTTCGGCGTAAATGCCAGACTTCTTGGCCATACCCTGAGGCGGGGGGAGGAGGGATAAGAGGGCAGCCATCTGAAGGACCCTCCCTATGGAATCTAACCCCGTTGGAAGGCCTGGAGGACACAGGCATGCCAGGCCCGCGCCAGGAACCATACGTAAGCCCCAGGATGACCACGGCCTCCGTCCTCCCCTCTCCGAGTCGGTCAGCATGGCCAGCGGTCAAAAAGGGCCCCCTCCCTGCCCTGTCCCCCGTGGGGTGGAGGAAAGGGCCCAGAGGGGACGTCCGGGGCCCTGTGGCCGGGCCCCCGCCAGCCGGGTCTTCTCAGGCCCACCCGGGCCAGGCGGGGCCCGGGGCCGCGGCGTGGGCCCCGCGGCTCTCCAGCGGCCCCCCCATCTGCTGCCGTCTCCGCAGACATATGCCGCCGCTCCGCACCGGAAACACCACATGCTCGCTTGGCGGGCACCGGCTCCCTGCCTCCCGGGGTGTGGGGCTGGCTCTCCACGGGCCAGCTTCCCCGAGGCTGGGCCGAGCCCCTAGCTCCTGCCTCAGCCCCCCGATACTTCCGATCCCGCCTCAGCCCCCTGATACCTCGGCTCCCGCCTCAGCCCCCCGATACCTCGGCTCCGGCCTCAGGCCCCGGTGGAGGATGTAGGATGGCCGGTGCGGAGCCTGTCCGGCCTTCACTCCTCCCGCCGCGTGTCCGGCTCTGCGGCTGGCGCTCGGCGACAGAAACAAATAAGCTGTCTTTTCAGCTCTGATGTCTGCAACTTCCTCTCAAATGGCTCGGGGGGAACATGAAGTATGACTGCACACACACACACACACACACACATATACTATATATATATATATATATATATAGAGAGAGAGAGAGAGAGAGAGAGAGAGAGAGAGAGAGAAAGTGATGCAAAATGTTACAAATATGACTAATGGGTCCATGGGTGTCATACTATTCTTATTCTGACAACTTCCCTGTGAGTTTTAAATCGTTTCTAAATAAAAAGTAGAAGAAAAGAAGGGAGCCAAAACCGGTTTGGCTCAGTGGATAGAGCGTCGGTCTGCGGACTGAAAGGTCCCGGGTTCGATTCCGGACAAGGGCATGCACATTGGTTGCGGGCACATCCCCGTTGGGGGGTGTGCAGGAGGCAGCTGATCAATGATTCTCTCTCATCGACGTTTCTAGCTCTCTATCTCTCTCCCTTCCTCTCTGTAAAATATCAATAAAATATATTTTTTTTAAAAAAGAAGAAGAAGAAAAGAAGGGAGAGAGGGAGGGAGGGAAAGAAGGAGGGTGGAAAGTCCTTTTATGGGTTTCCAGCTGGCCCGGTGGCAGTCAGGTTGATGAGGCCCTGCTTGTGGGGCCGGAGGGCTTCCCGGAGGCGGCAGCGGGGAGTGGGGTCCCCCAGAGTCTGAGGGGAAGGTCGCAGGGTAGGGTGGGGCAGGGTCTCCCTCCCCGCACGGCTCCAGGCTCCCACCACAGCTCCCCCCCTCGCCCCCCAGAGAAGGTGGGCGCTTGGAGTCCCTGTAGGGAGTCTCCCTCGCGGACACGAGGGACTTGCCTGGGTCCGAGGCCAGGAAGGCCGCCTGTGGCTCCGGGTGGGGCAGCAGACCGGCCGGCCCAGGCAGGGAGCCCTGGGGTAGGAGGGGAGGGGGCAGCCACTGGCAAGGCCACCCGCCTCCCGGCCTCCGCAGCACCCACAGACCTGTGCCCGGGCCGGCCCCCTGCCGTGCCCCGCCGGAGGGCGGGGGCTCCGCGCCCCCTCCTGGTCTGATTAGGCGGCCCGAGGGTTGTGGGCGGGGAAGGGGGGCTCTGCGGCTCCTGCAGCCCGCCTTCCCCCTTATCCCGTCCCCGTCTATGCCCTGTGGCCCACTCCCCTCATCCTCTGCCTCCTCCTGCCCATTGCACCCGCCGGCCTGCCCTCCTCCCTGGTTCTCTCCTAAAAGGGCACTTCCCCTGCCCGGCTCCCGGTCCAGCTCTGGACCCCTCCCCCAAGGAGGCAGAGAGCCTGCGTCCCGGTGTGTGGTGTGCTCCCAGCTCCCAGGTGTGCTCCCGGCTCGCACCCGCCCACCAGCCCCTCTCCAGCCCCTCTCCCCTGGGCCGGCCGCCCCTCAGAGCCCGGCCGCCCCATAGCGGACCCCCAGGCTCCGGACCCGGTCCCGGCCGCTCCCGACTGCGCGCCCGGAGGTCACAGGCCGCCTCCTGCGCTCAGACACCTTTGTTCTCCTCCCGCCTTTGTCCCGGCCCCGGCCCCGCCGCCGGCCGGCCGCTCACCTCTCCCGCCGCGCCCTCCCGGCCCTTCCCGGGCTCCCACGCCAGACCCCGTCCCGGGACGGCGGGGCGGCGGCTCTGCCCGCCCAGCCCAGCCCCCGGCCGGCCGCCCGCCCCCAGCAACCTGCCTCTCCCTCCCTCTCCGGCCCACGCCCCCTACTTGCTCCGGGCCGCCTAACAGTCTCTCCTCTGCGGGTCTGGCCCCTCACTTCTCCCTCCTTCCATCCCTCCTCCCCATTCCCCCCACCTCATCCCTCTGTTCCCGGCCCCACAGCCCCTGGGAGTCAGGCTTTCTCTCTCTCCGGGCTCTCCGCCCCTCCCTCCCCGCTCTCATCCTCTCTCATCCTCTCCCGCCTCTCCCCCTCCATCCAGCCTCGGCTCCTTGGCCTGCTCACTCTCCCTCTCCCTCTCCCCCTCCCGCCGCCCCCCTGCTCCCCACCTCTTTGTTTCAGCTGCGGGCCGGCTCCTCGGGACGGTCCCGGTCCCCGCACCGCGGAGCCCCGGGAGGAGACGGGCCACCGCCGAGGTGAGCGGTGAGCGGGGCCGGGACGCCAGCGGGGCAGCCGGAGCCCGGGGGCGGGGGGCGGGGGGCAGGTGGGGAGAGTGGGCGCCTCTCTGTCCGGGGCGGCGGGAGCCCGGAGCGCCAGCTGCAGGTGCCCCGTGGCCAGCAGGGGCCGAGGGCAGGGGGCAGCCGGTTCCCTGGGGCGGGGGGCCGGCGGTGGACAAAGCTGCTTGGGAGCTGACCGGCTCTGTCCCTGCCCGAGCGCCGGCGTCGGCGGGTGGCCCCGGGCTGAGGGGGACCCCCCGGGGGCCTGACCTCCGGGGTGGGCAGGGGCCGGGCTCCCCGAGCTGCCACTCCTCGGGGTTTGCCTGCGCGCCCCGTCCTGGAGTCCTGGCAGGGCGGGATGGTGCTGTCGGGGAGGCGGTGACCCACCCCCACAGGTGCCTGTCCCGAGTTGGGGATTTGGCTGCGGGACAAGGGGTGTGCTGGGTGCTCCCACTGCCCAGGCGGCGGGGGGCGGGGGCGGGGAGGGGGGTGCAGGCAGAGGAGGGATCTGCCCCAACCTCAGGCTGGCTGCTTTCACCCCAAGCGACTGACTGCCTGCGGGACCCACAGAGCTCCCCGGGGGGGAGGGGCCTTCTCCCTCCCCTGGGGGGTCTCTGACCGGCGCCCCCAGACAGGGTTCCTAGGACAGCTGTACCCAGATTGCCAAACAGTAAGGTTTCAGGCCAGAGCCCACAAGCGCTGGAGGTCGGCTTCCTGGGGTGAGCGGAACTGGGCAGGGTGGAATGTTGGGGGCTGGGGGGGGGGCAGGAGGAAGCAGAGCCCTGACTCCTGAGTGAGCTACATGCGCGGTCATTGGGATGACCCAGACCTGCGGGGAGACCCTGCGACCGAAGCCGGGACGGGGGGGGGGGGAGTGGGTGGAGAGAGAGGCATGGGGGAACCAGCAGCCCCCCCCCCCGCCCCTTCTCAGCGAAGCTGGGGAGGGAGCAGCCGGGCTAGGTGGGCACAGAGTGTGCGGCTCACCTTTCCTCAGGATGGCTCACTGGCTGCAGAGGAGAGCCGGGGGTGGGGCACCAGGGAAACTCCCCAGCAGAGTGCATCTTGGCAGGGGGAGGGGCGGGGGTTGCCCTGGCTCTCTGTCCAGGGCAAAGCTGGGTCCACCAGCTCCCTGGACCCTCAGGGACCAGCAGCGGGCAAGTCCATAGTGGGTAGGGATCCCCTGAGATAGAGCTAAGGATGCGTCTCCCCCTAGCACCGGGCGAAGGGGACACCTGTTCTGGGGCCCGCCTCTCCCTCATCCCCTTCCCTGGCCAGAGCCTCCTCCTCCGAGCAGGCCGCTGCCCCTCCCAGACTGCGATGGCATCAGAGCTGCTGGCATCTCGTCTCAAGAGCCCAGGTGGCCCATCCCTGGCCGACCCCAGCCAGCCTCCAGGGGCCCCGGGGCGGCCTGAGCCGGGGAATGTAGGGGAGCAAAGCCCCAGGACTGGCCCCGGTGGTTTCCAGGGAGGGGCTGACCCACAAAGATTTCTGACCCGGGGCCGAGGGAGGCCTCCCCACCCTGGTCTGTCTGGGCCTCCTCGCGCCCTTCACGCGATCCCCACGCAGAGGGGCCCGGCTGCTCTGCCTCTTCTCCCGAGCCGTGAGGGCTCCCTCCCAGGCTGGGCCAACCGGCTCTGGTTCCAGCTGACCCTCTGCCGAGGGCTCCCTGACCTCCCAGGGCACGGTGCGCCCCAGCGGCCATTAAAGACTCAACTACCAGCCCCTGCCAGCGCCAGCCAGGCCTGGGGGGCAGTCATCACTCGCGTGGCCTTAGGCAGCAGCTCCGGGCCTTGCTCGCTGTGAGCCTGGCGCTGCCTGGACAGAGGGGGTTTCCCTCAGTGGACAGCTCCCAGCTTCTCCCTCGGAAGAGGTCAGCTCCGCTCCCTTCTCTTCATCCCTCTCTGAGCCCCCAACGGGCACCGATTTTAAATATATATATATATATATATATATATATATATATATATATATATATAAATTGATTTTTTTACAGAGAGGAAGAGAGAGGGATAGAGAATTAGAAACATCGTCGAGAGAGACATCGATCAGCTGCCTCTTGCACACCCCCTACCGGATGTGCCCGCAACCAAGGTACATGCCCTTGACCAGAATCGAACCCGGGACCTTTCAGTCCGCAGGCCGACGCTCTACCCACTGAGCCAAACCGGTTTCGGCTGGCACCGATTTCTTATCCAGACCCATCGGCTGCTGACACCTCCTCAGAGAGGCGAGCAGGACAAGGATGCTCAGAGGAGGAAAGTAAGTCAGAGGATAAAGACCTAGGACTTCTGACACCCTGGTGAGCGCCCACAGGAGGACAGGGTAGCGAGGCTGACCAACGTGTCCACCAGTTGCCCAGCCTCGCTGAAAGCTGCTGGGACGAAGCTGCAGAGGGGCAGGCAGAGGGGAGGAGGGGAGGGGTTCCTGAGCTGGAGATGCACCTCTTTCCCACCTGCGACACTTCCTCCACCTCCTTGCATGTCCCCCCCACCCCTGCACAGGAAGGCCTCCGTGGCAAAGTCCTAAAACGCCTCCCGGCATGACGCCTTGCCAAACATCCTCCCGAGACTTGTTACCCCTGACCACGTGAAGTCCAGCCCCGCGGCCAGACGCACAAGGCCCTTTGCCAGTCGGCCTGTGCCACCCTGTATGACCTCCTGGCCCGTCTCGCTTAACCTTACCCCCAGGTAGTTATTCTGACTACACCAAACTGTGTGTCCTCCCCTGGGATGGAGCAGAGCGCAGCTCAAAGCCAGCTCAGCGGCTGGTGGTGGGTTCAACTAGACACACACGCGCCCTGGCCTGGGCTTCATCACATGATCCAGACCCGGCGGGGTCAGGCTGCTGCCTACTTTCCTGGGACATGAGGGCTCTCTGCCAGGCCAGGCCGTTCATATGCGGACACGCACCTCTGTATGGAAGTCCGCCACCCAACTGCGTGTGCGTGTGTGTGGTTTCCTACCAAACCACACACACAACGGAGTTGGGAAATCGGAGCCGAAAAGGGTCTGACCAATCTGATTTATGGGCCCCTACAGACGCCGAGTGTGGTCACGCCACCGTCCCCGAGCCCTTGAGGGGCGGCAGGGAGGCAGGAGTGGGTCCCCGGCTTTGGCTCAGCCCTCGCTGGACCCCAGGGTCTCTGAGCCCCCGAAGGCGGGCAGAACATGGTCGGCTAGGTCCCGGGTCCCGATTCCGGTTCTGTGTCAGGGCTTTCTGTGTAGCCCCGGACGCGCCACCTTCCCAGTCTGTTTTCCCAACTGTAAAGCAAAGGAATTTGGGTGAGCCGACACCTAGGGGCTACCCAGGCTCACGGTCCAACTGCTGTCGGTCCACGGCCATTTCAGAGGACCGGAGGGCCTGGGAGAGCAGCGGCTGAGGGGCCAGACACTCCACGGGAGCCCCCGCCGGGCCAGGAAGAGGCCGGGGAGGGAGATGCGGTGGGTGCAAGGAATCTGAGCCAGGAGAGACAGAAGCCAAGAGCCACGAGATGGGAGCAACGATGAGGACCCACCCTTGACATTCATGGAGCAAATGATAAGCCCTATGAACACCCCCCCCCCCATGCAGGGATTAGCTCATATTTTCATCTAGATGGAGGCCCAACCTATGCTCCTTCCTCTCTGGGCTACCACATCCAATGGGTGAGGCTTGGTCCGGACCCTGGCCTCCCGTCCCCACAGGCGCAGGGCAGGGGCCACGGCGGCATGTGGGGGGGGGCTGGCAAGACCCCACTCCCGCCCAGCCCTCAGCAGGCGTGTCCACAGGCCCGGCACACAGCAGCATCTCTTGTGTTGAGTATCTATGGATACAAACATGCATCCCCCTCTTGGCATGCCAACATGAGCATGCGCACACACATGTACATTATTGGGGACGTGGCAGACAGGCCCTCCGCCACAGGCCAGCCCTCTTCTGCTCTCACCTGGAACCCGACACCCGCTGCTAAGACTCCTGGTCCCGAGGGCACGGAGTGAGGCAGGGTCAGGGCACGTGTGGAGGTGGCCAGAGGAGAGCCAGCTCGCGGGCACCGTCACGTGGGGACAGCACCCTCTGAGACTGGCCCCCCCAGCAGAGACTCCCCGCAGGACAGAAGGGGCTGGTGCGTCTGCACCGGGGCGGTGCACACTCTCCTCTGCCCCGAAGCTCCGTGGCCCCAGTGCCCGGGTCTCCTTGCTCACCTCCCCCGGTCCCCGGCCTGCCCGGGGTGCCTGCAGGAAGGGCCACAGCCTGCCGGGTCACGAACCGTCTGCAGGCGGGGCTGTGCAGCGCTCAGTGGGGCAGGAAGGCTGTTCCCGGGAGAGGGCAGGCCAGAGCCCCTCACGCCTTCGGAAAGGAGGCGGCGGCCGAGGAGGCAGAGGGGCCAGCAGCAGCAGCAGCAGCAGCCCAGGCCTCGCTGTTCTCTATGGCTTTTTATTCCTATGTGATTCTACTGCTCACTCATATAGGGATTGGAGCCGTGGCGCACGGCGGGGGCGGCCGGCGGAGGGCGCGGACGCGGAGCGAGGGCCACGGAGAGCGGGACACGGCCCGCCTTCCTCAGCGCAGGCAGCCGGCCCGGCCCGGGGGGCCCTCCTGTGGGCTTCCTCCCCACAGGCGGAGGGGACTGCGGGACCCCATCGCTGCTCTGACCCACCATCCACGGATGACCCCCCCCCCCCAGGCTGGGATCAGGAATGGGACTGTGTCCCCATAGGAGTGGCTGAAGGAACTGGGGGTACTCAGCCCGGGGAAACGGCTGCCCCAAGGAAACAAGGCCCAGTGTCCTGTGAGGCTGGGGCGGCCCCCAGAGAGAGGGCTGCTCCACCAAAGAAGGGGTGCTCTGTGGCTAAGCTGTCCAGAGCAGGAAGGGGGCCTGGAGGGAGGCAGTCAGCAGGCACCCGGTGGGCCGTATGGCAGAGACCGGAGCCCGGAGCCCGGGGCAGGGATGCCAAAGGGAAGTCATTGCTGGATGGGTGGCTGGTCCCTCAGTAGTCCTTAGGCCTGTCTCCTTGGGTCTCTGCTCACCCTCCCAGGCTCCTGTTGGTGAAACAGGTGCCGCGTGTGTGGTGTGGAGGGTGTGGGGAACTCCCACCAGGGCCCGGGGTGGCCGCAGCCGGACCCACTCCCTCCCCAGCGGCCCCTGCGAGCCCTTGCCGGGAGGGAAGATGCACCGAGACCCCACAGAGCGAGCGGTCCTTTTTATTTCCAGTCTCCTTGCCCCGCCCCACAGAGGGACAGGCTCGGGAGCTCAGCAGCGGGGCCGCTTGGGGAACACCGGGAACAGCGGACTGGCCTCGGGGCTGCTGCTGCGGCTGAAATCAGGGGCGGAAGAGAGCCGCCGCCGCACCACTCTGGGTGGGGGAATGGACGTGACGCAGGGGCCCTGGGTGAGAAGTGTTGAGGCCAGCCGCGCAGCCGGGGCCACGGCGAGGAGGGGCCCTACGGCCTGGGGAGGCCCCGGGGACCGTCCAACCCCGGGCTGCCCCAGAAGCTGCCCGGCAGGCCCTCTCGGGACGCCCAGACCGCGGCCTGCGTCACCCCCGCGGCCGCAGGAACAGGAAGTGGACGTCCATGACGTTGGTGCCGGTCAGCCCCGTGTACAGCAGGTGGGCGCCGCCCTGCAGGCGGTGGAAGAAGCCGTGGGAGTCGTTGTGGGCCAGGAAGGTGGCCAGGTCCAGGCCCTCGGCGGCGGCCTGGCCGGCAAGCTCCGGCGTGACCCAGGCCCCCGCGGCCTCCGTGGGCCCGTCCCGGCCGTCGGTGCCGCCGCTCAGGAACAGCACGTCCACCGGCCCCGGCGGCGGCCGCGGCCCCAGCTCCGCCGCCACGCGCAGGGCCAGCTCCTGGTTCCGGCCGCCCTTGCCCGAGCCCTGCAGCTGCACCGTGGGCTCCCCGCCGGCCAGCAGGCAGAGCGGGCCCCGGGCCTCCCGCACCACCTCCAGCGCCTCCTTCAGCTGCAGGTCCGGGAGCTGGAGCACGGCTGCCTGCTCGTGGAGCCGCTTCTCCTCCTCCTCCTCCGAGGAGGAAGTCCCCGCACCGCCCGGCGGGGCGAGGTGGGCGCCGGCCACTCGGGCCAGCCGCGCGTAGAACGTGGCCACGCTCCTCACGTCGCCCTGCATGGCCGCGCTCAGCACCACGGCCCGGTAGCCCAGCGCCTCGGCCTGCCGCCGGGCCTCGGCCAGCGCCAGCGCGTTGGAGCCAATGATCACGTTGTGGACGTGGCCGCAGGCGTGCGGCCCTCGGGGGTCCGAGTCCGCCCGGGCCAGCACCGTCTTCACCGAGCGCGGCAGGGCGGCGCGGAGGCCGTAGCGGTTGAGGATCTGCAGGCAGTCCTGCACGTTGTGGACGCTGGCCACGGTGGGGCCGCTGGCGATCACCTCCACGGGGTCTCCTATCACGTCTGACAGAATCAGGCTTACCACCTGGGGAGGGGTGGGGGATGCGAAGCTCAGTCCTGCCTGGTGCTCACCCCGGAGCTATAAGGGCAGACTGCCCCTTCCCACCACACCCCCCATTTCCCCGCTTCCCATGTGTCCATACACCTTACGCCACCTGCTGCATTTCCCGGCCCGTTTCCAGCCCCTCTCGAGGGGGTGTGCAGAACACCTGGCCATGTGTGGACTCAACCTTGCCCTCTGAGGCCCCTCTGGGATGGCCCTGTGAACTCCATGCCAGGCCCCGTGCCAATCTGCAAGCCGTTGCGGGCTTTCCTCTGCTGGGCACGTGCGGGGCCTGATCCCCCCGACCCCGGGCCGCCCGGGTCAGAAGCGACTCACTCACCTGGGCAGGGTAGGCGGCCTGCGCGAGGCCCCCGCCCTTGAGCTGGGACAGGGCCTTCCGGATGGTGTTCAGCTCCTGGATTGTGGCTCCGCGGGCCGCCAGCAGCTTGGTGAGTGTCTGCTTCTCCTCCAGGGTGACGGGTGGGATGGGGGCGGGCAGCAGGGCCGAGCCCCCACCTGCAGGGACATTGAGGACCTCAGACGGAGGGCACAGCCAGGACATGTCCTCCTCCAAGGACGCAGGCGGGCAGCGCACTCATTGGGGAAGGGAGGGGGCCTGGAGGTAGGGTTAGGGCGCCCCTACACGGTTATGGGGCGAATGTGCGCAGTCACCACACCCTGGGCGCCGGAGGCTGTGCCCTGCATTGGGGAAGCCCAGGTCCCGGCAGGCACTGGAAGAACTGTTCCTTAAGGTCTTGAAACAGGCAGCAGATATGGCGTGGGGGGCGGAAGGGGATGGAGAACCAAGGAGGCTCCACAGGGGCTGCAGGGCCTGGGTTCTAGCCCCAGGTGACTTTGGTACAGACACCAACAACAGCCATGACATTTTCCTCGCAAAAGACTCTGAGTCAGGTGCTCCCTGCGTGCCCTCATGATCCGCCAACAGGTCGGTCTAACCTGGTGGTCGGCAAACTCATTGGTCCACGGAGCCAAATTTCAACAGGACAACAATTGAAATTTACTTCGAGAGCCAGATTTTTTTAAAAACGTAAACGTCTAACGCCACTTCTTCAACACAGACTGGCCCAGGCCGTGGTGTTTTGTGGAAGAGCCACCCTCAAGGGGCCAAAGAGCCGCGCGTGGCCCGAGAGCCTGCAGTTTGCCGACCACCGGTCTAGGGGAGGACCCGCCGCTCGGGGGAGGCCAGACAACTGGCCCGGGGCCGTCCAGAAGTCAGCCATCCAGGCTCCTCACTGCCCAGCCTGCTCCGTGGCCCTGGGGGCTCAGACCAACGGCTTCTTTTTTTTTAAAAATTTTTTTAAATTGATATTTTACAGAGAGGAAAGGAGAGAGATAGACAGCTAGAAACGTCGATGAGAGAGAAACATCGACCAGCCGCCTCTTGCACACCCCCCACTGGGGATGTGCCCGCAACCAAGGTACATGCCCTTGACCGGAATCGAACCCGGGACCTTTCTGTCCGCAGACCGACGCTCTACCACTGAGCCAAACTGGTTTCGGCTCAGACCAATGGCTTCTGGAAGACCCGATACTGCCGCACCCCACCCCTCCCCGGCCAGCCTGGCCCCCGCACCTGAGATGAGCACGAGCAGCAGGTCGTCGGCTGTCAGCCCCTCGGCCAGCTGCCGGATGGCTAGCGCGGCCCGCAGCGAGTCCCGGTCCGGCAGGTTGTCCTCTGCGCCCTCAAAGACCTGGACGCGGCTGTGCGGCTTCAGCAGCATCTCCCTCGGGGGGAGAGAACAGAGAGTGAGAGAGGGGGCGGGCTCCTCTCCTCCCGGCCGTGTCCCGGCTGCACAGGTGAGGGGGCATGGACAAGGATGCCTGCGGACACCCCTGCTGGCGCCAGGCCAGACCCAGCAGCGAAGGGAAGCTGGTTGAGGAAGGGAGGCCCCGAGGCAGCCTGAGTCTGGGCCCAAGATTCCCCTCCAGACGGAGAGTGGGGAGCAGCCCCCCGCCCTCCCAAAGCTCCTTACTGCTTGCCACTGCACTCGACGGCAGCACGGATCCCCTTGGGAACGCTGATCACGCCCTGCACCAGATGCTGGCCCAGCAGCTCCTCGGCTGCGGCGGCCATGCCCAGCACGGCCTTGCCGAAGCCCACCAGGTACAGGTTCTGCCGCAGCTGGAAGCTCCGGTCCCGCACCTTCAGCTGCCCGCTGCTGGGGTCCAAGGACAGGGCCCGGTGCATCATGGGGCCTGGCAGCACGGCGCCAACAGTGTTCTCAAACAGCATCCGGGCCTGCTCCGCCAGCGCCATGCCGCTGGCCAGCCGTGCCCCGGGGCGCCCCCAGAGGAGGAGTGGGCGCAATGGGGCTCCGGCCAAGCGGGGCAAGGCCTGCAGGGCTCCAGCCATGCCCCACTGCCTTCAGCTCCACGCGGCGCCCATGGCCGCCTGCAGGGGAAGAAAACACCAATGAGGCAGGTGCACGGTTCGAGAAGGGGGCCCCGGAGGGCTCAGGGAGCGTGGACCCCACAGCTGCTGCTGCTGCTGCAAGAATGGACCATCTGCCAGGCCCAGGAGGCTTCCCGAGGCTCCCGGCTGACGGCTCCCACTCCGGCCCTCGGCGCCCAGGCCTGCCACCCAGCCATGTCCTCCTCCTCTTCGGCAGGCCGCACAGCGGTCCTCCGAACGCGCTGCCTGGAGTCCAAAGGTCCTGTTGGTTGAGCCCTCCTCCCCGGTCACCCACTTTGGCTGCAGAGTTAATCATCCACAGAGCCAGCGATTCCTATCAGCGGGTTCCCGCCCCGCCCCCTGTCCGCCCCCCTCCCGCTGAGCCCGGGCCCAGGTGCAACGCCCCTTGCTGGCACCGCTTCCTCGCCTCTTCGCCACTTCTGGTGCCAGGAGGCTGCGGGCTGGCCCACCAGCTGACTCACGCCCGGTGACCTCCCACCTGCTCCGCTTGGTTAACGTATGGGTCTGTGTGGGGGAGGCTGCGGGCTTGCCAGCGCACTCACACAGATCCTGGGCATCCAGGCATACGGTCTGAGGAGCCCCGGCACTCACGGCCAGTGTACAACAAGAGGCTCTGTTTCAAATCAGACGTGGCAGCAAAAGCCTCGCTCGTGGTGGAACCTCGAAGAAATCCCAGATGCCGCATGAGGCGATGTACCAGGGGACCCAATCTGCCAGGCAGAAAAAGTCGCCCTTCCACCTACATGGCTGGCCAGACCCACCCCTGATAAAAGCATGCCTTTTGGCTCCCACAGAACAAAACAAGTCTTGGGTCACACCACCCACGGCGGTGAGAGCCAAGCGGCGACCGCAGGGAAAAAGGCCAGCAGAGCCCAAATAATCATTTTCCCCACGGGGCACGGAAAAGGCTAAAGAAGCCTTGAGGTGAAGGTCAGGAGGCTGTAGAGGAGTCTATCTCTAAAAAGGCATCTAGTTTAATAAATGCCCACCATAGAGGCTGCAGCTGACTGCAGCAGGGTGCGGTCAGCAGGGGAGGGCGGCTGGGAGTCGGGCTCCAGCTCTACCTGAGCGGCTGGGAGAGGTTTTCTGAGCGGCTGGGAGAGCTCCATTTGTCTCACCGGCCTCATCTGCAAAGTGAGAAATGGGAGCCCCAGGCTGGTTTGGCTCAGTGGATAGAGCATCAGCCTGTGGACTGAAGGGTCCCTGGTTCAGTTCTGGTCAAGGGCACATGCCTAGGTTGTGGGCTGGATCCCCAGTAGGGGACCTGCAGGAGGCAGCCAATCAATGGTTCTCTCTCATCATTGATGTTTCTATCTCTCTTTCCCTCTCCCTTTCTCTTTGAAATCAATAAAGATATATATATATATATATGAGAAGTAGGCCAAAACCGGTTTGGCTCAGTGGTAGAGCGTACTGAAAGGTCCTGGGTTCGATTCTGGTCAAGGGCATGTACCTTAGTTGCGGGCACATCCCCAGTAGGGGGTGTGCAAGAGGCAGCTGGTCGATGTTTCTAGCTCTATCCTTCTCCCTTCATCTCTATAAAAAAATCAATAAAAAATATATTTTTTTTAAATGAGAAGTGGGATAAGATTAAAACTAATGCTTTCCCCTTGAAGTCCCTGGGCTTTCTGGAGCTGTCCACCGTTAACACACAAATCCTGGAACCAAACACCAATTTATCCCACACTCAAAAAAACCTGCAACGTCTAGCACTCCGCCACTTAGCCTGTTGGTTTTTCGCTTTCCCATAAGAGACCAACTCTGTTCACCCCTTAGTTGTGAAAGGAAACAGAGAGCACCACCATGTAGACTCTGAAAATGGGCCCAGGTTTTTCCAGGGGGCTCCTGGTGCTGACCCCCTTTAGGCTTGGAGTTAAAAGTATCTTAACTGCCGAAACCGGTTTGGCTCAGTGGATAGAGCGTCAGTCTGCAGACTGAGAGGTCCCAGGTTCGATTTCGGTCAAGGGCATGTACCCTGGTTGTGGGCACATCCCCAGTAGCTGGTGAGCAAGAGGCAGCTGATCAATGATTCTCTCTCATCGATGTTTCTAACTCTCTATCTTTCTCCCTTCCTCTCTGTAAAAAATCAATAAAATATATTTAGAAAAAAAGTATCTTAACATCTAGCCAAAACTGGGTGAACTTTGTACTTATTTCCCAAATGGACACAGGCCTAGGAGATCCCTGCCTTGCTACTGGAGAGCAGAGCCCAGGGCAGGAGGGCATTCAAGGTGAAGGTTGCCAGAGAAAATACAGGACGTCCAGTCAAGTTTGAATTTCACACAAATTAATTCTTAAACAATTATATTCATTCCAGGTGTACAACCTAGTGATTAGGAATTGCTTTCATATAGGGATATCCCCTAGAACATTGTTTCCCAAACTCCTCTCAAATCTGTATTTTAACAACTCCACCGGGTGATTCTCATCATGAGAGAAGTTTGGGAAACACTGCCCTAGAATATTTAGGACATACCTATACTGAAAAAATTACTTGTTGTTTATCTGAGGTTCAAATGTAAACGGACTTCCTGTATTTTTTTTTGCTAAACCCAGCAATTCTAATTAGGACAACTCCTCAAACTCCCAGGCACTAGATAGCGCTAAATCTGTAGATTCCCAGAACATACGCCGTGACTCCTCCCCGCCGCCAGATGGGGCTAGAGCCACTTCCGGCCGCCGCCGCCCGCGGGCACAGGCCCCGGAAGTGACGTCACCATGGCCGGCGGCGCAGGACTTCGCGAGGGAAATGACTGCGGCGTAATACTGGGCGGTAACCCGAGAAACAGGAGCTCGCTGCCGCCTGGGCCCGCTGCCGCCTGGCCCAGGGACTGCTTCCGCACGTTTCGCAGCAGAGACTTACCTCCGGTTCCCGGCGGCGGCTTCCAGCGCTGGAGGCCGGAAGTGCTCGCTGGTGGGCGGGGCGGAACCCGGAAGTGCTGGGCGGGCGGGCGGGGTGGGAGTACCCGGTGAGAACGGTGCTGGGAGGAGCGCGGGAGCCTCCGGAGTGAGGCCCTGGCTTGGGCTCCGCTCCGGCCGCGGAGGGACGTGGATGGAGTCGCTGGGCGCCTGGGTTTCTTCCCCGCTGCCAGGGGGTAGTAATTGCCGCCTCACTGGTTGCTGTGATCCGTCCCCTCGTTTTTCCTGTTCGGTGCAATCAGTCAGCAGACACCTCCCGAGCACCGGACTGAGCTAACGGGCCCGAACCCCAGAATCCCTCCTTACCCCACCCGCCCGCCCCGGAGCCAGGGCAGGTCATCCTCGCCCCTCCCACCGCTGTGGGCCCAAATAATTTATTGGCGTCTCCACCCCCTCCCCTTGGCAACCAAATAGCAGCTCTGACTCAGCAGCAGAGTTCGGTTCCGAGATCCTCAAACACTTGAGGGGCTGGTAAACACAGTTACCCGGGCCTCTCCCTGTCCCTGCTCTCACCCCGCGCTCAGGCCGAGCAGGGCCCGATGCTGCACACATTCCGAAGACACAGGGGGCACACTATTTTTACTGCGTTTTCCTGGGGAGAGCTACGTGACAAATCACAGAATGGACTTCCTAAAAATCTTGGGTTTTTCACACTCTAGCAGCTGCCACATCTCTCCATAGGTCTCCAAACCATGCTCTGCTTTTGTCATAAACTCCTTCTCCCACCTTCCTAGCTGTCTCCCTGGATTTTCCTTTGCCTTTATACTAGACTCTATATAGGGATATCCCCCTAGATAGTAATTAGAAGACCTTTTATTCCCTATCAACGGCTCCTAAATGCTTCTCCACCCCATCATCCAAGCACAGGCACATTCAGGAGGAGTGGCTTTTTTTTTTTTTTTTTTAGTGTCAAATTATTTTTAAAATATATATATATTTTATTGATTTTTTTTCTTTTTTTTACAGAGAGGAAGAGAGAGGGATAGAGAGCTAGAAACATTGGTGAGAGAGAAACATCGACCGGCTGCCTCCTGCACACTCCCTACCAGGGATGTGCCCACAACCAATGTACATGCCCTTGACTGGAACCTGGGACCCTTCAGTCCGCAGGCCGACACTCCATCCACTGAGCCAAACTGGTTTCGGCAGGAGTTGCCTTTTTTATTATTTTTCCCCCCTAAAATATAGTTTACATTCAGTATTATTTTGTATTAGTTTCACGTGTACACATAGAGGTTAGATAATCATATACTTTACCCAGTGTTCTCTCCCTCCACCCCCATGTTTCCAGTGCCCACCTGGCACCACTCACAGTTATTACAGTGTTATTGACTGTATTCCCTACACTCTACTTTACATCCCAGACCTGCCTTCTGTAGATTTGGGGAGATTGCAAAAACTTAAAATTTCAGTTTGTCCTTGCTTAAGCTCTCTTCATCCATACATGCATTTATTCACCCCTCCATCATTCAACAGTCATTTCCCGGGTGTCTTCCATGTGGGCCAAGTGCTGTAACTGCTGCAGTGAGTAAGACATGGTTCTTTCAGATGGGAAATGTACTCTGCTTTTGTAATTACATTCCCACATTGGTGAGAGGAGTGTAAATTTGAGCACCTCACTTATTATTTAGTGCTAGAGACTCATAAACAGATACCATGTACAGTGCCAGTGCAGTTCTGTCAGAATGTAAGCAGGGGACTAACTGTACCCATTTTTTAACCTCCCACCATACCCCACAACAAGATGCACTTTAACAACAGCATAAGGTTTACTAGTAGATGCCCACTGGACTGTGAGCTTCTGAAATGTCATGACTTGGTCTAATTTGTATTTGAACTGCCTTGCATAGGACAAGACACAAAAAGAAACTGGGATTTATTTCCTTCCTTCCTTCCTTCTTTCCTCTCCTCCTCCTCCTTTTCTTCCTCCTCCTCCTTTCCCTCCTCTTCCTTTGAATTAAGACAACAGTGAAGAGCTCAACTACAAACTACTACAGCTAGGTGGAAAGTATTTCACAAAAGGAAAAGAATTGGTGGTGAAGGGGAAGAGATCAATCAAAGGGCTTTGTGCATGCACATGGGCCTAGCCATTGGCCATGGACAACAGGGGGGTGGGGCATATGTAGGGAGGGGTTTGGAATGGGAATGGGGGGATAAGGACAATTATCCCCCCATTCCCATCCCAAAGGACCATAGGACAAGACACAAAGGACCATAATCAATTTTTAAAAAAATTACAAGGACCATAATCAATTTAAAAAGAAAAGAAAAAGAAAACAGAATTGGTGGTGAATGGAAGTAGAAGGCTTCATTGAGTGGTGTGGTTTAGGTCTAAGAAAACAGGACGTTCAGCTCATCAGAATAATAACACATCTCTGGATGTGTTATTGGGCATGAATATGTCTACAGTCTTTTTAAAAAATCCTCACCCAAGGATATATTTAGAGAGAAGAAGAGAGAGAGAGAGATTCCTGAGAATCTAACCTGCAACCTTTTGGTGTACAGGATGATGCTCCAACCAACTGAGCCACCTGCCAGAGCTGTCAACAGTCTTTTAAAGAGCACTTTGGCAGTAAATATCAACATCAATAAATATTAAAAATGTGACTTGCAATTTCAGTCCAAGGAAATAATTGGCTATGCGGACAAAAGATGGTGAAGGGGAGGGAAAACCTTTTTCCTTTACAGTCTTAGGTTCAGTGGTGGAGGCCCTACAATTAAACGGACAGAGAACAGATCCATATGAGAAAAAGGTTTATTTTATATGCACATGGGGAGGGGGGAGGTTGCTCACAGAAATGAAGTGAGGACTCCAAAGAAGACAGTAGGCCTGAGAGCTTATATACCATTTTAAAAAATATATTTTATTGATTTTTTTACAGAGAGGAAGGGAGAGGGATAGAGAGAAACATCGATGAGAGAGAAACACTGATCAGCTGCCTCCTGCACACCCCCGACTAGGGATGTGCCCTTGACTAGGATAGAACCTGGGACCCTTGAGTCTAAAGGCCAACACTCTATCCACTGAGCCAAACTGGTTAGGGCATATATACCATTTTTAACAAAGAGTGATAAGTTATGGACACGGACAAGATAGAGGGGGTTTGAGCTACAAGGGGAACTATATTGTGAGAAAATAAATATATGGGGAGAAATAAGGATTGCTGTAATAAGATTTGTTTTCACAGACTCATCTTGGCATTGGCTCCTGATACCAGAAAGGCAAAATTTCTCTTAAAAAAATCAATAAACCTTTATCTTCATTTCTCATGAAGATTTATGTCCTGCCTTTGTGTGTCCGCTGTTTCTCAGATGCCCTCAGCTTCCAATAATCTGTGTGCCAGAGTAGCATATTTAGGGTGATAAACTCTGATCCCTTCAGTGGAGATGGAGAGATACACATCCCAGACATTTTCTGAGTGTAAAGCAATGTAAATATCTGTTGATAATAGAATTTATACAATTAAGTTTGTAGTGCTTCTAGAAATATTAATGATGTTAATTCTAATATTAAGCCTACATACATTTTTTTTTGAGATGCTATTTTATGAATTAAGGAAACCGTGGAAAGGCCATTAAAGTAGATTATAAGTGTTCCCCTTCAAGCAAGCTGAATTACACATACCCTACTGGGGGAGGGGTTACTGAATTTATTTTTTCAAGTTAAGCTTTACATGTTCCCTTTGTGAGCAAAGGAGGAGGTTGTTCCTGGGTGACGTCTGGGTGGTGTTGGACCAGGGAAGGTGGCAACCGTGGCACCCATCTCCTCTTCATTATAAATCAAGTACTTGGTCCCCGTAACTCGAAAGCCAACCCCCTTCTCAGCCCAACGGGGTCCTCAGGGCAGTGAGTAGAGCTCCATCTTGGGCTTGCCCACCTGGAACGTCACTGTTGTTAACGAAAAAAACCATTGAAACCTATAAAGAATTTTTGTGAGTTTATTTGATCCAAACTGTCGACAATTGCCGGGAAGCAGAACCTCAACGGATTGAGATAATGCTCCGGAGAATGGTGGGTTACATTTCTATATTTATACATTGCAATCAAAGGAAAGGGACGTAGACGAGTTACATGAAATTCATTGGTGATAGATTAGGGAGGTGGGAGAGAGAAGCGGGGGAAACCTCTGGGATAGGGTAAAAAGTGAAATGATGGACATGAGCTTCTTTTACAGAGACCAATACAGGATACTCTAACGTAATTAACAGTTGACAATTAACTTGATAACAGTCACAATGAGGGAATGTCTGGAGGCCATTTGTTGTGCCCTGAGGGGTCCTGGGTAAAAAGGAAGTTACAGGTTACCCAGTCATCTCACAGATAGGTTATCTCAGAGGCAGGAAGGCTAAAGGGCTCAGTAAAGCAGATCCAAATTGATCTTTGTCAGTTGAAATACCTGGGACATGACTACCTGCTATAACCTGTTTATAGTCAGATATTAAATTTTCAAACCATCTTTGTGGTTATTTTAGGTCTCTGAATTTGCAAGACTGCCACGCAGACCTTCCCCGAGTCTGTCAGGTTGGCATGTGGCTCTTTTCGTTCACACTGTAACATATCCTGCTTGTTGAAGAAGCTGATCACACATGATGTGCAGCCCTGTGAGGTTTCGGATGCCTCAGTGAGTTGGAAGTGTTAGTTCATGTTGTTACCACAGCAACCCAGAGTCTTAGTCCTAAAGCTCCTAGATGGACATTCATCCTGTTGTCCCCCAGCTTCCAACCAACGGAGCCCTTTACCCCAAAACCCAGGTCTCTCCCCTTCCAGCACTTCCCTGCCCCCTTGTGGTGGAGTTCGGGCAGTCAGCTAGTTGTGGCCAGTGAGTTGTGAGTGCAAGTGATGAGGGTCATTTCTGGCCATTTACTTGCCCGTGTGGTTTTCCTGAGCATTTTTTCCCTTGGACCTGACAGGTGGCAACATTCAGCCTGAGACCCTGAGTGCGTGATAAGAAGAGCCACCCTGCCAACCCACAACAAACATGTATTGAAAGCAGAAAATAAACCCTTGATGTTTAAATCACTACGATGGGGTTTGTGTTACTGCGCCCATAAGCTAGCCCATCCTAGCTGATAAGCTCACTTCATCCTGCAGACCTGCATCTTAGAAGCTAGATCTGCTCTTGTGGATGTTAGATCATCCAGAAAACGTTGGTTCTCATTGGCATTCACCTTGCCAGACATGCTTCAGGTCACATACTGTTCATGCTTGCGCACCTTTTCTTGAGGTGTAGAACAACAACGAAGAGATCAAGAACATTTTGTTATGTGTACACAAACTCAGGAGAGTCTAGTGCACTAATGAATACCTCAAAGTGGGGGCACAAAGCAGAAAGCAGCTTCCACAAATAGAAATTCTTTGCAGTGGGGCAGATTTTTATTCCATCAGTTCATGTGGCTTTTGCCCCCCCCCCCACCTTTTTAAAAAGGTAGTCTATTTTTAAATGTTTTTTTTTCTTTTAAAAAATATATTTTATTGATTTTTTACAAAGAGGAAGAGAGGGATAGAGAGTCAGAAACATCGATGAGAATCATCGATCAGCTGCCTCCTGCACACCCCCTACTGGGGATGTGCCCGCAACCAAGGTACATGCCCTTGACCAGGATCGAACCTGGGACCCTTCAGTCTGCAGGCCGACGCTCTATCCACTGAGTCAAACCGTTTTCCGCCAAATATGTGTTTGTTTGTTTTTTGCAATTGGAGAGAGATCTATGAAAAAGAGAGAGAGAGAGAGAGATGAGAAAGAGACCCCGACTGGGCATTGAACCTGAAACCTGTGCATATGCCCTGACCAGGAATGGAACTGATGACCTTTTGGTGCATGGGACATGCTCAACCAGCCACACTGGCCAGGATTGCCCCTACCCCTTTCTAATTGCACTCTACCTGTGACTGAGCAGAGGTAAATGATGGCAATAATTCAGGACCAGCAGGAAATGTAGGATTGATTTAGAACCAGAAATAAACAGTCAATATGAATGTGTTCTGTCTTTTCTCCAATGGTGTGAACAATGCTTGGTTATCCAGCCCTGAAAAGCATTGTGAATCATTATAGTGCATCCATAGAGAACCTGTAAAAAGTTCTGCCACCGTAAAATCCGCTGTGAAAGTAAATCAGTGATTTATTATTATTTTTTTTAATGCATGCAAAACCTGAGATAAGTCAGAGGGTGTCCGTCATCAACTCCAAACTGGAGGCCGCTGGTTGGTACTCCTGGTCTTCAGGGCCTCCCTCCACTTGTCCTCCACATGTGGGACCTTGGGGTTCAGCCTCCTCTTCCTACGCTTTCAACCCCAATGCCTCGCACGAGTCTGCATGGAGGCATGGGAGAGCTCTGCAGTGAGCTTTCAGGACACCCTACCCCCCAATCCGCCGCCCCTGCCCTGGGTCTCCCTGCTGGGCGCAGGGAGCCCAAAGCTCTGGCGCTGGATGGCGCTGTGAAGGCTTCTCCGGGGGCAGGCGCAGGGCGGGCGGTGCTGGAGGAGAGGTGGAATGGAGCTCTTTTAGGTGAGGACTGTAAACCCCTTAAAGCTATTTTTTTTTTTTAAGGAGGGGTAGGGGAGCATACAAACAGCTCAGCCTGGACTGGGAGTAGCTGATGAGGAGGGGCTACTGTACGGGCTGGGCGGTCAGGTGGGCGGTTCAGCCTTTGGAAACAGTGGCATACTTTTAGAGTCAGGAGCTTCTGGGAGGCGAGGCAGTTCTTCCTGGCTCAGAGCAGTCGGCTTATCTGGGGAGCTCTTCTCCCTTCCTTCCACAACAAGAAGGCTTTGTTGGGGTACAAGGGACTCAGTTACAAGCGAAACAATTGCCTACCCTTTGCCCTGGAAGAGTGCAAACCCAGCCTCCAGGGCTTACTGGCTGGGTGACCTTGGGAAAGTTACTTAACCTCACGAAACCCCAGAGCCTTCGTCATTAAAAGGGGGTTAAGACCGTGGAATGTGTCCAGAGTGCGCACAGAGAGGCTCCGAGTTGTGGGCGTCCCGTCTGTGAGCCGGGCCAGACTAACGGGTGTGCGACCCAGACCGTCACCAGGGAACGAGGCCAGGAGGGTCCCGCTCTTGGCTCGCTAGTCTGCTGTTGCTGTCTTGCAGTTCTTAAAGGCTTCTTCGAGGGGGAGCCCATCTTTTTATTTTGCACTGGGTCGGGCAGAGTATGTAGCCAGCCCTACCGCCTGGAGAAGAACGGTACCTGGGCCCCATAGCCCGGGAGTCTCAGGAAGTCCTCAGTGGCTCCCCGTGAGGAGGGTTAGGGTTATGCACTGGGTGAGGCGGTACTGAGTCTCCGGGGGCCGTCCTGAGGCTGCAAGGACAGAGTCTGAGCTCCCCCGAGAGACAGGTACGTCGGGCGACGTGGCCCAGGAGAGCTCTCTGAGCAAGAGGCCTGGAAACCCAGGGCCTGGCTCGCTCAGTGGCTGACGGTCACGCTTTGAGTCTCCCACAGGCTGGTTCCCGGGGAAATAAGCACAGCCTGTGATTCAGAAGTGGCACACGCTGCAGGAATTCTATGAAGTCAGCCACAGGCTCCTGGCAAAAAACCCCAACAACACAAAAACAAAAACAAAAAATCACAAAATCAAATGTTGTAATCTTTTTTTGAAAACGTTTTTATTGCCAAAACCGGTTTGGCTCAGTGGAAACAGCATTGGCCTGCTGACTAAAGGGTCCCAGGTTCGATTCTGGTCAAGGGCATGTACCTTGGTTGTGGGCACATTCCCAGTGGGGGATGTGCAGGAGGCAGCTGATTGATGTTTCTAACTATCTCTCTCCCTTCCTCTCTGTGAAAAATCGATAAAATGTATTTAAAAAAATGTTTTTATTGATTTTAGAAAGAGGAAGGGAGAAACGCTTAGGTGAGAGAACCATCTGTCAGATGCCTCCTGCACGCCCCCTACTGGGGATTGAGTTCACTACCCTGTGCTCTGGCCGGGAATTGAACCAGGAATGCTTAACCAACAGAGCCACACCGGCCAGAGTAAATATTCTACCCTTTTCGTTTTTATTTTTATTTTTTGTTAATTCTCACCTGAGTATATATTTTCCATTGAATTTTAGGTAGAGTGGAAGGGAGGGAGGGCGGGCGAGGAGAGAGGGAGAGAAGTGAGAGAGACACATGGAGTGGCTGCCTTCTGCTTGTGCCCCTGGAACCCAGGCAGGGATTGAGCATGCAACCCGGATACTTGTCCTTGACCGAGAATGGAACTTGTGTGTGGGCCAATGCTCTAACCACTGAGCTGTATGGACCAGGGCCTCTACGCTTTTAAAATGCTTTTAAGCAGATATTAATCTGGACATCAAAAGAAAAGGAAACAAGCAAGAAACAAATAGAAAATGTGTTGCAATGAGTAAAAACCATTACTGAGGTTGCCTTTGACTCCCCAGAAGATGTTTGTAATTTCCCCATTTGATGTAAAATGTTACTTCTGCTCATGGTCATGCTAGAACATTTATTTCCTCTTGGTGGTAAGAGAAATGATGCATTCATTTAGGAAATAAAGTCATTTGTCAGGTAAGAAGCAGTTATATGAGACTGCGTGTGACAATTGAAACATGCTATTCAGAATTACTGTGGGTTGCAATCATGTTCCAACATTCTGCTTTTCCTCTGGCAATTTAGCTTACACACACACACACACACACACACACACACACATAAGGCCTTCCCAGAGAGTCACCTGACTCTAGTTATTGTGAAGGCCTGTGTAAAAACTTGAGGGGCAGCAGAATAAGCCTCCCATAATGTGCCACTTTGACGTGTGGATTGTTTTTAAAAATATATATTTTATTGATTCCCCCCCCACCATTTTTTAAATTAAGGTATTATATGTGTACATTGCTTACCATTGCCCCCCCCACCTCCCATACATACCCTCCCTCCCCAGAGTTTTGTGTCCATTGGTTGTACTTCTATGCATGCATACCAGTCCTTTGGTTGATCTCTTACCTCTCCTAGATCTCCCTACCCTCCCCGCTGTCATTTGACAGTCTGCTTGTTGCTTTACTGTCACTATATCTATCTTTCTGTTCATTAGTTTATAATATTCTTTATTATCCATAAATGAGTGGGGACATGTGGTGTTTCTCTTTCATTGACTGGCTTATTTAATTCAGCATGATGTTCTCCAATTCCATTCAGGTTGCTGCTAATGATGAGAATTCCTTTTTTATGGCAGCATAGGATTCCATTGTGTCAATGTACCATAGTTTTCTGCTCCAATCATCTGCTGACGGGCACCTAGTCTGTTTCCAAATCCTAGCTATTGTAAATTGTGCTGCTATGAACATAGGGGCTCCCCCGGGTCCCACCGCCCCCCCAGGTCACACAGCTCCCCCGGGGCACACGGCTCCCCTGGGTCCCACTGCTCCCCTGGGGCACAAGGCTCTCCCAGGGCACATGACGTGTGGATTGTTTTGAGCTGAAGGCAGTTAAGAGCCAGCAGCTTTGAGAAAAGCGTTTTCTCCATTACCTGCCTAGAAGAATTTAAAAAGGGGTCTATTCCAGGAAGAGAGCTGTTACCAGAGACACCTTGGTACACCAGAAAGGTTTATCTGCACGCCCATTTGTTTACCAAAGTATTGCTCTTCTTACCTTCCTGTGAATTGTCTTCCTCCCTTTTGAGATCCCAGACCCCTACCTTCTCCTGAGCTCAGGAAGGTACAAAAGCCTCAATGGCCTGACTCCCCTGGATTCTGTCTCTGTGGGGTTCCTGTACACACAGGGTGGGGTAAAAATGAGTTTACAGTTGTGAGTACAGGAAACAGAGTTCATTTTTGTATTGCTACTTATTCACTTTCGTATTATTTTCCATACGAATAGCTGTAAACCTGCTTTTGCCCCATTCTGTATAGACAGAATTAAATTTGTCTTTCCGTTCATCTGTCATGTCAGTTCTTTTTCTTTTCTTTTTTGTCTTGTGTCAATTTTTATGTATTAGATCCGCCAACTAATCTAAAAGGTAAGGAGGGAAATGTTTTTCTTTCAAACAAGCTTAAGTTCCAGAGACGTCCCACTGGGCACTTTAACTCAAATTTATCTCAAGGAATTGGAATGCATAAGGAGCCATCAGTTTTGGAAAGAAGATGTATGGCTTAGTACAGATTCCGCTTCAAACTGTGTATCATGAAATGTGAACATTTGATAAATGGGCCAATCCTGCCCTCGTCGGTTGCTCAGTGGTGAGAGTGTCAGCCCAAGGACTAAAGGGTCATGGTTTCGATTCCAGTCAAGGTCATGTGCCTCAGTTGCAGGCTCGATCCCCGGTCCCAGTCAGGGTGAGAGGGGAGGCAACCAATCCATGAGTTTCTCACATCAATGTTCCTCTCTCTCTCTCTCTCTCTCTCTCTCTCTCTCTCTCCTCCTTCTCCCTTCACTCTCTCTAAAAATCAATGGAAAAAAAATATCCTCAAGTGAGGATTAACCCCCACCACCACCCCAAATTAAAAATAAATGGGCCAATGTGTCCCGGGAGAGCCGTGTGCCCTGGGGGAGCGGCAGGACCTGGAGGAGCGGGGAGGAGCGGTGTGACCCGGGGAGCCGGGTGACCTGTGGGAGCCGAGTGACCCGGGGGAGCAGTGTGTCCCGGAGGGGCGGTCTGAACCGGAGGAGGAGCGGATTCTATTCGTGTGGTCCTGAGACATTTGGACAGTCTGCAGCCATTAGCTACAGAACACTCTGTTGTATTTCCCTACAAAAACAAATGGGAGAGAGTGTCCCACTTGAAATTCATATACAGAAAAAAAGGAAAAGAGAAGGAAAAAAAAATCTGAGGAACAGAATAACCTGGTGAATACAGTAGAATCGGGGGCAAAAAAAGGGAGTGGTCTGATAATTATCAGGGGGATAAGGGGGTGGGGAAGCAGTGAGAGACTGGATTGAAATCGTATAACCAATGGATGAAGACAATGGGGGGGGGGAGAGGGGGTAAGGGCAGAGGGTGGGATGGGAACTGGGTGGTAGGGAGCTTTAGGGGAGAACAAGGAGAAACAATTGTAATAATCTGAGTAATAAAGATAGATAAATAAATAAATAAATAAATAAATGGGCCAATCCTAACCCTATTGTAATCATTTCACAACATACAAGTGGACCCAGTCATTACACTGTACGCTGTTAAACGAAATCCTCTGCCGCTGAAAGCCTTTCTGAAAGGAAGGGCTTGCTGAGCCACCCGCCAGCCAGGAAAAGGACGAGGTCCTGGGCATGCAGTCTAAACCAGCAGCGGCAGCAGCAGGGAGAGACGGAGAAGACAAACCTGTCCGTCTGTCCTCCGGGAGCGGACAGTTTTGGGGGGGAAATGATGCAAGTTGTTTGAAAAGAATTTACATTGGCTACAGATAAAGGCGGCGGCAGGGGAGGTGAGTCGGGCTGGTTCTGGGACCGGCGGCTGGTCAGTAAGGAGGAAGTGTTTGCCCTTTTTGTATTGATTGCGGGCTGGCGTCCGGAGTGTTCACGTGTAAGCAGAATGCGGTGGTGTCCGGTGGTCAGCTCTCCTCTAGATGATCAAGAAAATAACCACGGGGAAGCTAACTCAAAGTTTCCACAGGCGTTCAGGAATGTAAGCAATCTTGCTGGGGTTTGGCCTGCAGCTATTGACTGATTAAACCTCCCTTATCTCTCCCCTCCACCCTCCGGCCTGCGGTGATTTCATTTAGGACACTAAGGAATTTTTCTCCTCGTCAACACTTTAAACTTACACAATACTGTGTCAGTTATATTGCAATAAATCTGGAAAAAAACAAACAAAAAACTCTACCCAACTAGCTTAAATAGTAAGAAAAAAATATTACTAAACGTAACAAGGAACAGATCACAAGGACCCCGTGTCGGTTTCCCGCGGCTGCCATAGGGAAGTCACACACACCGGCTCGATTTAAACAATAGACTTCTTTGTCTCACAGTTCTGGAGGTTAGTAGTCCAAAAATGAAGCAGGGCCACCACGCTCCCTCTGAAATCCATTGGAGAGACGCCAGTCTCTGCCTCCATCTTGGCAGAGCCATCTTGTCTGGCTGCCTCTCTCTTCTTCTAACAAGGACACCAGTCACATTGGATTTAGGGTCCACCCCGCTCCAGGGTGACCTCGTCTTAACTGATTACGTTTGTAACAACCCCATCTCCAAATACGGTTCCATTCTGGGGTACTTACCAGAGGTGAGGGCTTCAATGTATCTCTGGGGGACGGGGAGAGACACAACTCAACCCACAACAGAACCTTTCCATCTTTCTGCTGGGCCAACTGTCGACTCCTGGCCGGCCTTTAGGCTGCTGTCCTCACGGTGACACCAGGCCGCAGCAGGCCCAGGCATCACGCCCAACAAACAGTGTCCAGAGCGGGATCCCTTCCCTGTAGCTCTTTCCGAGGCCAGGAGCCCTTCCCGGGACCCTCTCCCACAGCAGCCTTCTCATTTATCAGGAGCAAACATTCCATCACTGACACACGCCTCACGCAGTGGCTGGGATGGGGAACAAGACCACTCCTCATGGGTGGCTTTGGCTAGCGGTTCTTAAGTTTGAACGTGCGTTAGGCTCCCCTCCCTGGAGGGCTGGTTAAAACACAGATTGCTGGACCCCACCCCCAGAGTGACTAGTTCACGAGGCCTGAGGTGAGGTCTGAGAACTGGAATTTTTGACAAGTTCCTAGTTAAAATGCTTCTGGTCCTGGAACCATACTTTGAGAACCAGTGGTCTAGACTAACCAGGATTTATCTCAGAGTACTGAGCTCAACAAGTGGAAAATGCGTTGCCATTTAGAAGAGGGAGGAATCAACAAAATCAAGGTTCCGTCGGAAAGGAGCAAGCGGGAGTAGTGTCTGCCAAACAGTGGCCAAAGAAAAGCCAGGAAGAGACTAGAAGGGGTGTGTCCAGGCAGGCAAGAAGAAAGTCAGAAAGGAATGAGGTCCAGGGAGCCATGGAGAAGAATTTTAGGGAGTGGCCAACGCTGTTAATGTCTTCGTGGACAGGGCCAGGAAGATAAACACTGAGTGAGAAGATTCCGTTTTCGTAAGGACCTCATTAAGACAACATCATATACAGAACTTGGCTTTTTGTGTGCAACAAACTTTATCAAATCTTATCAGGAACAGACCCCTGACATAAGAAAACTATCCTTTTAGTTGATAAAAGAACTTAAGTTTTATATAAATATATCATTGGTAGTGGGTACTAATTAATTTTTAAAATCCTTATAATAGCCCTGGCTGATGTAGCTCAGTTGATTGGGCATCATCCCATGCACCAAAAAATTGCTGGTTTGATTCCTAGTCAGGGCACATGCCCAGGTTTCGGGCTCCATCCCTGGTAGGGGGCATGCAGGAGGCAGCCAATCTATGTTCTGCTCTCACATTAATATTTCTCTTTCTCTCTCCTTTTTTTCTCTCTAAAAATTAATTTAAAAATTAAAAAATTCCAATAACTTAATGTTAGCCAGCATAATTATAAGAAATAATATTTTCTGCCCTAACTGGTTTGGCTCAGTAGATAGAGCATGGACCTGCGGACTCAAGGGTTCCAGGTTCAATTCCGGTCAAGGGCATATACCTTGGTTGCGGGCACATCTCCAGTAGGGAGTGTGCAGGAGGCAGCTGATAGATGTTTCTCTCTTATCTATATTTCTAACTCTCTCTCCCTCTCCCTTCCTCTCTGTAAAAAATCAATAAAATATATTTTTAAAAAAGAAATATTTTCTCTTCCTGTTCTGAAATAACCAGGACAAAGTTATTTTATTTCCATTAATGAGAACATATCTCCATACCTTATACTATCTTTTTATTAAAAACATATTAATTTCTTTAATATTAATTATAACTTTAAACCCTTAGAAATCTTAATTTTAGTGACAACTGAAAATAAGCAATTAGCATTCTTTAGACCAGTACATTTATTAATGCAGTTACTTCAAAATGATTATGTAGCCCTGAATTATTGACCTGGAACATGTTTATAGTATTATAAGAAAAGGGTGGGTTATAAATAGTATTATATTATAAACCCATTAAAAATATAGTTTAGCCGAAACCGGTTTGGCTCAGTGGTAGAGCGTCGGTCTGCGGACTGAAAGGTCCCAGGTTCGATTCTGGTCAAGGGCATGTACCTTGGCTGCGGGCACATCCCCGGTAGGGGATGTGCAAGAGGCAGCTGGTCAGTGTTTCTCTCTCATCGACGTTTCTAGCTCTCTATCTCTCTCCCTTCCTCTCTGTAAAATATCAATAAAAATATTTTAAAAATATAGATATATATAGTTTAGCCCGGCTGGTGTGCTGGTGTGCTCAGTGGTTGAGTGTCGACCTAGCAGGTCACAGTTCAATGCCAGGTCAGGATACATGCCTGGTTTGCAAGCTCGATCCCCAGCGTGGGGCATGCAAGAGACAGCAGATCAATGATTCTCTCTTCCTCATTGATGTTTCTATCCATCTCTCCCTCTTCCTTCCTTTCTGAAATTAAACACACACACACACACACACACACACACACACACACACACACACACATATATATTTCAGGAGGAAAATCTGTAAAATTTCACATCAAAACGGTAAAATATATACTATATGTAATTCATCATAATAAAAACAAATGTATAGTAGCTACTTCAGGATGCTATGTTTTTATTACTTACTAGTGACCTGGTGCACAAAATTCATGCACATTAAAAGTCCCCGCTCATCCGCATGTGCCTCAAAATCCTGTGAGACACAGACCTGGCCAGTCCCACCCCCAACAAGGCCCCCAGAGTGGGGGCACAGCCTCAGGGGTGAGCGGGAGCAGCAGGTAGAAGCTGCAGGTGGCATTGGACTGCGGGTTTCAGCCCAATCCTAAGAGGCCACCCAGAGAGATCCCACCTGTGCATGAATTCGTGCACCATGCCTCTGGTATGAATATAAGTTCCAGGGTTAATCACTCCCCACCCATCCTCCCACCTCCACCTTCCCTCTGAAATTGTTAATCTGTTTCAAGTTTCTATGTCTCTGGATCTATTTTGTTTATCAGTTTATTTTGTTCATTAGATTCCACATATGACACTTATTTTTGTCTGACTATTTTATTTTTCTTAGCATAATACTCTCCAGGTCCATCCATGTTGTTGCCAATGGTAAGAGTTCCTTATTTTTTACAGCCATGTGGTTACTTTTTTTTACAGAGAGGAAGGGAGTGAGATAGAGAGTTAGAAACATTGATAAGCTGCCTCTTGCACACACCCCCACTGGGGATGTGCCCACAGCCAAGGCCCATGCCCTTGACTGGAATCAAACCTGGGACCCTTGAGTCCGCAGGCTGATGCTCTACCCACTGGGCCATACCGGCTTTGGCCGCGTGGTTACTTTTTAAAGTCCAGCCTTTAAGGCAGTTAGTTGGATGGGAAGCCAGGAGAGCCCAACGCTAGCATGGCTGGGAGCCAGGCTGGGAATGTGAAACAGATTGGACCATTTCAGGACACTCTTAAAACATGAAAAACAACCTCTTCCATTCCAAAAATAATCCTAAGAGCCAAGTCTTGGAAGAAAGCTCCGGTCTTAACAGTGAAATCTGGGAAAGGTACGGGAAGTAGAAAACTTGAAAGATACCCTGCAAAGATTTCTTTTGGCTGACAACATTCAGGAGTACATGACAGCTGCTTCTGTGGTTGTTTTTGTGGGTTAAGGGGAACCACAAAGTGGATATGTCCACTGCCCAACGAGTCCGGGACACGGCACCACACTTGTCCGTCTTGCACCGAAGGGTTCAAAGCCGGCTGCGTGGGCACTTCCCGCCTGGGGAATGAAGAAGCAGGCCCTGCAGGGGAGAGAGCGCGCGGGGGCGCCCGGGCCTTTTCTTCCACGGCTTTGCCGTTTGGAAAGTTGCCATCCATTCAGGTTTCACTCAAACTGGCTTTTTCCAGACCCTGGAACAAATCGAAGCCAGAAACTCTGCTCTTTGTCAGGAGGCAAGTGGCAGCCCCGTCTGAGCCAGGATCTTGCCTGCTCCCTTTAGAAAACAACTTTGTTTTTAATGTGTAGGAATCCTGGCTCTGCTTTCTTTACTCGGGGGATGGGACACGGCCCCTAGTTCTTCCCAGAAAGACCCCTGGGGCCCCCGGGTTTCTGTATTGTTTTTACCACTGTCCAGGTTCTATCTGGTTCTAGGGATATCACATCTTCCTAACATCAGTGATTAAAATGTTTCCATCGTTTGCCCTATCAGGTTTGGCTCAGTGGATAGAGCGTCGGTGGCCTGTGGGCTGAGGGGTCCCAGGTCTGATTCCGGTCAAGGGCATGTACTTTGGTTGCGGGCACATCCCCAGTGGGGAGTGTGCAGGAAACAGCTGATGGATGTTTCTAACTCTCTATCTCTCTCCCTTCCTTTCTGTAAAAAAAATCAATAAAATATATTTAAAAAATAAAATAAGCAGAAACCGGTTTGGCTCAGTGGATAGAGTGTCGGCCTGCGGACTGGAAGGTCCCGGGTTCGATTCCGGTAAAGGGCATGTACCTTGGTTGCAGGCACAACCTCAGTAGGGGGTGTGCAAGAGGCAGCTGATTGATGATTCTCTCTCATCGATGTTTCTAACTCTCTATTCCTCTCTCTTCCTCTCTGCGAAAAATCAATAAAAATATATATTTAAAAAAAAACTTAAAAAAAAATAAAAATAAAATGTTTTTAAAAAATAAATGTTTCCATCTTTCCTCTTTAGCCCTGAAGTTCAATGAAGTAAAAGAAATAGGCTCCGTCTCCAATGTTGGAGACCCAGGCAATGAACTGTTGGAGGAGCTCCACACAAATTAGACATCCAAGAGCCCCCATGGGCTGCACTGTGTCCCCCCTGGCACAGACAGTGAAAGCCAGGGTTTGTGGGGCCTGTTTGGGGATTAGATGTGCTTTTCTTTGTGAGGGATCAACTTGCTCTCTCTTTAAGGCAAAGAACCCCTTTGAGGAATCATTGGAACAATCCTGTTGACTACAAAGAGGGTAATGCAGCTGTTTTCCATCTTACATGTGGTGATAGTTGCACAACTGTATATGGTATTAAAGACTATCAATTAAATTATACCTGGATTAGGAACATCAAGAGCAATCAGTTTAGTAACATGAAAAAAATGTGTATGAAGCAATACTAAAGTGGGGGAGGGGGGAGGAAATGGTGAATCTATAAAGTTTATGTGTGTGTGTATACACATATATATGATGAAATCAGTGAAATTTTAAACTGCATTTAATGGAATGAGGAGATAATTTTCCCTTTTAAAACTTTATTTGTAATTGCTGCTATGAGTTTTGGAACTGTAAGAACATTTTTTAATTTTTTTCCTACATATTAAAAATATTTTTACTGAATTTATTGGGCGACATCCTATATAATAAAGAGGTAATATGCGAATTGACCCTCATGCCATCACATCACAAAAATGGCTGCCCCCATGTCATCACAAGGTGGCCACCACAGATGGCTGCCCCACATTGTCACAAGATGGCTGGCAGGGGCCGGAGCCGGTTTGGCTCAGTGGATAGAGCATCGGTCTGCAGACTAGGGGGTCCCTGGTTCGATTCCGGTCAAGGGCATGTACATTGGTTATGAGCACATGGTGGGGGGTGTGCAGGTGGCAGCTGGTCAATGTTTCTCTCTCATCGATGTTTCTGGCTCTCTGTCCCTCACCTTCCTCTCTGTAAAAAATTCAATAAAATATAAAAAATAATAATGAGAAGAAAAAGATAGCTGGCAGAGGAGGGCAGTTGTGGGGTGGGGGTGGGGGATCAGGCCAGCAGGGGAATGATTAGGAGGCTATCAGGCTGGCAGGCAGAGTGGTTAGGGGCAATCAGGCAGGTGAGTGGTTAGGAGCCAGCAGTCCCAGATTGTGAGAGGGATGTCCGACAGGTGTTGGACCTAAACTGGCAGTCAGACATCTCCTGAGGGATCCCAGATTGATGAGGGTGCAGGCTGGGCTGAGGGACAAACCCCAGTGCGTGAATTTTGTGCATTGGGCCTCTAGTTAGTTAATAAAATTATATAGGTTTCAGGTGTACTATTTTACAATATGGCATCTATATATTGTATTATGTGCTCACCACCCCAAATCAAGATTCCTTCCATCACCATTTATCACATCTTTACCCTCTTTTACCGCCTCCCACCCCCCTTTCCCTCTGGTATTTGCCATACTGTTATCTGTGTTTATGATTATTATTATTATTATAAATTTTTTTTTGCTTAATCTCTTCACTTTTTTCACCCAGCCCCACAATCCCCTCACCTCTAACAGCTGTCTGTCTATTCTCTGTATGTATAGTTTGTTTTATTTTGTTAGTTAATTTTGTTCATTAGATTCCACCTATAAATGAGATCATATGATACTTATCTCTCTCTGACTAGCCTATTTCCCTTAGGATAATGCTTTTTAGGTGCATCTGTGCTGCCACAAAAATGTAAGATTTCCTTTTTTTTTTTTTTAATGATCAAGTAGTATTCCATTGTGTAAATGTACACCAGCTTTTTTTATCCACTCATCTACTGATGAGCACTTACATTGCTTCTCAATCTTGGCTATTATAAATCAAGTTGCAGTGGACAGAGGGGTTCATATATCCTTTTGAATTGGTGTTTCAGGGTGGTTTTTTTTTTTTTTTTAATATATATAGGGTGTCCTCCCAAAAAATGTATACACATTTTAACAGCTGATAGCTCAATTTTGAAAATGAAATGTATTTTTAAAAAATGTTTTTATTGATTTCAGAGAGGAAGAGATAGAAATATCAATGAGGAGAGAGAATAATTGATTGGCTGCCTCCCCTCACATTGGGGACCCAGATTACAACCTGGGCATGTGCCCTGACTGGGAATCAAACCATGACTTCCTGGTTCACAGGTCGAGGCTCAACCACTAAGCCATGCAGGCCATGCTGAAATGTATTTTAATAAACACTGCCTTTTGCCGAAACCGGTTTGGCTCAGTGGAGAGAGCGTTGGCCTGCGGACTGAAAGGTCCCGGGTTCCATTCCGGTCAAGGGCATGTACCTTGGTTGCAGGCACATCCCCAGTAGGAGGTGTGCAGGAGGCAGCTGGTCGATGATTCTCTCTCATCGATGTTTCTAACTCTCTATCCCTCTCTCTTCCTCTCTGTAAAAAATCAATAAAATATATTAAAAAACAAAACAAAACATTGTCCTGGCCCTGGTCGGAGGCAACCAATCGATGTGTTTCTCTCCCATCGATGTTTCTCTCCGTCTTTCCCTCTCTCTTCCATTCTCTCTGGAAATCAATGAAAAAATATCCTCAGGTGAGGATTAAAATTAAAAATTATTTCTTCAGTGTCTTAATTTTTCAAGTACAGTTTTTTATATTCTTGGTTAAATTTATTCCTAGGTATTTTATTTTATTTTTATTTTTTAATCCTCACCCGAGGATATTTTCCCCATTGATTGATTGATTGAATTTATTTTTCATTTTTTTGTGTATTTATTTATTTATTTATTTATTTTTACTTTCCAATTTTTTTATTAAGGTATTATACGTGTACATATCTTACCATTGCCCGCCCCCCCTATCTTCCATTCATGCCCTCCCTCCCCAGAGTTCTGTGTTCGTTGGTTGTATTCATGCATACCAGTCCTTCGGTTATTCTCTTATCTCCCCCCAGGTCTCCTTCCCCTCCCTGCTGTCATTTGACAATCTTTATTTATTTTTCAGCAAGGAAAATATCTTTACTTCTGCAGAACGGTGTGCATGCACATGGTCTGGGAGCACGTGCATACTGACTTTTTTTTTAGAGAGAGTGGAAGGAAGGGAGTGGGGGGGCGGAGAGAGAGACATCAATAACATCAATGTAAAACAAAATAAAATTTAAAGAAATCAATGTGAGAGACACACATTGATTGGTTACCTCTCGCACACTCACTGGGAGATAGAGCATCCAACAAGGTATGTGTCCTTGACCAGGAATTGAACCTGATACCCTTCAGTTGGTGAGCTGATGCTCTAACCACTGAGCAATGGCTCGGCTATTTTATTTATTTATTTTTACTTTTAATTAAAAAAAATTCTCACCCAATGATATTTCTTCATTGATTTTTAGAGAGAGTGGAAGAGAGGGAAGACAGAGAGAAATATTGATGTGAGAGAAACACATGGATTGATTGCCTTCCGCATATGCCCCAACTAGGACCCCTGGTGGGAGGAGCCTGCCCTTGACTAGAATCGAACCCAGGACCCTTTATTCCGCAGACCTACATCTATCAGCTGAGCCAAACAGGCTAGGGCTATTTTTTAAAAAAATGCAATTTTAAGTGGGATTGTTTTCTTAGCATCCCTTTCTGATAGTTCACTTTTGGTGTATAAAAATGCAACTGAGCCTTAGCTGGTTTGGCTTGGTGGATGGAGAGTCAGGCGGCTGACTGAAGGGTCCCAGGTTCCACCCCAGGCAAGGGCATGGGCCTCTGTTGCCGGCTCCATCCTCAGCTTCAGTTTGAGGAGTGTGCAGGAGGCAACCAACATCAATATGTCTCCCTCCCTTCTACTCTCTCTCTCTCTCTCTCTAAAAAAAAAAAAAAAAAAAAAAAAAATCAATGGAAAAATATCCTCGAAAAAATAATGCAACCGATTTCTGGATATTTATTTTGTATCCCGCTACTTTACTGAATTCATTTATCCGTTCTGGCAGTTTTGGGTGGGATCTTTAGGGTTCTCCATATACAGTATCATGCCATCTGATACTGCTTTTAAAACTTAGATGCGTGTGGAGCGGCGCACTTAAAATCAGTTCACTCTGCACCTTTAGGCTATAAATTAAAAATGTTTTAAAAAGAAGGCTTACAGTTCTGGCTGGGGGATCACAAGAGTGTGTATATCCAAGTGAAAAAAAATATTCATCCCCCCCAAATTTGTGCTAGCATAAATTATAACGCAATCAAGAAAAATACAAAAACTGAAGCCATGCCTGCTATCTATCCAGGACCAGCAGATAAACACCGCCGGCGCTGGGTTCACTCACTGACTGGCATAGCGAGCCTCCGCGTGGCCTGCGACCGGGCGCCTGAAGGGGGCGCCCGAGCCGGGGTGGGGCCAAGGCCGCACAAAGACGGCCGCTCCGGGGGGCGCCACGGCCTTCCGGCCCGCGGGGGAGGCGGTGGGCGGCCCCGCGCCTCCGGCCCGGGCCGCGGGCCGGGAAACCGCCGCCTCCAGCCGAGAGGCACCCCCCACTCATCGAGAGCCGCCGCTGACGTCACCGCCCCGCCCCCTTTTTTCCCGGCGTGCCCCGCGGTAACGTCCCTCGCCCTCAGTTTCTGCCAGTCGCCCCAAGATGGCGGACACAATGAGCTGAGCGGCGTCGGTTGCTCGTGAGTCTGCAGCGAGAAGCACCGGTTGGCGAGGCCCTCCCTGTCAGGAGAGCGTTGCACGAGGAGGAGGAAGAAGAGGAGGAGGAGGAGGAAGAGGAGAAGGCGCCTCGGCTGTCGGCTGCTCTCGCGCTCGCCGCCGGCGCGGCGCCTGCCCTGCCTGGGTCGGCCCTTCGGCTGCCCGCCCGCCCGCCCGCCCGCCCGCCCGCCGCGGGGCCCCGCCCCGGCCCTGCTCCGCCGCTGCCGCCATGAAGCTGACCGACGGCGTGCTGCGGAGCTTCCGCGTCGCCAAGGTGTTCCGTGAGAACTCGGACAAGATCAACTGCTTCGACTTCAGCCCCAACGGCGAGACGGTCATCTCCAGCAGCGACGACGACTCCATCGTGCTGTACGACTGCCAGGAGGGCAAGTGAGTGCGGCGGTTGGCCCCGCGCCCGGCCCGGAGCCCCTCCTCCCGCCCGCGGGTCGCCCCGCGGCCCGTCCCCCGCGCCGACTCCCGCCCCCGGCCTATTTGCACTCGCTCCCGCCAGGGCCGTTTCCATTCCGAAGCCGTCCGTCCAGGAGACCTTTTTCATTTTATTTTTTTAAAATGAAGTAACGGTTGTAATGCTAGGAGTAGTATTTTCTAAGTCTTCGGTCTCTTCCGAGAGCGCCCTGCATCTCTTGCCAAACCCCCACCGTGACCTTGACCTTTCAGCGCCCGGTTTGCCCAGCGGGTAGCTTTCCCGCGCCTCCTACTCTATCCCAGATGCCCGTCGGCCGGCTCTACCCCCGGCGCCGAACCGCGGAGGCCGCTCCCCCGCCGCCCCCGGCCGCTCTGCGCGCCCTGCCGGCGGAGGTGACCTCGCTCCGGCGCTGGCGCTCCGCCCGGCCCGGCCCTCAGCCTCCCGCGGCCTTTCTGCTGGAAGGCCGCGTGGGCTGCAGTTCTCAGCGGCAAGGTTTTTTTTTTTTTTTTTTTTTTTTTTTTTTTTTTTTTTTTGTGTGTGTGTGTGTGTGTGTGTGTGTGCGCGCGCGCTTCCTTTCCATCCTGTTCCAAATCATGCTCATACTCCTTGGGACCCGATGGCCACGCTTATGAGTGAACTTTTTTACCAACACCTGAAACTTTTCCTTTTTTTGCCAGGCACAAACACACTTGGCCGTCCCATCCCGACCCGAATGTGGACCTCCCATTAGAACAAAGAAAGCATCGTATAACAATTTTGTGTTCCCTCTTACGCTTAAACCAAAAATAAAAAATGACACTTTATGGTCCACTTGGAATTATAAAAAAAAAAACCCGAGTCTAGGCTAACCATGAAATTTATACGTTGCCCCCGAATTCTCTGGAGACTCACCGCACCTGCTATTAAGCCCAGCATTTTTTGCTTTTTTTTTTCCCCCTGAGGACCTTGTCAGCTTCACCTCACTCACCCTTGTAGACTTGCTTTCCTTTAAGTTCTTGCTAAGTTGTGAGCTCCTTTAGGGCAGAACTGGATTTAGACCAAATTTTATTTTCCTTCAGCCACTTTACTCAAGCAGGCTTGCAGATGTTTGGTTTTGTCAGACTTCATTTTGTAGTCTAGTTCCAGATCTTATTTCTTGAATCTTTGGGTTTTCCTTTATCATCTTCTCCAGCTGTTCTTTTTCTTCTTTTTTTTTTTCCCCCTTTAAAAACACACACTGGTGTCTCCTATAAACTTTTTTAATGGAACTTGTTTCTTTGTGAGTTTAGTTATCTAGAGTAATTCAGTTTGGTCTGAGCCATAGTGTTCTACCCACTTTTTCCCCACTGGGGCTATGAAAAAGTACTCTAATTGGCTCTGGATTTGCCTGCTCTGTGTGGGAGGATGGCCTATAGTAGTGGTCCTGGGGGAAGAGAATTTGTTAGCTAGAGTGATGCCGAGTTTTTTGAGTCATCTTAATTCATTTAGCATAAGGATTTCTGTCCATATCTGGCCACTTAATCTGGTTGGAAGATAGTAAAGCTGGGATGGGGGGTCAGTTTGGGGTTCTGGAGCTAGAAGTAATTTGAGCCTGGTTTCCTTGAAATGCTTGTGCACAGATTAGAACCTCCCTGAGAGAGAAACATCAATGATGAGAGAGAATCATTGACTGCCTTCCTCCTGCATTTCCCCTACTGGGGATTGATTGAGTCTGCAACTGTGCATGCGCCCTTGACCAGAATTGAATCTGGGACCCTTCAGTCTGCAGGCCGAAGCTCCATTCACTGCGCCAAACCAGCTAGGGCTATTTATTCATTCTTGATCACCAGAATCATCAATCTGGATCATGATTTTGGTTGGTGGAGAACTTACCAAAATATTTGTGGAAAAATGTTCCTGGGCTTTGTAAAGATTCTCTGAAATGAATGCAGTACATTAGAATCTTACTTTCAAACTAGAAAATCACATGTGGTAAAAGATTTCTGTAATTAAGAAGAAATCTCAGGCAAATATGCTGTTAGGTGTACCAGTTAATGTGGATTTTTTCAGTAGATGGAATTACACATAATGTTGATATATATGCAACTTTATATGTATGCTATTTTGTTGTATTGATGGCAAGCTTCAAAACTTCCTATCTCAAATTTGCTGAAGGTATTAACATCATAGATATTTTTACACTTACTAGAAAGTGTTGAATTTCGTGCCCCCCCCCCCCCCGAAAAAAAAGAGCATTTGTGGTAAGTTTTAATTCATTATTTTGAAGAAAAAGTTATTGTATACTTCGGGAAGCTTATGGTGAACATACTCCATCTCAAGATATTTGTGAACGCTGGTTTAGATGCTTTAAAAGTGATGATTTCAATGTGAAAGACAACATCCAGGCCAACTGAAAAAGTTTGAAGACTAACAATTACAAGCATTAGTGGATGAAGATGTGTGTCAAACTCAAAAACAACTTGCAGGAAGATTAAACATTGCGCAGCAGTTTTCAATCTTTTACCAGCAATGGGAAATATTTTAAAGGAAGGGAAATGGGTGCCACATCAACTAAATGAAATATAAATGGAAAACTGAAAAGTCAATGAAAAACCAGTAAAATATTGCTTCAATGGCACAAAAAAAGTTTTTTGTTTTTGCATTGAATTGTGATTGGCAATGAAAATTGGATTTATTTTGAGAATCTCAAACGCACAAAATCATGGGTTGATCCAGATCAACCATCAATATCAACTGCAAGGCCAAATCACTTTGGAAAGAAGACAATGCCCTGCATTTGGTGGGATCAGGAAGGTGTGGTGTATTATGAGCTTCTAAAACCAGGTGAAACTGTTAATACTGATCACTACCGACAACAAATAATTTGAATCACACTTTGATCGTGAGACCACCAGAATGTGCCAGAAGACACAGCTAAGTAATTTTACTTCATGATGATGCACCATCACACACTTCAAAACCAGTCAAAGACACCTTTAAAGGCTTTGCCTGGGAAGTACTAACCCACCTGCTATATTCACCAGACCTTCTTCCTTCAGATTACCACTTGTTCTGATTGATGGCACATGCACTTTCTGAGCAGCACTTCAAAACATAAGTGGAAAATTGGGTCTCTGAATGGTGTGCCTTAAAACAAGAAAAGTTCTATTGGGACGATATCCATAAATTACCTGAAAGGTGGGGGAAATGTGTAGCTAGCGATGGACATTACTTTGAATAAAGCAATTTTGATGTTTCTCTCAAAATTACCTTGTTTTCTTTGATTACAAAATCCTCCATTATTAACCGGTACACCTAGTAAAGTGGAACTGAAAATTTTCCTTAGACCACAGACTTTAACATTGGCTCTTTAGACTCTACTGTTAATAGACTAAAATACTGGGATAAGTAAGCTTCTCCCTTCACTGATAGAGGCAAAGTCAACTATTTTATGAGAGCAAGCACATGTGCATGCTCATACTTGTTAACTCATTCTCACTGGATACCACCATACAGTAAGTAACCCCAATGAACAACTCTGGACAGTAGCTAGCCTCTGAGCTGATCTTTTTAGCTGACCTTTCAGTAATGGTAAGAACATGGAAAAATTCAGTTCATTGGGGTGAGAAGTCTTGTTTCGAAATGCGTTTTATGTAGGGAAATTGTTAATGTTACTGACATTAAAAAATATTGAGATCTGGCCAGTGTTTTCAGTGGTTAATGTCTGCCCATGCACCCAAGGGTTGTGGATTTGATTTCTGGGCAGGAGTGAATACCTGGTTGCAGGTTCAATCCCCACTTCATTCAGAGCATGTGCAGGAGGCAACCAATTGATGTGAGATGGGACTTTCTCACATTGATCTCCCTTTCTCCCTCCTTCCTTCCCTTCCTCTTACTCTCTCATGGGGAAAATAGAACAAACAAAAATATTGGAAGTGCAAATGATTGATTTCTTATAGCTGCCTGTGCCATCTGACAGTTTAGCATCTATGTGCCAAGATGCATTTGCATTGATGACAGGGTGAACTTTTTTATAAATCAGAACTCTTGGTAAACATTCGTACAGGATTTATGAAATTCTCCTACACCTAAATGTAGAACATTATGAAGTTTTTGGTTTATGATTTTGTTGAATTCGGTTTCAGCTTGATCCTCAAGCTTCCATAGAGGAAGACATTTAAGGAACTTCAGTGAACGGATTGGTATCCTCTGGCTTGGGAAATATGTGATTTTGCATTAAAGTAAAAAGAAAGCAACGAATGACTAGTTTTGCTAGGGAGAGTTAGGTTTGTCTTTCAAAAGGCTCAGTAAGGGGGGGGGGCAATGGTAAGCTATGTACACATGTAATACCTTAATAAATTAAAAAAAATTAAAAATAAAATAATAGAAAAGAAAAGGCTCAGTAAGTACTTTGGACATGTAGGATAGGGAGAATGGATAGCTTCTCCAACAGCAGGTTGTTAGGAAAGGTAAACAGTAAGTTCTGGCCTTTCTTGTTTGATGTATTTCCATATCCCTCTTTGTTAAAAGGATGACTTGTGTTTTTGGTGTGTGTGTGGTGTGCCTTTGTTTCCAAATAGATGTACTTTTTGTCAAAGCTAACTTTTGAACATTGTAATAAAGACTGAATTGAGCCCTCAGATTTACTTCCACTTTCAAATCTTTGCATTTGGTGAAAGGCTGTTGCACTTGATTGATTTCATTTGTTTCTTCCCTCTCATAAGAAATTCTGATTCTTTCCATTGTTAGAGATTACCAAGAATCCTCATCTTTGCCAAATCATTCAAGTGCTTTTTAAAAGATGAAGATCCCAGATTTTGATGATGGAGGATTTTGATGGTTTTCTTTCTCTATCCATTTTCTTATCAGACCAAAGAGAACCCTGTACAGTAAGAAATATGGTGTGGACCTCATCAGATATACTCATGCAGCAAACACAGTCGTTTACAGCTCTAATAAAATAGATGGTAAGCAAGCCTTCTTTTTAGTAGTTAATGGTCATGGTTTCCTTTGTTAAATAGTTAATGGAATCTTTTTGACTATTTCTGTTTTGGTCGTAGTTACTTTAAATATTTTCCTATGATGCTAGCAGTGCTAACATTGTTATGACTGAAAAGATGCTGGAGGCAAGCCGCAAGTGCTTTTGAAGGACTTGAAATTGAGTAGGAAAGATCTTTAGAGTAGAAAGTGGAAATAGGAAGCAACAAATGGTGTTTAAGGTTTGTACTTCTTGAAACTTAGAAGAATACTTTTAGAACAAATGAAAGAATACTTGACACACAGCAAGTGGTAAACAATAGTATCTCCTCTTCAAAATATAGAGGTTTGAGAAAAGTTTTCACAAATGCTTGAGCTATGATAATGGAATCTTAGAGGAGTTTTTAGTGTATGCCTAATCTTTTATGGTCTGTGTCAATAAAGGACATTGTACTGACCTTGTTTGTCTTTGATTCTGGGGACAATGTTTTTATCTGAATTTTATCCTTTTCCCTTTTAAGTAAAGCTAATGTCTTTGAAGAGTAAAATTACTTTCAAAAATTAAACTTGTGAGTTTTTTCCTCTAATAATGGTCTGGGTTTTTACCTGCATTTCACCTATATAAGTTGTTCTCAGTTGACAGATGATCTTGATAATTAAGCAACACTTTCTTTTTTTATTATTATTTTTTACAATATATTTTTATTGATTTCAGAGAGAAAGGTAGAGGGAGAGGGAGATAGAAACATCAATGATGAGAGAATCATTGATTGGCTGCCTCCTGCACGCCCCCCACTGGGGATTAAGTCCACAACCTGTGCATGTTCCTAACTGTGACCTGGTTCATAAGTCAGTTCAAGCATTGAGCCACATCGACTGGGCAACACTTACTTTCATGTTAGGACTCCTTTTAAAAAAATTCTCACTAATTTGATCACTTTTTTTGCTGTGAGATTTTTCTAATATTCAACAGAGATTGCTTAGACTGTTAATGTGGCTCTACCTGTCTCAGAGCTGAAATGTCTTTTTGTTTTTTAAATTTTTTTAATGAGATGTTTCTACCTATACTTGAGTTTTAGTAAGTATATTATTTCTACTTTTCATACCTGTATTTCAGAAATGTTTTTTTAAATAAGCATGCATTTGATGCTTTTGACAAGCATATATAAGACATTAGAATCCTAAGGAAACATATCTATGTGATTATCTGCATGACTGGTGTATTTCTTCTGTTGGGGTTTTTTTCTGGGTGATTAAATAAGGATTGTTCAAATCTGGTTCAAGATGAGGCAAATGTGTGACACTAGGCAGCTTTGCTGCCAGGCCTCTGCTGTGAGGATATTGCCTTTCCTGTCTCAAGTGCATCCTGAAGAGTTCCTACAACGCTTCGTTTCCTTTTGCCTGATTCCAGGCTGAGGTAGTAGTTTGTACAGTTTGAGGGTCTATGATACCACCCGGTACAGGAGATAACTGTACAGGCCACTGCCTTGCCAGGAACAGCGCGCCAGCTACCGAGTGGGGCGGAGAGGATGGCAACGCCCTGCTCATCTCTGGGAAACCAGGTAATGGGGAGAAAGCCCTTTTCTGCTTAGGGAAGGTGAGTAGCTCCTAGCAACAGATCAAACAGGAAGACTTAGTAGTTGTTATTGGAGAACTTTAAAGATGTATTCAAGGAAAACCATGTAGAGTTCAGTTTTGTAACCCTCTCTCAGCTTAAATGCCCTTTTACTAGAAACTACTCCTGTGAACCACTGGGATGACTTGGTGCTGTTAGTGTCTTTGTTCCTGTGTTCTGTTTTCCTCCAGAATGTTCTTTCTGTTAGTTCCTTTCTGCATTTTGGCCTTATTTCCTATTACCCTTTTCTCAACAATTGTTCCTTATTCATAGTCTTTTTTAGGGGCATAGTAATTTCTAGTTCTATTCTTTATGGCACTTCATTTCCCTTCCCACCACCATCTTTTAATCATTTGGTTTTTAAGAGTGTCTTATTTTATCAAGCACAAATCTCTACAATTATTCCTTTCTTTGTTATTGTCAAAATTTCACTGTTTTGACTTCTTGGTATAGTTCATGAGTTTTATTTTGAAAATGTCTTAAAGATCTTTGAAATCCAAATTTTCTCACTTCTTTTGGCCACTTTATTAGTACTTTAAACTAATTTCTCTGATGCACAAGGGACCAGTGGATAGTTAGTTAATTAGAAAAGAAGTAACTTCTCTTTCCATTTTGTTTAGTTTTTATGTAAATTGTAAACACATTCAGGTGAGGTTATTGCTCTGTAGTCTGTCAACTTAAGAATTCTGCTTTTGAATTATGTCAGATCTGTAGTGCCCTCTTTTCAGTTGTGGAAAGGAATTATTTACTATTTATTCACACCTTGCTTGGGTTATAGACAGCAGTGACTTCTTTGACCTTGCCTTTTCAAGATGAAATGCAAAGTAATTTTCTTTAAAAAATAGTAGGATATCATCATGCCTTATTTGTCTTCTTACAGATACTATTCGTTACCTGTCCTTGCATGACAACAAATACATCAGATACTTTCCTGGACATAACAAAAGGTAAGACCCAAGTGTTATAGACTAGAACTAGATAGTTCTTTTATCCCTGAGCTCTCAGATAATAGAAGAATTAATGGAGAATTTTTATCAGTGAACTAAATCTAGTTGCTTGGCCTTCCTCTTGGTTTTCTTTTGTTAATCCCCACCCAGTCAACTCTTGATTAACTGAGATTATAGAGGTAGGTATCTAGACTTGATAGATAAGTTTACATTGTTACCAGAAAAGGGACTGGTCCTTGGTGAGTCTGCCTAGGGCCAGCCTGTAGTGTGTGGGTTCTTGACTTCTTGCTGGAAAAATTTGACAACATGAGGTCCAGGTAAGTTGGGGACAATGAAACCAGGAAGGGCTGGGAAATAAGCTTAGGTTGGTTTGCTTTGGCTCACTAAAAAGCCAGAGAAAAGGGGATCTTGGGTACAGGCTCCAGGGGTTTGCTGGGAATGATCTGCCACTGCCCATTGCTGTCCTGGTTGCAAGCCTTGTGGGGTCCCTTGGAGTTTAGGAGATACGTGCCTAGGGGAAAGAAGTAGGAAGGAGAACGCAGGCTGGGAACTTTGTTTTGAGGGGCTTTAAAGGCTGGGTGTTTAGGGGAAGTCTAACGGGAGAATCTCAATAGAATATTCATCAGCTTTATGCTGATGTACCAAAATGAGGTTTATTCTCTTAACTTTATCGGTCCTTAGTTGTTGTTAGCAAATGGCACTATTTGGATTTCTGCTGTCTCCCTGCATAGAGTGATTTAAGCTATTTACCCTCTGGTTAGGAGGAGAAGTGGAAACCATTACCTAAATGTCCCTGGTTTAGGGAAGATAGGATATACTAGATCAGCAGTTGCCAACTGGTGGTCCCCACTGCTGGTCCATGAGGTTCGAAAGGTTGGCGACCACTGTACTAGATGGCTGTACTAGTAACTGCTTGGCATCTTGAATTTTTAGATTGTTGCAAACTGCTGTTTAACAGTTTGATCTTACTTTCCCTAGTCCACTTGTCCTGGTTTACTGGCCTGTCTCAAAATCACAGTTAAAACGTAATTAGGAAAAGTGGTAGATTAAAGATATTCAGTGGAAACCTATGTAATAGAAAATACAGTTAGCATTTAGGAACCCCAGTGAAAGAGATATCTGTACATATATGAAGCCTCCCAGTAAGGTGGTCCCATTTCAGCAGGCTTATGCTCTACACAAACATATTCTATGTGGGGATCTTAATGAGGATGCAAAAGAATAATTGTCCTTTGTTACTTTTGAAAGTCAAGAAACTTGTTTCCTTATTCTGTTTGGTAGTGTAGGTTGTTTCTCTCGTCTCCTTCGCTGATTTCCTCAGTATTTTTTCTCTAGTTTGTCAAGTTTTGGTTGAAAGTTAAACATGTTTTTCCCTTGGATGATATTTTAATCACAGGGAGGGGGTTACTTCCTCCTGCTTTCATTTGCAAATGTCCAGAAACCAAGTAAGACTTGGAGTGGTAGAGTACCCTGACGGGAGGTGGACCAAGAGCCAGGCTGCACTCTGATTGGGCAGGGCATTTCTGTGTTGCTTAAGGTAAGAGGCAGCAGCTGTTGATTACTGTAGTGCCAGACAGTGAATGGCTTGTGATAAGTAGATGTTTTTGCTTGTTTGTAGTCAATGTTCACTAATATACTGTTGTCTGTAATTAAGAGTTGATTGCAGTTCAAAATTTTTTCCAATCTTCCCAGTTGTCCAATCTCTTGGCCACCTGATTCTTTTTTTTTTTTTTTTTGCTGCAAAAAGCTTTGTTTCATTTGGTCCAGTGCAGGAGAGAGGGCTCCAGGGTGGATAAAAGAATGGCTAGTAGTTTCGGGAAGAGGCTTGGGCAAAAGCCAGAGACACCAGGGGGTGCTCGGGGGGGGGGGGGGGGGGGGGCTTTGAAAGATTTCTGGACTCCAAATGCTCCTTCCTAGTTGTGTGCTTGAGGGTGAGCCTTTCGAAGAGATACTCGTCCAGCCCGGCCTGGGGGCAGGCCAGCCTGCGGATGTTCTCTAGGAAGTCGCAGACGTGAGGGTCTGCGCGGGAAGAAGCCAGAGCATGCAGCTCCAAAAGGGCCTGGTTCAGGCTCTTCTCCAAGGCCAGGGCGGATTCCATGGCTTCCAGAGTTTTGGACCAGTCATCCTGGGGAGGTTTCTGCACGTCCTGGTAGAGAACACGGCCCCCTCGCTGGTTTTGCAACTTTAGCAAACGTTCCGCGCCCTCCTGCTTCTTCTCCGCCAAGTGGAAGAAGTGGCCATGCCCTCCAGGGCCACATCGTTGCTGTCGAAATAGTAGCCCAGACCGAGGTAGTTGTAGGAGGCCCGCAGGTACAGGTTGATCAGGCGGTTGACTGAAGCCTCTACATCGGTGGAATAATTCTGACGAATTTGGGAGCTCATGGTCTTTTAGCAATGAGGCATTATGGTAGGAAAAAAAATACAAAAAACCGGTGTGCCGGCCGGTCCCGGAGGTGATGCTGAAGGTGGTGGGTGAATAAGAGCAGGAGAGTGGCCGGAGGCTGGAAGAACGGGCGTCTCTGGGTCTGTTCCGTCCAAACACTGTTGAAGCAAGAGACAGATCCAGGACCTCCGAGGGTGCTGCTGTCCTGATTCTTAGTAGTAGAAGATTTTGTCCCTCCTTTTGACAAAATGAAGGCCATCCAAAATGAGTTTTTTTCAAATTCTATTTCTTTCACCTAAATTCTACTCTTCTAATATTTTCTTGAAAAAAGAGTAGCCTTTCTTCCTTGACAAAACCAGTCTGTTTGCTTTCATCTCCTTAACTGGACATTTCCTTGCTGTCCACAAACAGTCTCGTATCTTAAACCTATTTCTGGAGCCTATCACCCACTCCTTTCCACTGTCAAACATGAGTAATTTGCATACTCCTGTCTCCACCTCCTCACAGTTATTCACTGTTTAAATTAGTCTCAGTTTAGTCCCAGAGTCGTGTATGGGGGTTTTTCTAAGCTGTTTTACTTCCCATTCTCTGCTGCCTCCAGTTAAAATTCATTGCCTTGGGCTTTTTTTTTGGGGGGGGGGGTGCTCAACTTTTCAGTAAAACATTTTTTCCCCAGTTTGCAGCTGACTTTTCCCATCTCGATTCTGTCCTCTTGCTATTCTTGGCTTCTCTTTCTCCTTTTGGCTCTAAAATAAATAAGGTTCTAACTAGCCTCTCCCCCTTCTTGGTATTTAAAAAATATATATCTCCCCTGATTTAATTTATGTCTACTCAAATGGCTTCCCAAATCAGTATTTTTAGCCCATGTCTGTCATGATTTCCAGACTCAGCTTCCACCTACAGATTTTATACACACATGTGCAGATGTTTTTTCCATGCCCCCACCTGACAAGTCCAACACTCCATCCATCATTGTTCTATTCCTTGAGTCATCTGTCTACCTCACGTTTCTTCATGTCTGTTCCTATCAATTCTCTGGACTCCCATCCCCCTCCCTTCACATCAGTGAGATGTTAAATCCTATTGATTCTATCTAGTTTTAATCCCCCGTGTCACTCTCCTACTCTCTCCTTTGCTTCTCTTCTGGCTTATGTCCTGTCAGGTGAATTATTGTCAAATCCTAATTAATCTCCTCATCCCTCACCATCCTGCTTTAGCACCTTGTATTACAGTTCGGACCACATCCTCCCTCAGGAAGCCTTAAAGACTCTCCACATTTGCCTGCTCATTTCCCTTGGACTCAGGTTCTCCTTCCTCTGCCTGTGACCTTTTCCCCATCATCATCTTTCAGTTGGAAAGGTGTCTCCTATCGAAATCATGTTTACCACAGGTAATGCTTCTTCCAGGAAGCCTTCCCTGACCTTCTCTTGGAATTGTTCGGACTAGATAGTTAAGCTCCCATAGAGTTGAGGTATTATTCCTTTTTGTGTTCCCTGTACCTCTTAGCATAAAGTCCAGGATGGACTTCCTCTGAGCTATTGACCTGAATGCTGTGGCATAAAATTACATGTCTGTGTATATGCATGCGTTTTGCTCACTCTGCTTTAATATCTACCACCTTAGCATTCCGAGGAAATTTCAGCTTATAGTATCTTTTAAATTTTTAAGTTGCAGAGCTGGGGTAAATGTTAGTTGAGTTATATTGGAAGATTTTTTTTTAAAGAAAAATTAAAACAAATGGTAAGGAAAGTAATTTTTTTCATTTTTTATTCATGGTATGCATTTTAATTCTTTCTAGTGGAACCAAAACCTCATGAACCCCTTTCATTATCATTCAAAACTTGAATTTCCTCTATTTCTAGATTTTAAAAATCTATTTACAAATGAGCTGTGCAGTTCAGTCATCTTTTTTATTTCAAGCTTTTCTTTGTCAAAATGAAACAGTACAACAACATGCATATTTCCTCTAAAAATTTTTTAAAATATATTTTAATTGATTTTTTTTTTTACGGAGACGAAGGGAGAGGGATAGAGAGCCAGAAACATCGATGAGAGAGAAACATCTACCAGCTGCCTCCTGCACACCCCCACTGGGGATGTGTCCGCAACCAATGTACATGCCCTTGACCGGAATCGAACCTGGGACCCTTCAGTCTGCAGACTGACACTCTATCCATTGAGCCAACAGGTTTCGGCTCCTCTAAAATTTTTAAAAGTTTTTTTTTTAATTGATTTTTAGAAAGAGACATCGTTGTTCCACTTATTTATGCATTTATTGGTTGATTCATGTATATGCTCTGACTGGAGATCAAACTTGCAACCTTGGTGTATTGGGGCAATGCTGTAACCAACAGAGCTACCCAGCCAGCTGCTAAATCTATGAAGTGTTTTACAGCCAACCCAGGATGTGGAACTATTTGTCCATAACACCTAGAAGAAAGAGCCACCTGAATGTCCGTTTTCACAAGGGCTTTCTTCATAGGTGATATGGTAGAGTCATAGTCACTGCACAGGTCATAGCTCACACCTCAAGAACCTCATGGTCAGGGCCATGGTATGCTCTGAGAGGCAGGTAAAGTGGAGCCACATGTGGTCCTCTGCAGGCCAGGCCCAAATGTTGGGGAAATGGAGGGTGTCTCTTCAGAGCACAGAATGGCAGAGCAAGAACACCAGCAGGGAGGACAGGAGAGCTCAGGATGAATCCTTGGAAGAAATGTTTTTCAGTGAGCGATTCTCTCTCTCTCTCTCTCTCTCTCTCTCTCTCTCTCTCTCTCTTAAAAATTGATTTTAGAGAGGAAGGGAAAAGAAGAGAGAGATAGAAACATCAATGATGAGAGAAAAATTGATTGATTGATTGCCTTCTGCACCCCCTACTGGGGATTGGGCCTGCAACCCAGGCATGTCCCCTTATTGGGAATCAAACTGTGATCTCTTGGTTCATGGGTCAATGCTCAATCATTGAGCCACACTAGCTGGGCAGTGGGTAGTTCTTAATGGGATAATCATACAAAGGGACCTATATAAAAATATAGTTGTTGGTAGCACAGGCCTGTGGCTCTGTAAGTATAATGCCCAAATTAGCAGTCTCATGATCACTTAGGAGCTTGTTAGAAACTTGAATTCTCAGACCTCAGCCCAGACCTGTTGGATCAGTCCTGGGAAAGACCCAAGTGATCAGTTTGAGTCCACCCTCCTAGCCATGCTGGTAAAAATTTTTTCATTTTCTATTCATGGTATACAATTTAATTCTTTCTAGTGGAACGAAGACCTCCTGAACCCTTTCAGTGTCATTTAAAACTTAAATTTCCTCTATTTCTAGATTTTAAAAGTCTAGAATGGGTATAGGGAGTGAGAATGGTACAAGGTTTCTCTTTGGAGTGATGAAAATGTTCTGGAATTAAGATAGTGGAATGGTTGCCCAACTTCGTAAGTGTACTGAAAACCACTGAACTGTTTACTTTAAAAGGGTGAATTTATGGTACTGAACTATATATAGGGATACTTAATGAGTGGTGTAGACTTTTAGTCTAGGTCACTCGGGTATAGATTTTTAGTCTAGGCCACAGACCACTCACTGACTATCCTATATAGTTCAGTACCATAAATTACCATGTCTCCAAAGTTCATACTTACTGTATGTAACATGAATCAGTACTTCATTTTTTAATGTTGAATAACATTCCATTGTATGGATACACACCACATTTTGCTTATCCAAAATGTTGATGGACATAGGGTTTCCAGTTTTTCGCTATTATGAATAATGCTGATATGAGCATACGTGTTCTTTTTTTTGTGTGGACATACACTTTCATTTTTCATGTAATTTCTGGGTCATAGCCACTCTGGTTTTTTGAGGAATTATAAACCTTTCCCAAAGGAACTGTGTCATTACATTCCCACTAGCAATATATGAAGATTCCAATTTCTCCACATCCTTACCAACATTTGTTATATATCTTTTTTTTCTGTTATCTCTCTTTTAGATTATAGTTATGCTGGTGGTTGTGAAGTGGTATCTCATTGTGTTTTGATTTGTATTGGAATCATACATTTTTATGCTATAGCTTTAAGTTGCTTTTTTCATTATATTAGTTGCTTTTGACTATCCAGATTGCTTGTGTAGTGTGTTCTTTAAAATGGCAGTTTGGGGAGAACAGGTTTATATATGTAAGCCAGTAGAGTGGTTTAAGGTTCACATCCAGTTTTTGTAAATATTTTGCTTCAACTCCTATTTATCTCAATGCATTTCAGGGTGGTGGCCTTGTCCATGTCACCTGTGGATGACACTTTCATTTCTGGGTCTCTTGATAAGACCATTCGACTCTGGGATCTCCGGTCTCCTAACTGCCAGGTAATGGTACCTCACAGTTACACTTTGAGTGTTATGTATGGTAGGCACTGTCATCAACTCTCCTTCTCAAGGAAAGGGGAAAGCATTGGTTCCATTCTGGGATCCCAGAGTCTTTTAAAAAACTTTGGAGCAAATCTGATTTTCTGGTAGGTAGCTGGTAATTAAGCAAATGCCCTAATCCAGTGCATATTGTATTATGCTCTGTGGCTTATTGCTTTAAAAACGTTTTTCTGGAGCCTTTGCCTCAGGTTTTTAATTTGGACTTAGTGGCTATAAAATGCAGTTAAGGTTGATCTAAAATCAGTTGTATGGAGACCTGTTTTTTTATAAAAGCTTCATTTCATTTTTACTTTTTCACTTCTGTAGGTAGGCTGTTATCTATTGTGTCCCTGCCATAGCTTTCTTTGGGAAAAGTAAATTTTATAGTGATCGGATCCTAGGTTCATTAACTTTTTTTCTTATTTCTGTTTTCTTAGGGCCTCATGCACCTACAGGGCAAGCCAGTTTGTTCTTTTGATCCAGAAGGGTTAATTTTTGCTGCAGGCGTCAATTCTGAAATGGTCAAACTCTATGACCTTCGCTCTTTTGATAAGGTAAACCCTTAAGCTATCTTGATATTGTGGAAGTTTTGAAGGGTGAGATGGACATTTTAAGAATCTTAAAAAATATGCTGAGTGAAATAAGCCAGTCAATGAAAGAGAAACACTACATGACCTCACTCATTTATGGATATTAAAGATCATTATAAACGAATGAACAGAAAGATTGATATAGTGACAGTAAAACAACAGGCAGTCTGTCAAATGACAGCGGGGGGGGGGGGTAGGGAGATCTGGGGGAGATAAGAGATCAACCAAAGGACTGGTATGCTTGCATATAAGAATAGCCAATGGACACAAAACTCTGGGGAGGGAGGGCATATATTGGGGGGGGGGGCAATGATAAGCTATGTATACAGATAATACCTTAAAAAAAAAAAAAAGAATCTTAAAAAATATATATTTCCTTTAGAGAGGAAAGGAGAGGGAGAAATAGAAACATCAATGATGAGAGAAAATTATTGATCTCTGCTGCCTTCTGTGCACGCCCCCTACTGGGGATTGAGCCCGAAACCTGGAATCGGACCCGGGACCCTTCAGTTTGCTGATGCTCTCTATCTGCTGAGCCAAACCAGCTAGGGCTGTAAGAACCTTTTCTATGATAGATATATGGCAGGTATTGGGAAGTGTCATAGCAGTTCATCCTTTGCTTTCCCTTGTCAAAAAGGAATCCAGATGGGGATAGAATAAGAGTTCTGGTAGAAGGAATTACTGATGTGCATTGGGGCTGCTGCTTTTATCTTTTGCAGGGGCCATTTGCAACATTTAAGATGCAGTACGATCGGACTTGTGAGTGGACAGGCCTTAAGTTCAGTAATGATGGCAAACTCATCCTCATCTCCACCAACGGCAGCTTCATTCGTCTCATTGACGCATTCAAGGGAGTGGTGATGCACACGTTTGGGGTGAGCTGACATAGCTGCTTCCATGTTCCCATCTCTGGGCTGAGAGTTGTGTTCACTGGTTAGTGGAGACAAACAGCTGTCCTTGACTCACTGATTGAGGCACGGTCTTGCATTTTGTTCCTATATATGAACTTATTTCACTTGGAATCTGAGACATTCACTTCTCACCAGTGACCCAAGTTTAGTGTTTAGATGTCATATAATTCCTGACCATAAATGTTTTCTTGCTCTCTTGAATGTGGAGTTTGGAGTAGGGGGTGAGTGGTAAAGGGTGGGGCCACATTTGGAAACTTGGTGCCGTTGTGCATGAGAAGAGGGTTTCACAGAAAGGAAGGGGATGAGTCTGCTGGGTCAATGTTTCTAGGCAGTTATATTTTTGTTAATGGCACATTGGCAAGAGAACGGTTCTGTTTCTTTAGGGTTATGCCAACAGCAAAGCTGTCACACTGGAGGCCTCATTTACTCCAGATTCCCAGTTTATTATGATCGGTAAGTGCTCTTTATACCCTTTGTGGGTTATTTTTCTAACACTGAGATTTTGTTTGTATTATTTTTGTTAATTCTAACTAATTAAGATAATATTTGTTATCCTTTTGTTAAGATGTTCTCAGATTTCTGTGTAGCACAGTATGCCAAAGGTATAGTGTATTTAAACTGTTTTGACTTTGTAGTTCTTTACTGGGAACTGGCATTAATGTTGGTCTTCCCTGGACTAGCGTTAGGGTTAAACTCTACAAGTACATCTTACTAGTAACACAAACTTTCTGATATAATCCTGCTCTCAATGTTTTTTAAGTATATATTTTATTGTTGCTAGTTTTATAGATATCTCCCATTTTATCCACCTTGATCTCCTTCCTCCCAGGCCCTATCAACCCCCCAGGTCTTCACTATTATATTGCCCGTGTCCATGGGCTATACATACAAGTATATGATTTCTTTGGTTTATCTCTTCTCATCCCCCCATTTCAGTCATCTTAATGGCTAGGTGTTGGTGATGTAATGATATGCAGCTCCATTAAAAAAAAAAAGTTTTTATTGATTTAAGGGAGAGGGAGAAACATCAACATTGATTGACCGCCTACTGCATGTCTCTATTGGGGATGGAGCCCACAACCTAGGCATGTGCCATGACTAGTGACCTTGGTGCATGGGTTGATACTCAGCCATTGTGCATACCAGCTGGGTTCAGCCCCTATTTCTGAAGTCATAAGGGAAGTTATTTGCTTAGCAATAAATAATTAGGATCAAGATTAATTTCTAGTGTCCTTTGTTCACTGCTTCTCCTCCCTCTCAATTTCTGCTGAGGGATGGGTCTTAAAACATGACCTCTTTCCAGATGCCAGTCTGTCTCTTTCCCATTGCCTTTTTATTGTGCTTTGAGCTTTTGTGTATTCCTTTGATCATTCTATTCAGGTTCAGAAGATGGCAAGATCCATGTCTGGAATGGAGAGAGCGGTATAAAAGTAGCTGTGTTGGATGGCAAACATACAGGCCCCATTACCTGTTTGCAGTTCAACCCCAAGTTCATGACCTTTGCCAGTGCATGTTCCAACATGGTATGTGAACAATGAGAGATGTCCTTCAGTTGGGTTGTGGGTGTTTCAATGAGCACAGCAAGCTGTGTTCTAATATTTGTGCTGCTGAAGCGAGCACAGCAAGATGTGTTCTAAATAGGTAAGATCTATGTCTGGAATAAAGAGAGTGGTATAAAAGTAGCTGTGTAGGATGGCAAATATACAGGCCGCATTACCTGTTTGCATTTCAACCCCAAGTTCATGATCTTTGCCAGTGCACGTTCCAACATGGTATGTGAGCACCCAAGTTTATATTTCTCAACTGTTGTTTACATGTTTCACCTCTTATTCTCTGATTTCTGGTTGAGCTGACCTTTCATTTAACTCTTCTTTCTATGATCTGGGATCACCTGTGAGCTCCCTGAAGATCCTAAGTCAGTTTAAAAAAAAAATCTTTATCATTCAGATTATTACAATTGTCCCCCCCCCCCCCCCCCCCATAGCTCCCCTCTACCTGGTCCCCACTCCACCCTCTGCCCTTACCCCCCCCCCCCCCTTGCTGTCCTCATCCATAGGTATATGATTTTTGTTCAGTCTCTTCCTGTAGCCCCCCACAGACATCCCTTTCCCCCTTAGAATTATCAATCCCCTCCCATTCTATGCCCCTGATTCTATTATATTCATCAGTTTATTCTGTTCTTCAGATTTTTAATTCACTTGACTTTTTAGATTTACTTGTTGATAGATATGTATTTGTTGTTCATAATTTTTATCTTTACTTTTTTCTTCTTTTTCCTCTTTTTAAAGAATACCTTTTAGCATTTCATATAATATTGGTTTGGTGGTGTGTACTTCTTTAGCTTTTTCTTTGTGAAGCTCTTTATCTGCCCTTTAATTCTGAATGATAACTTTGCTGGGTAGAGTAATCTTGGTTGTAGGTTCTTGCTATTCATCACTTTGAATCTTTCTTGCCACTCCCTTCTGGCCTGCATAGTTTCTTTCTTTTCTTTTTTTAAAATTTTTTATTAAGGTATTATATGTGTACATAGCTTACCATTGCGCGCCCCCCCCCCCCCCCCCCACCTCCCATTCATGCCCTCCCTCCCCAGAGTTCTGTGTTTGTTGGTTGTACTTATATTCATGCATACCAGTCCTTCGGTTATTCTCTTATCTCCCCCCCAGGTCTCCTTCCCCTCCCCGCTGTCATTTGACAATCTGTTTGTTTTATGGTGACTATCTCAGGACCACATGAATAGAATCAGCTCCTCATTTGGCAGTCTGCTTGTTTTATGGTGACTATCTCAGGACCATATGAATAGAGTCCGCTCCTCCTCTGGTTCTCGCCGCCCCTTCCCCTGGGTCCCACTGCTTCCCCTGGGACACATGGCTCACCCGGGGCACGCGGCCCCCTGGGACACTCGGCTCACCCGGGGCTCACCCGGGGCACACGGCCCCCTTGGCCTGCATAGTTTCTGTTGAGAAACCAGCTGATAGTCTTATGGGTGCTCCCTTGTAGGTAACTGTTTTTCTCTTGCTGCGTGTAAGATTCTCTTTTTGCTCTTGGCATTTTAATTATGATGTGTCTTGGTGTGGTCCTCTTTGGATTCCTTTTGTTTGGGGTTCTGTGTGCTTCCTGTACTTGTAAGCCTATTTCTTTCACCAGTTGGGAGAAGTTTTCTGTCATTATTTCTTCAAATAGGTTTTCAGTGTCTTGCTCTTTCTTCTGGCACCCCCATAATTCTGATGTTGGTTCGCTTGAAGTTGTCCCAGAGGCTTCTTACACTGTCTTCAACTTTCTGGATTCTCTTCTCTTCTTGCTTTTCCTAAAGAGTGTCCTTTGCCTCTTTGTTTTCCAAATCTTTGACTTGATTTTTGTGTTCTTGTAGTCTGCTGTTGGGTCTCTGTATAATATTTTTTATTTCAGTCAGTGTTTAATTTATAGTTGGTTTAATTTCTTTTTCATATCCTCGAGGGTCTCATTAAATTTATCAGCCTTTTCTAGGAAATTTCTTGAAAAAACTTATAACCGTGGTTTTGAACTCTATATCCAGTCTTTTGTTCTCCTCCATTTCTTTTTTTTTTGAGATCTTCCTCCTTTTCTCTGCATTTTCGCTGCTTACCTGAGTTGGTAGTGTAGCTTTTTGGGCCTGGATGTCCTAAATGGTTCGATGGGTCAGCCTCCCAGTTGCCTGTTGTGGACACTCTTGGTGCACCCCTTTGTGGACTGTGTGTACACCCTTGTTGTAGTTAAGTCTTGATTGTTGTTGGTGTCACTGGGAGGAATTGACCTCCAGGCCAATTGGCTGTGAGGACCTGCTGTGTCTGTAATGGAAGAATTGCTATGTTGGAGACATGTTTATGGCGAGGACTTGTTCCCATAGGGCTTTGGTGCTCACTGAATCTGTCTCTTGAATGTGTCCCTTATGAGAGTAGTTGAAATCTGGTGTCGTCTCACACCGACCACTAGTTTCCGGATCTCCAATGGGTTGCAGTTCAGCTACTGTCTGAGGCCACCCAGCAGAAGCTACCACAAGAAATAGTTTTCTCCTCTTTGCTTGGGATTTGGTGGTTTTGGAGCTGGACCTGCAGTTTATTTTGTTAAGTAGCCACAATACAGCCATTTATATGCAGAAGCAGCTGTGTGGAGCCTGGGCGGGTTTGTAGAATGTGTGGGGTGGGGTCTCAGGACATTACTATGCTGGGGCGTGGCAAATAGCAATGGCTGACGTCAGCAGTCTAAGTTCCCCGTGCTCCAGTGTAGTAAACAATGATTGTTGCGCGCACCTCTGCAAAAAAGTGACCTTCACTTTCGGACCCGATGGCCAACAGACCAGCTTCTCCCCATAGGCGCCTGGGTCTCCTGCGTGACTCCAGAAACTGGATTTCAAAGTGATTGGGAGCTTGTTTCCCTTCAGGTTGAAATAAAGCCGAGCGAACCAGCCCGATTTGAGTGCCTCCGTACCTAGGCTTTTCAGCGCTTGTGCTCCTTTCTCTTTCAGCCAGCCTGCCCGTGGTTTTGGGCGATAGATGTTTTGTTTTTTAGTTGTAGTTTTGAAATTGTTGTGCGAGGTGGGAGATTAGTTGTTTACCTATTCTGCCTTCTTGGTTTTCCTCAGTCAGTTTTAACTCTGGCTCCTGGTTCTATGCCCAAACTACCTGGATTATGTTTTGACAGCTTTTTGGCTTCTTAAAATACTTAGAACAAGCCTTTTGTGGTTGTAACCTATAAGATTCCCATTTCTCTCAGCTTATCACTGAATTCTTCAGACAGTTGATCATAACTCATCACTTCGAAAATTTTCTCCAGGCAGTGTCTCTTCCTAGATAACACTGGCAGAATAAAGCATGAGTCTCAGCCACTAGTTTCCTCTTGGCATCTTCTAAACCTACCTGGATGTTTGGAAGATGAGGCACTTACTCAGAACACATTACCTTCCTTTCTCCACTGCCCTCCCCGCCTTCCTAACTATGAAAACTGTCAGAAAAAAGATGCAACAAAACTATCCAGTCCAATCCTTCTCATTTTTTAAAGATCAGGAAGGTAAGGGCCTTTCTGAGGTTTACCTGGTACATTAGTATGAGGCCAGGTTACCCAGATGACTACCTCCTGGTCAGCACTCCTTTTTATCCTTACCACTGGGCCTCTGTGGTAAGGATAAAAAGGGTAGCAGTATTGGAGGGAAACAGAACCGTGTAGTGGAGTGTTTCTCCATAGATTGCCAGAGTCGGTTGTTTGGGAGGGAGGGCCTCCAGCCATAAGGGTTGGACAGCTTGATGCTGTGGGAAGGAGTAAAAGAACGCTTAGTAGTTAGAGAGCGACTTGGCTTTTTAAAGTTGATCTTATGTTCTTTTTCCAGGCCTTCTGGTTGCCCACCATTGATGACTGATCCTGATGCTGATTGGCTATTTCTGTATAGTGAGTGTGGCCAGCAGGAAAAAAACTCAGAGGGGACTGATCTAATAATGGGGCTGGATCGTTTTGGGCTGGAGAGCATCCTTCCACATGGCCTTCCCATGGATGTGCTGTACATCTGCTCACAAGAAAAAATGTACTTGCCAAGCTTCTTCAAAAGGACTCTTGGTGGGGAAGATTCAATTGGGACTCAAATTTTCTAGCTGTCAGCTGCACCCAGCTCTTCCAGAGGATGGCCAGACTCATGATTAGGGTATAGTGGGGCCCTTAAGGCACCTTCAATTTTGAATGTATTTGCTGCTGAGGAGCTGGTGAAGTTATTAATTCTGCACATCCCCTCTCCCATTCCCCGTAAATGCATGGGAAGCCACAGTTCTGGTTTTGAGATGTTAGAGCAGTTCAGTACCCCTTGCCCTCACCCTGCATGTCTTATTACTGGGTTTCCCTGTGTTATTGTGGTATAATCCACAACCTTCATGTTACTTAGGTGCCAAACATTTACAGAAATAATTCTTCATATATCTTGGGGTCAGAAAGGGACAGATACAGAAAGACCTTGTTTGCTAGGAAGCCTTGCAAGTTATAGTCATTTAAAGGTGGGTGATTTAGACATGCCTCATGATCTGGCTTTTGGTGGGAAAAGACCCAAGAACCTAAAAGGGAGGAAGGGATAGCAGGTGAGTTCCTAGGGCTGGGAGGTTTAGCAGTAGCTTAGTGTGGTCCCTCGTCATCAAGACAAACCCATGGTCCTCCTGGGTGTCTACTCAGTGTGGTCATGTACAAAAGCAAGGGAGTCTATTTTTGTACATGAGATAACATCATACTTTCATGTGGGGCCAGTATTGTGGAGTAAGTTTAAGTTGTTTACACTGATGCCTTCCCTGCCCACCACAAATGGTGTACATAGTCTTCTGATGATACCATCCCTTCCCAGCTCTCAACCATGAGCTGGCTCCAGGCCTGTGTTATATGTTATATTAGCCTTTTTATATATGACCTGGGATTTCTGTTGTTTGTATTATAGCACAGTGTGTACACCTTCACTTAAATATATCTGTGTATGTGCATACATATATATGTATACTAGAGGCCCATTGCACGACATTTGTGCACTGGGGTGGGGTTCCCTGAGCCTGGCCTGCACCCTCTTCGCAGTCTGGGACCCCTTGGGGGATGTCCGCCAGCCAGCTTAGGCCTATTCCCCATGTTGGGAGTTGGCCTAAGCTGGCAGGTGGACATCCCCCAAGGGGTCCTTAGTGCTGCTGTAGAGGTGGGAGAGGCTACCACCACCGCCGATGCACTCATGCAGCTAAGCCTAGCTTCTGGCTGAGCGGCACTGACCACCACAGGGCAGCTCCTGCATTGAGCATCTGCTCCCTAGTGGTCAGTGTGTGTCATGTGACTGGTCATTTCATCGTTGGGTCAATTTGCAGATTAGGGCTTTATTAGGGTATATGTATGCACATATATAAAATACCTGTTTTTTGGAGTTTAGTTGAAGGACAGCCTGGGGAAAGACTACAGTTTTGTTAATAGTATTTGCCACAAGTGTTTGTGAGTCTTTCCTATTACATTTTTCCTTAGGAGACTTAATGGAGCAAAGCTTCAAGTGTTTGCTATTTCCATGGCAGCTAATTGAGGGTCTTGGGACAACTCCTTGTGTTCATCAAGCTGCACTTTGGGGCCCTCTCTGCAGTATTAGCCCCTTTTTTGCCTGGTGATACTCTGTCTGCACCTTTATATGTGTGACAGTCACTTCTGCATGCCTTTTGTGTCTGGCTTACAGTATTGGGACAGGATGCTGGAACCATGGCATTTTCAGTTTGGGGCTTTACCAATTACAGGTCATTCCTGTTTACCTGTTAGGTCTTCTTTCTTGTTTCTGTTTCTTGCCTTCTCTTGGGGGAGAGGAAGGGGTCCTGACCAGGGTTGAGATAAGCAGCGGCTAGCTTAAGGCTTTTCCTCCCCTGCATGGCCTTCTTAGAGAAGGATGAATGAATGGCATGTTATTTTACTAAATTCCAAAACATTTAAGCAGGTAACATATTCCCTGCACTTCCAGAAACAGACTCAACAAGATGATTTATCCACAAGGACTTGCCCAAGAATACGTCTGCTAGGGGGAAAGCAAGCCATTACTGCCTCTGTTCAGCAGCAGGAATAGGCTATGAATTATAAACAGTTCTATTTTGTTTTAGCAGTTACTTTTTTTTTCTTTTAATCTTCACCCAAGGATATTTTTTCCATTGACTTTTAGAGAGGGAAGGAGGGATAAACCTCAATGTGAGAGACGCAGTAAATGGTTGCTTCCTGCACATGCCCCTGACCATGGCCAGGGATCGAACCTAACTGTGAAACAATGGCCAGGGTTAGCAATTTTTGACTTGTTCCTCAAACTTAAAGGTCAAGGGGCATGCATCTTTTTCAATGTAGACTAGGACTTGCGGCTTCAGTGATACCCACTTTATATAGCTTTGCCGTTTAATAGTGAAGGAAATTTTAGAAACCAAATGAACTGAGCTGTTTACTGCCCACTCCTACTCCTGACTTTCCCACGTTAGAAAATTCATGGTAAGAATAACTTCAGAGAGAGTGCTTGAAACAGGGTTAACAGAAACCTGCATAATTAACATATCTGTTACCAGAGCAGCTACAAGCACGATTTTCCTGTCAGCAGGAAAATGTATTGAGTTGTGTGTCCAAAGCTGAGGTACCATGTCCTTTGAAAACATGCACTTATGGCCTCTATAAGGACCTGACTCCTGAGTTGGGAAGGAAAGGAAAACGATGCAGCTGGAAGTGACGAGATGATGTGGTGTTGGGAATAAGGCAGAATAAAGGCTGTTGGCCAAAGAGGCTGAAAGCTGGGGCCATGGATGCTCTCAGTGGAGCCAGAGGTGCTTGAGTTCTCAGTGGGTGTGGCTGCTCGCCACTTTCACGTCGGGGCCACCACCGATTTGTATGTGATAGTAACAACACTGCATTCTTCAGCCACCAGCTAGTGGGTTATTGTTGTTATTTTTAAGAAAAAGTTCCTGGTTGCAATAATAATTCGTGTTTATTAAAGAAAAATTGGAAATTTTAAAAATCAGTTTTCCACCCAAATGCTATCGCTGTTAATCTTTTGGTGTTAAGTGTTCCTCTAGAAATTTCTGTGTGTAGATTTTTGGTGTGTTTACATAGTTGTTATTCTACTGTATATACTATTTTATGTCTCTTTTGTACTTAACATAAACATTTTTCCATGTTATCTGTTAAACAGCATTTTATGGCTATCGCCTCTTCCTTTGAGTTTTGGGAGCATTGTTTGTTTGGTTCCTAGAGTTGGAGGGTGAGATGGGTTATCTCCTGGCTCACAATGGGGTTAGCTGAAACACTGTGTGGATGGATTGTTGGGCTTCCTGGGACTGCCCTTGACTGCCCCTGGTGACTAAGCTATGGGCTGGTGGGAGGAACTCCTACACCCAGTCCTCAAGTGAAGAGCAGCGTGGGTCTCCTCAATCCCCAGCCTCTAATATGGCCAGAAATGGCCAGCCTGAGCCAACCTTGATCTTCAAAGACTTACATTTGGCATGCACCTAAGGTTACCTTTCATCTCCACTGTTCCCTCATTCCTTGGTCAGAATGGCAGCCTCTGGAATAAGATTTATCCTGCTAGGCCTTGGCTTTTGAGAGGCAAGGATAGTGGGGCCTCTTTTAGGCTCCTATGCCAGTTCTGGTCGACAGCCTGGCCAATTGCTTGGTAACCCACTGCCTGGCTTGTGAGTTGGTAACTACTAGAGCCTGTATTCTAACTGCTCTGTCCTTGGAGCTGCAAGCACCTGCTGTGTGCCTTATTCCTGGCCCTCTCTGCACAGTCTTAGGCCCATTACTTTGCCCATGGTCACTGGAGGTTGGCCAAGGGCTGTGAAAGGCAGCAGAGGGAACATCCCAGCTTATGAGCAGGAGGCCATGCATGGGCTCTCCTGACAGATTGCTCAAGGAGGCAGAGACCTCACAGCCTAGTGGGAGAGCTGCTGCAGTCACTCTATAGCTTGCTTGTAGTTGACAGACCCACCACACCCACCCCGTTGGCTTCAGCCTTTGGTGTGAGGAGCAAGAGGATGAGTTGACTCAGCTGTTGATTTGGGCGAGAGGCAGACACAGGATGCTGCCCACACTTTTGAGGGTGGGAAACTACTGAGGAAAGGGGAAGTAAAACTCCTGCAGGTTGTTTGGGCACACTCCCACACTTGCCAGCTGCCTAACGAGTCCTGGAGAGGCTGCCCAGGGCGGCTGGGGCCAACCAGTTTGTCAGGACACATGTAGATTCAGATGTGCTGGGCTATGGAAAATGACTGAAAAACGAGAAATTTTGTAGTTTTCCTATCTTCCCTTAAAAAAGTTTAGAAAATGGAGTCTAAAATGAGTTAATGGGTCAGAAAGAGGGTCTGTGAGCCTTCTCAAGGAGTTAGTAGATACATATATTTTACCATCAATTCTGGGGCCTCTCTTGGTCCTTGTCCTTCCTAGCTGCTGTTTATTGGTTGTGAGTTGCCCGATAAGAACTCATCTCAATTGTAAACTTGAATAGTGGGTCAGGGAAGAGTTAAGTAAGATTGAGGTCATGAAGGTGATTGCCTTATAATTGAACAAATACATTGAGTGGCCAGATTATTATGATTTCTGAATGCATTTTTTCCAGCACCTGAACCTTGGCAAGTGCTAGATTAAAATAGTCTTGTGGGAAGGGTAAGAAATTAAGCTGCTCATCAAAATGCAAGCCTTGGAATTTCCATTAAAAACAAGTTAAAAGGGCAGCCGTTCTGGTACGTCAAGCCCAGAGCTCACAGTTGGTGGTGGAGACCTCCTTTCTGTTTCCTAGGCATGAGTCCTCTCACTGGGGCTCACCCCAAACTGGAAACTAGGGAGGCCATAGGAAAAAAGTGCTATATGGAAGCTTGCAAGGTAGAGCTTGATTGTTTGGAAGGTGAAAGCGAAGGTACACGGTAATGCCAAGCTGTACAGGAATTCACGATTCACAGGGCTTTTCTACACACAAACATTTAATCATGGGGAGCAACAAAAGAAAGGCATTATTGGGGCATCAGCCTGGGGTGGGGCTGGGGCCTCGAAGGAGCAATTGGGATGCAAGGCCAGAGGCGGGAGCAGTCATTGGAGGGAATTCCCCACTCAGCCAACTGGGACTCCATGCCCCTTTTTGTTCTCCAGCTGCCCGCCAAAGGGAGGAGCTTGGGAGCAGGGTTCTCAGCACTCTTCAGTTCTGACTGCCTGGTATAAATAAACCCCTTTGGAGTGGGGGGCAAGAGCCCTGGGTTGTGTCTGGGGGCACAGCAGGCAGGTGTGGAGGGATGCCCACACTGCACCTGGCCTGAAAGGTTCTGGGATGTGGTGTCTGAATCCTCAATGGCCACTGCTCCCTTGGCTCTGGCTGTACAGGGGAATCACGAACACAGAGACGTCATCGTAGGACACCTGCCCTTCCCCTGTGGGATTGCCATCCTTGCCCTGTGTGCTGTGGATCAGCATTTGGGCCAGCTCCGAGAACCTGTGGGGATCATCCTGCAGATGTACTCCGGGGCCAAGCAAAGAGGCAAAGCCCGCCCCAGGGAGAACTCCCTGCACTGGGCTAGACACTTGGAGACCAAGCAGTGCAGTCCAACTGTGGGGCCAGGCAAGCTGCACCCTTGCAAGGCCCAGATTGAACCCACAGACATCCCTACCCCTTGGAATCTTCAATCACCAACCCTGAACACCTGCTATGAGCCAGGCTTGCCAGTGCTGTCTTCCCAGCTGTCACTACTTGGTGGTGCTGCTGCACCCCGGCCCAGGCAGCTCCCCGGGAGTTACAGTACCTGTGTGGGTCCTCTCGATTGCCGGGGAGGAAGCTCCGCACTAGCTGTGCCACCTGCTCATTGGACAGGACATCCCAGAGCCCATCAGTTGCCATGACAACCACATCCTCCTCATGCAGCTCCAACTGGTCCAAATCCAGCACTGTCACCTGCAAGTGAAGCCTGTGGATCCCTCAACTTCCCCTTCCTGACTCCCACCAGCCTCATTTTCTGGGTAGATGGGAGGAAGCTGGGGGGGGACTGTTGCCCTCTCACCTGTGGGACGGAGAGCAAGAAGGGCTTGAGTCGAATGTTTGTGTCCAGGACTCTGAGCTGATGGTCTCCCAGGCCCCGGGAGACGGCCAGTGTTCCCAGTAACCGAGCCTGGGGACAAGGGAGATATGAGGTGACGGCAAATAGCCCCAGCAAATTACACAGAGAAGCATAGAGGTGGATTGTGTCCCTCAGGCACCCTGGGCTGAGGGAGAAACATCCTGTGGCCTTGGAACCGGCCACAAGCACAAAGGAACTCCTGCCTCTGCAGTGAGCAATCGAGGGGTTCTTGGGAGGGGGCTGTTCACTGACCTGCCTACCCTGTCCATGGATCAGTGGGTACTTGAGATCCGACTTCTCCACGCACTTGTAGCTCCTATCAGGAGCAGACCCAGGATCAACCCAGACCCTCCTTCCCCCCTCCTCTCCCCTCAACACAGGGTCCACCCTGCCCAAGTGGATGGGGGTTGCCCCGGACTGCAGAGCTGGGCTTGGACCCCATCGTTCTCCCCACTCTGTCTCCCCCACCCCCAACCTGCTCACCAGCCACTCATGTAGTGATCCCTGAACAAAACTTTCTGCCCCAAGTCATCCCCCTTCAGACGCCGAGGGAACTCCAGTCGCGTGAACTCATCAGCCAGAAGCTCGGGGTGGACGAAGGCCTGGGGTAGGGAGGCCACGCTCCGATTAGGCTCTCGTTTGGTGGCCCTGCACCCAGGAGCTGGGGCTCCACAGCCTCCCTCCGCCAAGGGCACCCACCAATTGCTGGATCCGTTGTCGCTCCGTCTCCGGGGTGAACTCGGAGCTCAGAGGCCGTACCTCATCTCTCCGCACCAAGATGGCTCTGGATGGGATTGGGGAGGAGAGGGGGAGGGCTGTGATGAAGCTTCCTCCTACATTTCCCATGGCCGCCTTCCTGCTGGCACCTCTTCCAACCACCAGGGGCCTGCTCTGCCCATGCATGCCCCCCTGTGCAAAGTCCTCCATAACTGCCTGCAGGGCAAAGGCCCGGCCCCTTCGCCCTGTGCACGCTCTGGCATCCGCTGTCCGCTCAGACTCCGTATAGGCCAGGTGTACAAATAGCTCAGCTAGCCAAGCCTCCCCATTTCCTTCCCTCCCCTTCCAGCCCCCTTTCATTGTCCTCTCAGCCTCTGCTGCCTGCCTCCCACCCACCAGCCACTCACCACCTCCCCCACTCTCCACGATCACTCACCTGCTATCTCCGGCGTTGGCCACATAAAGCTTCCCCTTCAGCGACACGGACACCAGGGCTGTGCAGCCGCCCACTTGGCCCGAGGCCTCCAGCTCCCGCCCGATCACCTCATCCTGGGGCAGACAGAGGCCACTGTAGCTTGTGCTGCCACCGTGTCACTCTGTCCCCAATGCTCATCCTGCAGTTCCCTTCCCCTCCAGCCAGCCTGGCCGTCCTGCTCCAAAGTCCAGCTATGACTTCAGGACCCCGTGGTCCGATCTGGATGTACTGCTGGGAGGGAGGGAGGGACATCCTACTCAAAAGAGTGAGGAAGGGAAACCAGCTCTGGCACCAAGTGCCGACGGTGTGCAACGAGACGGTGCAGGTTAAGAGCACACACAGAGCACAGAGTAGGCCCTGGATCCATGGGAGGGGTTAGGAGGACAATGATGATGGCTGTTAGTAAGGAACAAACCACCCAGCCCTGTCTTCCCAATTCAAACATCGAGGGCGACCACCCAAAGTCTCTCGGGGGACAACACTGCCACTCCTTCCCCGGCCAAAAACCACACGTAACTCACGCATTCCTGGAAGGCGCTCTCCAGAGCCCCGATCACCAAGTCTTCTGTCCGAATGCCCTTTTCCTCAACAAACTGGGGGTCACTGGGGCAGACGCAGCGGCCGCTGAGGTGCATGGGGGGCGGAGTGGCCACCATGCCCTCGCCTATGGCCTCCAGCTGCCGGCGCAGGCAGGAGTGCAGGGTGTTGGCGGCCAGGATGGCTGCGGCTGGACCGCCGTGCCCATCAAACAGCGCCCAGTAGTGACCGGTCAGGAACTGTCCAGGAAAGGGTCGGCGTCAGGTTCTTCCTGGCTTCCCCAGTCGATCCCTGGCCCAGCGTGGGGCCCTAGTGCAGGAACTTCAGCCTGAAGTCCTAGCCCTAGTCCTGGCCGCCAGGCGGGAAGAGGGGCTCCCCCCGTGTGCTCACCTCCTCTGGGCACAGGGTCAGCCACTCCTGGTCCTCTTCAGGCCCAAACTCACACCTCCGGAGGCACAGCTTCCCACAGGAGGCCTGGTCCTCATTGAACTCAGACTTCTCTGCATTGATGATCCTGAGGCCAGGAAGTGATCAGTGACCCTCCAGGGACACACCCATGTCCCTGTGGGCACAGAGACCGGAGCTGGGGCACAGGGAGGACCCTCCTTCTGGGCAACAGCCCCCTGCGCTGTCCCTTACGTCTGGACAAAGACGGTGTTTCCTCAGTAACCTAAGGCAGAACGCAGGGCCCAGCCCCCCTGAAGCCTGCCTGATGACCCGCCTGGGAGGCAAAGTGAGGCTGCTGGGGAAATCTGGGGTTCCCTTGCTATTTCCTCCCTTTTTCTCCTCCCCCTACCCCCCCCCCCCCCAAATCTAAGCGAGAATCCCTGTCCCACACAGCATAGGCCAGAACCCAGGGTGAGAGGAGTGGTGGTGTGGTGTTGGTGTAGTGTGTGTGGTGTGGTGGTGTGTGTGTGTGTGTGTGTGGTGTGTGTGTGTGTGTGTGTGTGCATGTGTGCATACGGGGGGAGGTATCTCCAAAGCTCAGGATGCGGGTGCTCCACCCAGTCTCCCTGTCTCTAGTGGAAGCCCCAGGGGTGCAGGTCCTCCCCAACCTGCAACCTTCTCCTCCGAGGGAGGGCGGGGTCCCAGAGAAAAGGCCGAGGTGGAGTAGGGGAAGGCTGCCCGAGCTCAGAGAGCAGGGCCAGAAGGGGTTCGCCACAGGTTGGGGGGGGGGGGGGTCACTCACTCAGGGCAGCCCGTTCCCCGGCTCACTCAGCACAGGCCCAGCTGCATCCGCAGGGGTCCGGGTGGGAGTGGGGGTGTCCCGGGCCAGGGTGGCAGGAAGGGGAGGGTCCGGAGGGTCGGGCGGGTCGCCGGGGGTGGGCACTCACTCGGCGTAGCCGGCGTTCCAGGGCAGCGCGCGGCCGCGCGCGGGGCAGCGCACGGGCCGGGCGTCGGGGCGGCGCGGGCCGTCGGGGGCGGCGGGCCCGGAGCCCGAGCCGCGCAGGAAGCGGGGCCGCCGGTAGGGCACGGGGCTGGCGCGCGGCCGGGCGGAGCGCGGCGCGGGGAGCGGGCCGCCGGGCGCCCCGGGCAGGAAGCGGCGGCGGAACCAGCCGGCGGACATGGCGCGGCCGGGCGGCCCGGAGCGCGGGGCCGGCGGGAGGCTGGGCGGCACCCCGGCCCGAGGAGGAAGCGGCCCGCGGGCTGGGGCGGGGCGGGCGGGGCGGGCGGCGACTCCCCCAAACCCGGCCTCGCCGCGGAGTCCGTGCGCCGCCTGCTGCCGTCGGGCTGGCCAAGCCTCTCAACCCGAGAAGCCAGCGCCGTTATCAACACCGCTTTCCAGGTCGGGAAAGTGTGGCCCCCGGCGGCCTGGACGGCGGGCTGTCCACCCCCGCGTGTGGGGTGGGCACTCGCCGTGGAGAGGGGGGACCCCTCCTCCCCACTCCAGGGGCCTCGCAGGGGTCCCAGGGGCCCGGCGCCTCCTGCTGGCCGGACCTTGCGCAAGGGGGGGAGGGAACAGGATGTCCAGGTGCTGGGCTGACACCCTGAGTCTCAGCACACCGTTCCCCTCGGGTGGCCTCTCTTCCCCCGCACCCTCCACCCCAGGATGCACAACACTCATCCCGGGACACCGCGCCCACCCTTGGGCCGTCTCCCCAAGGGCTGCCCCTCCGATGTCTCCCCTCTGGACACGGAGCAGATCCACAGTGCGGGTGCCTGATGGACAGTAGGATTCCCTGGTGCCCGAAAGGCGCCACCTGGTCAGGTCAGCGTTCAGACCTGGGACTAAGCCAGTGCGTGGTGGGCAAACTCATGAGTCCACAGAGCCAAATAGCAACAGGACAACGATTGACATTTTCTTTTGAGAGCCACATTTTTTAAAACTTAAACGTCTTCTAACACCACTTCTTCAAAGTAGACTCGCCCAGGCCGTGGTATTTTGTGGAAGAGCCACACTCAAGGGGCCCAAGAGCCGCATGTGGCTCCAGAGCCGCAGTTTGCCGACCACGACGAGGGCTTTGGGCTGGGCTGGAGGCAGATGTTGCAGGCTCTGAGCCCCTGGCTGGCGGCAGGGTCCCCCTTCACATCCGAATGTTAACAGTGGGCTTTGTCACCCCCGGTCGCGTACGCCCAACTCCCCATGCAGGCCTGTCATTTCCATCTCACGGGGAGGACTGTGCGGCCCACACAGGGGAAGTGTCCTGTGCCCAGTGCTGTTTCCATTATGACAGGAGAGCTGACTCAACCTGTCCCCCGCCTCCCCCCCTCCTCCCCCCCGCCGGGATTTCTCTTCCCCTTTCCTCCTCCGGAAGGCAGGCTAGTCAGCCCAAAGCCGCCGAGCCCCAGGTCCCCAGGGAGGGCCGTGGGAGAGGTCCCTGCCTTTGCCTCTGCTCCTAAACCCGTCCTACGCTCGCTAGGCCTCACTTCCTCCGGGTGGGCCAGCTGCCCCGCTGGGAGGTTCCCCTTCCCCAGAACGAAGGTTCTTGGGCCGGAAGCTGTGCCCAACGCCTCCCTCAGATGATTCAGTCCCAGAGAGCCTGCGGGCTAGTTTACTGAGCCCACTGTAACCAAGGTACATGCCCTTGACCGGGATCGAACCCGGGACCTCCCGGTCCGCAGGACTATGTATGCTCTATCCTCTGAGCCAAACTGGTTTCAGCAGGTCCCGTTCTTTGAAGGTGTATTCAGAGAAGCTCTGACAGCCCAGATGTCATGTCGCCCAGCTTGGGCATTTTGAGTTTTCGAAGCCATTGCAGTCCCTTCTCCCTGTTCCCAGGCGTCCTGAGCATTCCTTCAGTGCCACCCAGGATCCTCTGGATTCTTCGGCTCCCCGAGCCTCTTGCCCGGATCCCAGGCTTGACTCCTTTGGTTCACTCCCTCTTTTTGACAGAGCACATCCTTTAACAACTTCCTCACAACTTGCGAGTCAGAAAAAGTTTGTATCCTCCTTTTGTTTTGGATCGATAGTTTGGCTACAGAATGCTGACTGCTCTGTTTATTGTCTTTTGCCTGTGGCTGCTGCTGACATCCAGTGTCATCTTATTCCCAGATCTTTGGATTGGCTTGTCTTTGCCTTTTTCTCTCTCTCCACAAACTTCCTGGTTCTTCTGACTCTGGTGTCTGAAATTGTGGGGGAGGGCCTCCATTCCTGGGCTGGCCCTCCCTGGAGGTCATGCAACACCTCACACCTAGGGACACCCTTCTCTGGACAGCCTTTTCCAATTGCTTGAATGAACTCAAGCGTGCCCTCTCCTGGCAGGAGGCCTTTCCTCAGCTAACTCAGCATGTGACGGATGGGAGGTACTAATGTAGAGGATCCACGGAAACAAACCGGTTTGGCTCAGTGGATAGAGCATCGGCCTGCGGACTGAAAGATCCCGGGTTCGATTCCAGTCAAAGGCATGTACCTCGGTGGCGGGCACATCCCCAGTAGAGGGTGTGCAAGAGGCAGCTGATCAATGATTCTCTCTCATCGATGTTTCCAATTCTCTATCCTTCTCTCTTCCTCTCTGTAAAAAAAAAAAAAATCAATAAATATATTAAAAGAAAAAAAAAACACAAAACACTAAAGTAGAGGACCAAGCTTAGAAAAGGAGAAAAATGTTCATGCTACATTTCCCCCCCACTCACAACGAAAATAGCTTTTGTTGAGTCCTAGATCTGTCCTTAACAAAATGTAATTTTAAAATGTAATACGTTTACACGACTCAAAATAAAAAAAAAATGGTATAATAGTGTATTTAGCAACAACTTTCCTTCACAACCCTATTCCCTGGTTACCCAGTTTCCCTCCCTGGAGAATATTATCACCTTCTTGTGGATCCTTCCAGAAATGTCAGGGGTATTCTGTGAAAACGCAAACAAAAAAAAATTGCATTTTATGTAAGACAAGAAATAACAAGTGCTGGCGAGGATGTGGAGAAGAGGAAACCGTGGTGCACCGTTGGTGGGAATGTGAATTGGTGCAGCCACTGTGAAAAACAGGATAGAGGGTCCTCAAAATAGTAAGGGAGTTAGAGAAATGGGGGAAAGTGGATGGATTTGGGAGGGGCTGGAGAAGTCGAGTGACTTGACTGAAGCCACATAGTGCCTGCTCACATGTATATGAATTAAAATGACACAAAATTAACATTCCACTTTCTCAGCGGCATCAGCTGAGCACTTTATGAGTGCTTCATAAACTCATATGGCTACCGTACTGAACAGGCCGGTCAGAGAACATTTCCATCGTCTCCGCACGTGCTGTGGGACAGCGCTTCCTCAGAAGCCAGGTCTCCCGAAGTTCCTTGCCTAAAGCACAGGCAGAATCCCCGCTCAGTTTGGAGCCTCAGAGCTTTTGGGGGCTGATGTCAGCAACTCTAGGTTGTGCTTGACCTGGAAGTGCTCCCCAACCTTTAGAAAAGAGTGGCGTCCAGAGCAGGGCAATTGTCCCTGCCCCTTTACGACAAAACAAGGTAGTGACTGAGAGGTAGGAAGTCACCGTCACTAAAGTGTCCTTGCGAAATTGGCCACAGGGCCGCCGGGGCTGCATGGAGACTCAGAGGGGCCACGTATGAACCCTCCTTCACATTTGACCTCCTGAAGCAATCGGGGATTTGCCCAGCTTCTGAAAATGCTGGCACGCAGCGTGCACCTCTCACGACTGGAATCGCCCATTTCGGAATCAGATGTCAGAAGAAGAACGGAGTTACTTGTGGTGAGTACAGACTATCTGTAACCAAACGAAATGGGGGTGGCGGCAACGACAGCTCAGCCTTCCGTCTCAGAGGCTTATTTACGCGAATCCCGCTGGAGTCAGTAGCAGGATCTGAGCGTGTAATAAAGTGGGCGCATTCAGTAGGCTGCATGTTTCACACTTACTTGATCACTGGATATTTTTCTGTTTTTTGACCTATGAAATATCTTGTAAAATTCGTTTTCTAAAAAAACACAGTTTGGGGAATACCATGCTGGCCCAGACTCGTCATTTTACAGGTTATGAGAAATGAGTTCCACAGAGGGCAGCATGACTTTCTCAGGGTCTTGTAGGAGGGTGGGCTAGGCGGGGATTCAAACTTGTTGGAGGCCAGTGCTTGGGCCCCTGCATCATTCACTTGTTGGAGAGTTGGAAGTATCTGCATTTTCAGCCTTTCGCAAGACACCCGGGTGAATGCTGTCCCTTCCAGACAAACTATCCTATATAATGAAAGCCTAACATGCTAAGTGTTTGACATTTGACCAGTTGGTATGATGCACACTGACCACCAGGGGGCAGATGTTCCAACTGGTAGGTTACGTTATTGCTTGGGTCCAGCTGATGGGGACTGGGCGAGATGGGTCAGACACGCCCTGGAGTCCTCCCATGATTCCTCCCTGGCCCCAGTTGTGCACCAGTGGGGTCCCTAGGCCGGGCCTGCACCTTCTTGCAATCTGGGACCCGTTGGAGGATGTTGGAGAGCCGGTTTCAGCCCAATCCCTGTAGGCCAGGCCGAGGAATCCTATAGGTGCACGAATCGGTACACGGGGCCTCTAGTCTGTATATATAAAAGGCTATAATGCAAAGTGTCTCTGCAGGAGTTCGACCGGGAGACTGGAAGCTCAATCGCTCAGTATGACATGCACTGACCACCAGGGGGTGGCGAGGAACGAAGGAAGGTTCCCGGCTGGCAGCCGGAAGGCCCTGATTGGCCCCGATCACCAGTCAGGCGTAGGGACCCTACCCTTGCATAAATTTCGTGCACCAGGCCTCTAGTTATAAGATCATAATAAAAGGCTGGGGGATGGGAGTGGGGAGCTGCCACACAGTAATTTATTATGTAACAACAGAAAGCTAATAGAAATAGCACAGAAGCCAATATGGCAGGAGTGGGGAGAGTTTGAGAAGATAAAATCTGAGAGCTAGCCGGAAGCCAGAAAATGCAAGGCTTTCTGGGCTTTGGTCTTGCTATTGGGTTTCCAGCGAATGGGATGGGACACTGCTGGGAGGTTTGAGCAGAGGAAGCATGGCTGTGACCTGCTCCTGAGAGCTCAGTACTGCCTGATGTACTGATAGCCAGAGAAAGCAACTTCCCTGATAGGACCCCCAATGACCTCCAGTGGTACTAACAAATTCCCCCCCCCTTTTTTTTTTAAATGATGGTTGTTGTTGTTCTAATTCTTTAATAGTTTCATTCTTTTTGTTGTGGAATCTATTGGGGTGACATTGGTTAATACAATTATATAGCTTTCAAGTGTACAATTCCATAATACATCATCTGTATATTGTATTGTGTATTCCCCATCCCCGGTGAGGTCTCTGTCCATCACCATTTATCACCCCTTTATCCTCTTCTACCCCCCCACTTCCTCTCTGGTAATCACTGCTGTTGTCTATGTCTAAGAGGTTTATGTGTGGTTTGTGTGTGTGTGTGTGTGTGTGTGTGTGTTTTGTTCAATCCCTTCACCAAGCCCACTGACTCCCCTCTCTCTTATGACAGCTATCAGTCTGCTCTCTGTATCTATGAATCTGTTTCTATTTTGTTTGTTTATTTTGTTCATTAGATTCCACATGTAAGTGAAATCATGTGGCATTTGTCTTTCTCTGATTGGCTTATTTCACTTAGTATAATATGCTCCAGGTCCATCAATGCTATCACAAAAGGTAAGGTGTCTTGCCTTTCTGCGGCCAAGTAGTCTTCCATGTGTAAATGTCCTACAGCTATTTTTATCCACTCATCTGCTGATGGGCACTTCGGCTGCTTCCAGATCTTGGCTCTTGTAAATAAAACTGCAGTGAAAAGAGGGGTGCATATATCCTTTGGAATTAGTGTTTCGGGTTTCCTCAGATAAATTCCCAGAAGTGGAAAGTCCTGGGTCATAATATAATTCAATTTTTAACTTTATGAGGAAGCCCCATCCTGTTTTCCACAGTGGCTGCACCAAACTTCATTCCCACCAACAGTGCACGAGGGTTCCCTTTTCTATACGTCCTCACCAACACTTACTGTTTGTTTATGTATTGATGATAGTCATTCGGACAGCTGTGAGGTGGTATCTCATTGTGGTTTTAACTTGCATTTCTCTGATGATTAGTGACTGTTGAACATCTTTTCATATGTCTATTGGCCATCTGTATGTCCTCTTTGGAGAAGTGTCTGTTCAAGTACTTTGCTCATTTTTTAATTTGGATTGTTTGTTCTTTTGGTGTTAAGTCATATAAGTTCTTTATATATTTTGGATATTAACTCCTTACCAGATATATCATTGGCAAATATATTCTCCATTGAGTGGGTTGTCTTTTCATTTTAGTTTGATGTAGTTCCATTTGCTTTGTTTTCTTTTGTTTCCCTTGCCCAAGGAGACATATCAGGAAAAATATTGCTACAAGAAATGTCTGAGATTTTATGCCTATGTTTTTTTTTCTAGGAGTTTTATAGTTTTGAGTCTAACATTTAAGTCTTTAATCCATTTGGAGTTTATTTTTGAATATGACCTAAGAAGGTGGTCTCATTTCATTTTTTCATATATCTACTACATTTTCCCCAAACCATTTATTGTTAGACTGTCTTTACCCTATTGTATGTTCTTGCCTCCTTTTTAAAATATTAATTGACCATAAGGCTTGGGTTTACTTCTGGGCTCTCTATTCTGTTGCATTGCTCTCTATGTCTGTTTTTATGCCAGTACCATGCTGTTTTGATTACTATGAACTTGTATTATAGATTTGCAATAGTGGGGAATTGTAATCCACCATTCTTTTGACATTCTTTTGGTAAATGCTGACTCTGACTAATATGTAGCTTGGAGATAAACAACATATCCTAGGAACTAACTTCAGAAGATGCAGACTCTGATCTGCAGTCATCCCATTTCCAGGAGACTTCCTGACTTTCCATCATAGAACCAGGATGACGTAGAACGAGGATGTTGAAGACCAGGATGACACACACCAGACCGTTGCTTGACCAGTTTCCAGATCCTTCTCGGAAGACGGTGTGCTGGTCTGCATGTGGAGAACTTTTCAATCCCCTCCCCCTGGCCTCTTGTTCTGCTTTCCCTTCCCCTCCTTACAAAACCCTCTGCTCACACGGAGGTAGGGAGTTTCAGTTATAGTTTGATATCAGGTCGTGTGATTCCTCCCAATTTGTTGTTCTTCTTTCTCAAGATTGCTGAGGCTATATGGGGTCTGCTGTGGTTTCATATACCTTTTTAGAATACTGATACACCATTGGTATCTTGATAGGAATTGTGTTGAATCCATCGATTTCTTGGGTACTGTGGACATATCAATGATGTTCATTCTTCCTACCAATGAACACAGTATATGCTTCCACTTATTCTTCAATTTCTTTTTTAAAAAATATCTTATTGATATTTTACAGAGAGGAAGGGAGAGAGTGAGAGCTAGAAATATTGATGAGAGAGAAACATCGACCAGCTGCCTCTTGCACACCCCCTACCGGGGATGTGCCTGCAACCAGTGTACATGCCCTTGACCGGAATGGAACCTGGGATCTTTCAGTCCGCAGACCAACGCTCTATCACTGAGCCAAACCGGTTTTGGCTATTCTTCAATTTCTTCAATTCTTCAATTCTTCAACTTCCTCAGTGTCTTGTAATTTTCTGAGTACAGGTCTTTTACTTCCTTGATTAAATTTATTTTATTTTATTTCTTTTTTATGCAATAGTGAATGGGATTGTTTTCATAGTTTCCCTTTCTCATAGTTCATTATTGGTGTACGAAAATGCAACTGCTTTCCGAATATTTATTTTGTATCCTGCTACTTTACTGAATTCATTTCTCCTGGCAAACCCTTCATCATACAATATTCAGAAGAAGCCAGCAAAACACGTGGCGGACATCTGGAGTGGGTGAAAGACAATGCGTATCAAATGCAGTGTTACAGGCATACCAGCAGCTGAGAAGAGCAAATCCACGAAGAGCGATCACGTGCTTCCCTCTCTGTCCAGCTCCCACAACAACAGGAAGGAGGCTTCTGGTGGATGTGCTTCTCTAAGGAATGTGTCGATGCTGTACAGACTCGGCCTCAGGAATCTCCAAGCCAGCTGAAACCGGTTTGGCTCGGTGGATAGAGCGTAGGTCTGTGGACTGAGAGGTCCGGGTTTGATTCTGGTCAAGGGCATGTACATTAGCTGCGGGCACATTCCCGGTGGGGGGTGTGCAGGAGGCAGCAGGTCGATGTTTCTCTCTCACTGATGTTTCTAGCTCTCTCTCCCTTTCCCTTCTTCTCTGTAAAAAGTCAATTAAAAAAAAAAAAAAGGAATCTCCAAGCCTGCCCCATGATAACCTGGCAAGTGATTAAGATATGATTAACCTTGATGATTTTCCATGGCCTGGAATTGATTACTAATAGCAACTCAGGGGCAGCTTTTATTGGCGGTTGAGTGCTTTGCCAGAAACTGCCTTCCAGAGGGAGCTGGAAGATTGGGCAAATGGCAAAGGAACCCCACCATAGGAAAAATAAACTATAGACCCACAAGATAATAACAGCAAGAGAGAGAGGCAGAGCTTTCTGCACGCACACACACCCAATCAGAAATACTTCTGGAATGTTGAAACCCTACTCCAGAACTGAGCGGCTTTTTGTTACAAGAATCTTCCCTTGCAGACCTCAGCACTCTGTTGCCTTGGCAAAAACCCTGTCTCTTGACATTTAAGAGATTTCTGTCCCATTTTCAAAGAACAGTTCTGGTGAAGATGCCTTTACACATGTGTTTTGTATCTGCAATCCCTTTACCGCTAACCACTCCCCTCGCCCCAGCCAGAATCCGTTCATATATGCTCTGCCTGACTTCTCCATAATGGGTGTCCCCCATTCCCACTTTCACCGGCGAACCACGTGCAGGCCGTGCCGTGGGGCCCTGGGTGTAGGAGGGTGCGCCGGCCGGAGTCCACGGAGATGACGTGTCGCTTGGTGCTCGGGGAGGATGCCGTGGAGTGTCCGCGGCTGTGCTGGCAGCTCTCCGCCGGTCTTTGGCCTGCTCCCTGAGAAGGCTGAGCTCTCGGAGCAGGCTGAACTTCCTGAGTTTGGTATCGGTGACTTTCTTGACTGGTTTCTGATGAATTTTATCCCAGCTGTCAGTTTGGGGTACTCCTATCTTCCATTTCCATTCTTGTTCATGTTTTCTTTCTCCTGGCTCCCCCCTCTCTTCAAGATCCATGGTTACAGCCTGTCTCGTGTCACTAAGTGGTCAGAGCATCAACCTACATACCTAAGAGTCGTAGGTTTGATTCCTGGTCAAGGGCAGTACATGGGTTTCAGTTCTATCTCTCCCTCTCCCTCTCCTTCTGCCTCTCCCTCTCCCTCCCCCTCTCCCTCTCCCTCCCTCTCTCCCTCTCCCTCCTTCCCTCCTAAACTCCCTTCCTCTCTCCCTCCCTATCTTCCTTCCATTTCCACTCTCTCTGGAAAAGCAATGGAAAAAACATCCCCTGCTGAGGATTAATAAAACAACAAACAAAAAAAGATCCATAGTCAGAGCCTAACGCTGTTGGAATAAACTATAACCAGATATTCTGTAAACTAGGAATACTTGTGATTTGATCCCACAGGGTGATAGTAGTGATGGTTTGGAAGATAGCACATTTAAAGCTCGTGCGGGTGGCTGGCACATGGTAAGTACTGAACAAACGTTAGCATTTCTGGTAGGAAAGCTGGTGGATGGGTGGAAAGGGGCAAGGATGGAATTCAGAGAGAGTCTGGCGGTAGGAGACGAGGCTTAAGATGTGGAGACTGAGTAGGAGAATCCTGCTTACGTGCAAAAGACATTGTGCAGTGGACCCTCCTTCATGAGCATCCGCTCAGCCCTGTGGTCACGGAAATACAGATTGTGCACTTGGGAGTTCGATGAAAGCCCCTTAAAGAGAGGAGGAGAGAGTGCTGAGTCTGAAAACCCCAGTGATGGACGGCTCACTTGAGTCCTGCTCTGTTATCAGGGTGACAATGATCATGTCTCATTCAGTAACCATATGGAGCGTGTGCTCTGTGCAAGGCACCGGATATACTGCAGAAAGCAAAGCCAGTCCCTGCCTCCAGCATCTTCACAGTCTGCAGGCAAGATAGATGATAACTATGCAGACAAATCGCTACCGTGGGAATGTGGTAACAGGAAAGCATCTCTTTCAGACAGGGAGACCCTGAACGGAGATTTGAAGCAAACGAGGATAAACAACGCAAGCAAAGAACGGGAGTGAGGCCGAAGGAGGACCGGAGGTGGGGGAAAGGATCGCAGTCCTTTACCAGGGTTCGGGCTGCTGTACGCCAGCCCCTTTCCAGGTCATCTCCTCTGACCCTGGGCTCTGTGAGGAAGAAGCCACTTTTCCAAGCATTAACTGAGGAGCTCAAGTAAATCTCCTGAGGCTATTGGAGGGGTGGAAGAATTGAGGAAAGAGAGAGAGAGAGAGAGAGAGAGAGAGGAGAGAGAGAGAGAGAGAGAGAAGAGAGAGAGAAAGAACTCATGGGCACGGAAAACAGTGTGATGACTGCAGGAGTGGAGGTGGAGGAAGAGGGTATAGGGGTAGTAAATGGTGATGGGGGAAAATAATAAAACAAAGAGCCAACAGTGACGGCTGCTGGGGTGGCCGAGGGGACGCGGGCTTCAGCTGTGGGCTCGGGCTCCACCACGATTTGGGGACATCCCCCACGTACTTCCTCCAGCCCTGGTCGGCGAAGACGCTCACTCCCAGCGAGCCCCCTGCTGGCCGGGATCCAGGTCCCACACAGGCCGAGAATCTCCATGGCCAGGCAAGGGTGACTTTTAAATGAAGACATATTCAGCAGAGGGTTTGCAGACATTAAGAATCTTCTAACTTTGAGCAAATAGATGTGCAGCCCATTTCTGAGAACAGAAATGGAAAACTTAAAGGACCCCACAAAATGAATGTTAGGAACTGATGACAGTTCATTAATTTGATGAATTACCCATGAAACGAAAAAGCCATTACATAGTATTATCAGGGGTCTTGAGGCCTAGGTAAGGTTTTTTTTTGTTATTGTTTGTTTTTGTTTTTTTGAGGAGCTCCCATAACACTTGCGTATAGTTGAAATAAACACCTGCAATCATTTAATTAGGTCCCAGAGAAAGCTCTAAATCACCTCCGTGCCTTCACGGGACTCACCATTTAAGACACTCCTCGTTGCCAAGAAGTAGAATAGCCAGGATTCATGGAAAAGTTTCGGACCAATTTACGAAGTTGTGCCCTGCTATTTGGAAACAGAAATAATGGTGCTCATTTTTCATGGTGACATTAGCAAAGGCAACGAAGACCTCTCACCTGGAGCCTCTGAAGGTTGCTCGCCATGATGTGTGCTGACCACCAGGGGACAGCGCGGAATATAGGAAGGTCCCAGCTGGCAACTGGAAGACCCTGGACAGCCCTGATCCCTGGCCAGGCCTCGGGACCCTACTCATGCACTGTTTTGTGCACGGGACCTCTAATATGCATATAAGTTGCCCGGTTAATTTCTCCCCCTACTCCCTTACCCCTGCCTTTGCTTGGAGATTCATCAGTCATTTCCATACCTTTATGTCTCTGGATCTATTTTATTCATCAGTTTATTTTTTTTTCTCATTAGATTCCACATATGAGGGAGATCATGTGATACTTGTCTTTCTCTGACTGGTTTATTTCGCTTAGAATAATGCTCTCCAGGCCCCTCCAGGTTGTCTCAAGGGGTAAGAGACCCTTCGTTTTTTGTGCGTCTAGATTTATAACATAAAATGTCAGAATGATCTCTTCTCCAGACCTCCAAAGGTAACAGGTTGGGCCAACTCCCACATTCCTCATTATTACCCTTTACCTGAATGTAAACTATTCAGCAAGTATGTTAGGTGTTAACTGTCCTGCACCCACCAATATGAAAGAAACATGTATTTCTCCATTTTACATTTCATCCTGTCCTAGTGATTTCTCAGCTTTGCTTTTTCCCTCCTCCTTAATCTGCCACTAATGGATTTCATGTAACTTTTAAAAAATATATATTTTATTGATTTTTTGCAGAGAGGAAGAGAGAGGGATAGAGAGCCAGAAACATTGATGAGAGAGAATCATCAATCAGCTGCCTCTTGCACACCCACCACTGGGGAAGTGCCTGCAACCAAGGTACATGCCCTTGACCAGAATCGAACCTGGGACCCTTCAGTCCGCAGGCCAACGCTCTATCCACTGAGCCTAACCGGTTTCGGTGATTTCATATAACTTAAAAAATATATATATATATATATATATATATATATATATATATATATATTTATTGATTTCAGGGAGGAAGGAGGGAAAGACATAGAAATATCAATGATGAGAAAGAACCATTGATCAGTTGCCTTCTGCACGTCCCCTACTGGGGATCGAGCAAGCAACCGGGGCATGTCCCCTGACCTGGAATTGAACTGTGACCTCCTGGTTCATAGGTTGATGCTCAGCCACTGGGCCACACCGGCCATAACTTGCTTTACCTCTTCTCCTTTGATGCCAATGCATGAAATAAACTGCAAAACGGATATGCCCCAGAGCGTTCTCTCAGTCCCTTGAGGTTTTGCTTCTAGGACTAGCGCCTAAATCGCTGGCTCAAAATAAACCCTTTAAACCTTTCTTTACGTCTGGAAGACCTTTCCTGTACATTTATTGTGGTGCCTACGGAGGGGCTTCTAAGAAGCCCACCAGGAGGACCTGCTAGGTGCCCGCAGGACCCTCGCGCCCATGGCTCTCGCTTTGCAGCAGGCGAACCTGGGTGAGTTCTCCTTTGGAACTTCCAACCTCTGTGTTTTGTTTCCGTCTTGACTTTATTTGAGCCGTTTTTAGAAAATCCTGGAGGTGGCACTAAAGGATAAGGAAAAAGAGAAAAAGGATTGTGTGTGTGTGTGTGTGTGTTTTATTTATTTTTTAATGTGTTCTTTGAATGTGATTATGCTTTAGCCTTTGCTTAATGCCCCAAACACCATTGATTCCCAGGTTCTGCTGACATCTGTCAGTAAGGTTGTTTTTCTTTTAAAAAAATAATATATTTTATTGATTTTTTTACAGAGAGGAAGAGAGAGGGATAGAGAGTTAGAAACGTCCATGAGAGAGAATCATCGATCAGCTGCCTCTTGCACACCCCCTACTGGGCATGTGTCCGCAACCAAGGTACATGCCCTTGACCGGAATAGAACCCGGGACCTTTCAGTCCACAGGCCGATGCTCTATCCAGCTAGCCTAACTGGTCTCGGCAGTAAGGTTGTTTTTCTTACCGTGGCTCTACGGGTGATAAAGGAAGACGTACAAGTGCTAACTACGGAACAACTATAATCTTTGAACTTTAATGAGGTACCGGACAAGAAAGTCTGTTGATTTTTACCTCGTGATCTGATGTGGTCCTTGGAGCCGTGCTCCGCAGTGCAGTGCTTTTACTAAACAAGGCTCTCAGTACTGTCTGGCCAAGTGCCTAGCGAAAAGCCTGGGCTGCAGACCAGCCGTGGGCAAACTATGGCCCGTGGGCCGGATCCGGCCCATTCGGCTGTTCTCTCCGGCCCGCGGAGCCGAAAGAGCGGAGGGCTCTCTTGCTCTCCCCTCTGCTCCTTCACCAGCAGCCCAAGATGAGAGTGCCAGCATGGTCAGGTTGCTTTTGTTCTGGCCCTCCGGTCCAGTTTAAGAACCCATGGTGGCCCTCGAGTCAAAAAGTTTGCCCACCCCTGAACCTATGGGGAGAGATTAAGAATAAAACAATGATTAACTTACTTAACAGTAGAAAAAAATTTAGTATGTGTGTACAGAGAATTCACATAAGCATGAACCCCAATGATCTATTTTAAAGGAGAAATCTAAATGGGTGAAGCCAATTCTATGGAGCTTGAATAGGAACAATAAATATGTACTAGTAAGTATGTTAGAGGTTTCTTACACAGCTGTCTAGGGAAAAAACCTGTGTCGCTTTTCTGAGTAGTGGCCCACTGTGGAAGAACAATAATGTCTACTGTAAATTTCTTTTTCTTTTTCTTCAAAATATTTATATTGATTTCAGAGAGGGGGGGAGATAGAGATAGAGATATCAATGATGAGAGATAATCATTGATTGGCTGCCTCCTACACGCCCCCTACTGAGGATCCAGCCAGCAACCCAGGCATGTGCCCTTGACCGGAATCAAACCCGTGACTCCTTCAGCCTGCAGGCCCACACTCTATCCACTGAGCCAAGCCGGCTAGGGCTACTGTAATTTCTTTAATGTCCTCAGTTTTGCTGGGCATCAAAACATGCTTTTTTATTGGCCACTTATAATAAAATATAGTGGGTACTTCTAGATAACTAAACTTTTAAAAAAATATTTTATTGATTTTACAGAGAGGAATTGAGAGGGATAGAGAGTTAGAAACGTCGATGAGAGAGAAACATCGGCCAGCTGCCTCTTGCACATCCCCACACTGGGGATGTGCCCGCAACCAAGGTATGTGCCCTTGACCGGAATCGAACCCGGGACCTTTCAGTCCGCAGGCCAACGCTCTATCCACTGAGCCAAACCGGTTTTGGCTAGATGACTAAACTTTTAAACAACTGTAACTTTTGGAAGAACGAAGCCAGGATGGTACAAAGGCTGCCAATTGTAATGATGTAATTAAGCAGTCATTACTAATCGATGGCTGCACATTTCCCATCATCTCCAGACCTGACCTCAAAACTGTTCTCAACAGGGTGCTTCAGAACTCCTGCTTACCTGGGGTTGCCATGTGAGATGGATGAAGCCTTTTGCCGTCTCTGATGTGGATTATAAGAAAAAGTTAACTTTCCTGCGTCTCCTTGCTGACTTTTTTAAAAACCTTATGGAAAGGTTTTATGGATAAACAGCCCGGGCTTTGTATTTCCAGCTAAATCACTAAATGGCTCATTGATTGTTATGTCAGCTTGAAAAGTGGGCCATTTTAGAAGTCAGACTGCAGACGTTGACAGGACTGCTGAGCCAGGCTTCATTTGACTTTTGAGCTGTTTATTCCACACCAGACATTAATGGGAGTCAGCTCCTGGAACAGATGGAACATTGTGTATTTCAGGAGAGAAAGCAAGCGGGTTGTATGTACTAAGTGCGGATCCGATCCTTTAGGGCAGTGTTTCCCAAAGTGTGGTACCTGTACCCCCAGGGGTACGGGAAGAGTTTGGTGGGGGTACGTGTTGCACCGGAGTTTGGTGGGGATATGCACTGCATCATGCTTAGCTGCGCCTAATCCTACGTTCTCATGAGTCAAGTCAAGACAGTCTTGTGAGGCGTGAGATGGTCCGATGTGCAAATAAATGTTTTTTATAATGTAACTTTTATTTATATTTTATTATGAATAATTTTATTTTTCATTTATTATTTTGTGTATGTACCAAATAATAAAAAATAAATACATTTTGATTGTTATTAAAATACATCCATTTTTAAATTTTTAAATATGTTTTTGTTGTTTTTTTTTTATTAAGGTATTATATGTGTACATAGCTTACCATTGCCCTCCCCCTCCCATTCATACCCTCCCTCCCCAGAGTTCTATGTTCATTGGTTGTACTTATATGCATGCATACCAGTCCTTCGGTTGTTCTCTTATCTCCCCCCAGGTCTCCTTCCCCTCCCCACTGTCATTTGACAATCTGCTTGTTTTATGGTGACTATCTCAGGACCACATGAATAGAATCCGCTCCTCATTTGGCAGTCTGCTTGTTTTATGGTGACTATCTCAGGACCACACAAATAGAGTCCGCTCCTCCTCTGGTTCACACCGCCCCTTCCCCCGGGTCCCACTGCTTCCCCTGGGACACACGGCTCACCCAGGGCACACGGCCCCTCTGGGGCGCTGGGGTTGCGAATTGGAGGCACCCCACTAGCTCCTCGCTAGCACGGCATCCATTTTTTTTTGACAAGGGGTACTCAGCGTTATGAAAATTATAGAAGGGGTACACATATGTCAAAAGTTTGGGAAATACTGCTTTAGGGTGAGAAAGTTTTCTCTGATGGCAGGTCAGGACCACATGATCTGGAATATTCATGTCTACATACCTGAGTTCTTCCTTCCTTGTATATTGAAGTTGCAGGCAAATTACTACTCCGAACAAAATAATGTGAGAGGCAGGAAAACTGAGGTTATAGTTTTTAAACCTGAGACGTGAAGTGGCTTCATTAAAAATGCATTAGGCATAGAACGAAAAACACACACACTACACAGTCCTCATCTTTGGTTGGCTCGTCATGATCAGACTCCTCAGGATTACGTGCATTTGTTTTACGACTGACACAGCACAAATGGCATCAGAACTTTTTGAACCAAGGAAACAATTTCAAAATGTAATATCGCAGGACAAGGAAAACGAATAGGCCTTGTCTGTTAGTGTACAGTGGCCCTAAGAACACACAGCCGTAATTTCATGGCTGACCTGTGTTGTAATTTGCTCCCGGTGGTTCTGTGACTGAAATGTTAATTCTTGGGGCTGCGCATTTGGCCAAAAATGATGGAGATGTGAAAACCATGACACAGCCCTTCTCAGCAAGGAAACGTAGGACAAGGTGATGGGCGTAACTTCACTTTTTGTGGTGTAACGGGGGGAGAAGTTTCCAGAGCGCTGAGTCCTGGCTGCACACCCTCAAACCAGTCCTCGCACGTCTCTGACCTTCCGTGTCTCCCTCTGTAGCTGGAGCCATCACACATGTGTTAGCCTGGCTGGGAGGAGAGATGCGTCAGTGCACATGGAGTGCCTAGCACCACGACTCACTGAAAGGACTCCACACGTTTCATGTTATTTTTTTTTTATTGCTTTGGCTGGCAGCGTTCTTCCTGCCATTGTATAGAATGTTTGGGAAAAAATGATCCTGGGGCCGAAACCGGTTTGGCTCAGTGGTAGAGCGTCGGTCTGCGGACTGAAAGGTCCCGGGTTCAATTCCAGTCAAGGGCATGTACCTTGGTTGCAGGCACATCCTCGGTGGGGGGTGTGCAAGAGGCAGCTGGTCGATGTTTCTCTCTCATCGACATTTCTAGCTCTCTCTCTCTCTCCCTTCCTCTCTGTAAAATATCAATAAAAAATATATTTAAAAAAATGATCCTGGGATTGTGGAATGGAAAAGCTTCCAAAATAATTTTCCTGTTTTGGATTCTAGGCTTCTACCAAGGACCTCACCAAGAGGTGCCGCTGAGAGAAGAGGCGGGGGATGGCAGTTCATACGTCGTACAACAAACCTGAACCACAGACAGATGTAGTTCCTTTGGTCTTTTTCTTTTCTTTAAAAAAATATATTTTATTGATTTTTTTACAGAGAGGAAGAAAGAGGGACAGAGAGTCAGAAACATCGATGAGAGAGAAACATCAATCAGCTGCCTCTTGTACACCCCCCACTGGGGATGAGCCCGCAACCAAGGCACATGCCCTTGACCGGAATCGAACCCGGGACCTTTCAGTCCGCAGACCGACGCTCTACCATTGAGCCACACCGGTTTCAGCTCCTTTGGTCTTTTTGCGAAAATTGTATTATTTCTTGGGAAAATGGTTTTACCTTATTAAAAGAAAAAGTAAATTTAAGCCATCACCATGAAAGGAAATTTAAGCCATCACCATGGAAAATGCCAAGAGCAGTGTGCTGGCGGGGGAGAGGCCCGTGGAGGTGAGCCAGCCGCTCCGGCCAGGAGCACTTGGCCTCCACGCGGCGCCCAGGTATTAATAAATTCCCGTCAAGAGCAGCAAAGCCACTTAAATGACCACCTGGGAGGGTCATAGCGGTAGCCTGCCTCTGAGGGTCTGTGGTGTGCTGTGCAGTGTTATTAAAACAATAGATAATGGTAATGCTTCTGTAACAGCTCACATCCTCTGGTGTTGTGATTCTGGCTTCTCTGTCAGGCTCTGCTTGAGAGTAGGATGCTATCTTCTGTGCCTGGAATCCCCAGGGCCCCACAGGGGCCTGATGGACAATAAACATCTGTCACCTGAAGTTCTGGCTTTAACAGTTCCTCCACTCATTGGATTATTTGTCCCTACGTTCAGAGTTTCACTACTGAACGCCCACTATATACGCCAGACACTGTGCTGGGTGCAAGAGTGACAAACGTGAGCAAAAGTGACATTGGAAGGGTCCTGTGATTAGGAATGCAAAGCGTGTCAGCATACGTGCTTTCTGATGTGGATGAATGGATGGGCAGATAAAATAATCAATCGGATTTCTGCTGGGAGAGGTAACGGGAGAAAAGATCTATCAGGGAGTTAGTATACGTGGGATGGGAGGGGCTGGGCTGGGAAGCAGTGAGAGGAACTTTTGCAATACAGTCAGTGCTGGAGGGCCAGCTGGGTTTGGATTAGGTTGAAAGCGGGACTATGTACGCAGGCCAGGCAGGTAATGTAAAAAAGTAAAAAAGACCAAATGCCGAGAGAGAGAGAGAGAGAGAGAGAGAGACCGGTGGGACCATAGCAGTCTGGGGAGTACATGCCTCGCCAAAGACCTTGTCCAGAGCTAGCTCAGTGCTTCCTAGGCTTTTGTGTGCATGGGGGTCACTGGCACCTGTCTGTGGGGCTGTGGTTTTGGGAGGGGGTGGAGGGGTCTGAGACCCCATATTTCTAACCGTCTCCAGGTGATGCCATGCTCCTGGTCCCTCATCCGCTGTCTGAGGAATAAGAATCTAGTTGATTGTTGCCATGTGACAATGTGGGTCCAGGTTTGCCAGTCCATTGGACCTTTTCAATAAACCCATATATCTCTGTTTATCTAAAATGCCCTGACTTGCAGAAACCGGTTTGGCTCAGTGGATAGAGCGTCGGCCAGTGGACTGAAAGGTCCCGGGTTCGATTCCGGTCAAGGGCATGTACCTTGGTTGTGGGCACATCTCAGTAGGGGGTGTGCAAGAGGCAGTTGATCGATGTTTCTCTCATCGATGTTTCTAACTCTCTATCCCTCTCTCTCCCTCTCTGTAAAAAAAAAATCAATAAAATATATTTAAAAAAATTAAAATGCCCTGATTTTTCATAGTAGTAACTTATGTTTGTAAAATGGGAAATCTCTCTTTGACTACTTCATGGAATTATGAACATGAACTATTCTGACCCCTTCCTTCCTCCCTCCCTCCCTCCCTCCCTCCCTTCCTCCCTCCCTCCTTTAACAGCTCTTTAAAAATGTGCAAGCCATGCTTTGTGGGCTGTATAAGAATAGGCTGTGGCCGAAACTGGTTTGGCTCAGTGGATAGAGCATCAATCTGTGGACTGAAAGGTCCCGGGTTCGATTCCAATCAAAGGCATGTACCTTGGTTGCGGGCACATGCCCAGTAGGGGGTGTGCAAGAGGCAGCTGGTCGATGTTTCTCTCTCATCGATGTTTCTAACTCTCTATCCCTCTCTCTTCCTCTCTGTAAAAAAATCAATAAAATATATATTAAAAAAAGAAGAATATAGGCTGTGGCCCGGCTGGTGTGGCTGAGTGGTTGAGTGTTGACCTATGGAACACTCAATGTCCCAGTTCCATTCCTGATCAGGGCACAGGCCTGGGTTTCAGGCTGGGTCTCCAGTTGGGGGTCTGCAGGAGGCAGCTAATCAATGATTCTCTTTCATCAAAACCGCAAAACTACAAACATGATGCTCTTTTTATCAATTAGTATTAAATTCAGTTCCTGGCAATAGTAATAGCAACAATAACAACAAAATGCAAAAACAAAGTGGCCTAAACAAGATAGAAATTCACTGTTTTTCCCATAAAAGGCTGGAGTTGTGAGGCCACGCTGTCGCCATGGTTTTCCTCCACAAGTTGCTAGAGATGCGGCCTGTTTCCAGCTCACTGTACCCCTCTCTTAGGGCCTAGTCTTCGTCCTTCGTCCCCCCAGGCCGCATTTGCTTGTAGAAAGGAACGTGAAGCGGAGAAGAAGGGAATGGCCATAGTTCTGCACCAACTGTGTTTGGAGGAAATTCCTGAATGCCGCCACAGGACAGCCCAGGTTCTGTCCCATCGGCCAGAATCTGGTTCTACAGCCTGCGGTCTACCACCTCTGCCTGCTGCAAGGAAGCCTGGGAAATGGACTCTTTCTTTCATGTGGCCACGTGCTAAGACTTCTGTTTGGAAGAAAGAGAAACGGGAACAGCTGGAAGTTGGTTGGGCCCTTCTGTGTCAGCTCCACTCTTTCCCCTGACCCTCTCGGAGATATATGGCAGTGGTGGGTGTTTTCAGAAGGTGGTGGACAGAATACAAGTTAGGGCAGATGGCATGAAAGTGATGTGCATTCTGTAGAAACTTGAATTTTAAAAAAATATATTTTATTGATATTTTACAGAGAGGAAGGGAGAGAGATAGAGAGCGAGAAACGTTGATGAGAAAGAAACATCTACCAGCTGCCTCTTGCACACCCCCTAACGGGGATGTGCCCGCAGCCAAGGTACATGCCCTTGGCTGGAATCGAACCCGGGACCCTTCAGTCCACAGACCGACGCTCTACCACTGAGCCAAACCGACCTCGGCAGAAACTTTGATCTTTCCCCAGCCACACGCGCTTCCATGCCCTGGTGTCGGTGGGCAGCGGCAGTGGGTGATTTTGCCCAGGGGTAGGCTGATAGTGTTCTGAGTGTGTTTAAGGTCATCTAGGTGTGTTACATTTTGAGTTGTAATATTTTTTCAACGTACAATTGGTTTATTGGACGTTAACCAATTTCCTAATTTAAAAAGATTTCCTTTGCGATGTACTGTCACCTAACATTTTTTTTTTTTTTTGGATAATGTTCAGTGATAAAAATGAGAATTTATAAAATGGGCCAAAGGATCACATCCTCTCTTTTACATTTGCTACTCTATTTTCATTCCTCCTGTGATCTTTTTTGATGAATGTGACTAATGTTCCTCACATGGCTGGGAAATGCATCAGTTATGGGGTTAATGAATGTGGGTGTTTAAACTCAGAGTGGGTTCATATTAATCGAATGCTTCTATTTGATGGGGCGGTTAATTAATTAGGTTCTGAAAACCTCTTCTGAGAAGTTCCACGCCATGCTAATGAACCCCGTGGATCACCTTAGTAAGCGCTAACTGTGGCCACCTTTTCACCTCCACCATTAAGCCACGTTTAATTGGTTCACGCAGTCCCAGTCAACAACAAGGCCTTTATTTTTGCACCCATGTACTCGGGGTTAGGAATATCCATTTTCATTCGGCGCGATGCTTGCATAAGGCACGTTATGGAAGAAGATGCTTAGCATTTTTCAGCACTAAAAGGAAAAGAAATCAAATTGGCATTAATGAAGGCGTGGGATATAAAGTAAAGCTAACATCGCATTTATGAAAAGAGTCAACAAGGTTTTAAGTTTAAAAGTGTTTCCTATAAAGTAGCACAGGAATAGAAATGACACGTTTTAAGTGGCATTTATTTCTTCTTCCGCATTCTTTATTGGGATTTGATTTGCATGCAGTAAAATTTACAGACCTTTTTTGTTGTTGTCAATCCTCACCCGAGGATATTTTCCCATTGATTTTTAGAGAGAGAGTGGAAGGGAGAGGGAGAGACAAAGAGAGAAACATTGATGTGAGAGACACATCAATTGGTTGCACAGCCCCAACCGGGACCAGGGATCGGGCTGAGCCTGAGTTGAGCCTGCGATTAAACTTGCAACTGAGGTACATGCCCTTGACTAGAATCAAAACCTGGACGCTTCAGTCTGTGGGCCTAACCACTGAGCAAACTGTCTAGGGAAAATTTACAGATCTTAGGTGTACAGTTGGATGGGTTTCGAAAATGATGCGCCCAGGTAACCATGGCTCCAATCAAAATAGAGGATAAATCAACACTGAAGAGCATTTGCAATCTAACAGAATGTACTTTGCTTATTCTGGCTTCCTACATTCAACATGTTTTTGAGATTTGTCCCAATTGTTTTATCAGTTCTTTTTTCCTCTTTTCTTTTCTTTTCTTTTCTTTTCTTTTCTTTTCTTTTCTTTTCTTTTCTTTTCTTTTCTTTCCTTTCCTTTCCTTTCCTTTCCTTTCCTTTCCTTTCCTTTCCTTTCCTTTCCTTTCCTTTCCTTTCCTTTTTTTTTTTCCAAACAGTCATCTGTTGTATGCATGTACCACAAGTTGCTTATATATTCTCTTATTGATGGACATTTAGATTGTCCTCCCACATACCCCCAACTTTTATAAACAGAGTTGCTACAAACATTCCTGTATAAACCTTTTTGTGAGCATATTCCTGTGGATGAAATTGCTAGGTCACAGGGTGGGTATATATTTCTTTATTGATTAAGGTGTCACATATTGTCCTCAACCCTCCATTCCAATCCCCCACCCATCCCCACTCATGCCCCTACCCCCCTATTGTCCTTGACCACTGGTTAGGCTCATATGTGTGCACACAAGTCCTTTGGTTGATCTCTCCCTTTTATCCCACCCTCCCTCCCTTTGAGGTCCAACAGTCTGACCCAGGGCTCCTTATCTCTGGGTCTGTTCTTGTTCATCAGTCTATGTTGTTCACCATTTCCCCTAGATGAGTGAGATCTTTTCCAAAAATGAGACAAGCAGTAATCGTTATGCTGAGAGGCATATGAATCAGTCTGGAGAGAGTTTCTTTTTGGGCCACCAGTTCTTTTGAGACACAATTTCAATATCAAACAGTTCCTTATGTGTACATGCCAGCAATGATATTTCAGTTCTAGATGATGGACAGATGGTGGTAATGCAAGGGTAGGTATATATTTAAAATTATAAGAAATTGCTCAACAATTTTCCAAAGTGCTTACCCAACGTATGATAGTGTCACTTGAACATTTTAGTAATCCAAGTAGGTGTATAGGGTATCTCACAGTGTTCTTAATTTTTCCCCCTTAATTACTAATGATGTTGAACACTTTTTTTTTTTTTTTGCTTGTTGGCCATTTCTACATATTCTTTGTGATGTGCCTGTTCAGTTCTCCTCTTCCCCTTAACCTTTGCTGGAGGAGGAAACCTTTCACATCCTATTTCTCTAGCCTGCATCCCGGAAATCAGATCGTAGACTTGGGACCACCAACGCCAGTGGGCTGGGATTTACCCAATGGCTCCTCATACAGCTGTAGGGCTAGGACAGTGGTCGGCAAAGTCATTAGTCAGCAGAGCCAAATATCAACAGTACAACGTTCAAAATTTCTTTTGAGAGCCACATTTTTTAAACTTAAACTTCTTCTAATGTCACTTCCTCAAAAACAGACTCGCCCAGGCCATGGCATTTTGTGGAAGAGCCACACTCAAGGGGCCAAAGAGTCACATGTGACTCGCGTTTGCAGACCACTGGGCTAGGAGAACCGAGAATTGGTTTATTACCTTCTTGCTAAAAATGAAAATAACAATTAGCACCTTACTTGAAAACTCCTTTGACACGCGAGTCGCCAGGCCTGCCTTGGTCCCATGCTAAGCTGCCAGTCCGCTGGGCACCTGTGGGTCATGTTCTTATCAGTACGTCCTGAAATGTAATTCTCTCTGCCTCAATTGTATGAAATAATGGGGCAGAAGAAGATAGAATGATGTTATTAAGTCCTTCTCCGGTCTTGATACAGTCTTAATTATTGCTCTTCTTAACTCATCTAAGTGATTTAGCTGTGATTACCCAGGTAATTCAGGCAAAATACCGATTCCCTTGCTTTCCCTGGATAGACCTGCCTATGGCTGCTGTTTTAATGAAAGGCAGTAAGTTTAACAATTCCATTAAATTTAACACCTTCTAAAACACATAAGGCATCGGAGGTATTAATGCTGCATGAGTATTTAATAACAGGAACTAAGGTTTTATGGCACTTCACAGTTTATAAAGCACTTTCTATTTGTTATCGTAAGCTTTGGGAGGTTGGTGACATATCCATTCTAAAGACGAGCTAAATGAGGGTCAGAGGAGTGGGAGATCTAATAGATAGTAATGTCTATGATGACAGAGCCAGTTAGTTAAAGCCAGAACTTGAACCTAATTCCTCCTCCTCTCCTTTATTTTATATAGTGTGGGTTCTTTTAGCCCAGGCAGTTAAATGCAAAGACCATGAGTGTCTGATTTGTTCCAATTATGGAATTTTAAAGCTTGCAGGGACCTTACAGATCATGTAGTTATATCACTTCATTTCATACAATGAGATTGGAGAGAGCATTGCTTCCCACAGTCCTCTGGAAACTCCAGGCTTAGTGATGAGAGACCCGAGCTTGCAGAGACTAGCTCTCTGGCCCCTGCTATGGGGAGATGAGGATGCTGAGCTCAGGGTGAGAGGCAGCTGGCTGTGGTAGAGCTGGGAGTTTGGATCCAGGTCTCATAACACCCAGTCCCATGACTTGTAGAATCTTTATTTAAAAAAAAAAAAAAAATATATATATATATATATATATATATATATATATATATATATATATAGGAGAGGAAGAGAGGAGAGAGATAGAAACATCAATGATGAGAGAGAATCATTGACTGGCTGCCTCCTGCATGCCCACTACTGGGGATTGAGCCCGAAAACCAGGCATGTGCCCTTGGCCGGAATCAAACCTGGGACCCTTCAGTCCTCAGGCTTGACGCTCTATCCACTGAGCCAAGCTGGCTAGGGCTAGAATCTTTTTAGTTACAAAGGATTTAACTTATCAGTTTACTTCAGCAGTCATGTAGGTTTTATAAAAGAGAAATTTTATTAAATAGTAAGAGTAGCCAGTGTATGGATTTCTCTGCAGCCCATGGCGTGATGCCTAGAACTATGAAGACGTGTCACCTGTGAATCTCTCCGAAGTAATTCAGTGCCTTAAGAAAGATGTATAAACATTGACATCAGATTCAGCCACATAGACACTCTCAGTGGAGTTTCTAAAGCAGAAACATGTCAGGCAATATTTCCTAAAAAATAAACCTGGGAAAAATTAAATAGAGACACAACTAGATAAGCAGAAACATGTTTTTATTGGGTAATTCCTGGGTCAAAGAGAAAAGCCAAAACCACGTTTGCTGAATATTTAGAAAATGTAGATAATGAAAAAGCCACATATAAAAAGTATTGGGATGTAGGCAAAGTTGTATTGAGTGGGAAATTCATAACTTTAAATATTTGTGTTAGTTAAATGAGAAATAAAAGAGGTTTTACTGTGAGAAGTTAAAGTAAGTCTAACCACAGAGGTTAAGTGCCATTCTCGTCGCTTCCCATTCAGGGTACATGCTGGTAAAATGACTTATCAAAGTTGATGTTAAACGTGATAACCTGACATTGTCAGGTTTACACTGAGAAAAGATTTCCCATATATACTCTGCAGACCCAATTGGGGGGAGTCAAGAGCAGGTGTGGGCCAACTAGTTTAAAAAGTTACTTCATCGTGTCTGAAGGCGTCAAATATCACCCCCACATTCAGAGCCTTGCTTCTACCTGCCTTGTTACTTTGGATTAAGATAGTAAATGAAACCTTTACAAAATGACTATTATTACTATTGCGTAGTAATAATGTTCCAAATAAAATCTTAAGTTTCATAAAAACCAAGCAATACTGAGCCGCTCTTGGTCAGGTGCAGATGGGGTGGTAATGGCCAGAATCTGTCTGTGATGACTAATTTATGTATCACCTTGGCTGGGCTGCAGCACCCATATATTTAGTTAGACATTATTCTGGATATTTCTAAGAGGGCGTTTTTGAATGAGGTTCACTTTTCACTTGGTGGGCTTTGAGTAAAGCAGATTTCCTTCCATGATGAGGGTGGGCCTCATTCGATCAGTTTAAGGATGGATAGAACTAAAGTACTCCCGAACCTGGTTTGGCTCAGTGAATAGAGCGTCAGCCTGAGGACTGAAAGGTCCCAGGTTTGATTCCAATCAAGGGCATGTACATTGGTTGTGGGCCCATCCCCGGTAGGGGGTGTGCAGAAAGTAGCTGGTCGATGATTCTCTCTCATCGATGTTTCTAGCTCTCTATCCCTCTCCCTTCCTCTCTGTAAAATACCAATTATATATATATATATATATATATATATATATATATATATATATATATATATATAAAGTACTCCCCTAAGCAAGAAGCTCTGCAGCAAGCAGCCTTCAAACCTGAACTGCAGTGTCCGCTCTTTTCTGGTCTCCAGCCTGCTAGCCCACCCTGCAGATTTTCAACCATCCAGCCTCTATAATCGTGTAAGTCAGTTCCTTAAATTTCTCTCTCTCCTCTCTCCTCTCTCTCCCTTTCCCACTATTATGTTATTTGGAGAATGCAGACCAATATACCATCTATCCCTCCCCACCCACCATCCCCCTATGGCGGGTACAATCCTTTCATTCCATAGAGATGAGTTAGAAAATCATTGATTTAAAGACTTGAGAGGATGCTAAGGGAAAGATGGAAGGACAATTTACTAAGAATGAATATAAGACTGCAGTACACCTCTTAGGTCTGTGCTGTTTGATCATTTCCTTCTCCTAGCTTTAAAATGACAATAAAGAATGATGATTTAAGAATGGAAAGTAATTTTTAAATAGGAGTAAAAGCAAGCTCACTCCTAATTTTCTTTTTTAATCTTATCATGAAATTGTACAGCAGAGATCAGGAAGGATGAACAGAGGACATTGACCTCTGGAATGTAACGAGACTCTTAGCCCTCCCGGGCTGGGTACCTCGTCATGTCTACTAACCGCGCTTCTTCCCGGGATTGGGTCCTGGGTGTCTTAAAGGCACAGGCCCTCTCTTTCCCAATGCTGATTAAAAATCACACCCTTAACATTTTGCTGTGCTTTCAGATGTTTGTGGATACATCTTAAAAACTCTTGCCTTTGGGAACATCCTTTTGAATAACATTTGGGAGAGGGATAGAACAGAAAGACCTGGTTCAAATTCTAGTTTTAAACTAGCTGAGTGACTTTGAGCAAATGGCTTCAACTTTACAGTGCTGCCAGATGCAGGTTTAATTTCTGCAGCTTTGAAGTGGGATGACAGTGCTTGGTTCAGAGGGCTGGCATGCACTCCAGTTAGACCATAGATGGTAATGAACTTTGCAGACTGGAAAGGGCTGTGGGGATGTAAGATGATGATGGCATTGGCTCATTAGACAAACTTGTCAGTCCCTGAGGCAGACCTCTCCCGAATCATGGGACACAGGAAAGATGAGTTTTCCTGGGGAGAACACAAATGCTTGGAGTCTTTGCTATAGAGGCAGAGTGTACAGGAGTGTTACAGGAGTGGAAGCAGACAGGAAGCAAAGGAGAAAATGCATGGGTACAGACAGGAGGATGGGAGGATGCTAAAAAGTAACGTCTTTTCACTGTTTTACTTCAAGTTTCCCTGGCTCAGCTATTTGCAAGAGGCTGTTTGGATACAGAACCCTGGGTGGATCAGACATGAGTGGATCTGGAACGCCTGGTTGCATTGAGTGGAAGAGGCTTAAAGATGGTTAAGTCTGGAAGTCTCCTTGTGTCTAAAACTTTGAAAGGTCAATTAGGAAAATTCCATCTGCTCCTCTGTACTTCCTGAGGGTTGGAGAGTAGAACCAAGTGAAACAGCAGTTCTTATGGGGGACGGCAGGGTTCCTCTGGGGAGCCTCCTTGTGGCTTGTTGGGCTTGAGCTGGTCTTCAGTCTGAAAATCATAGGGATGATCCCATCGTGCAGTTGAAAAGAGACTTCCGCTTCTCAAGGAGCTGTGAGCTCATGCTCACGGGGCTGGTTTCTGCTGTGGCCACTGCACAGTGGAGAAGGCTAAGTATGAGAAGGCCCGACTTGTCGGCGCTTACATTGCCAGCTCTTGGTGTCTGTCTGACTCCCAGGCTTGTGCCTTTTGTGATGTGCATCGTGCATCCAGCCGCCCGTGTCACGATCTCTGGGTGGAAGCTTTTCCTCTCTCCCACAGGCATGACTAACTCCAGAGCCCTGATTTTCCAGCTGGATGAAGGAACCAAGGCTGAAAGTTGCAGACAGATCTGTTGGTGCTGCCTCCTCTCCCCACCACCCTCAACCCTGTTTTGGGTTCTATTTGCAAACCCTCATTCTCCTCACCAGTTTAACCAATGATAAACTGGTTATGAGCAGAGCACATGAACATGACACAGAGGGTACCATAGACCATGGCAACAGGAGCTCATTTGCTTGAAGAGAGATTACACTGGCTTTTGTGTTACAAAAGGCACAAGAAATTATAGCACCGCCTCGAAATTAAAATTTTTACTCAGAAGCCAGTGGCGCTTTATCACCCTAGAAGCAATTACAAAGTGATAAAATGAGTGGGCATTTAATCGATGCTGCCGTTGGACTCACTGTGCCATTTGCATCCTGACACTGGGGCATTGGGAAGGCATTGCATGCGTCCCGCGCTTTGCCGAGGGACTTCTTACGGGCACACTGGTTGGCTGCAGGTGGCTGGTCCGCACTTTTTTTGGGGTGCAGTGGAAGGCTTGCTTGATAAAATGCAATTATCTTTGTGGTAGAAAGGATGGCAAACCACCAACCAAAGCCAGAAGTAATTATCCTATTGGGACTTCAGGAATATCAATTGGAGCTCCAAGTTGTTGGACAATTTAAAAAAAAGTATTTAGGTTGGATTGGAGCGTTAGGGTGGCTGAGGGAGTAGTGGCCATGTGTGGACATAGGAATCAGGAGACCTGGGGTCCAGGCCGAGCTATTTCTTACCGGGTCCCTTAGCTCAAGCCAGTTGCTTTCCACAGCCTCTCTGGGATCTCATCCCCTAAGGAAGGAGTGGGCTGGACGATTTCTGAATTCCTCCCGGCTGTTTCTTTCTAAGGCCATGTCTGGGAGGTATTCTGTTCCATGGTCATCTAACACAGTCCTTATTTTATTTGAAACATATTTAAATTGAGAAGGTGAAGATAAGAAGTGATTAATTTTTTTTTAAAATTATTTTTTTTATTAAGGTATTATCTGTGTACATAGCTTATCATTGCCCCCCCCCCTAGATGCCCTCCCTCCCCAGAGTTTTGTGTCCATTGGTTATTCTTATATGCAAGCATACCAGTCCTTCGGTTGATCTCTTATCTCCCCCAGATCTCCCTACCCTCCCCCCCCCCCCCCCGCTGTCATTTGACAGTCTGCCTGTTGTTTTACTGTCACTATATCTATCTTTCTGTTCATTCGTTTATAATGTTCTTTAATATCCATAAATGAGTGAGGTCATGTAGTGTTTCTCTTTCATTGACTGGTTTATTTCACTCAGCATGATGCTCTCCCAATTCCATCCAGGTTACTGCAAATGATGAGAATTCCTTCCTTTTTATGGCAGCATAGTATTCCATGGTGTAGATGTACCATAGTTTTCTGATCCATTCATCTGCTGACGGGCACCTAGGCTGTTTCCAAATCCTAGCTATTGTAAATTGTGCTGCTATGAACATAGGGGTGCATATATCCTTTCTGATTGGTCTTTCTAGTTTCTTGGGGTATATTCCTAGTAGTGGGATTACTGGGTCAAATGGGAGTTCCATTTTCAGTTTTTTGAGGAAGCTCCATACTGTTTTCCACAGTGGTTGCACCAACCTACAATCCCACCAGAAGTGATTAATTTTTTAAAATTGAATTTCCTGGGGTGACATTGGTTAATAAAACTATACAAGTTTCAAGTGTACAGTTCTGTAATACATCACCTGTGTATTGTATTGTGTTCACCACCCACAGTCAACTTTCCTTCCATCACCATTTATCTTCCCTTTACCCCTTTTTGTCTTCCCCCACCCTCTTCCCCTCCAGTAATCACCATGATGTTGTCTGGGTCTATGATTATTTCTTGGTAAATACATTTTTATTGATTTCAGAGAGGAAGGAAGAGGGAGAGAGAGAGAGAGGCATCAGTGATGAGAGAGAGTCAATGATAATTTCCTTCCAGTACACCCCTCCCACTTGGGATCGAGGGAATGTACCCTGAATGGGAATGGAGCTATGACCTCTTGGTTTATAGGTTGACATGCAATTGAGCTATGCTAGCCGGGCTGACTTTTTCCTTCCCTCTTAATCTCTTCACCTATTTCAGTTAGGGACTGGTTTTTGACTTTACCAAGAGAGCTTTGTAGTAGGCAGGAGGCAGAATATCCTTCTATCATGGGAGTGTGGAACTTTCCGCTACCGTTTATAGCGTTTGGGGACCTGTGGGGGAACTGTGAGGTGAATTTAAAATACATCCACTGAGCTGGATGGAATTTTCCAGGCTAGACATTCCAAACTCTTAATCACACAAGTGTCTTTATAGGCAGCAGAGACAAATTTCTGGCAAATTCTTGGTCATTTGGGCGTGAATGAAAATTCTATAAGGTCAGGGATCTTGTGGGTCTTGTTTGCCATGGTCTCCTGCAGACGCATACCGGTAGTAGGTACTGAACAATTATTTGTTAATTTAACAAATGAATAGATGGTTTGGCACAATAGTCTTAGGGAAAAAAAGAAGGGGGCTTGGCTATCTTTTTATTTTCTTTTTTCATTTGAATCTATCAATTCCTTCCTGTTATGGCTGCTGAGATCCCGGAAGTGCTTTGATAGCCCATAAAATTCCCATTTTTCTGAGGACAATAGGTCGGTCAGCCAATGCAGGGAGGTTATTTTTTTGTGTGGTGAAATTAGATCTCATTTTCCTCCTTGGTCCAGTTGGAAATGACCAAACAGAGATGTTGGATTAGAAACGAGCATCATTGGATGTTATCTAATTTACTCTTTGTGTCACCCACCATTTCTTCCTCCCACTTCCTGAGACCTGCCCTGCAGCCCAGGCAGCGCTCTATTCTGGATGCCTCTCAAAGGGCTCTCTGTTGTGGTACGGAGTGTTCATTTGCTTCTGCGTGTATTCCCAGCTTTACCATGTCCTTCCCAAGGATGGGGTCTTACCCTTTTCTTTTTGTGTCCTTCTTAGCGCAGCCCCTTCATTCATGTTTGCTGAGAAAGAAGTTTTTCTGTGACTTTTTGGTCGATTAACCTTCAAAGTCCAGTGCTGATGACTTGATAGCATCAAATGTATGCCGAGGACTAACTGGGAGGGTGCAAAGCCAAGAACAGAGGCAGTTCTTATTCTTAAGCCTCTTACCATTTGGTTAGGAAGCGAATGAAGATCTACACGTAAAAAATAAGTTGAGATACATACAAAAAAGATTAAAGTCAAGGGCCAGGTTGTGTGGATATAGGCAATTTAGCCTTTTTGGCACTTAGAGGGATCAGGCATCTTATTTTCTAAAGTATCTGTAATGCACCTTTAAAAAAACCTGCACTGGCCTAGAAGCTGAGAATACAGTAGTGAGAGCACATGCTCCATGTTCCTGTCTGCAGTGTATAGCCTCCTTGGAGGAAACATACGGCCAGTAATGAACACAGTGAACCATTCAGTGATGCAGACTGTTAGAAGGTGATCAGGACTATGGGAAAGCATAGGGAAGGAGACATTTGTTTTATGATCATATTTTGGGGGATAGACATAACCAACTCTTAGTAGACTATTTGTCTCACGATGTACTTTCGTCGGCTTTGTTTTGATCTGCAAGATCCTCTGTTTTAAGGTGAGTCACCTGTCAGGATGGTATAAAGGAAAGAGCCAGCCTGGGCTCAGTTCTCAGATTCACACGTAGTGTCCCAGCATCTCTGACTGTGAAGTGAAGGCATTGAGCTAAATACGGAAGGGGAACCTTTATTTTTTGTACCAGCTCTAGTTCATTGACAGTGGTTGCTTAAAGTGTCCAGTGGAGTCTGCCTTCAGCTTTGGGGTGTGCAGTGAAATCTCCGTGAGTGATTATAGTACCCACCTTGGGCACAGACAAGAGGCTGTGGTGAGTGTGCTATGCGCTAAGAGGGTGCAACAGTTGTCATTCTCCGTAGTTGGTTTTCAAGATAAGAACCACAGAGTTTTGCCTCTCTGGGCTTTCAGCGGTGTTCATCACAAATGTGTGAAGACTGTGGCTAGAAGGAGGAAAAATATGCAAGAAATGAACTGGAAAATAGGGGTCTTATATTCCTTACTCTTTGCACTATTTGTTACAGTACAAATCCTCAGTTATAAAATATGAATTTACCTTGGTAAGTCCTTATGATAGGTTAAAAATAACATTTTAGGCTCTTCCTCATAAGTCAGTGAGATATATTGGGCAAGTATTTTCCCAGTATTGCAGGAAATTGAAGCACAAAGCCATAACTAAATGCATAATGAGCAGGTTAACTCTATTTAACTAGTGCTGTTAATAAGCACGACTAGACAGCAGGTATCCAGCTAGCACATGGAGATGGGCTATTCTTCTAGCTTTATTTGAAGATCTGCGGTTGATGCTTGAGTTGGGCAGAACTAGAACTCATATTTACTTTTAATCCTCACCTGAGGACACATTTACCGATTTTAGAGAGAGAAGGAAAAGAGAGAGAGAGAGAGAGAGAGAGAGAGAGAGAGAGAGAGAGAGAGAAAGAGAGAGAGAGAAACATTGATTGGTTGTCTCCTGTAATCAAACCTGCAACCCTTACCAACACTCTAACCACTGAGCTGTATGGCCAGGGCTAGAACTCAGATGTTTTTATTCAAAGCTATTCCCTTTTACTCAAAATTCAGATACATTCGATACAGTGTAGAATTATAATAATGGAAGCAAACAGCTTTTCTGTGCTTACCATGTGATCATGCATGTACAAAACACTTATTGCATATCACCTTAATTTAGTTCTCATAACCCTTTAGGGTCAATATTACTTTCTATTTTATAGATAATGAAATGAATGCTGAGAGGGGTGAATTTGATTTCACTGCTGAGGTCACAGAGTTAGTATGTTCTATCTATATTCAAGTCTGGCTCTGTGTAATCCAAAATTCAAGTTCAATGGAAACCTTATTAATTAAAAATATTTGTATTAAAATATTCAATTTTTTTAAAAAAAGGAGTCTATCACTAATGGAAACAGTTTATATTTAAAGTGAGTTCAAAGTAAACCAAAGGTCCTGAGCTAATACCTCGTCTCAGTGTTGTGTTCAGATTTAATCACTCCTTGAAGAGGGGAGTTGGGGAAGATACTGGGAATGAGATTAGAGTAAAATTCCATGTAAATTATAAGATGATTTCAGAGAGGGAGAGAGAGATAGAAATATCAATGAGAGAGAATCATTGATCAGCTGCCTCCTGCACGCCCCACATGGGGGATCGAGCCCGAAACCCAGGCACGTGCCCTAACCAGGAATCAAACCATGACCTCTTGGTTCATAGGTCGAAGCTAAACCTCTGAGCCACACCAGCCAGGCTTACCAACACCTTTTATTGAATAGATTGTCTTTACTCCATTGTATGTTCTTGCCTCCTTGGTTACTTATTTATTGATCACGAAGGGGTGTGGGTTTATTTCTGAGCTCTCTATTTTATTCCATTGATCTTTATGCCTGTTTTTATGCCAGTACCATGCTGTTTTGATTACTATGGCCTCCTTGTAGTATAGTTTGATATCAAGAGATCTTTATTCTTCTTTTCAACATTGCTGAGGCTATTTGGGTCTTTGTAGCAGATCTTTCTGAAGATAGCAGTCCCAGGCCTGCAGTTAAGTTCTCTTCTGCACAGTCAATTAAGCCTTAATTCTGTCAAAAACTGGCAGGCTGACCCCCCCCCCCCTCCATGTTTTAGGGAGTCTTGGAGAGGAGGGGGATTCTTATTTTACATGCCTGTTAAGAACACCTCAAGGTTATGCACCATGCTTCCTGGTGTGGTGGGCCAGAGCGCGTGCCTCCTGGAGTATGGGCCATAGTTATCTGTTTATTGTCACTGATGATCCTCCAGCAAGACTGTCTGTCACTAACCATGTTCCTGCAGGCTATAGTGTGGCGGCCTCCAGCCTGGTTAGAGTGAGGCTCATTGAATTCCCTCACTGCTTCCTGCTTGCGCCCCCCCCCCCCTTTGCTTTTAAGTCTTTAAAGGCAGGATCCATATCAGATTCATTTGGAAACCTCTAGCGCTCACAAACAGGGACTTGGACAGAGTATGTAGTAGGTGCCCAGTATCACACAAGAGAGGCTGCCACGTACCAACCACAGAGGTCTCACCCAAAGACACCGGCAGCCTTCAAACCTTGTGCCCAAGACCCAATTTAAGACCACGAAGGAGAGAACACCCCAGCTGAGTCTGAAATGGAAACGTGAGCAAGGGGAGCCAAAAATAAACGGCAGTGTGGGGTTCCTCAGTTCCGACAGGCTGCGACTGCACAAGTGCCAGGAAACTCCACGCGGGGAAGAGGAGGAATACACGTAGGAGTTTTAACGAGGGGAGATTCTATAACTGCCTGAAAAGCCCATGTAAAAAAGGGGAATGTAATTTTTCTAGACAGGAATGTGACATTCCCTTCCCTCACCCTTCAAATTCCTGGGCGATAGGACGACCCTTCTTGCTTCCTCAGCACAGCCAGGTCACCCATCACTGAGCGTGAAGTCAGTGTGCGGGAAGCACAGATTCTGACCCTACGCCCGGAGTGGCTGTTGGGAACGGAGTTCTGATTTCAGGGCGTAGAGTCATCAAACTGGAGTATTAACAATGGAATCCATGGTTTTCTTTTCTTTTTTAAAAAAAATATTTTATTGATTGTTTACAGAGAGGAAGAGGGAGGGATAGAGAGTTAGAAACATTGATGAGGGAGAATCACCGATCAGCTGCCTCTTGCACACCCCCCACTGGGGATGTGCCTGCAACCAAGGTACATGCCTTTGACCGGAATCGAACCTGGGACCTTTCAGTCCGCAGACCGACGCTCTATTCACTGAGCCAAACCGGTTTTGGCGAATCCATGGTTTTCAAAGCTTCTTGGCTATAGAAACATACCCAAGAAACAAAATTTTACACAGAAATGCAAGATATGGGGCAGATGAAGCCAGAACTTATGACAGAAGCAAGGGTAGCTGATTTCCCCCTCCTCCAGGGGCCCTAAGTTATTTCCCAGGAACCCCTGCGGGTCCGGCAGGGCAGGGCTGCTGTGTGCAGGTGTGCAGGTTCTGCGTGTAGACAGCCTGCACATTTGCCTCAGAACTCAGCTGGAAAAGATTGGCACATTCTAACCCTCTCATTTATAGATCAGGAAATTGAGGCCTGAGGTGAATGACATGCACAATGTTGAGAGATCAGTAACAGAAGTAGGATTGGAACACAGGAGCAATGGTTCCCAATGCATTGCTATTGTAGAGTCTTCCTGGTCTCTAGGGTCTCACTTAGCCCACTCACACAAAACGAGTGTTAGAGCAGGAATCCTGGGTCAGGTGTCACGTGCTCCTGCTTAAGAGAAGAAACAAAAGGGGAGGCATCCTTGTGGTCAGAGTGAGCTTTCAGAGGCACCATCTTGGCTGGGCAACTGGCTAATCTTCAGCCCTTTTGTTAAGCATTGATGGTAAAAGAAAAGCTGAACAACTCTCTCGTCACCGGAGCATCAGGCTTCCAATAAGGATACTAGTAAGAAAAGACTACGAGTATGACTTCAATAGTAGCTTTGTCTGCAACTACAACTTAGTTTATGATTATGATACCCAGCTGCCAGGTGCTGTGTTAGGTGTTATTTTTGGGTTTCCACTGAACTTTAGGCTCTAAGAGGGCAGGATCTTTGCTTTTTCTGCCATGTGTTGTGTCTCCAGTCTCATGTACATAGTTGATGCTGGGAAAATATTGGGGATTGCTATGAGCTGAATTGTGCCCCTCCCTCAAGTCCATATTATGAGCTGGATTATATCCCTTCCCCTGATTTCATATGTTGAAGTCCTAAGACCCAGTACCTTAGAATGTGACTGCATCTGTAGTTGTGGCCTTTAAAGGGGTGATTAAGGTCAAATGAGGTCATATGGGTGAGCTCTCATCCAGTATGACTGGTGTCCTTAGAAGAAGAGGGGATCAAGACACAGACATCCTTGGAGGGAAGACCATGTGAAGACAAAGATTTCCATCCACAAGCCAAGGAGAGAGAAACCTCAGAAGAAACCAAAACTTACTGACATCTTGGTCTCAGACTTCTGGTCTCTAGAATGCAGGGAAATACAGTTTCTGTTGTTTAAGCCACCTGTGGTATTTTATTATGGCAGCCGTAGCAAACGAATTAAACACAGAAGTCATAATTAGGTGGTGTTTCTGGGTTTGTGGCCCTGACAATTGTTTGTAACAACACATGTGATATTCCTATAAAAAGAAAGAAGATGGATAAAGACCTACTGGTTCACATGATCTAGGATGATTACCGATTCAGGGTTCCTTTTAACAAGTCATGAGGAGTAATTCTATTTTGAAACACAAATTCTAAATTGTCTGTGATCTATAACCGCCCCCTCCTGCATAGCCCCCTGAACTTTTGCTGTTACAGTGCTTGGACGTTTCTTTATTTCCTTTATTTTACTTTTTCTAAAGCAGATGAAGAAGTGAGAAGCACAGGTAACAACGTAGCCATAAAACTAATTAACACCTCAGATTATAATTAGATGGGGTTGGCGGAATGTCTTTCCTAACAGACCCTGTGAATATGAAGGGTTTTGTGCTGTCGCTATCTTCCTGGAAGAAGTAGGTGTTTCCTTCTGTGTCCAGTCTCCCAAAGTAACTTTAACTTGCTCACAGTAAATCCCACAAACAAGAGTAGTATGGGAGACCACACCCTTGGCCAGCCACCGTGGGGTAGGGGATTAGCGGCATCAGCACTGCTTGTTTCTGGCAGTAATTTGCTGGAACTGCACTAGACAGGAGTGTGACATTCCCGTCCCTCACCCTTCAAGTCCGCCCCCTGGGGGAGGGGGAAGAGGAAAGGGAAGGGAAGGCCTGGGACACAGGCAGTGAAAACCTGTCATATGATATAGACTCAGAGAGCAGCCAACTTCATCTCCCTTTTATTTTTATTTATTTATATATATTAAAAATATATTTTATTCATTTTTTTACATAGAGGAAGGGAGAGAGATAGAGAGCTAGAAACATCGATGGGAGAGAAACATCGATCAGCTGCCTCCTGCACACCCCCTACTGGGGTTGTGCCCACAACTAAGGTACATGCCCTTGACCGGAATCGAACCTGAGACCTTTCCCTCTGCAGTCTGATGCTCTATCCACTGAGCCAAACCGGTTTTGGCTTCATCTCCCTTTTATATGCAGAGCTTCCCCGAAATGGGCCTCATGGTTAGACATGTGGCTCAGGATTACAGTGAATCTGACTGTGTGACCTCGGGTGTGTCCCTCAATTGTCCGTCTAAGCCTCAATTTCCTCTGGCTTGTGAGTATAATGATAGTTTCCACCTTGTAGGATTTCTGTGAGAATTAAATGAGATCAGTTGAGTACAGGAAGCTAGGAACTTAATAAAAGCTAGCAGTTATGGCTATTAAGTAGACTTCAGACTTTGTAGTGCTCAAATATTTGCAAGGATGAAGAATTTGCTAGCTTCGTCCTTTCTTTGGTTCAGAAAAATACCCAGAAGACTTGGAGTGAGATGACTCTAATTGAGTTGCTGGTGGGCATATCTCACAGGATTGCTGTGAGGATTAAGCGAGAAGAGGTATAAGGGACCGTCTTGAAAACGGCAAAGTGCTGTACAAATTTATTTCATGTTTCTTGCTCCTGGAACTGTGCGGTACAAAGCCCTGCCATACAGTTATCCTCACGTTTGTCCAGACTTGGACATAGGAACGAACACTCGTGTCCTGTAAATGTCCGTGAATCACAGTGTGTGTTCCAGGAACGTGGTGTCCTGTGAAAAAAGACGAAAGGTATTCCTGGAGGAAGAGAGTTTCTCGTTGAATAGGTTTGGCAAACCTGGGAGACCGTGACCCCTTTGGAGAGCCACAAGGCCTATAATATGTTAAAGGTGCTGAGAAGTGCTATGCTAAGGAAATCTGTGGGACCTCGTTTTACCCTCAGAACCCTTCTTCAGGGACCACCCCTTCGCCTCTTGTAGGTCACTGTTTGGGGAATGCCGCCTCCCTTTGACATACTTGAAGAGGCTTTGAGTGTCCTGAGTCTTTTTCTGTCTAAATAGCATTCCTTTAACAGCATTCCATGGTTTTGAAAATATATATATATATATATTTTTAACCACCATGCTAATTTTTTCACATGTCCCATGCATTTTTTTATTTTTTTTATTTTTTTTTTTAAATAAATCTTTATTGTTCATATTATTACAAAAGTTCCTCATCCCCCCCCCCCCCCCCCGCATTGGTCCCCTACACCAAGTTTCCATTCAATTCTCTGCCCTTTCCCCATCCCCCATTGTCCTCATCCATAGGTGCAGTTTATGTTCAGTCTCTTCCCACCCCGCTCCACTCCCCATTTCCCCGAGAATCATCAGTCCACTCCCCTTCCATACCTCTGATTCTATTATATTCACCAGTTAATATTGTTCATCATGATTTTTACTTCCCTTGGTTTTTAGACTCACTTGTTGATAGTTACGTGTTTGTTCATAATTTTTATCTTTATTTTCTTCCTCTTCCTAAAGAACCCCTTTTAGCAATTCATATAATTCTGGCTTGGCAGTGATGAATTCCTTTAGCTTAAGTTTATTTGTGAAGCTCTTTATCTGGCCTTCAATTCTGAGTGATAGCTTTGCTGGGTAGAGTATTTTTGGCTGTAGGTTCTTGTTGTTCATCACCTTGAATATTTCTTGCCATTCCCGTCTGGCCTGCATGGTTTCTATTGAGAAATCAGCTGACAGTCGTATGGGTGCCCCTTTATAGGTAACTACCTGCTTTTGTCTTGCTGCTTTTAATATTCTCTCTTTGTCTTTAGCTCTTGGAATTTTAATTATGATGTGTCTTGGTGTGGTTCTTTTTGGATTCCTTTTGTTTGGGGTTCTGTGTGCTTCCTGGACGTGTAAGTCTATTTCTTTCCCCAGGTGGGGGAAGTTTTCTGTCACTATTTCTTTCAATATGTTTTCGGTATCTTGCTCTCTGTCATCTTCTGGGATGCCCATAATTCTGATGTTGGTTCGCTTGAAGTTGTCCCAGAGGTTTCTTACATTATCTTCAACTTTCTGGATTCTCTTGTCTTCTTGCTTCTCTTGTGGAGGAGTGTTCTCTGGCTCTTTGTGTTCCAAATCTTGAACTTGATCCTTGCAATCTTCCAATCTGTTTTTAGGACTCTGTATAATATTATTTATTTCAGAGATTGTATTCTTTATTTCTAGTTGACCCTTCATTATTTCTTGTTGATCCCTTATCATATCCTCATAGGTCTCATTTATTTTATCGGCCTTTTCTAAGAGATTGTTGAACAACCTTATAAGCGTGGCTTTGAATTCTATATCCAGTCGCTTTTTGTCCTCCATTTCTTTCGTTTGTGATGTGTTTCCTAGTTTCGGCATTTTCGCTGCTTCCCTGAGTTGGTAGGTTGGGAGGATCAGCTGTGTCTATGCCAGGAGACAGCCTTATTCCACTAGACTTGGAAACCTGCAAAAGCCTCTCTGAGTTCAGCTTGGAAGGGGCAGAGTTTCAGGGTGGAGCCTACAGCCTTGGCTTCCCGTTAGCCCCGCCCTCGGAGGTTCCTGAGTCTCAGTGTACCTCAGTGTCCTTTGGTACTCGCTGCAAGCACCTCTGAGAGAAAGGCACCCTAGAGCTTCGCCCGCTACCAGACAGTGTAGTCTCTCCCCCAACAAGCCCACAACTGGGGTTCAGAGCAGTTGGAAGTGGGGTTAAGAACAGTCCGGAGCTTATGTCTCCTTCCCGCTAGGGCAATCTCGCGGCCCAAACAACAGTCTGTCCTCTGTGCGCGAAATGTGCGCGACTTAGGAAATCTGCTTTTCGCCGTTCCCCCTGAGCTTCTGCCTTACAGCCCAGATTCCCTCTGTATGAGGCTGGAGCCCGAGGGTCTTGCCCAGGGCTGGGGTTCAGTGCAGTCAGAACTGGGGCTCAGCACAGTCCTGAGCTTTTGAGTCCTTCCCGCTGGGGCAATTCAGCAGCTCAGCGAACAGTCCCTCCTCTGCGCACAATGTGCGCGACTCCGGGGCTCTGCCTTTCTCGCTGCTCGTCTGAGCTTCCACCTTACAGCCCAGATTCCCTCTGTATGAGCCTAGGACCCCCAGGGTCTCGCCCAGAACTGGGGTTCAGTGCAGTCGGAGTTGGGGTTTAGCACAGTCCGGAGCTTTTATCTCCTTCCCGCTGGGGAACGCCAGCCAGGCACTCAGCGGCCCCTCCTCTCCGGCTCCTTCCTCTCCCCGCGCGCACCGTGCCTCCGTACCTTAGGCTTTTACAGCTCCTCTGGTTTCCTTCTGGTTTTCTCTTTCCTTCTAGTTGTAGAATTTCCAGTCAGTCAACTTTCCTGTAGTTCTGGATAGTGTCCACTCTATATTTTAGTTGTATTTTTTGAAATTGTTGAGTGCGGCTGCAGTTAGGCTTTTACTTCTGCCGCCATCTTGTTGTCTCCTTATCTTTTTTCCCCATGCATTTTTTTAATATTTGCTTTTGTCTGATGTGTGCTTGAGCAAGCAATTCCAGGTGCGGCCTGACCACCAGACCAGACAGGGGTAGACACACTCCAAGATCCCAGACTTTTGGTGGGAAGAGAATGGAAAGGGTGGTATCACCTAGGTCATTGTGTCAACGTGCAGGTCTCCCTGAATCTCACAGGCCATGTTAACATGATTCTTGAATCACCCCATCTTTGGATCTGAGAAGCCCTGGTCTTGGCAGAGGCAAATACCGTAGACGATCCTGTCTGGAAAGTAATGGCCCCTAGAGGGCAGTGTGGTCACAGGAAAAGACTTTGGAAGCTTGGTTTCCTAGGTCTTTCTGGGAGCTCCGGGTGCTCAATGCTACTCTTTCAGCTTCTTTTCTTTTCTTTTTCTTTTTCACCGAATGCCGTAGGAAATAGTCAGAATGTCACCCGGACCATCAAAGCAAGCACCGAGGAAAGGTGGAAGTCCCAGAGAAAAGACAGCCACGGCCTTAAGAGGAAAGTAGACTAGGTACGTCAGCCTCCAGGTGGTGGCTGTGGCTCTTGTGTCACCATCGCTCTTGTACCCATGGGTCTTGTTATGCTTCCGATTTAGGGCTTCAATGATGAGGAAAGATTCATTCTGTTCTTGAGCTGGAACAAACTTCCTTAAGAGTGACAAATACACGAATGTCCAAGGACTCAGGGTTTTGGAATTTGATAAAATTAAAAAAAATATATTTTATTGATTTTTCACAGAGAGGAAGGGAGAGGGATAGAGAGTTAGAAACATCCATCAGCTGTCTCCTGTACATCCCCTACTCGGGATGTGCTCGCAGCCAAGCTACATGCCCTTGGCTGGAATCGAACCTGGGACCCTTGAGTCCACAGGCCAACGCTCTATCCACTGATCCAAACTGGTTTTGACTTGATCAAAATGTTAATGCAGAGGGAGAGGGGACCTTTTATATCAATAAGTAATGAATGTTGTCTATCATGATATAATCAATGTACACGGTCATCCTAGTGGGGAAGAGCCAGGATTTAGCCGAGGCCGAGCCACATCTTGCACCTGCTCCTAACCAGGGGGGTAACCTGGGGCAAGTTATTTCAGCTCCGTGAGCCTCCGTGTCACTGGCCGCACACGGGGAGGAAGCGTGAGCTACCGTAAAGGATTATGAGGATTAACATAAGGATAAACGCAGGACATCTTGTGTAACCGTGCCTCTCAAAGTGTGGCCCCAGGGCGGTGGCCTCACACCACCTGGTAACCCGTTACACATGCACATATCCCGGCTCCGAGGAAAGATGTATTTGAATCGGAGACTCTGGCGTGGGTGGGGCTCAGTGATCTGCTTCTAACAAGCCCTCCAGGCGACCCCGAGGCATGCTACCCTTTGAGGAAATACGTTGAACAGTAGCTGGCTTATAAACACTCACAGTAATAGAGTTGTGTCGTTGAGAGGGGGAACTGTTTGCTCGTAGTACCAAATGCGGAGTCCCCATTCTAAGAGATGGACAGGCTCGTTGGAAGATCAAGGTGCGGAGGAGCCAGAGAACCAGCGTGTTACCGACAGTGAGATCAGATGATCCGAGGAAAGAGATGTGACCCCTGTAGGCCTGGCGTGACCTGACAGAGCTTTGTGGTGAGGTGGGCTTGAGGATGACAGTCCTGACAAGGCAGATGGACACGAGCAGGGCGTTCGGGCTGAGGAAACAGCAACAGTGGCAGCTGTGGTTTACAGGGGACAATAATCAACAAGTACTGAGACAGCGGCTAAGTTAACATTTATTCAAAATTTCTGACCAATGAGGCCAGACCCTAGACTAGCACTGGGGACACAGATGATAAGAACATGAGACAATAAATGCCTAGAGGCACCTTAAAAAATTGTGAAATTGGATCTCCTCCTCTACATCATAAATACGTACCATGTATGGAGGACGTGTTAGACCAGGGATGAGCAAACTTTTTGACTCGAGGGCCACAATGGGTTCTTAAACTGGACCCGAGGGCCGGAACAAAAGCAACCTGACCATGCTGGCACTCTCATCTTGGGCTGCTGGTGAAGGAGCGGAGGGGAGAGCAAGAGAACCCTCCGCTCTTTGGGCTCCACGGGCCGGATAGAACAGCCGAACGGGCCGGACCATCTTCGCCTCACAAGGCTGTCTTGACTTGACTCATGAGAACGTAGAATTAGGCTCAGCTAAGCACGGTGCAGTGCATATCCCCACCAAACTCCGGTGCAACGCATACCCCTGGGTACGTACCACACTTGGGGAAACACTGCTTTAGAAAGAAGGGATTGAGCATCTCTCTCCTGCAGCACCTTTGCACCGAGAGGAAGCCATCGTGGTAACAAGACTGTAGCTATCGGCGAGATTTATTCCCCTGAGCCCGGGCTGGGGAGTGCCTCTCCCTGCCTTCGAAATGTCTGTGGAAGAGAACTAGGGTATCTTCTACTCCTTTTAACTTCGGCTACATTTCAGTACCAGCTTGACAGGATAGTACATAAACGGGGACATTTGCATAATGTATTGAATTTCCAGTTAAACCTTAATGATAATTGGTTGAACTGGATTGCCCCCGAGGAAATGAAGATAAAAATGAGTGTTCCTCTCCTCGAGTCTAATGCTATAAAATGTAAAGCAATTTTGGGGAAAAGTTTTTGCCTGTATTTAGTCCCCTTATCTATTCTGCTTTCATAATCTTTCCAATGACCTAACCTGCACCAAGATTTCCCAGGGAATAAGCACTCACCCATGTGTCTAGAGCCGTAAGGACCCGAGCAGACCCTAGAAAGAGCTCCTTAGCGTAATCCTGCATTTTCCCCGTGTTTACCTGACTGACGAAGAATGTAGCAAGCTTCTATCTTAACATACCACTAGAATAGAAATCTGTGTTTATTAAGATTTAAAAAAAATATATTTTATTTATATTTTTTTACAGAAAGGAAGGGAGAGAGATAGAGAGCTAGAAACATCAATGAGAGAGAAACATCGACCAGCTGCCTCTTGCACACCCCCTACCGGGGATGTGCCCGCAACCAAGGTACATGACCTTGACTGGAATCGAACCCGGGACCTTTCAGTCCGCAGACCGACGCTCTACCACTGAGCCAAACTGGTTTCGGTTATTAAGATTTTTAAATGTCAGTTAAGTAACCAGATATTTCCAGCAATATTTAAGATGGTAAAGTAATTTGGATATCTCTTACTGAAGGAGGTCTCGCCCAATCTCCCTCTTCTGTGTTAGAACTCTTTAAAGTCTTAAGCCTTGAAAAGATTATGCCTATCTCTGCTTTAATTGCTATGTATGTTTCAAAGTAAAAACAACACTAACTTTAAAATACATACGACGACGAAGTTCAAGAACGTCTGATTATCCCCCTGTGGGAACTCATGTACACAGCCATCTGCCTTCTGGGAGGGCAGTAGTAATACAATTACTACCTGTAGTCACCATGCCATATGTTAGATTCCAAGAGCCTATTCATCTTATAGCTGAAACTTTGTACCCTTTGACCAACTTCTTCCATTTTCCTTGTGAAAAATGTCATTGGAATTTTGATAGGGATAGCATTGAATCTGTAGTTTGGTTTTTATTATATAGGTATTTCAACAATATTATTCTAAACCATGAACGCAAAATATTTTCCCACTTATCTGCATCTTTAATTTCTTTCATCAATGTCTTATAGTTTTCATTGCATAAATCTTTTACCTCATTGGTTAAATTTATTCCTAAGTGTTTTGTTCTTTTTTAGGCAATTATAAATAAAACTTTTTTTCTTAATCTTTCTTTTTTTGTTGTTAATCCTCACCTGAGGATATTTTTTTTCTATTGATTTCTATCTAGGAAGAGTGGAAGGGAGAGGGAAAGACAGAGAGAAACATCAATGTGAGAGAAACATGTCAAATGGTTGCCTTCTGCACGAGATCTGACCAGGGCTTGGGCTGGGGAGGAGCCTGCAACCAAGGTTCATGCTTTTGACTGGAATCAAACCTGGGACCCTTTGGTCCACAGGCTGACACTTTATCCACTGAGCCATACGGGTGAGGGCTAATTTATTTTTCGGATAGTTCATCATTAGTGTACAATAGATTTTTGTATATTGATTTGTATCCTAAAACTGTTTTGTATCCTAAAACTGATTTGTATCCTAAAACTGATTTGTATCCTAAAACTGATTTGTATCCTAAAACATTTATTAGTTCTGTTTTTCTGTGAGGAGTCTATTTCTCCTCATGGCATCGGCTACAGTGGGTCTAGGGGGGCTGGAGGATCTCGATGACTCACTTTTACAGCTGGCTTCTCCACAGGGAAGTTTGGATTTCCTCCGTGCTTGGTGGCTGGGTTCCAAGAGGCAACATCCGAAGACAACAGCCGGCAGTTGTGTCGACTTTTAAGGCTTAGCCTTTGGCGTCCTGTGGTGTCACTTCAGCAAGAGTCACAAGCCCACCCCGATTCAAAGGCAGACTCCACTTCTGGACAACAGGTGTGGTAAAGCCACGTTGCAAGAAGAGCCTGTGGGATGGGTGATTCTATTGTGGAAATTTCTAAAAAAACAGAAAATCTGGCACAGTTCTTTACCACTTCAAACCTAGCTTTGTAGTAAGCAGGGCAATGAATAATAGAGGCTGCTGAGCTAGTCTCACTGTGGGCTCCTTGAGAAGAGGGGCTGTGACTTACCCATCTTTGTATGCCCCGTGCAGGGCACAGAGGTGGATGCTGAGGGGCAGACCCTGTTTCCTGCCCACTTAATAGCTGAGAACAATGTCACCCGTCTTCCTTACCAACAAAACCCTCACTCTGTTTCGGAGGCAAGGTGCTCCCAGACCTAGGAAAGGAGCCATGATTGGCCGGAAGCATGTATGGCCCTCGTATTACTCTCTCCTGGCTTATTGACTGAGGTATGGCCATGTGACCTAATTCTCCCCAAAGGGATCTAAGGAAAAGTCTGCTGAGAAGAACTGTGGAAAAGATTTCCCGTTCTAGACAAAGGGAAGGAGTTGCTCGTGGAGAAATCTCACCTTCCTTCCTTCCTTCCCACCTTTGGATGTTGTGGTGTGTGGGTGTTATGTTTGGGACGCTGGTAGTCATCTTCAAACCATGACTGTATTTCCATGGGAATCTCAAAAAAGCCAGCTGATATTTCTGGGGCTGTTGAACTGCTAGTTCACCAACTTCCAGACCTGCCTCTCTCCAGCTTCTTGTTATGTGAGGTCATTAATTCCTATTATTTAAAGCCAATTTTAATCGGCTCTTTTGGCTGTTATTTGCAGCTGAAAGCACCCTCATCGAAACAGAGCTCAGTTAATGTTCACAGAATTGAACCGGAATCCCCTAACTGACTCGGCCCACTTACTTTGTAGGCTGTTCCACGCTCGCGAGTAAGTGCAGAGGCTTGTAACCATCTCATTTCTGTGGCCACTGCCACTCTGAGTTTCTTCGGTGAACCCGAGGGACTTCCACGTTGGATTGCCTGGAAACGCCTGCAAACCAGAGTCCTTTGGCCCAGCTAAGTGCTAACTTTCCTTGGGAAATGTCTTTTTTTTTGGCCCAAACATTTAAAGCACAAAAGGTGAGCTGGCTTCTTGGCATTCCCAGATCTTGCAGCTGAGACATAATGACTAACTACAAGCCATTCGCGTGAAGTTGCTACCGGGGGCTCTGAATAGACGGAGAACGCAGCTGGGTGGAGGCAGGTCTTTCTGGCATCAACCCCGGGAAGCTTTGCCAAAACACCTGTAAACTTTTCTGGGTTGTTCCAGCAACGCCTCCCACTCTCAGGAAACAGTTCTCTCATGCTTGGAGCAGAATGCCTTGGCTGCTGTATTCACTGGACTTGCCCAAGTCCCCACAGGCAGTTATTATTTTTAATAGCACACTTTTTATCCCTTCCCCTCGGGGATTCTGAATAAGGCTCCAGGGCTTTAGCCAGGCAAAGTGCTATTGGCAGGTTAAGTATGGGGCCGGGTGGGCGGGGCTTCACAACTTTCATTTTTTTGTCATCACCACAAGTATTGTCCTTGATCTCTAGGGACCCGCAATGACTGAAACAGTTCTTGTCCTTCATTCTAGGACCTAGAAGATCTTTAGAGTCATAAAGACAAATGTGAATTTCAATCCCGCCTCTCAGCCTTCCTAGAGTTTTACTCAGAACACCCGAGTTGGTGACTGATGTGAAACCCTCACCCAGGAATCGGGGTGTCAGGCTTCCCCGGCATCTAATCACGCTGACACGTTGCTATGACCGGATGATGAGAGAGAGCGAAGTGGTTTTGATTGAGGAGCTTGGTTTGGTTACCTGTCTGAAACAGACGTCGTCAGCGCCTTGCCTGGATCCCATTTATCCTGCTGCGGCACCGCCTCTCCCTCACCTGTGATGAGTGTGGGCTGCTAATGGCTTATCGCCGTGTCTCTGTAGAGAACTTCTCTTGGTCAGCAGGAGCAGCCTCGGTGGGAAATGACTAGGAGGGTATGATCCTACAGCCAATGGAATGATATAAATGTCTTGTCCTGCTGCCTTAAGGTGGGGCAGCCCTGTGATGCCATTCAAACTCCAGAATTTCCCATGGAATCAGACTGGAGCTAGACTGCAGCTGAAACCACATCTTTGTGCTGCTTCTTCTGTGTCCCTTACTTCTTTACAGGCTTTTCCTTAAAAACAAACAAATAAAAAACAAAACAAAACAACCCACTTATGCAAAAATCCCCATCTCAGTCTCAGCAAAGGAGAAAGACTGGCTTTCTTGTGATACTCACTTCATTGCGATGGTCTGGAACTGGACCTCACAGTACCTCCGATGTATGCCTGTATTTGCTTTCTTTCTTTCTTTCTTTCTTTCTTTCTTTCTTTCTTTCTTTCTTTCTTTCTTTCTTTCTTCCTTCCTTCCTTCCTTCCTTCCTTCCTTCCTTCCTTCCTTCCTTCCTTTCTCTCTTTCTTTTAAATAAATATATCTTATTGATCTTTTTACAGAGAGGAAGAAAGAGGGATAGAAAGTTAGAAACATTGATGGGAGAGAAACATCAATCAGCTGCCTCCTGCACACCCCCCACTGGGGATGTGCCCAAAACCAAGGTACATGCCCTTGACCAGAATCGAACCTGGGACCCTTGAGTCCGAAGGCTGACGCTCTATCCACTGAGCCAAACCGGTTAGGGCTGTAGTTGGTTTCTAAATTCTGTTCCAAAACCAATCCTCCTAACAAATCCTGGCTGAATGGAGCTAACTTCCCCTCACGGGACTGAGCATGCCTCAAGAACTTGGGGCTCAGATGTATAGTCATCCAACCCAACTGACTAACAGGACCCGCTACACAATTTTCAGGGAAGGCTCATTAGCTCCGGCGGAAACAAGGCCGCCTGGTCCTATTACACACAGGACCCATTATGAGAGGACACTGTAAATCAATGAGTAAGTCCAACTTACATCAGTAATGCCCACATCCCACCCACTTGTATACGTTTGCTGTAAGATTTCAGCCACTTCTGAACAATCTCCTGACGGTTGGGATGCGTCAGGCTCTGATGCATGCAGTCACGACCAGAGCTGGTTGGTGAGTCACATCCTTTGTGAAGGATGCTCTGGGGCGGAGAAATAGCAGCCCTCCAAGGACACCCTGCTGATCAGCGTCTCCTCTGTGGGGTCAGTGCCCCAGGTCACAGGAACAGAGGGCCTGGAGGCGAGATCCGAGATCTGAAGGGTATTAGGGATGCTTGCTCCATGGGGGTAGTTCTTACTCTCTTTCTTCTTGGTAGGACAGATCAATCGCTCTATGTACTCTGGCAGGTGGACCTTTTGTCTCCCTCCACTCTCAGAAGATTCATTATGATGAGGCTTGTGCCATGGAAAGGTCAACATTTGCCTCTGGTTCTTGGTGAAGTTTTGAAAATACAGTTTTTTTGTGAGGGATGCGCTGCCCCCTGATATTCAAAAGGCTGCAAGTGACATTTTCCTTCTGCACCAGCTGACATTATGCATTTCCTGGTCAAGAACCAGAGGCTCCCAGGACCACGAACCTAGACCTTTAACAATCTAACTCCCTAGTCCTTCAGCCCCTTCTTTCCAAGACTCTCAAATGCAGAGTCTCTGCAGAAATTCCAGCAGATTCTCACTCTCCCTTCTGCCTGCACTCCTACCTGCCTGCCGCCTCCTTCTCCTTTCTTCCCTCCCTTACCTGCTGGTACTTGGCCCTGCTGATGCAGTTTACATACCACCCAGGCCTCCAGAGCTCATGTTTCCTGCTTTTATCCTGAACGGAAATCTCTTCTCTTGTTTACGTATGTATCCAAAGGCTTTGCGGAGCCCACTCAAGGTGTAACCCACCCACGAAGGCGGTCGTTCCAGCCTTCGTTGCCTCACTCATATGGCATTTGCTGAGCTCCTGCTGTGTTAGCCTGTGCTATGTGTTTGCCATCCCACGAGGAGAAAGTGGAGTTTCCTGGTTTCATGGAGCTGATACTGTAGAGGGAGCTGACACTGAAAAGTAGATGAGAAAATATCAGGTCTCTGACGTGGTTCCAGAATCTCTACACCAAAGAGGTTCATGGGTAGAAATTCAGTTGTGGAATTGTTCAGAATACATTGACATTTCCTTAAACTGATTTGTGCGGTAAGTTAAAAAAAATATTTTTATTGATTTCAGAGAGTAAGGGAGAGGGAGAGAGAGAGACAGAAACATCAATGATGAGAGAGAATCATTGATTGGTGGCTTCCTGCACACCCCATGCTAGGGATCGAACCCACAACCCAGGCATGTGCCCTGACCGGGAATCGAACTGTGACCTGGTTCATTGGTTGACACTCAACCACTGGGCCACACCAGCCGGGCTTGCCTGGTAAGCTTTAATGTCAAAAATGGATAACAATAATGAAAAACCAAAGAAATAGATAAGAGTTTACTTTTACACATGAGATTGAGAAAACATCAGTGGTCTGTATCCTCAGCCATGCCTGTGGGAACTGAGCCATTGGTTCCACCTGTCAGAGGGTGCTGAGTACCGTGAGAAAACACAGCAGGGGTATCTGTGAAACAGTGGATGACCAATTGGAGGTCAGAGAATCCTCTCTGAGAGCATGCTGCTAAGTGAAATAAGCCAGAAAGAGAAAGACAAGTGCCATACGATTTCACTCATATGTGGAATCTAATGAACCAAAGGAACTAACAAGCAAAATAGAGACACCCATAGGTCGAGAGCAAACTGCCAGCTATGGGAGGGCCTGGATTGGTGGGGGGAGGAGGAGGGTTTGAACAAAAAAAGAAAAAAAAAAGAAAAAAAACCCTCATGAACATGGACAACAGTGTGGAGATTTCCAGGGGGAGAGGGGGTCTGGGAGGTGGAAAAGGGGGATGAATAGTGATGGACAGAGAAAAAAAAACACCCAACAAAACAACACTTGACTGACAAAGAAGAAAAAAAAAGAGGCAGTATGTTAGAGACAAGGCAAAAACAAACAAACAAAAAACCCCACACAAAACCAAACCAAACCCCCAAACCCCTCTGAGTTTATGATAATAACCTGAGAGATGGATGGCAAGAGGGAACCAGCTATGTGCTGATGTGGGAACAGAACTGCCCACTAAAGGAAAGAGCTAATGGAAAGGCCCCAAGGGAACAAGCTTGGAATGTTCTAGAAATGCAAAGAAGGACCTGTATGGCTGGAGCAGGGGGTGGTGGTGGTGGTAGGAAGGGGTTGGGGGGGGGAGGGGCAGGTTGGTAGGAGGCGGGCTGGGGAGCTGAGCAGTCCCACTGGAACTCAGCCTTGCCCACGTGTTTCCATATTGTCTGTGGCTCTGTCCATGCTACTAGGGCTGAGACAGGGAACATATGGCCAGCGATATAAAAACATTCACTAGATGGCCCTTTACAGAAAAAGCGTGCTGACCTTTGCTTTAGAGTTAAAAGAAGGAAATTTAGGAAGGTCGCCTGGCGCCACGCCAGGTGGAGTGTGTGTCACTGACCCCCCAGCTGTCTGTAGTCAGCCTGAGTGTTCAGCTGGACTGAGGGCAGCGACACACATTGTTCCCTGTGCAGGGTTGGGCCTGAGAAGGCTGAGGCAAACAGGCTGAGGGACTTCAGAAGTGGAGCAAAGCTTGGAATCTCCATTCAAGTAACTTCACAGCCCCGCTGCCTTTGATCAGAGAAGCATGAAATGCCCTGTATTCTGGAACAAAATGAGGCCAGTCAGTCGAATGCTGGTGGTATAGAGAAAGTATGCATCAAAGGGAGCTATTTTTAAGTTATTGGTTTTGGTAAAAAATGACCAGGAGTAGAGTTGACCTCTAAATATCGTAACTTCCTTCAGTCCCTGGGAAAGTAGTGTATGTACCCCACCAACAAGATAGATGGTGATGAGTGGGGCTTGACAGATACAGAATTATACTCAGAAATCTTCATTTGCTTTCTTTTTTCTCCATCTGCTTTAAAAAAATATTTTATTGATTTTTTTACAGAGAGGAAGGGAGAGGGATAGAGAGTTAGAAACATCCATCAGCTGCCTCGTGCACACCCGCTACTGGGGATATGCGGTGACCAAGGTACATGCCTTGACCAGAATTAAACCTGGGACCCCTCAGTCTGCAGGCCAATGCTCCATCCACTGAGTCAAACCGGTTAGGGCCGTTTGCTTCCTTTAAGCCAGCAGTAGATTGTGTTGAGTAATTTACATAATCAAAAGAACTGTTTTCATATAGCCTCCCTGCCCAGTGTGACACCCCACAGTACTTGAGTTCCACGGAAGGAAGCTGAGATTACCAACGTGAAGAAGAAAAAGAGAAGCTAGGTATTTGAACCGTGAGGGAGATTTTGCCAGGCCTGAACCAGCAGGTAACATTTAGAACGGGATTTTCCAAAAAGCAGAGTTTTGGCTAGCTGTGGCAAAGTCATGAATCACGAAAAAATGACATTGTGAGCTGTAAACAGTTTTTAATTTACACAGGTAACATTTAAAATGCTAATCAGACCTTAAGATAATTGCTGGAAGTTTGGAAGCCCCAGCTGGGAATTCTCCTGGTTTCTATGGAAATGATTCAACACACACCCAGGCCAGCGACGGGGTTTCTAACTTTGGTTTGGACTTTGGCTGACTTGGGTTTTGACTTCTACAGAGCCAAGGAATTCAGTGACTGATGCTCTTGGTCACTGACATCTAAAAGCTCCAGTCTGGAAGCAGAATGAGAACTCAGCCCAGCAAGGGACGATTTCAGTCCAGCTCCTGTGGCTTGGTCGCTTTGCAAATGGGGATGCATCCGTTCACTCTTTCACCGGGTCTGATTTTGTGTATTGATCACAGGTCACTTAAAAAAAAAACAGAAATCACATAGAATCCTAGCTGGTTTGGCTCAGTGGGTAGAGCATTGGACTGTGAACTGGAAGTCCCTGGGTTCAATTCCAGTCAAGAGCACATGCTCCAGTTGAGGACTCGATCCCCAGTGGGGGGAGTGCAGGATTCTCTCTCATCAATCAATGATTCTCTCTCATCATTGATGTTCCTATCTCTCTCTCTCCCTCTTCCTTCCTCTCCGAAATCAATAAAGATATATTTTAGCCGAAACTGGTTTGGCTCAGTGGATAGAGCGTCAGCCTTCGGACTCAAGAGTCCCAGGTTCGATTCCGGACAAGGGTATGTGCCTTGGTTGCGGGCACATCCCTAGTAGGGGGTGTGCAGGAGGCAGCTGGTTGATGTTTCTCTCTCATCGATGTTTCTGACTATCTCTCTTCTTCTCTGTAAAAAATCAATAAAATATGTTTAAAAAAATATATATTTTAAAAAATCACATAGAAATTCCCCCCCTCTATTGACGATACACTCCATAGTTTTTCAGGTACCGTGTGTGTTCAACAACCAACAAAAGCGTGAGGGCCTGTCCCGTGCTGGACACTGCGCCGGGCCCCCAGGACAGGGGGGTAATAAGGCTGACCAGGTCCCTGCTCCAGGAGCTTAGAGGGGAAGGGATAAGGTAGCATACGAACCGGATACCTATGTAATTAGGAAACGGCAGACCCTTGATGAGTGTCACAGCCAGGCTGAAGCAGGGTAGGAGGGCACAGTGACATGCGAGTGAGGCGAGAAGGGGAAGTGAAGATAAGCTGGTAAGGAGCCCCCGAGGAGGGCATTGCAGCTGAGCTGAGACCTGGATGGTCAGGGATCTCCATCTTCCTGAAAATCAGACGCCGGAGTGTTCCAGGCAGAGGGACCAGCAAGAGCTGGGGGGAGAGGGATGAATAGGACTCGCAGGTTTCTTTCTTTCTTTTTTTTTTTTAAATATATATTTTATTGATTTTTTTAACAGAGAGGAAGGGAGAGAGATAGAGAGCTAGAAACGTCGATGAGAGAGAAACATCGACTAGCCAACTCTTGCACACCCTCTACCAGGGATGTGCCCGCGCGCAGCCAAGGTACATGCCCTTGACCGGAATGGAACCTGGGACCTTTCAGTCCGCAGACCGACGCTCTACCACTGAGCCAAACCACTTTCAGCACTCGCAGGTTTCTTAAATTCTTTTTCCAAACCCGTTTCAAGACAGCAATGATGGTAATGTATACTCTAGTCTCAAATGCTTCTGAAAACTTTCGTTGCCTTTTTATTTTATTATTATTATTATTAGGTCAATGGTATCACATTTAGAGCATTTTTTTTTCTGGCACTGTGGAGATGAGCCTTTCACTTGTGGGTCTTCCCTCTCTCAGGTCTTTCTCTTCTGTTTTGTTGTGTTTGTGGACTCGGGAGTCAGAGCTCTAGGTTCTGATCACACCTCTGAGATTAATAATCCGTGTGACCACTGGCAAGTCACTTCACCTCTCTGAACTCAGTTTCCTCACCTGTAAAATGGGGACAATCATAGTATCTGCCTCAGGGGTAGGTGGAAGGATTAAATCCTACCATGAATGTAAAGCTCTTAGCCCAGGGGTTGGCACGTAATACTCGCTCAATAATTATTAACGACAGACACATACACTGAACTCCTTCCTTACAGATTTCAAAGCGCTTTCACATGCTTGTAATTCCCATGAAACCCAGAGAGATGCACTTGGGTTCAGAGTCGATATCAGAACCGGAGCAGATGGGAGTGAGGGAGGCTGTACTGATGTTGGGGCCCCAGAGGTCTGGAGGGGCCCTGGGGCCTGGCGGTGCTATAAGTCCTGTGTGCAGACGTTTAGCAGATGCTTAGTTCTTCCCTGGGCTGAACCCCGGAGCTCCCCACCCATGGAAAAGGCCCTCATTGGATCAGGGAGGGATCTGTGCAGGAATAGACTTTCTTTCTTTCTTTCTTTCTTTCTTTCTTTCTTTCTTTCTTTCTTTCTTTCTTTCTTTCTTTCTTTCTTTCTTTCTTCTTTCTTCCTTCCTTCCTTCCTTCCTTCCTTCCTTCCTTCCTTCCTTTCTTTCTTTCTTTCTTTCTTTCTTTCTTTCTTTCTTTCTTTCTTTTTTAAAATCACAAATAGGTTTTATTTTTATTTGTCACCATTAAATGTCTGAATTTTTAAATAGATTCTTGGACTGGAGGCTCATATCCATCGGCTCGTTCAACTTTAGCACCTGTCTCATCCCCAGTAGCTGTTCCAGAACTGCTACCTTCACTGTGAAGCTCCATGAGTTTTCCCAATTCAAACCTGGGCTTCTTCAGCATTTTGACTTTTCTAACAAAGACATCATGGAGCGGATAGACTGGCAAGCCTTTTCTATGTCTTTTCCAATGCTGTCTGGAATCAATTCATTGACCACTTCTTTCAAGTCATTTGTCTGCACCTCTCAGGTCATGATTTCCATAATTTTCTTCCAGATTTGTCGAACCTGCTGATGCTGAGCATAGGAGGTCTTCCGAGTCTGATGGTTGCATTTTTTTTTTAGTAAAACCAACACAGAAGAGACGAAGCAAATAACCATCGGCAGTCTTGACATCGACATGAGCTTCAGTCATGGTCTGCCACTTCTTGACCAGAGAGCACATTTTGTCCCGGGTAAGATCCATGCCGTGGACATTAGTCAGGCAGTTTTTGCCCCGAACATCATCAGCGATGAGCTTGAATTTTCTAAAGGCAACTTCATCATCCTGCAGATCAGCCAGGCTCACTTCAAAAACACGACCCTTGAGACCATCAGATGCAATTTTGGTTCCTTGAGTTTCCGTAACCAGTGTTTTCCCAATATTTCTTATATTGAACGTAGCTGGTGCTTTCACATCATACCAATCTTTCTTAGAAAATGGATCAACCACTTTGTGGCTCCCTTTCGTAAGGCGCTTATCCTTGCCCACCGCCATGGTGCTGCTCAGAGAGCCAAAAGGGCGGAAATGCAACTCGCGCGAGAACGTAGGCGAATAGGAGCAGACTTCCAAGGGTGACCAGCTCTCCTGGTTCGCCTGGGACGTGGGCCTTTTAGTCATAAAACTGGGACAGGACCGAGCAAAATGGGACGATTGATCACCCCTGATTTCCCAGATGGCTACTGGGGAACTAGAGGGGAAAAAACAAATCTTCAGTGGTGCTTGGCACTCTTTCCTTCTTTGGATGAGGGTGCAGCTTAGAAAGTAGGAGCACGCTGGAAAGAAGCTCCTAAGCTGTAGGATAAGAACTCCCAGGTTGGGATTATAAACCAGAGTATAAGCCAGAGTATAAGAGGGCGGAGGTCATCCAGTACAGTAGCCCCCAGCCTCGCATGGCTATTTGGGATGTGATAGGCCGTTAAAGTCACACTGGATTTCTTAAGACTTAATACCAGGAAATAAAAAGGATGCAAACAGATCTCATTAACAAGTTTTGCATTGATTACATGTCGAAATGATAATCTTTTGAATATATGGGGTTAAATAAAATGTTACTACATTTCCAAAGAAGGCAGCGAAGTAGCAAGATGTTCTTGTTCTGCACCTGCACTCAGAAAGCCACCGATCGCCACATGCACCCCGGGGCACCAGAGACCAAGGAATACAGCACGTAGAAAATTGGCTCCTGTGGGGACTGGGCTCAGCCATCGAAAGGCCCTAAGTCAGCTGTGGGCAAACTACGGCCCGTGGTCCAGATCTGGTCCCTTCAGCTGTTCTATCCGGCCCACGGAGCCGAAAGAGCGGAGGGTTCTCGTGCTCTCCCCTCCGCTCCTTCACCAGCAGCCCAAGATGAGAGTGCCAGCATGGTCAGGCTGCTTTTGTTCCGGCCCCTCCGGTCCAGTTTAAGAACCCATTGTGGCCCTCGAGTCAAAAAGTTTGCCCACCCCTGCCCTAAGTTCTGCGTCGTGGGCCCTGGCTCCTCAGGGTGGGCCTGTGGCCCAGCTGTACCGGAGCCAACCTTAGCGGAAAAAGCCCCAGGTGAGCCACATGCACAGCAACATTTGAGCCACCCTGGCTCAGGTTTTTCAACTTTGGCCCGTCCTGAGGGGCTGGTGCAGACTCAGGCCCTTTTCTACTTCCCCGGATCGATCGAGGCCTCTGGGAGCTCCCTGAGGGCCCCAGGTGAGTTGGGTGCAAACCACAGTCCCGAGACCATTGGCTAAAAGAGCAGCTCTCCCAGCAGGGAAGGCGGGCTCTTTTCAGCAGTCGGCAGCCTGCCTGCGGCCTGGCAGGTGCCACGGTGGCGCTCGGGCTTACGTGTGTCTGCTGTTGGTCTGCCTGCTTCGTCACCACGGAAGCCGTCCCCCCTGCGGTGGCAAAGGATCCCTGTGCCCTGAGCCAGGCCTCGTAAGACTGCCCCACCTGAAGTGCCAAGCCCAGAGTCCATCCTTCGGGGAGGTGAGCTTGCACGCTGGGAAGGAGTTACTGGGAGGGGGGGGAGTGTGGAGGGAGAATGGCCTGGATTTGGGGTCCCCTCGGAGTTCTGGTCGAGTCCTAGGTGACTCCTGTACTGGGCAGATGCCGTGGGGGTCGGGTGGGAGGTCACAGCAAACTAAATAAAATGTTACATGCGACACCAGGCCAGGGATTGACACCGGCGGACCGGGGTGATGGGGAGTGTGGAATAGGAGGATGGGAACCAGGTGTCAAGGTTAAAGTTATTTAATGTACAGTGTGCCGGTGGAGCTTAGCAAACGCCGGAGCTGCCCTGTGCCTGCCCTCCAGGCCCGCCCCCGGTGTTTGCTGCGGCCCCGACAGAGTTTCAGGAGCCCTCAGCCCCGCTTGCCACTGGCAGGTTTTCCCAGGGTGGGCGCTCTGTCCGGCTTTCTCCAGCCCAGGCACGCCAGGGAGCAACTCCCCAGGGGACATCCCTCCCCGGTGAGAGGAGGGCCCGGGGGCAAGCACTGCAGACTCCCGTCTTTCAGGGGCCTTTCTGGAAGGTGCTCTCTGCTTCCCGGTCGTGGGGGGGGGGGGGGGAATGGAGCTCCCACGGCCTCCAGCGACGTCGGGAGGGCACCCTTATGTTAGTGTTTCCTTCCTTGCCTCCCTCTTCTTCCTTCTCGCCGGGTTATCTTCCCGATAAACGACCGGCCACCAAAGCAGAGCGCAGGCTCTGATTCCCGGGGATCGAAATCAAGACGGGAACATGCCCCAGTCTCCAACCCTCAGGGTTAGTGTCAACACAGTGTCACGGAACCTCCCTTCCCTTCTGTGGGGAACAAGCACGGGGGGTTTCTGTGCTTGCTGATAAGCTTCCCTTAGGAGTGATGTCATCTGTTGTGTGCCGTTCGCTCATGGTTTGACCTGTGCTGTAAAGACAGGCCAGTGTGCCGCCAAACCGGGGTGAGGAGCTCAGGTGCCTGCCATGTTGGTAGAAAAATGCTGACTCATGGAAGCAATAACAGTGAGAATTATCTCCCCACACTCCTCCTCCTATTTTTCTTGAATGCTTTTTTTTTCCTTTACATAATTTTATTCCCTTTTTACTCAGTTGTCTTGTTGCTGTTTTCCTGTTGCTTCTTTGCTCCTCGATAACCTTCCTACCAATGCCTACCACGACTCCTTTGGTGAATGGGACTCGCGGCCTCCGAGGCCTGGTTGTAGAAGCCACGCGGATGGTGGGGGAGGCGGAACGGCAGGTGCAGGTCTGTCCTGAGCACCCGGCTTTCCAACCCGGGGAGGAGGCCTCTTAGCGTAAGTGCCTGCATCTGTGTGGAAACGCAGCCCTGGAAGGAGACGTTTCTGGGTCTCTGTTTTGATTTCCAAACACAGAGACCTAATAGTTTTGAAACACCTGGTGAGAGCCAAGCACTGCCGTGGGTGAGGCGGTTCACTTGTTTTCATTTTACTCCCCAGCCACCAGGAGAGAGAGGAGCACTGGACCCCATTTTATAGACAAGAGGAATGAGACTTGACCTAAGGTGACTTGCTCAGGTCCACAAATCCTCTGGTTGTGGTCGAGCTGAGGAGCACAGATAGGATAGTTTGACGGGATAGTTCTTGAATGTGTCCCGTGATTCCTGAGACCCGTGGTGCGTGTTGTCCCAGTGGTGCAAATGTGGAAACTGAGGCAGGGGGGCGGCACGGACTCTGACACATCCGAGATCAGAACTGGCAGGCCGGGCAGGCTCATCACAAAGAACTGGAGTCGGAGCACACGCTGCAGGTTTAGCTGCGTTCCGGCCTGGCTTTTGGGTCTGAAAGCTCTGAGGTGAGTTGAAAGATGAAGGCTTTATCCAGCTTAGAAAAGAAGAAGCAGCAGCAGCAGCCTATGTGTGTGTCTGGCTGATTGCAGCCAATTCTCTGTTCTCTGCTCACTGTGGTTTTAAAAAATGCATGACGAGCCACGCTTGCCCAGGGCTGATGTTTTATGCGGTTTCATGTGGTGCGTCTGATGCCCGCTCTGTCGTTGGAGGCCGGTTCCAAAGGCGCCGTGTGCGCCGTGATGTCATCCCCGGGAAAAGGGCACCGTGTGGCTTTTTAAACCTGCTGTAAGCACCCTCATTTGTCCGGATTTGGTTCCCAGTGATCGTGTCCCCTTTGATCTGCCTCCTGATGCTGGGCCGGAGGGAGCTTCTCTGCTTGTTTTGGGCTTTTTCTCTCGGGCTGGCCAGTTGGCAGGTGGAATCCAGGGCTGGCTCATTCAGTCAGGGACCTCCTAGGCCAGGCCCCTGGGATGTCTTGTGGAAGCCGGTCCAGGGAAGAACCGAGGAGAGGGCTGCAAGAGGGAGGGCGGGTCCCAGCAGCTGAGCACGCCGAGGCAGCCTACAGTGCAGCGTTTTTTGTGCTTGACTGAAAAACCGGAATCACTGAATCCCAGTTACTTTGACTGGGGGACGTGTAGGGGTGCGGGTATGAGAGCAAGAGCTCTGCTTTTAATCACCATTCTGTTGCCTGTGTCTGTGAGGTGTGTGTGTGTGTGTGTGTGTGTGTGTGTTTAATCTCTTTATCTCTTTCACCCAGCCTTCCAACTCCCCTCCCCTCTAATGGCTGTCTGTGTTTTGCATCTGAGTCTGTTTCTATTTTGTTTGTTAGTTTATTTTGGTCATTAGATTCTACATATAAGTGAAGCCATATGGTATTTATCGTTCTGTCTTATTTTACTTAACACAATACTCTCCAGGTCATCAGTGCTGTGGCCAAGGTAAGATTTCCTTTTTTTTTTTTTAATGGCTGAGTAGTATTTCATTGTGTACATGTACCACCACTTTTTATCCACCCATCTACAGATGGGCACTTGGGGCTTCTGCCAAGCCTTGGCAGTATAAATCACCCTGCAGTGAACGTGGGGGTGTGAATCACCCTGCAGTGAATGTGGGGGTGTGATCACCCTGCAGTGAATGTGGGGGTGTGAATCACCCTGCAGTGGATGTGGGGGTGTGAATCACCCTGCAGTGGATGTGGGGGTGTCAATCACCCTGCAGTGAATGTGGGGGTGTCAATCACCCTGCAGTGGATGTGGGGGTGTAAATCACCCTGCAGTGGATGTGGGGGTGTAAAGCACACTGCAGTGAATGTGGGGGTATAAATCACGCTGCAGTGAATGTGGGGGTGTAAGTCACCCTGCAGTGGATGTGGGGGTGTAAATCACCCTGCAGTGGATGTGGGGGTGTAAATCACCCTGCAGTGAATGTGGGGGTATGAATCATGCTGCAGTGAATGTGGGGGTGTAAGTCACCCTGCAGTGAATGTGGGGGTGTAAGTCACCCTGCAGTGAATGTGGGGGTGTAAATCACCCTGCAGTGAATGTGGGGGTGTAAGTCACCCTGCAGTGAATGTGGGGGTATGAATCATGCTGCAGTGAATGTGGGGGTGTAAGTCACCCTGCAGTGAATGTGGGGGTGTAAGTCACCCTGCAGTGAATGTGGGGGTGTAAATCACCCTGCAGTGAATGTGGGAGTATAAATCACACTGCAGTGAATGTGGGGGTGTAAGTCACCCTGCAGTGAATGTGGGGGTGTAAGTCACCCTGCAGTGAATGTGGGGGTATAAATCACCCTGCAGTGGATGTGGGGGTGTAAATCACCCTGCAGTGAATGTGGGGGTGTAAATCACCCTGCAGTGAATGTGGGGGTGTAAATCACCCTGCAGTGGATGTGGGGGTGTAAATCACCCTGCAGTGGATGTGGGGGTGTCAATCACCCTGCAGTGAATGTGGGGGTGTGAATCACCCTGCAGTGGATGTGGGGGTGTAAATCACCCTGCAGTGGATGTGGGGGTGTAAATCACCCTGCAGTGGATGTGGGGGTGTAAATCACCCTGCAGTGGATGTGGGGGTGTGAATCACCCTGCAGTGGATGTGGGGGTGTAAATCACCCTGCAGTGGATGTGGGGGTGTGAATCACCCTGCAGTGAATGTAGGGGTGTAAAGCACACTGCAGTGGATGTGGGGGTGTCAATCACCCTGCAGTGAATGTGGGGGTGTGAATCACCCTGCAGTGAATGTGGGGGTGTAAGTCACCCTGCAGTGAATGTGGGGGTGTGAATCACCCTGCAGTGAATGTAGGGGTGTAAAGCACACTGCAGTGGATGTGGGGGTGTGAATCACCCTGCAGTGAATGTAGGGGTGTAAAGCACACTGCAGTGAACGTGGGGGTGTAAAGCACACTGCAGTGAATGCATGGGTGCATATATTCTTTCAAATCAGTGACACGGAGGGCCCAGAAAGGAAGGGGGATGGAGAGAGGGAGAGAGGGAGAGGGGAGTACCGGATGAGGATGAAGGGCTGGGGCGGGGAGGTGGGGGAGGTGTGGGGTAGGGGAAGGTGAGGGACTGGTGGTGGAAGGAGAGGATGGGAGGGAAAGAGATGCTGGGAATCTGGAACCAAAGCCAGAGTCTCTGCTTTCAGGGGCTCGGTGTGCGGCAGGGAGGCTGCCGGGTCCCGTGGAGCCGGTCAGTGCCACCTGAGGGGGTGCCCGCACGGACGGGGTGGGGTGAGGAGCAGGGAATGCCTTTGGAAGGAAAGCTGGGTCTTGAGGGCTGAGCAGGGTTTGTCACATCACTCTCGTTCTCCGAGTCCGGCACGGGGCACCCCGAGGTGTGAGTTCAGGACGCCTGGGGCAGAAGAGGGACCGGCTCCAGCACAGGGTGTGTGCCGGAGAGGCAGGGGGGCAGCGGGATGGGGCTGGGGCGAGGACAGGCCACGCACTGTATCCCCCGCACATTGGCCGGCGTTCCCGCTGTGTGTGCTAAGCATGCCGCGGGCTGCCCGGACGGCACAGCCGAGGAGAGAGCTGTGAGGCTGACAGGTCCTCGGCTCATGCTTCCCCCTTCGCCAGCGACAGCCGATGCCACGTCTCCAAAGGCCCCTGAGCCAAGCCCTTGTCACAGCCACTGACACACACAGACACACACACACACACACACACACTCACTCACTCTCTGCTCCCCTGCCCTCAAGCCCAAATCTGAGTGTTTGCCGTTAGTGTCCGGGCAACGCCACCGCTTTCTAGCTTTTCTTTGACATTTTCTTTCTTTCTTTTCTTTTCTTTTTTTTTAAGTTCAGGGAGTGACTTGCAGTTCTTGAGGCGTGCAGTACAGAGCGCATGTCTAATTTATTCAACTCACCCAGAGACACTTAAGATAATTACAGTGGGAAATTCCATTTTCCGAAAAAACCCCCACAAAACCCTCGATGCCGAGAGGGTGTTTCGCCAGGCTCTCTGCGGGGCTCGGCGCCCGTGGAAACCAAAGAGCACTTGACGTACCTGCTGGGGCGATTTTCGGGCTCAAAAGCCTGAACTTCCTCAGTGTTTCTGGAGGTGTGAGACTGATGCTATGGCCTGTTTTCCGCAATTCAGTTTGAGAACATAACAACACATTCCGTTATAGAAGGTAATTTCAAACTTACCATGTCTCTGCTACACTGCTGAGTTTCCAGTCTATGAATTCCCACTTCCATCTGGGAGATGGGTTGCAATTGGAAGAATGAATTACTATAAAAATAACTTATCTTTCTATCCTGGTAACCTTTATGAAGGCCACATAGATGCAGGGGAAGACACAGATCATCCAGATACAGCCCCGTGAATGTGTCACTAATTGGTTCACCCGTGTCACCAGCCCCCCACGCCGAGGAGCGGAACATTGCCGGGAGCACCCCACAGGTGCCCTGGGTCCCCGCCACCCCTGCTCCTCCTCCGAGGGTGACCCTGTCCTGACTTCTGAAACCACTGATGAGTTTAACCTCACTCAGTAATAGGCTCAGGAATATCCACGTTGAGTGTAGTTGTAGCTCGTTTATTTTCTTTGGTATTCATTTGGTATTTCATTGGGTTCACTATAATGTATGTATACAAACCACCGTGGATGGTTTGTGTATTGTGAAGATGGATGCTGTGAGCATTCTTGTTCACAGTAGGTGTGATTTTTGTAAGTTTGATCTCACCCTCACTGTATGAGAGTTTTCCAGAGAAACAGAATAAGCTGGTGTGTGTGTGTGTGTGTGTGTGTGTGTGTGTGTGTGTGTGTGTGTTTATTTTGAGGACGTGGCTCACCGGATTGTAGAGGCTGTGGGGTAGTCCACAGTCTGTGGGATAGTAGTAGGGAGCCCTGAGGAGAGTTGCAGTTTGGTCTTCTGCCAGAGTGTCTTCTTCCTCTGGGCAGGTCAGTCTTATTCATTCGCCCAAGGCCTTCGACTGATTGGATGAGGCCCACCCACATCATGGAGGGCAATCTGCTTTCACTCAGCGTTCATTGATTCAAATGTCACTCTTACCCAAAAACACTTGTACAAACACTGCCAGAATAATATTTGACTAAATCCCTGGGCACCGTGGTCCGGCCAAGCTGACACATAAGATGAAGTGACAGTCATTTATTGAACATCTGTTTTGGTATCTCTCCTGTGCTGGTGCTGGGGTGGACAAAGGATGGTGAGGGGGCCCTGAAATACAGTGTGTTATTAGAACACTAGGGACCCAGTGCATGAAATACATGCATTGGGGGGCGGGAGGGGAGAGGGTGTTCCTCAGCCCAGCCTGCCTCCCTCACATACTGGGAGCCCTCAGGGGATGTCCTACTGACAGCTTAGGCCTGCTCCCAGTGATCTAGGGCTTTTCCACCCCCCATCCCTCTGATCACTGGCACTGGTTCTGGGCAGGGGATCCCCAGATCCGTCCAATCCCCCCTGCTCTATCCCTGCCCAGGCGCCCCCTGGTGCAGGCTCTCCTGGTTGCTCAGGACCCACCCTGGGTCTACCTCTGAGAGATCTGGGTGCTGAGAAAGTTCCTAGGACCCAGGCTGCTGGGTGCCAGCCTATGCAAATTAGCCTCCATCTTTGTTGGGTTAATTCGCATACTCACTCTGATTGGCTGTGGGCATAGCGGAAGTGTGGTCAATTTGTATGTTTGTCTACTATTAGGTCTGATGATTTGAAGTATAGTGAGGCCGACAGACCAGGAGACGATTGCCATGGAGAAAAGGGTGCTACAGTTCCAAGGGGGAAGGGTATGTCACACCCCAGGGTGGAGGGGGGTGCAGGAGGGAGCTGCAGAGTCCATCAGGGGCAGAGGGAAAGGAAGGAACTGTGGGGGCAGCCTTTGTGTGGCTCTGAGATGCAGGGTGAGCAGGGGGAGGGGTGGCTAGGTGGAGTAATTTCAGGGAGCTCTGGGGCCGAGGAGCTGTCCCCAGTTTTCTGGTACTGGACCCGGGGGGCTGATGAGGACAGGAGGCTGGTGGCCTGGAGTGTGAGTCCTATGAAGGCAGGGGTTGGGGGGATGGGCTCCGGGTTGGTTTGCTTGTGCAACCTTCCGTGAGTTGTTTATTATCCGTAGGGTAAGTTTGTCTGGCCTTGGGAGGGGCAGCTCTCCAGAGCCAGATGTCAAAGCATCGGAACACAGAACATATAAGCCGGGGCTAGGACAGGGGGGCAGCTGGAGGAAGGCAATGTAGCGTAGGGCGGGGGGGGGGGGGTGGTGGTGGAAAGCACTCTGGAATAGAACGCAGGGGACCTAGAATGCTTTGTTAACGAAGGATTCTGATCACATCGGGCTACAGCAACACTTCAACACCACAACACACGTCAGCGAAGCCCCCGAGGCACGGGGCGGTCAGCCCGGCCCCCGGTAGTGAGGAGCGGAGGCGGGGCTGGGATCCAGGTCTCTCACACGTGTCATTCTTAACCTTGACGCGTCTCTCCCTCCCTCCCGGGGCTGTTCGAATAATATCATTCTTGCCCTTCTAACCTCCAAGGGTTACTAGAAGATATAATGACTTTATATAAGGGAGCCCACTTGGTGACCAGTGAAGAGCTAGACAGAGAGAAGGTAACATTTTTATAAGGTTATAGTGCAGGAATGCGACCAGGAGCCAACCTTGAAATATATAAATTCAATTCATACAACCTTCGGACCGGGAGAGGCGTTTGGAGATCGTTTGGGCCCCGTCTCTGTTCTCAAGCGGGTGAAATCCGAAATGACGTGTCTCTCCCGGGAGGACTGCCAGGCTCTCCCCGGGCACCGGGTGTGTTATCCCTGTGATGAGAAAAAGATCAATGGGTGTTTATTTCCCAGTGAGCTTGCTTAGTCAGTTACTTCTTCATTATGCACCGGGGTGCCTGGTGCATTATGCACACAGCTTCCAGAGGTCCCTAAGTTACCCAAAAGATGTGGCTTGAGCCAAAACCGGTTTGGCTCAGTGGATAGAGCATTGGCCTTCGGACTGAAGGGTTCTAGGTTCGATTCCAGTCAAGGGCATATACCTTGGTTGCGGGTACATCCCCAGTGCGGGGCGGGGGCGGGGGTTGGGGGGAGGGCAGTAGGCAGATGATCGATGTTTCTAGCTCTCTATCCCTCTCACTTCCTCTCTGTGAAAAAAATCAATAAAATATATTAAAAAACAAAGAAAAAATGCTCTAGGATTGGCTTTCCTTGGGGGGTAGGAGGGAAGATGTGGCTTGAGATCTGGCTCCATATAAGTGAGAGGTTACCCAGTCTGGCGTGCTTAGGAAGTGGAGGCAAGAGTCCCGCGCTAGAGTCAGGGCCCCCTGAGCTCCAGTCCGGCTCCGCTGCACTCGCTGGGTGATCTTGGATGTGGGCCACTCGTCCGCGTTGAGCTTCGAGTTTCCCCCTTGCAAACCCAGAGCCTTGGGCCGGGCGATGTCTCAGATCCCCGCGTCAGCAAGGACAGGCGGCATCCCGCCACTTAGGATTTGGATGGCTAAATGCCGTTTTGATGGAGGGGCAAAGCACTACCGAGGAGCTGGGAAGCTGGCTGTCTTTGTGATGCCCAGGAATCCACAAGACAGAGAAGATTTATTTACATGAGCGGGTGAGTCCATCTTCCCCTCTGACGCTTGCCGCCGCTGACTCCACTTCCTCGGCCGCCCCGGCTGCTATAAATTCAGCCTAACTGCTCCTGCCTGGGAGTGGAGCTCCATAAATCAGCGCTGGGGGACGGGGCTCTGTCAGGGGAGCTCTTCCTGGGCTGCTCTAACCATTGGAGAGACAGCAGAGCACCTGGCAGCAGCTTCTGTGTATTAGTTTATGTCTCGGCAGTTGTTTTCTTAATAATCCAAAGCTGTCACGGAAGCGTAGCCCACATGGCCTGGACTCCCGGCGGCCTTCTCTGTCCGGCAAGGGCGGACTCATCCCGTCTTCCCCATTCCCCCCGGAATCTTCCTCTCCGGATGTGACCCAGGGAAACGAACTGACCTAGTTCCGGATAATTAGGCCATTTAACCATACCCCCTCATTTTTTTTTTAAATGAGACCATTTTATCCAAAATTAAACTGTACATTAGTGCCTGTATGGTAATGCCATCCATATGGCTCTCCAGTAGGGCCTGGCCTAGCTTCGGGAATGGATGGCGATTCTCAGCACCGGCGCTTAATCAGGCGTGTCTGCCCCTACACTTGCAAATACTCAAAATTTTGTTGTAATTATCTAGCAGAAGAAAAAAAAAGCCATTTCAATGTCACCTTGAATACGCACATTGTAAAAAAAACAAAGAAAATGACACTTCTGTGCCATCTGTGGCTGGTTTGCAGAGCTCGAGGAGTTACTGGAGTTCAGAGACTAGTCTCGTTAAAACTAAAGTTGGTGCTGGTATTTCCACATGCCCGTCACCCCCTCTGTCTCCCAATCCCACATAGCATCGCTAAGCTGAACAGAGACCTATGACTCAACTCCCATATGTCTCCACAACCTTCCTAAGTTTCCCCAGAAGCAGGGAAGAAAGGTAAAGCTAACTCCACTTTGCCTTTTCCACCCACAAAGGCCCAGCACGTAATCGCAGTGGCCTGTGGGTGGCCACCAGCAATGAGGTCATTTTAACGGGAAGGAGCCGCCCCCACAGTAATGATAAGGGTGACAGACTTAATCGCGTCTCCCTGGGGAGAATGTCCAGGGTTCAGCCGTTGATTACAGACACGGAGGCTTGTTGTTCAGAACACAGCGGAGCGCTGTTGATTGTGCCCACGCTGCTTCCAGGGCCTGGCGCCCCCTCAGGGTGCCTCGGCTCTGCTGAAGGCCACAGGATGCCAAGAAATGTGGACTCCCAGGGTCAATTCTGAGGCGTTTCATGAACAGCCACGACCCTGGGCTTTTTAACCTACCGAGCATGCTGCCGGCTGAGAATTGAGGTGGGCAGTGCTCAATGGATGTATAGATGCCAGATGGGGATGTATTACCTTCCCGGCTACTTTCTGTATTTGTGATGTGGAATTCAAGTTGTGGAGGTAGTTTTAAATAGAAGGGATGCAGTACGTCCTGCCTGAGAAAAACAAACCACTGCTGGGGAAAGAGACTCTATGAGGTTGTTGGCACAGGTGTGAGTTTGGCAGTGGCGTACATCGGATCCAGAGGGTGTTGCTGACATGGTCTATGCCTCACACAGCTACTCTTGGCACTAACTCACACACACAGAATACCCGTGACTACCCATGCACCCCTGTGGCTCTCTGCCTGAGGGGTTTTGTTGTGGTTGAATGTCGTGTGTGTGTGTGTGTGTGTGTGTGTGTGTGTGTGTGTGTAGCTGGAAGCGCTGGGACAATAGCCCGGAGGCAGTTAATAGCAGATGAAGAGTTGGTGAGCAAGTGCTCCAGCCCCCCTGCATCTTGGTTGGGATAAGTCTGAGGCTTGCTCTCTCCTGTCTCTCAGATCTCTTCAGTGAATCTGATCTCCAGCTGCCTATAGCAGGAACTTGCTCCAGAATGCACCTTTAATTGACTTCCTTCCTATGTCTCATTTCTCCACTCCATTGTCATTGTTTCCCAAATGAATGAATTCCTTTGCATTCCTGCCTCAGGCCTGCTTTTGGGGAAACACAACCTAATTTAAGGGGTGAAGTCCTCTCTAAGTAAGACAAAGTACTTGTTACTGGGGCATAAAGTGACTCTTTCCACTCACCAGGCTAATGTTTCAGAGGAAAATTACTCAACACCACACAGCATATTCCAGTTTGCCTCAAGATGACAATGGAGGTCAGAGAGATTCGCTAATTCTTGGTAGAGTGGAAAGTGAAGTGATAATGGATTTAGTCAGGCTAGTGCTAGGTTATGCTGCACTAACAAGTTAACCAAATCACAGTTTAAGGCTAATTAGGTAGAACTCCTTGGTGACTTGCTTATAAAAGTAACTCTAGAATTTGGTCTGTTTCTGTATGGGGAGGCTGGGCCAACCGGCAGTGCTAGGAAAGGAAGTGTTCTGAGCAAGAGATGAGATATGAGGAGCAGGTGGGGATGAGCAAGCCCTGGGAGAAGCATAATCTAGTCCCAGTACAGGTGGCAAAACCACCTACAGGCAAGATCTGGGTTAAACATATGAGCCAAAAGTAAAAAGTCCTTAAATTACTTTCAAAATAAAAGCTTACTTTGACTTCTAAATGTCAGACATTCACTCTCTTAGTTTGCCCCAACTCAGTAAGTATTATGATAGTCTAGACAGGTCCAACTCAGTAACTATTATGATAGTGACCAACTAATGCATCTGGTTAGTCAAATAATTGGTATCCGAACCCTGTAGAAAAAGTCAAACCAGTCTTTTGTCAATTTGCATCTTGTAGTTGGGAAAGACAAATGATGGTGAGCTTGTATTTTTTGCAACTGGTAAGTTTGGTGGAGTGTAGGCCCAATTAAAGCTTACAGCTCTGAGTTAAATAGGACAGATTTTTATAGGATTATTGATCCTGGAGTCTTTAATCAAGGAACACAGGGATAAAAAGAATGTGAAATATAGTTTGAAGGATACAGCCAGAGGAAATTTATGAACTGTTGGTTTTTCAAATTGTTAAACTCCTCCTTCATGAGTGACATATTAACATAATCAATAAATGTTCTTATTGATTTCAGAGGGGAAAGGAGAGGGATAAGGAGATATAAACATCCATGAGAAAGAAAAATCAATGAGAAAGAAACATCTATCAGCTGCCTCCTGCACACTCCCTACTGGGGATCAAGCCTGTAATCTGGGCATGTGCCCTGGGAATCGAACCAGTGACCTTTTGGTTCATGGGTCAAACTCAACCACTGAGCCACACCGGCTTGGTTTAACATAGGATTTTGAAAACCAGGGGTCATATGTCAGTTATGTCTCTCAGAACAGTTTTCTTTTCTTTAAAAAGCATATATATATATATATATATATATATATATATATATATATATATGTATATATATTTCTTACAGAGAAGAAGAGAGCGGGATAGAGAGTTAGAAACATTGATGAGAAAGAATCATTGGTCAGCTGCCTCTTACACACCTCCTACTGGGGATGTGCCCGCAACCAAGACATGTGCCCTTGACCTGAATTGAACCCGGGACTTTACAGTCCCCAGGCCGATGCTCTATCCATTGAGCCAAACCAGTTTTGGCATCTCAGAACAGTTTTCTAACTTCCTACTTCAGTTTCCTCCTGTCCAAAATTGGGATGGCAATAGTACCTGGGTCTGAGACTTGATGTGAGGATGAAATGATTTAACAGAACGAAGCCCTTGGCATGTCATGCAATGTATGGCAAGTGTGCGGTAATGGCAGCTATTGTTGCTCATGTCCTGATGTGTAAAGTAGGGTTTCAGTTATTATTTCAACTAATATTTATAGACCATGCACTGCTTGGGACTGTGCTTGATGGTGGAAATAAAATTGTGAATAAGAAGAAAGCCCAATTCTTATCCTGAAAGAGATCAGAGTCTGGCCAATGAGATAGACCAGGGGTCTGCCAACATTTTCTTAAGGGCTAGATGGTATATATTTTAGGCTTTGTGGACCATAGAGTATCTGTAGCATCCATTCAACTTTGCCATCGTAGTAGGAAAGTAGTCTTAAATGGTACATAAACTTTATTTATACAAACAGGTAGAGGGCCAGATTTGTCCTGTGGGTCATAGTTTGCTGACCATTGAGATAGCAATATACGGACATTAACAGCTGGTATTTATTGAGTGCTTATTTACTAACAAACTCTTACACAGCAGTTACTATGAGCCAGACAATGATCAAGTCACTTTACATACTTTAACTCATTTAGTTATCATGATAACTCCATTTCCAAGATGGAGTTGGTATTGGTATAGTTCCCATTTTACAGACGAGAAAGCTGAATCATCAGGAGGTTAAATAAGATAATAGGGTTGAGATTTGAACCTACACAATCTAGTATCAGAGTCTGGGCTCGTAACCATTATACCACACTGCTTCCCTCTCAGACATACTTCACTACGCACTCTAATAACTGCGGGAAGGGTTTAAAAACAATGTCTGCTTTCCCCACCACTTTGAGGTGAGGAGTTTGGTTTTGTTTCTGAACTGCAGGGTACGAGTGAGGATGACTTGTCTATAGGTCTTTGAAATGAGGCACAAGCCAGCTCTCTAAGACCACTCTATAAATGTCTCCCTTTAAATACCTCTGAACTTGAGAAGAAAAAACATTAACATCTGTCCTTTTGGCACTCCATCTATAGAAAGGCCCCAGGAGATGCCTGGCTTTGTCATTTCCATCGAGCAGATGAGGAACCAGAAGCTCAGGAAGGTGGGGGCAGCGTGCTGTGAGATCGCAGCTGAACATGGTGGTGGCGGGGTTGGAACCCGGAATCTCTAATTCTGAGGCCTGCATTCTGGCCCCAGGCACCAGGACCCATTGTCCTGGATGTTCACACATTGTCCCAGATCCTGCTCTTGATTTCATCTGCTGGTCAGGGTGGAGGGAAAGTGAGAAGAACTGGTTAAACCGAGCATAACTGCAACAGGAGATGGCATTCATCTTATTCAGTCACTGTCTATGGCAAACAAAGGATTTAATAAATAGTGGGCCCATCCTGATAATTAAAGCTCCTGAAAAATAATGACTTGGCCCAGAGGCGTCATTACCTGAAACACAAGCTTAGTGTCTCTTTCAAAACAGCGATCATTTTTATGTCCTGCCATAAATGACCACTTAAGCAGCTTGGCATGAAAATAGGGCACAATGGCCCCTGTGCTTATGGGGTTTGTGCTAGAAAGCTGAACTTGATCTTGAAGAGAAATGCCCACCTGTACTGAAAAATTTCACGAACTCACCACATTTTAATAAACAACAAACTGCAAAAAGCTTGTATTGAACTGAGGAGGAGGGAGCATAGGAGGTTTCTATGCTGGGTGGAAAAAAGGACAGATGGATATGAGATGGTTTTGGAAACCATCTGGGAAGCTCTTATGAGTTGAATTGTTCCCCTCCCTCCTCCTGAAAGGTATGTTGAAGTCCTAACTCATTATACTGTGTGAGTGATCTTATTTAGAAATAGGCTCTTTACAGATGTAATTAAGAAGCAAGTTATGAAAAGGTCATATTGGAATAAGGTGGGCCCTTAACCAGTCTCACTGGTGTCCTCATATGAGGAGGAGGGGGGAGGGAAGAGAGAGAGAGAGAGAGAGAGAGAGAGAGAGAGAGAGAGAGAGAGAGAGAGAAAGAAATGATGTGCAGGTGACAGAGGCAGAAATTAAAGTAATACAAGCCAAGGAAAGTCAGGGGATTGATGACCACCAGAAGTGCAAAGAGGTAAGGATTGATTCTCCTTTTCAGGTCTTGAAGGTGGTATGCTTCTCAAAATTTATCTATTTCTTCTATATTGTCCAATTTATTGGCATATAGTAGTTATTCATGGTGTGCTTTTCATAATTCTTTGTATTTCTGTGTTGTTGGTTGTAATCACTTTTCTTTCACTTATGATTTTATTTATTTGGGCTGTCTCTTAAAAAAAGTCTTGCTGTAGTTTTGTTGATTTTATTTATCCTTTCAAAAACCCTTTAATTTTATTCTTTTCTGCTTTTTATTTTTGTCTATATTGCATTTATTTCTGTGCTGATATTAGGTCCTTCCTTTTACTTTGGGTTTTGCTTGTTTTTCTTTTTGTAGTTCTTTTAGGTTTTTAAGTTAGATTTTTATTTGGTATTTTTTCTGCTTCTTGAGGCAGGTCTATTTAGCTATGATCTTTCCTCTTTTCCTGCATCCCATAAATTTTATAAAGTTTTATTTTCATTTTCATTTGCATCAAGGTAGTTTTAATATTTTCTTCTTTGATTCATTGACAGTTTAATAGCATGTTGTTTAATCTCCACATATGTGTTTTCTTTTTATAAATTGATTTCTAGTTTTATCTCATTGTAGCCAGAAAAATCATATGCTTGATATGATTCAGTCTTCTTGAATTTTGTGGTCTAATTTTGTGGACTTATTTTGTGGTCTAATATGTGGTATCCTGGAAAATGTTCCATGTGCACTTGGAAAAATGTGTAATCTGTAGTTCTTGGATGAAAAGTTCTATGAATGTCTCTTAAGTCAATCTGGTCTAATGTTGTATTTAAGGTGCTTATTTTCTGATTGATTTTTTGTCTAGATGAGGGAAATGGGTTATTAAAGTCCTTAGCTATTATTTATTACTGTTAATTTCTGTCTTTTTTCTATCAATATTTGCTTTATATACTTGGATACTCCTATGTTGGATGTGTAGATATTTACAATTGTTATATGCTCTTATTGGATTTATATCTTTATTATTATCTAATGTCTTTGTCTCTTTTTACTTTGTTTTCCAATATATTTTTTTCTGATATGAGTTTTGCTACTCCAGCTTTCTCTTCATTTTTATTTGCATGGAATATAATTTTCCATTTCTTTCACTTTTAGTCACTGTGTGTCTTTCAATCTAAAGTGAGTTTCTTGTAGGCATCATGTTGACAATTCTTTTTTTAAAAAAAATTAGCCATTTTGCCACTCCATGAATTTTGATTGAAGCATTTAGCCCATTTACAATTAAAGTAATTATTGATAGATATGTACTCATTGTTATTTAGTTAAATGTTCTTGGTATTTGGTATTATGTATTTTTTCTTTTCTTGATCTCTTTCCTTTTGATTTATTGGTTGTTGTTTTTTTTTTTTTTTGAGTATATTTTATTTGAGTTCCTTTTTATTTTTATTTTTTGTACATTTTGGTTTATGATTATCATGAGGATTATACAGAATGTCCAAAAACTGTATGCATACTTTAAGAGCTGATAGCTCAATTTTTAAACTGAAATGTATTTTAATAAACATTGCTCCTATAATTATTCAGTGTGTGTGTGCATACAGTTTTTGAATACCCTACGTTATCCCCCTATGTTTATAGCAGTTATTTTAAGCTGATAGGTGTTTAAGTTCAAATTCTGAAAGTACTGAGCTTTTACATTTAACATTTACTTTAGTGTTTCTTGTAAAGCTGGTTTAGTGGTGGTGAACTTTTGTTTTTACTTGTCTGGGAAGCAGTTTCTACAATTCTTAATGATAACCTTGCTGGGTTAGTATTCTATATTGTAGATTTCTTTCTTTTAGCACTTTAAATGTTTCCCGCCACTTCTGTATGGCCTGTAGGGTTGCTGCTGATAAATCAGCTGATAAATTTATGAGTTTCCCCTATATGTAACTTATTATTTCCCTCTTACTGCCTTCAAGATTGTTCGTTCCTCCTTAACTTTTGCCATTTATAATTATACTAGAGGCCCAATGCACAAATTCTTGGCCTGGATTGTGCCCTCTCCCAATCCTCAGGGGGTGTTAGAGAGTCAGTGAAAATTATACCATAATACCAAATACCAAGAACATTTTAGCCTGATCCCCACAGGCCAGGCCTAGGGACCTCTTTGGTGTATGAATCCTTGCACCAAGCCTCTAGTATGCATATGAGATCTTTGGCTAATCTCTTTCCATCCTCCCTCCTATTCCCTCTCCTCTAAGATTCATCAGTCTGTTCCATGTTTCCATGCCTGTGCATTGAGCGTCTGCCCCCTGGTAGTCAGTGTGCATCATAGCTACCAGTTGAATGGTCAAATGGTCATTTAGGCATATATATTTTTATATATATATATATATATATATATATATATATATATATATATATATATATATATATTATGTCTTTGTGTGGGCCTCTTTGGGTTTCATCTTGTTTGGAACTTTTTCTTCTTGGATTTGGATGTCTATTTTCTTCCCCAGATTAAGAAAGTTTTCAGTCATTATTTCTTCAAATATACTTTCTGTCTATTTTCCTCTCTTCTTCTAGAATCTCTATAATGAGAATTAGAGCACTTGTTGTCCCAGAGGTCCCATATGATATTCTAATTTTTAAGAATTCTTTTTTAATTTTGCTCTTTTCTTAGGTCATTTCCACTATTCTGCCTTCCAGATTGTTAATCCATTCTTCTGTTTTAACATATCTGATGTTAATTCCTTCTGAAGTAGCCTTCATTTTAGTTATTGTAATCTTTATCTCAGATTGCTTCTTTATTAAATTTCCTAACTCTTTTTGAAGTGTTCTCTGGGCTTCTCTATTCTGTTGTCAAGTTTGTTGAGCATCCATATGACTGTTAATTTGAATTTTTTATCAGGAAAATTACTTATCTCTGTTTCATTAGTGTTCCTCCATTTTTCTTATTCTTTTAAAAAATGTATTTTATTTGTTTTTTTTTTTTACAGAGAGAAAGAGAGAGGGATAGAGAGTTAGAAACACCGATGAGAGAGAATCATCGATCAACTGCCTCTTGCACACCCCCTATTGGGGATGTGCCCACAACCAAGGTACATGCCCTTGACCGGAATCGAACCTGGGACCTTTCAGTCCTCAGGCCAACACTCTATCCACTGAGCCAAACTGGTTTCAGTCCATTTTTATTATTCTTTCATTTAGGGCATATTTTTCTATTTCCCTATTTTGTTGGACTTTCCTGTGTGTGTTCCTATAAATTAGATAATGTAGCTATCTTTCCCAATCTTGAAAAGTGGTCTTGTGTAAAAATGACTTGTGTGTAGACTGTATACTAAGTGGTTTTGTCAGGTTCATTGGGGTCAGAGTGGGCATGTACAGAGCCCAGGGTGTGACCTGTCCAGAAGGAGCTGGTTCGGTCAGGGCTATCTAGGTATGTGGGCTTCCCTGTCCGTGGGGCCAGGTGTGACCTGTCCAGAAGGAGCTGGTTCGGTCAGGGCTATCTAGGTATGTGGGCTTCCCTGTCCGTGGGGCCAGGTGTGGCAGCCATGTAGGCTTGTTCTACAGAGCTCTGTTGTTTCTAGTCTTGATTCCAGTACAACATCCTGGTATGTGTTTGTGACTCACTCTGTTGTTTTGATTGTCTTTTGCTGGTCTAGGCAGGGGATCCTGGGAATACACATGACACAGCATCACCCTGCCCTCTCCTTCCTACTCCCTGCAGGGCTTCCCACTATGTGCATGGCTTGTCCTATTATTTTGATTGACTCTTGGGAAAGCCTGGTCTGAGCTTTTTGCCTATCCAATGGGTGCAAATACTGTAGCACTTTGATTCTCTTTCATTCCAGGTGGGGCTGCCCAGCATGCATGCTGTGGCTCTCTAGTGGCGTTGCTTTTCCTCCAGGCAAAGAAGCCCAGTGGGTATATGCAGCTGTGGCTTGGTGTGGGTGAGCCTAAGCACTCTGTTGGGTCTGCCGGGTCTAGATCTTGTTGGGGGACCCTGTGTATACCTCCTATAGCACCCTCTTGTTCCTACTGGAGCTAGCTCCAGGGCACATGGCTGGGGATACACTATTGAACCTTGCAGATGGGCAAGAACACTGGGCTAGCGCTCCTGCTCCTGCTATCCAAGGGAAGGGGGAATGTAAATGATGGCATTCTCCGGCTCCTTTAATTCTGATGGGTTCCCTCATCTTCTCAGTGTGGTCTCTCACTTCTTGGTTGGGTAGAAGCTATTCAGTTGTCTGGTTATCTCTCAGGAGAAATTGTTCTAAATACAGGTGTAGCATTCAGTGTGTTCACGGGAGGAAATGAGCTCTGCATTCTCTTAAGCTGCCATCTTGGACTTGTCTCCTACACTTTCATATTGCATCCTACCCCTCAGCCCTCAGCCCTGGCTATTACTAATGTTTTTTTTCCATCTTTATGATTTTGTAATTTTGAGAATGTTATATAAATGGAGCCATACTGTGTGTAACTTCTTGAGATTGGCCTTTTTTTTTACTCCTATAATGAAAAAATATTTTTGAACTCTCCTATATGCTGGGTGCCATGCCAGAAACTGGGTACAAAGAAGTCAAACCCTTCGATTTAGCTTCTGCTACTCAATTGGCTGGTTTGCTTTATTACTGATGGGAAAATGTTCCCAAATTGAAAAAAAAATGAAGAGACTATTTTCCTGGGGTCAAACTGCCTCCTTTCACATTGGCTTATGTTTTCAATCCATTTTATTCCTCAAGCCAAACATCCTCAATATTGTTATTAAGTAGTCTGTTGAGAGGCTATGTGATGGAAAAAAAATCTGTGGTGGCAATATTTTAATCTGAATAGCTCTACAAACACCAAATTACCCTTTATTGCAGTGGTAGCCCAGGAGCCTTAATTGAGACTTTCTGAAGGTTGGCTATTTTTGTGTTTCCACCCACACCCATCACAGCTGTGTGTTTTGGTGCATTTATGTACAAAAGTTAATTCCCTGTGACTTGATCTACTGCAGAAAAGTAGAGGTGAGGTCGGGAGGAGGGGGGAGGAATAAGTTGGTATGTTATATGTTTGAAATGTACTGAGAGAACTTTTCAGTTTGTGAAAGTACGAGGCAGAGCATCAAACAGCTGCTTATTTTGCGGAAAGATTATGACCCTGATAAACTGGTTCCACAAGAAGCTTTGTGTCCTGAACAAGTCAACTCCTTTGGACCTCTTCTGTGAAAAGAGGGCTTTGGATTATTTCAGCTGTAAGGTATTTCACAGGTGGGAAAATAATTCTGTTCTTGTGTTTTGTGATCCTGGTTTATGTAATTATCACATCTCAGAATGCCAAAACTAGGGCTACTTTATAAAAATCATTGGAGGCCTTTATTGTCCCATTCATTACCCAGTTCCCAAATCTACCTGCATTGCTACCCACTCACATTGTCTTAGTCTTACTATTACCCTTCCCTTTGCTCCCTCCCCCCTTTTTTTGGGTTAATCCTCACCTGAGGATATTTTTCCATTGATTTTTAAAAAATATATTTTATTGATTTTTTTACAGAGAGGAAAGGAGAGGGATAGAGAGTTAGAAACATTGATGAGAGAGAATAATTGATCAGCTGCCTCTTGCACACCCCCTATTGGGGATGTGCCTGCAACCGAGGTACATGGCCTTGACCGGAATCGAACCTGGGAACCTTCAGTCCGCAGGCCAACGCTCTATCCACTGAGCCAAATGGTTTTGGCTTTCCATTGATTTTTAGGGAGAGAGTAAAAGAGAGGGAAAGACAGAGGAACATTGATGTGAGAGAAACATATTGATTGGTTGCCTCCTGCACAAGCCTGGACCAGGGCCTGTGCTGGTGAGGAGCCTGCATCCCAAGTACATGCCCTTGACCAGAATCAAACCTGGGGTCGTTTGGTCCACAGGTCTGCTCTGTCCACTGAGCCAAACTGGGTAGGGCCTGTGCTCTTCTTGAATTAGTGTACTCACTGCTATCAAAGGCTCAACTCTCTCTGAATGCTTCAGGGGCTTTAAATTCTTTATTGTAGCACTTCTCTCTCCTGCATCATTTTCTCTCTTTGGCTTGTTGACTGTAGCATATGAATGAGCTCTTCTCATTTAAAAAAAGAAACAGCCCTCCTGTGATGTCATGTCTTCCTCCAGCTGCCACCTGTTCCTCTTCCTCCCCTAACTGCAAACATTTTGGGAATCATCCACGCCTGCTGTTTCCTGTTCCTTACCTGCCGTTCCCCCTTCCACCACTTCTAACCGGGCCGCCATGCTCAACAAGCCAATGAGACCCAAGGCAAAAGGGTCATGTGACCCTTTTCTGTCTTCCTCTTGGTGACTTCTCAGCATCTTTGATCTCTCTTTTTCCTGACTCATTCCTGTCTGGGCTCTGCTCTGCCACCTTCTCAGGGCCATTCCTCTTTATTCTGCTTTGCTGGCTCTTCCTCTTTAGGGTTTGGTCCTGAGCCCTTTTTACATCTCCCTCTACACAAAGTCTCTAGAAGTTCTCATCTGGTCCTCGGGCTTTAAAAACGAATTCTGATGAGTCACATGTGCACATTCTTTAACCAATATCCCCCCATTTCCCTCTCCTCCCAGCCCCTGGTAACCACCACTCTCCTCTGTTTTTAGGAGTTTGGCTTTTTCAGATTCTACAGAGTATTTGTCTCTCTCTGTTTGACTTATTTTACTTAGCATAATGCCCTCAAGTTCCAACCATATTGTTGCACAGGCAGGATTTTGAAAGGAGGTAATTTCAGGCATGAAGAGAACAGCACCGCTGTTAATGGCTGCTCACGCTGAAGCTGTGCTTCTTCTGGAGCAGGAGCTCCAGTGGTTAGGCCAGGGACCGAGGCGTGGCAATGGTTAATGACATTCTAAAGGATCTACAGCCAGAGGGAGACAATCAGGTCTCCATGCTAGTTTGGGCATATCAAGCTCTGCGCATTATCACCACTGAGCAAGGAAAAAAGCATGGTGTATGGTGATAGCTCCCGGCTTAGACCCCAGTTCTGCCTCATAACTACTGTGGGAGCTTTGACGAATCACTGCATTCAGCCTCGGTTTCTCAGCTATAAACTGGGGACAGTAGCGGCTACTCACCAGGTGTTAAAGAGGGTCTCACGGGATAACATAGCACCTCATGTTAAAGGCATGGACACGTTGCCCTCGTTCAGTGGTTGGCAAACCGCAGCTCTCGAGCCACATGTGGCTTATTGTTCTAGGCTGAGGCGCTGCCTGGAGCCAGGGTCCGGCCTCACAAAGAGAGGCCGGACCCCCAGCCACTGTACTATTGTGAGTCGGGAAGAGTAGTCTTGGGTCCAAATCCAGCTTAATTAGAAAATCTCACTCGCTCTCTGCATTTCCTCAGTACTTAAAATCTGCATTTCCTCAGTATTGAAGAAAAATCAAATCGAAGTTGCATGTAGAGGATTCTCTGATAAACGAAGAGCTCTGCCATCAGGGATGAGAAACCCATTGTGGAGCCCACTCTACCTGCAGGAGCTCTGGCGGTCTGCTGTGCTCCCTCGACTTCGCTGACTTCCGGTCCTTACCCATAAAACGAGAGGCTTGCACTGGCTCCTTCCAGCCACTTCCCTTCTGATTTCATGGCCTGCAATTAGCTATAAATGCCACTGTACTGCTGTTTACTTTGAAAAAGTACATTTATTTTCATTTCCTTCAGTAGCTAATTCTACGCCTTGCCTGTGGTGGCTTTAAGAGAGCTTTCTTGTTCTTTTCCTCCGAAACTCCTGCTGCACGTTAATCCCACAAGAATATATTGCTTGCTCTAATGATCTGGTAATTATTAAGTAATGAAATGGCCAGCTGTAAGCATATTATTAAGAGCGCTTTCTGTATGGAACATTTTTGTCATGCAATTAGAAGTGTTACTTATATTTCAGGAATGCCTAAGAGGCTGCATGCCGAGGAGCATGAAAATAGAGCAGTAGCCTTCCATCCTCTGCTGGAATAAGTCTCAAACCCACATGTAAAAAAAGCCCACGGGGCCTAATTCCGTGGGCCGGAGCGTAAAGCCCCGCTTTGTCTTTTGAGTCCACGGCGTGGCTGCTGTCGCTGGTCAGAACTTGTCCTCCGAGGAGAGGGGAGGCTGTTGGTGCACAGCTGGGAGTAGGCAGCTACATCTCTGGACTACATTTCTGAGCATCCCGACTCACCTTGTCCCTCTCCACCCTCCCCTGGGGGAAGAGTTGCCTTACGAGAGTGCGAATTCTGATGGACAGAAAGTTGTACTCACAAAGTCAGGCCCACCATAGTCCTTAATAAGAATGAGTTACATTAAAAAATTTATTTTAAAATTTATTTTTAAGTAAATAAGTTGATGAACAGAATGGATCCAGAGACATAGAACTATGGAACAGAGTGTGGGATCTCAGAGGGAAGGTGGGGAGGTTGGGTGGGTGAGAGGTAATCATCCAAAGAGCCTGTATGCACGTATGCACAATCCATAGATATAGACAGTAGGGGGCTAAAGGCCTGGGGCGTAGGGTGGGGGGAGTCAGGGATGGGCTGGAAGGGGTAAATGGGAGGGAAAAAGGGGACATATATAATACTTTAAACAAAAGAGAATTATAAGTTAAAAAAGTAAATAAATAAAGAGAGAGAAAGAAACACTGATTTGTTGTTCCACTTATGCATTCATTGGTTGGTTCTTGTATGTGCCCTGACAGGGGATTAAACCTGCATCCTTGGCACACTGGGATGGCGCTTTAACCAACTGAGCTCCTGGGTGGTCAGGGCAAGAATGAATTGTGTTTTAACCAAACTGTAGTCAGGCCACTTTTGCTGCATGTGTAGCTGTTTCATGAATGTCAGACTGTGGCATGTGCAGTACGTCATGTACTGGCATCACGAAGAACGTTGTGCTGAATGTGGTCTCAGATTTTAAAAAAAAGTTTTTATTGATTTTTATAGAGAAAGAGGAAGGAGAAGGAGAGAGAGATAGAAATATCAATGAGAGAGAAACATCCATTAGTTGCCTCCTGCATGCCCTTCCCCTCCAACCTCCCCTGGGGTATGTGCCCTGACTGGGAATAGAACCAGTGACCTCTTGGCTCATAGACTGATGCTCAACCACTGAGCCAAACCAGCCGGGCTGGTCTCAGCTTTTTTTTTTTTTTTTTTTTAATATATTTTATTGATTTTTTACAGAGAGGAAGGGAGAGAGAGAGCTAGAAACTTCGATGAGAGAGAAACATTGACCAGCCGCCTCCTGCACACCCTCCACTGGGGATGTGCCTGCAACCACTGTACATGCCCTTGACCGGAATCGAACCCGGGACCTTCCAGTCTGCAGACCGACACTCTACCACTGAGCCAAACCGGTTTCGGCTGGTCTCAGCTTTTTAACCTTTGAGTTTGATAGCCCAAAACTGGCACTTACCTTCTCTTAATGTGGCATGTCTCAGAAATGATTCACGTGGCAAATGGTAAGTTACCACGCAGGCTTCCTACCTGGAAACAGTCACTTCTTGCCAGGTTCCGTTGCCCTTGATCTGCACTGACGACTGTCTGATGTGCTTTCCTTTCTGTCTACACACGCTATCATTCTCCATTCTCAACTGCAAGCTCCTGGAGGACAGGATCCTTGCCTGACTCATCGTGGCTTAAGGCTATCAGCCAACACTTGAGCTGCTGACTTTGGGTCAGGCCTTGGCATTTCATTTGTTCTTCCCCAGGCCTCTCTGGGCAGGATTCTACAATGTGCCCCGCAGTACAACGTGGCCCTGTCCATGAGGTGTTTTTGTTTGTTTGTTTTGTTAATTCTTACCCAAGGATATTTTTCCATCGATTTTTAGGGAGAGCGGAAGAGAGAGGGAAAGACAGAGAAACCTTGATGTGTGAGAAACACATCGATTGGCTTACTCCTGCTTGAGCCCCGACTAGGGCTGGGGCCAGGAAGGAGCCTGCAACCAAGGTACGTGCCCTTGACCGGAATTGAACCTGGGACCCTTTGGTCTGCAGGCCGTTGGTCTGTCCACTGAGCCAAATGGGCTAGGGCCCATGAGGTGTTTTTAGTTTTATTTTATGAATGAGAAAACAGGTTCAGAGAATTTTAATAATTGATTTAGGGGCACTGAACTAGTTAGGGCTGGAACCAGCATTCAGACCTATTTCTGTTCAACTCAAGAGTCCATGCTCTGAGTAGTTACATCATCTCTCTTGGATCTCTAAGATCATATAAACTAGTAAATACTTGTAGACTGCATGGGTGATTCTCCATCTAGTTTGTATGACAAGCTGATGTACTTTGGGAAAGATAAAAGCTTGAGGGTACTAAGTGGTGTATTCTTGGAGAGAACGTAAATAGTAAGAGTGTCTATGAGACATGTTTTCGATGTAAAGGAACTACATGCCAGTTATCTGAGTAAACCAGAGAATGTATTGCTTGTTATTCCTGTCACAGCCAGCCATCTCTGGCAGGAACAAGACTGTTCTTGGACTTGTTTGTTTTCTCGGTTGCCTGGTTGATCACATCATTACTTCAAATCTAATGCAATCAGACGTCTTACTTGTTGTTGTCTGATTCTGATGCAACTACTTGTTTGCCCAAGGCAGTCTTCACAAGTTAAAGCTTTCAGTTCTGGGGAGTAACATTGCTAAGAGGGGAGACCTGGAGGACTGTGGTCATCCCATTCTATTCCAAAATTATACTTGAGATCCCTAAATTTGCTAAATTAGGAGCAGGCCGTGTTTGTTTAAGGTTAAATTTGTGTTTCTCCTTATGTGACTGGGCAGCAAAGAATAGCTTGTTATTCAGGGGTGGCTGATGTTCAGAGAGCGCAGGGTGCGGGAGGATTGCCAGAAAGGTACCGAGTATTCTTTCATATATCATTTCAAATAGCTTCCTCTCCCAAAGAAGTGGGTGTGGCAGATAATCAAGACTTCTTTAAAAAGAAATGAGTATGGTTCTTATTACGGTGCAATGACTTGTCCAGAAGTATTATTCCTACTCAGGATGGAATTTTTAATTTTATTTTTTTCATATTTTATTGATTTTTTACAGAGAGGAAGGGAGAGGGATAGAGAGTTAGAAACATCAATGAGAGAGAAACATCTATCAGCTGCCTCCTGCACCCCCCCCCCCCCCCCCCGGGGATGTGCCCACAACCAAGGTACATGCCCTTAACTGGAATCAAACCTGGGACCTTTCAGTCCGCAGGCCGATGCTCTATTCACTGAGCCAAACTGGTTTTGGCGTAGGACAGAATTTAAATTGTTGTTAAAGATTAAACTGTCCTGACCAACATAATTTGATGTGTAATATTCATGTTCAGTTTCAATGACTTTAGTTCAAACAATAGTGATAACTTTGGTGTTGATGGATGTTAGTTCTAGAACAGAAATAAAACAAAACCCAGTTGATTTTCTGAGCCCTTTGAGTCTCTAATATTTTGGAACATCACACTCAGAAATTAGTTAGTGAAACATGGCTCTTGAGATACCTTTAACAAATGAACTGATCTTAAGGAGCTAAGGAGAATAAGAGACATCTCAAAGCTTCCTCCCTCCTTTTAAACATATAAAAGACCCCATGTATTTGGTAAAAGACTCAGGTTAAATGAGCAGCAGTCAGCTCTGAGGGATAAAAGAGGTGGTACCTTTAATATAATTATCCACTTGACAAGCCTGAAAGGAAAATAATTCTATGATAAAAGATTTTGGCAATTCAAATTGTTACTGATTTTTAAAAATAAATATATTTTATTGATTTTTTACAGAGAGGAAGGGAGAAGGATAGAGAGCTAGAAACATCAATGAGAGAGAAACATCGACCAGCTGCTTCCTGCACACCTCCTACGGGGGATGTGCCTGCAACCAATGTACATTCCCTTGATCGGAATTGAACCTGGGACCTTTCAGTCCACAGACCGACGCTCTATCCACTGAGCCAAACCGGTTTTGGCTGTTACTGATGTTTTATGAATGAAAATGGATGTATAATTTCAATTAAGATAAAAGCTCACCCCTTCAATTCAACAAAAGTGATATTTGGATGATTTTGCCTTTAAATCAAGTTTATTGTGGCTCTCACTTGGTCAGTTGGAATTGATCAGACATAGCTTTTTCTGTAGCTTAATCTTTCAACTTTAGATTTTGGATTTATTACCAATAGGCCCCACTGGCTAGGATTATGACCAATTTAAATGAAACCCCCTCCTCTGCAGCCCTGCTGAACTGTCTCTCATTAGAAAGCAGAACGGACCCAGGTCAACATATGGGGACAAGTTTGTCTTGTCTGGTCTGCTGTCTTCTTTGGGCCACCTCCTCCATTTCAGGGCTCTCACTCCTCCCTGAATTAATGTTGCTCATTCTTTCCCCCCCTACTTCCTTTTGCAGGAAGCATTTGGAATATTTATTCACATGAAATTACCAGTGGCTTAGTTATTTTTTCCCAGTGAGTAATTTTATATTTTAAAAGAGGATCTAGCAAGAGGACACAGCTTAGCCCCAAAGAATTGACCCCAAATGATAGAATATTAGGTGTTAAAGTGGGGAGGATATTGTGTTGGAAGCTTTGCGTACCCATTCTGTGACTATTAGTAGATGGTATGAGGCTAGAAATAAAGCCAAGCCTGTTGGTAAAAAAAAATTACTATGAATCTCAAGGAAGTTGTGAAATATGAGCTACCCCAGGTTGAAGCTATGCATAAATGAACAAATAATTCTTGAATTTCTTCTATATTCCACAATCTTTCTGCTCAACTTAATTTGTGGTGATTACATTTTTAAAGCCATAAGTCAGGATATATATTTAAAAATAATTTTTAGATTTGTATACATTTATGTAAAGTCTTTCAAGGGTATTAAACTTAAATCACTTCTATGTAAGTGCATGCTGCTATAACAAAAAGACCAAAGAGTGGATGGCTTAAACAACATACATTTATTCTCGTAGTTCTGAAGGCTTGGGAGTTCAAGGCCTGGTCTTCAGATGGCCATCTTCTCTACTCTCACATGGTTGAGAGTAGAGAGTGAGGAAGCAAGTCTCTTCTCAGAAGGACACCAGTCCCATCACGAGGACCCCACTCTTATGGTTTAGGAGTGGGCTCCACACGTCCCATCTCTAAATACTATCCCACTGAGTTTAGGGTTTGAACATGAATTTTGGGAACACGAACATGTAGCCCATAACATATACATTTGATGACATGCTTTTGTGGACCTGGAAAAAGATAAACGAAATGCTGGACCTAGGCTTTCTAGGGACAGCGCAGTATCGGTTAAGAGCTTTGGTCTTGGAGTCAGACATATGTTGGGAAAGTGATCTTTCTAAGCTTCAGTTTTCTCTTCTGCCAAATGGAAACAGTAATGAGACTCTCCTCATGTGACTGTTATGAAGGCTAAGTCGTATAAGGAAGGCATAAACTAGTAAACCTTTTAGCATTGAGCCAGACACAAAGGCAGTGTTCAATAAAACTGTAGTTAATATACTAATATTAATGCCTATTACTTTTATGATATGATAGAAAATATTGCCTAGAGGGGGAATCTTTTGTGTAAGAGGGAAGAAATAAAAGTGAGATGGTAGAAATAAAAATGAGCAGAAATAAAACTAGTTGCTGAAACCCGTTTGGCTCAGTGGATAGAGCGTTGGCCTGCAGACTGAAGGGTCCTAGGTTCAATTCCGGTCAAGGGCATGAACATTGGTTGCGGGCACATCCCCAGTAGGGGGTGTGCAGAAGGCAGCTGGTTGATGTTTCTCTCTCATCCACATTTCTAGCTCTCTATTCCTTTCCCTTCCTCTCTGTGGAAATCAATAAAATATATTTAAAAAAACAACAACTAGTAAATTCAAGGGCCACTATATTGGTCAGCCACTCTGAGTAGAGAATAAGGAACAGGGAGGAGAGAAAGACGTGGAATGAAGTCATGAACTTCACAAGGCAGGCGAGGGAGCGGCAAGGATGTAGTAGGCACATGAGCAAGCAGAGCTACAGCTTTTTGTCAAGGCTGCCCTGGAGACAGTGGTACTCTGCTGGCTGCCCTGTCAGCTGGAACCCCACCTTATGATAATGACATTCTAATGAGAAAGTGGGGCCAAGTGTGGTTCCACGAGCTCTACCTTGTGGGAAAGGTTTGGAGCAAGTAATATACCAGAAATTAGCTCTTGGAGAAAAATTGAATTATAAACAGAAGGATACTGCCAGCTTCTTCCTCCACCTGCTGACTCCATGTGAGTCGGCCCAGGTGATAAAGCACCTACGTGTCTGTCCTCGTCTTCCCGTTGTATTATTGGCATTGTTGCTGCTAAAGAAACAAGAGTGGGAAGAGGTGAAAAAGTGCTTTCTTCTGGTGCCTTGAAGTTTACCTGGGTCCAGGGCGATCCCAGAAGACTGTTCCTTGGTATTTTGCCTTTGTCCTGGCCTTTCCTGGGGAAGGATGGGCCTCCTCAGAGCCAGGACCGTGCATATGTAAGGTGAACCAGGCCTCTTGGTGGGTGATGTGTGGGGAAATGAGATCCCTGGGCTAAGAATTTTGGATTTATTGGGAGAAAGTGAGTCCACAGGAGATCCTTCTCTGGAGTGTCTGTGTGGTCAGTTCAATGCAGGGTAAGATCACTTCCTACTGATGCCGCAATATAACTCCCAAGTATATTCTCCTTGTAACCAAGTTAGGATCTTGTCTGATTCAGTTTCTTAAGGAAAAGGGAGGGTCTCAGCCAAAGACCTCATCTTCGTGGTTCCGATGCCGATTCGAGTGAGCGGCATCAGGAGGGTTTATTTGAAGCTTGAATCCCCCTTCTTTCCCCTCCCTGCCCCCAGCAAGCTGGCGACAAGTCAATAAACTTGTCTATTTTTTTCTCCCCCTTTCAAGCCCCTTTCTTTGCCTTCCCCACATTTCCAATTCCCTCTGTCCTGTCCCTCAGCCACTAATTCCTTCACCTCATTCCCTGCCCGTCTCCCTGGTCTCTCTGTGTAGCACAGAGACATGGTTTTTTTATTCATAATTCTGCCCTTTAGTTTGATTTCCCAGGAGACTTGCCATCTTGTTGAAATATAGCTACAGCCATGATGTGACGGTAAAAGGCACAAGGTACCAATTGTCCCAGCCTTCACTCTTGATTTTCATACCCTTTAGCAGAAAACTAAGGAAATTCAGGAGGCAGTTTCTGCTCGGCTGTGTCCCAGCCTATTTTAGGCTGTGCATTTGAAACAGTTTAGTCGTGGATGGGGTTCTATAATGCTCTGGCGGGCTTAGATGAGGAAAAGTGACCTTTGATATTCAACGGGTAAGTTCATACCATTCCCACCTGCCTCTTCTGTGGTTATGTTCATAACCACACGCTAGCTCTTTTTCTCTGGGGTGTCCTTGCGGTGCTATCTGTGGGCCACAGAGTGGGCTGACCTGCAATCAAAGAAAGAGATTCATTGAAATGAGGCTCGCCTGAGCCCGGCGTAGCCAGCCTTTGGAAAGCAGGGCTCAGAGAGGGGGTGAGGCCCAAGGAACGTTCTCCGGCTTTGCCCTGTACCAGCTTTCTCCTTGGGAAGTTCCCATGACCCCTTCTGATGTTAATTAAACTCAGAGCGGGAGAAGCAAGCCTGCGTATTATTCCGCCCAGATGGCAAGGAAGATCTTTAATTGTGGAGAAGGAACAACAAAGACGTATGTTGGGGAACTGAGAGGTTCTTCCTCTGGTTAGGAAATGTGGGGGTTTATTACCTTCCTGAATGCTGTCACTTCATCTGCTGCCCCTTTTCTAGGTGATGGGTTGAGAAGTGATGGGGAATTTGCTTCTACTTTTCTTGTGATTCTACCTTTAGAAGAAGAAGAAGAGAGAGAGAAAGAGAGCTGGGATGAGTCATCCTTCATTTCTGTTAATATGTTATTTTCAGTGTTACCCACGTGCAATATAACTCCTAAGTATATTCTCCTTGTAACCAAGTTAGGAAACAGCTAAGTATGCAGAGTAAAAGATGAGAGCATCTATTTACCACTCTGATTCCTTTCTCACTTAATCATCTTCTGTGAACACTTCTTGCATTCATTAAATCTGGATTTTGACTTCCTCTGAATCACAAATGCATCTTCGGCATACATCACGTTGTCATCTGTTTTCTCTGGGTTTGGATCTTGTCATATTTGAACCTAATGCTTTCTATATTTAGGGAAACCTGGAATTCCTGGCCCTCTGAAAGCTTACATGCAGAAACTTCTACCCAGCAAATAGCACCCAAAATAATAAACCCTGCTGCAGATTTTTTTTGTTTGTTTTTCAGTAACTTCTATGTTATTTTATGGAATTTTGAGTAGGGGAGATGGTGGTTGCATATGCTTACTCTCCATTCGATTTACTCTCTTCATCTAAATTTGGAGTTGAAGTTTAGCTTGTTTAAATGATTTGACTGTAACTGCAATGTGTGCCTAGAATAATGTCTGTTAAAGGTAGTCAGTAGAAGCTGGCTGATAAATGTTTAAAGGGCTCAATAAAGACTGAATTAGTTTTTTTCCAAGCCTTGGTTGTTTATTCCTTCATGATAACATACTGAATCAGAGTTTTTTTTTTTCCTTTGTTTTTTTTTAAATTACAAACATTTCTTGGCAGGACACTCTTACTTACAAGGTAGATATTTAAAACATAAGATGGTTTAAACAGCTACATGAATTAACATAGACTTGTGTTACGGTAGTCTGAAAAATTAGCCCAGGCCCAGGAGAAATTTGCCTCTGAAAAAGTACGGTTGTTAATAGAAATCCATCATGCAATCGGAAGCTCATGTACGACTCTTTGCTTTCTATATTTTTTCCTGACGCTTTGAACACGAGGATCATGCTAATCACTTCTGTCTTTCATTACCGAGTTGTTTGAACCTGTAACACTGACTTAGCACAAACAGAGCTGGTGAGCCAAAGGCAATATTTTGATGTTCCTCAAAGCAGAAACATTAAATGAACTGTGGAGGGAAGAGCATGGATTTGAGATTATCTGGGGGTTGCCTGTGGACTTGGGCTAGACTCTGCTAACCTATGATTGATGAGTTTTTTCATTTATTGAACAAATATTTATTGAGCACCTACTTGCCGGGACTTGGGTGCATAGAATCCTAGGTGTATAGCAGCGAACGAAATAAACATGGTTCTCACAAGACTTTCAGATGGGAGTTCAATGAATAATTACATAGACAAATATTTTGTTACAATCGTATTAAATGATAAAAGATGAGAATTCTCATGGTGTGAGAATTTATCCTGTTCATACAATAGAGAGTTGGTTAGGAGCTGGGTCACCGATTTTCTTAGTATAGCATGTCATATGCCCCTTTGCCAGCAATCTGTAGTAATTCTGAAGACATTTGAGCCTGAGACAATAGGATAGTATGTAGATTTGAAGCTGGGTGTTTTTTTATTTTAAATATATTTTATTGATTTTCCACACAGAGGAAGGGAGTGGGATAGAGAGCTAGAGACACGGATGAGAGAGAAACATCAACCAGCTGCCTCCTGCACACCCCCTACCGGGGATGTGTCCGCAACCAAGATACATGCTCTTGACTGGAATCGAATCTGGGACCTTTCAGTCCGCAGACCGACGCTCTATCCACTGAACCAAACCGGTTTCGGCTGAAGCTTCCTCTCTGAGAAGGAGGATCAGTTTTCAGAACAGTGGGTGACACTAGTGCTGTTTGTATGAATCCAGAAGCCAAGAAAAGTAGACCAGGATATCTGTTGTTGATGTCTGAGTATCTCCTAGGATTTCATTAAGTAGTGTTTCCTTTTTCCATCTCAAATGTTATGCTTCTTATACAGAATTTTTCTCAGAGTAACTTGGTAATCTCTGTCATGTTTAATTTATTCTGTTTTGGCATCAATCACAAACTGAATTATTTCTGTGGCAATAATTTTAAAATCTGTGTTTTGCACCTTCCAGACAAAATTAGAATTACAGTATATAACCTAATAGGAAAAGGAAATCTTTTCTAAATTAGGTCCTCCTGAAAGTTTAGATGTAGAAAAGTAAGTGCTATTTTTGTCATTTTAATTATTAAAAAAACTTAGTTTTAGATAAGAAACAGCAACCCTACAGTAAGTTCAGAGAGTTCCAATGTATCCTACACCAGCTCCCCCTGTCTTAACCTCTTATATTAGTATGTACTTTGACACATTAATGAAGAAAATACTGGCAAATATTGTTAACTGAAGTCCATAATTTATGGATATTTTAAAAGTTTTTACCTAATGCCTTTTCTTCTGTCCCAAGATCCCACCCAGGATACAGTGTTACTCCTTAGATTCTTCTTGGCTGTACTGGGACGGTTCCTTAGACCTTCCTTGTTTTTGATGACTTTGAGAGGTATAGTTCAGGTATTTGGTAGGATGCCCCTCAAATTTGGTTGATGTTTTTCTCATAGTTAGATTGGGGTTGTAGGTCCTGGGGAGGAAGATCACAGAGGTAAAGCACCATTCTCAATACATCACATCAAGGGTATCAGCTGCCCATGTGACTTATCACTGATGATATTAATTTTAATTACCTGGTTGAAGTTGTGTTTGTCAGGTTACCTCCCCCCACCCCTTTCATGTCCTCTCTGTAGAGGAAGTCTGCACTAAGGAGTGAGGAGTTCTGTACTTCCTCCTTTAGGAAGGAGTACCTGCATGCATTATTTGGCATTCTGCATAGGAGTTCTCTCTTCTCCCCCACTCATTTACTAAATCAATCATTTATTTAATCACTGTGGACTTATAGATACTTATTTTATACTTTAGATTATAATACGTTACTTCATCTAGTTGCTCAAATTGTTTGAGTTTTGGCCATTGGGAGCCTTTTCCATTGGTTTCTGTGTCTCTCTGATGTACTCCCATTATTGTGGGCTTTTGGGAACACTTTTTTTTACCTTGTGGCTTTTAAAAAAAATTACATAAGCATGCTGTGTTTATTGTAACCATTGGCAGCTCAATATACTATGAACCGTGAGGTTAAAAAACCCCAAACACCAAAACAAAATAACCCCTCCATCCAGATAACCCTGAAATGTTTAAATTGGAAAACTTACTCTACTGTTGTGCCAAATTTCCCTTGACCGTGGGCCATTCCTGTCGGAAGATCCAGGTTTGTGCATTTGTGCTTTCCCATGGGTGTTGGGAGAAATCCAGATCAGCAAATGTTCTCTATAAAGGGCCAGATAGCAAATATTTTCACCTTTGTGACCTGGAAATTCTCTGTTGTAATTGCACTGGTCTGCCTTTGTAGTGGCTGTTTTCCAATAAAACTCTATTTACCAAAGTAGGTAGTAGTCTGGGTTTGATCTGTGGGCCGCAGTTCACCAACCCCAAGTTAAGAGAACTGCCTTTGCAGACAATGAGTTCAAATCTTGTCATTTACTGACTGTTTGGCTGCAGGCAAGTAATTTAACTTCCAACAACCTCCAAAGTTCCTCAGCTCAATGATGGGTGTAATAATAGAACTGATGCTGGTCCCCTGTGGCGTTTAGGGCTTACCTAGAACACTCGGCTCAATGCCCAAGATGTGCCTGTTAGCTATTATTAGGGAATTGTGTAATTTACTGCTAGACCTGGTCTCCTGGGACCGAAGGATGTGATAATAATAATTATACTGGGACAACAAGTAAAAATGGACTGTGCAGGGTCTGCCCAAGCATGTGAGGCTAGTCTGTTTTAGTGTCCTCTCACCTACTAATAATGCCTCTAATTTCCTGCAGATGTTCTGTCCTGTTACTTCCTATGGCAGGACCCAGATTAGGCTAGAACATAATCCTTTTTTCTTCTCTTTCTTTGATTTCAGGAAATGACCTTATTAGACGAGTTTTGGGTGATATTACCCCATCTGACACAGCTTAGACACTTTGTGTTAAAAAGTGGTTAGATTCTTCTCAAAGAACTGGCAATTTGCAATTAAATGTGGTGTTCCACACATGTTCAGATGGTAGAGTAGCAATTCTTTTATTTTTTTCCCCTTTGCTTGATCTGAATTCCCTGGCTCTTCTCTCAGGATTGGGATTTGCCATTGTTTTGACCTCTTTTCACCCCGAGCCTTTTAGTCTTGGCCTTGTGTGCCCGATTGCCTTGTTCTGCCCCAGCTTGTCCACTTAAGTCCCTCTTTGGGAGAGTCTGTTATTTCCTGATGCAGTTAGTAATTCCTGTTCTCTTGGTGTACAGAGAGGAAACAGAAGGCTGGCTTAGACAAGGAGAGGAGGCATTCACAGTGCTTGTCAGTGTGGTCTTGACCTAGTGGATGCTCATTAGAATGCAGGATTCTGGGTGGCCCCAGACAAATGACGTAGATTCCCCAGGAACCAGCATCTCACCAAGTACTCTCCAAGGTTCTACCACTCTCCACAGTTTCAGAATCATAGCCTTAGAGATGTCTCAAAAGGGAGAGTCCAAATTACAAAAAGCTATCTGTTGTGTTATTTTCTAGACCATTCTCTTTGAGGTCAAAGATCTCTCTTTTTGTGCCAGAAATTATTACTAAAACTCAGACCCAAGGGAAATGGCAAGACATTTTCTTTCTGATGACCTCCATCTTTCCTTTTTCTCAACTATCTGTTGGCTAAGGGAAGAGTGGGAGGGTCCTCTCATTGGACAGGGAGAAATAGTTGGGGATGGGTTTTATAGAGGCTTCGAAGGGTGGGTAGTAAGTGGCTGAAAAGTTCTCCAAAGTGTGTGTGTGTGTGTGTGTGGGGGGGGTGGGGTGGGAATGTAAGTGTGATAGGGAGTCAAGAATAGAGAAGTTTGGTACAAGAAAGTCAAGAGGGGGAAGGGAAGGGGGAATTTTGGGGCAGATGTGGATGTAGTTTAGCCTGTAAACAAATCACAAGCTGACAGAGATTGAAAGCCAAGTTTAAAAATTATTTACTTATTAGAGAGAGAGGAAGGGAGAAGGAGAGATAGAAACATCAATGATGAGAGAGAATCATTAATTGGCTACCTCCTAGACTCCCCACACTGGGATGAGCCCCCAACCCAGGCCATGTACCCTGTGACCTCCTGGTTCATAAGTTGATGCTCAACTACTGAACCATGCTGATTGGGCTGGAGGCCAAGTTTAAATCATGTGTGGGAGGTTTCTCTAGCAGGATTCTGAAGGACAGCAGGGAATTAAGGGTTTTGTTTTTAAGGTATACACTTGCTTAGGACATCAATAAATGTTTGCCCAGATCTTTCTATGGTGTTTATTCAGCTGTTTAAGATAGGAAGTTCTAATATATTTAGTGGTTTAACTGGCAGAGTTTTACAAAGACCCTAGTGTTCACGTTGAATAGCATCTGTTTTTAAGTTTTATCCATATGATATGAGCCCCTAATTTATGCATGTACCATGCTAGGCACTAATGTGGAGACATGAAAACATTAACTCCTTGTCTTTAAAGAGCTTTTGTTTTTGGAGGGCAATCAAGAAAGCACAAACATCTCATCCTTCTCCTAAGTAGCTCAGAGGGGATGGATTCTTGAATGAGGCATGAAAAGATGAATATGATGAAGTAGAGTAAAGGAAGTGAGCATTTCCAATGGGTGTATTGTCATCCTGGTGTGGAGTAGAAATTGCATGGTTGGTCTGAGGAAGGACAAGTTGCTTATTCTGGCTGACACAGTACATTGTATTTGGGAACAGTGGGAAGTAGCATGAAACATCATCTGAGGGTCAGATTATAAAGGTCTTAAAAGCCAACCTGTATATTCTGTTGAAGGGATTTGTAAGAGATTTTAATGATAAGAGGAGTAATATACTAAGAATAGCATTTTAGAATCACTCATTGGTTATATTTTTACTGGAATGGCTGGAGATAGAACTCACTAATGGGAGTGACGTGAGTGAAGAGGGTCTTTTGATACTGTGAGCACAATAAGAGTCTGATAGAGGTGGCTATCAAAAGAATGTGGAGAAGGGAACCTATATTCCCAGAACTGCTGAGGTCCTCAGATGGTTTACCTTATTTTATCCCTTCAATAGTTTGATTAGGTTTTATTTTTATCTCCATTTTAGGGGTGAGGAAACAGGAATAAAAATTAAGTTACATGTCCAAAGACACATAGCTAGTGAATAAAGGGTATAGGACCCTGCTATTCAATATCATAGCTACTAGCTACATGAGGCTATATACTTTAAGTTAATTAAAATTAAATATTAAAAAGTGAGATCCTTAAATATTCATACTACATTTCAAATACCCAATAGTCACCTATGACTGGTGCCTACCAGATTGGACAGCGTAGATACAGAATAGTTCTATTACTGCAGAAAGTTCTATTGGACAGATTTGAACCTACACATTCTAACTCATGAGCCCATGTTCTTAATGCACTCTGTCACCTACCGATAATATAAAACACTGTGGTCTCTAATTGGATAGCTAGCCAAAAGAGGAATGAGCCAGATAAGACCAGTATAACATGTTAGTGGTTTCTTTATCAATAGATTAATGAAACGTATGGGCCTAATATCATACATTTTTTTCTGTATGTTGGGTTAGCTTAAATTATATTGGGAGAAAATAAGCTGGTCTTAATTCAGGACAACGTCTACATGATGCATGCCTTGGTCTCTGTAGTTGGGGCCTCAGTTCTGATTTGAAGAGTCCATTTGGCAAGTTTGCAGTGTGGGAAGGCAGCATAATTGTAATCATGATTATAAGTCCGGTTCCTTCTCAGGTTTCTCCTGAAATGACTGTTCTGCTTAGTTCTCCACTTTTCAGTGGATGTCTTCCTTCCCTCAGCACAATATTGCTAACACAAGGGTACCAATTACATTGTTGTGTGATACAGGATCTGGGATAACGTTAAACTGTTTATTTCCTTATTCCAAATGAAAATGGAGAACCTCACTGCTTTTAGGGGGAGCTGGCATATAATTCTTTAGTAATTAGGATAGTGATCTTGCAATTCCTGTAAACGTAGGCATTTGGACACATTGTTTTACCAACTCCTGGAGGCTAAACCTTTCTAAGAAACCTTATCAGAATGCTCTGTTTATGAGTTGTTTTAATAGGTGGTGGTATATTAGCCACTGTGGTTTGCATTTGTAAGAATATTAAGCCTATTAAAACTTGGGGGCAGGTCCCCTCAATTGTGCTTTCCCCTAATTACCACAAGGCAATCATGCTGAATATTGGACTTCGTGAATGTCCTGTGCAAGACTGGCTTCTCTATTATTGCTTCCCTTTAGCACAACCCCTTCCTAAGATCTTCAGAGTTTATCATTGGGGCATGTGGCTCTTTGTAGTTTTTTTGTTTTTTTTAAAAAAATTTTTATTGATTTTTTACAGAGAGGAAGGGAGAAGGATAGAGAGCCAGAAACATAGATGAGAGAGAAACATCGATCAGCTGCCTCCTGCACACTCCCACCTGGGTATATGCCAGCAACCAAGGTACATGCCCTTGCCTGGAATTGAACTTGAGTCTTCAGGCTGATGATGCTCTATCCACTGATTCAAACCGGTCAGGGCCTTTGTGTTGTTTTGTAGCAGGATTATACCGAGGCCAGTTTATGGGGTGGACTGTGAAAATGCTCGCTTCCTTTCCCCAAGAAGCTTGAAAACACTTCCTGAGAAATAACCTTTCTTTGTCTTTGTTTTTTTTTCCTAAGGGTCAGATTTGGTTACATTAACAGGCCATTTTATAGTATGACTTTGGTTGAGTTGTGGATCGTGGTTTCATCTTCATCAAGCATCAACTTGTTGGCAAACGTGACTTGTGCTCGTGTAAAATGGCCTGTTGTTTTGCCTCTGGGTTTGTTTCTGGATTTGTTCACCTCATTCAGCTTCCTCTCAATCATGGGAGATGCGTTTGGGATTCAGGAGGAAGGTGGTGCTGGGATTTTCCGTTTTGTTCAATGCCTAAAGCTAGAGTTCTGATTAGTAAGTCATTGTTCGGAAGTCTTGGCAATGGACGCTAAGTGTTTGTTAAAATGACTTGTATGAATGCATATAGTTGTTCATTATAAAGAATTTAAAGGGTTTCCTTTGTTTTGTACTGGGGGCCTTCAAGGAACAAAGTGCCTTACCTGACCCTAAGTAGTTTGCCTTGGTGCTGATAGCTGGTGGATTCAGGCGAAGAAGAATGCTTTTCTTGGTTGCTGATCTCAGGGGAGAGGTGGAGGAGCCTTTCTGGACAGTAAAGTTACTCCTATCACTGGCCCAGATGCTGGGCAGTGGCGGCTGTTACCAAACCCACTTGGGAAGGAAAATAGGCCAGATGATGTTTACCTTATATTTGGGGAGAATAAGAACATTGGAAAACCAAGAGCTATTTTATGGTTGTTCAGAACAGTTTCACGTTTTTGCACTCTCTCAGTGAGCCCTCTAAGAGTTTAGTTTACTGCACACTGAAATCTAAAAATTTATCTACTGCTCTTTCCTTTTGTCTCCTATTATCTAACAACCAACCTTCTAGAACCCCAGAGACAACAATGGTAACATTAGTGAAATTTCGTCATCTCTCCGATTCTCTCATGTGCGAATCAGTGAGGGCAGCCAAAAGAGAACACAGGCTGTGCGGCTTAAACAACAGAAGTTTATTTTCTCACAGTGTTGGAGGCTAGAAATCCAAGATCAAGGTACTGGCAGGCCTGGTTTCTCTTTGCTTTGGTTGCAGCTGGCTGCCGATTGCTGTGTCCTCCGGAGCCTGTTCCCTTTGAGAAGGAGGCTGGAGACCGATCTGGCCAATGGTCATTCCTATTCGGCAGAGATCTGTAGAAGTTCACAGAGGCATTCGCATTCAAGGTTACACTGGCTTGGGCTTCATATTTCAGAATGCATTTTCAGAAAATGTCATAAGGGTTCCTTGAGGTCTTTTTTTTTTTTTTTTGGTAATGGTTTCAATTACTTTGACTTTTAAATCCATAGTTGGCATGGGAAAATTCAATCTCATCTGAAAGGCAGGTGTTCAGGATGAGGAAAAAAAAATCAGGTTGACACTTTGAATATCCAAGTGCATTGACTTTATTTTAAAATTCAGTGCTATGTTATTGAATTGATTGTGTGTCATAACTATATCGTGCAGAAAACCAACTTCTTCAAAAGAGATTTCACAGAAACGCAAAAACAATGAGTGTGAGATGATTGTTTACAGGATGTCTGAATTTTCATCTTTTTAAAAAATTTTGTTTTCTTTTAAAAAAATGTTTTATTGATTTTTTTTACAGAGAGGAAGGGAGAGAGATACTTAGAAACATTGAGGAGAGAGAAACATCCATCAGCTGCCTCCTGCACACCTCCTTCTGGGGATGTGCCCACAACCAAGGGACATGTCCCTGACCGGAAGTGAACCTGGGACTTTTCAGTCCGTAGGCCAACGCTCTATCCACTGAGCCACACTGGTTAGGCTGAATTTCATCTTTTGGCAGACATGGATGTTTCCTGTAAGTGAATTTCATTTTAAAGTAACTTCCTATTCCAATTGGTTGTTTCCCTTCACCCTAGCCCAAAGCATCTTCATGGTCTTTTATGAATGTCATGCATAGTTTTCATCAAAGCCTATCCCCTAAGTTTCAAAACAAATTATGAAAGCAGAATCTTTAAGGATTTATGACTTTAGACTAAAAAAACAGCATCTTCATAGGTTAATTTAACAGTTTCTAAGCTGGACTGTACATTCTCTGGGATCTGTATCAGTTCTCAGTTTGGGCCTTGGTTATTTGATCTTCCCTAATTCTCAGCATCGTGAGAACTGCATCGTGCCTCAGCAGTATGATGAGGGACTAGAATTGCCCGCTTCTCGTCTCTAGCTCTGTGTCCTCTTTCAGTTTATCTTTTTATTTTCTCAGATTTCTTTTATTCCCCTTTCCTGCCTCTCAATCAGAGTGAAGTGGTAGACTCTCATAAATTCAAAAAGTGAAAGGTTCTTCTACTGAAGAACTGAGCGCAGTTCCCGGTTTTGAATAGAATTAGTGGATTTTTTTGTTTGTTTTATTCGATCCCTTTATATACATCTATTATATGCCAGACTCCAGGTTGAGCTCAGGAGGAATGAGAAATAAAACAGCCCCTGCCTTGGAGAGGACCTTTCCTGAGGACAGGAGATGTAAGCGTATCAGCCCCATCCACATTTGCAAAGAAGAGCCATGGGGTAGAAAGGTTGCCCTGAGGAAAGCTGGATGGATTTTTCCTGGGGTGAGCATGGGAAGGTCTTCCAGTGGACCTGCTATTAAGATAAATATGGTAAAGAGTACCACATATTCAAAGAGCTCAATGCTTGCTGTTGGCTGGGCCTTTTGATGAGTTTAAGTGCTTGATTGTAGCTCCACTAAGTGCCTTTAGTGAGAGCAAGGTTCGTGGTCAGGTCTCTGAGATGAAGTAGACACTGTCCCTCTTCACAAGAAGTTGGCGCATATTTTCAAGCTGGGGGTGTCCGTCTTGTCCGTGCAGGCCCAGAAGAAGGCCAGGGGAATGGGCTGTTCTTGGCCCCTTCCTTTCCACCCCCTCCTTTATCATCTTCTGGGAGAATAAGCACCAAGGAGAAGGATTCCTACAGGTGTCCTGGTTTGGGGGATCCCTGACAGAGACCAGGGGAAGGAAGATGGGCACCTGTTTCTGTGGTGGGAGCTGGCAATGTGGCACTTTTACCACCCTCCCCCCTCCTGCCTTTCCAGCAGACATCGAAGCTGCCCACAGTGCCCGTCCTTGCTGAGCTCAGATAGGGCCTCACTGTCCTTCTCAACATAGTGCTCTGAGCAGCCAGGAGTAATGGATCATAGATTGACATTCGTGTTGAAATATTTTGGCCTTTCTTGTCCTAGAATTTTGAAACAAAGGGTTAACCACCTTCTCCTCTCATAAACTGTGAGACCCCTCCCTCCTCACCCAGTTTATGAGGTGGAAAAGCAGACAGGCTTAGGAGAGAAACTTCTTTCAGGAAGAAGTAGGTGGGGGGTGGTGTGTCTTGGGAACCCACGCAGAGACGAGTGGAATAGCACTGCTGATGTAGGGGAAGAGTAACGGGCATTAGGGAAAATCAGTCAAGTTCAGTGGCTTACATATGGGAAACATTTAAAGTTTCCTTAAGTTGGAGGGCAGTAACGTGCGTTGAAAGTCTTTGTACCCAGGTTCTGAACTTTGAGTTTTTCCCTTTTGCACAAACCTCCTAAGGTTGCCAAGTCCTACCTCACGTCTCACATGCCCAGGACACCTTCAGTGGACACTTCTTCCTGAGACCATTCCTGCCTGTGACTCTTGTGGTCTTGTTCTGAGACTGCACGGAATCACACACTGTCCCGAGTCACTGGAAATGTCTTCCAGGAAGAATCCTCTCAACAGAAGAATGACAATGAGAACTTACAAAGTGAAGAAAGTTACCTAAGACTCCTAGAGGTCCTAGGAGGAGCCACGCACATACATAATAAGGAAGAAAGAGGTTCCGTGGTCAAAGAGTATGAAAAAAGCTGAGTTCGGCAAGGTTTAATACTAACAGAATTAATAAGGCAAAAGTCATAATTGCTGCCATCTATTGTAGTACTTGGCAGGCACACTGCTGAGTACGTTACACACATCACTTCCCCGAATTTGGTCAAGTTTTATGAGGGACTATATTTTGTTTTCATTTTGCAGGTGAGAAAAGGGAGACTCAGAGAGGTTAAATAACTTGGTCAACATTCATAGCCAAAAAATGGGGAAAGTAAAAATTAAACTGAAGTCTTGTCTGAGCCTAGTGACAAGCCCTAATTACCAGGTGTGTGTGTGTGTGTGTGTGTGTGTGTGTGTTTAAAACATCAGACCCTCCCAAAAGCTTTCAGTACTTTTATATGCATTTGGAAGCTCCAAGAGAAATGCAGAAAAAATGGCATTATTCGAGCATATTTTCAGAAACCATTTTCCCCTGAAATTACCTTGTGAGACTAGTGTTCTGAGGAATATATCTTGGGATAAGTAGAACTCAGGTTTTATTATACATACAGTTCTATCTTTATTAGCAAGCTTTGATAGTCACTGTGTCATTTAATCCTTATAACCTCGGCCCAAGGTACATTAGGTATTATTATAGCCATTACACAGGAGGAGATTTAGATATATCAAATTCAGGTAACTTTTTCAAGTTTCGCATTAAATCCTGGAAGAGTAGCAGTTGGAATATAGTCAATTAAGGGAGATATAAGAGAATATGAAGTTAATTCTCACCATTTTTACTGCTGGCTATTAGGAAATGGTGAATATTAAATGTATTTTGATAATAATAATCAACCTTCATTGACTTAAAAATGAACTTAAATGTATGTTAAATACAGGGTGTCCCCCAAAATGTATACACACTTTAAGAGCTAATAGCTCAATTCTAAAAATTAAATGTATTTTAATAAACACTGCCTTTACAGTTATTCAAAGCATATGTATAGATTTTTGGGGGACACCTATATCTCCTTTTTCTACAGTTCTGCCATGCAACATAGTTATATTAGAGAAGGGAAAGGAACATTAGTGGAATGGAAATATATTGTATAGCTTACCAATTAGGAAGGGAAGGAATAGGCCATGAATAAATATGGCCCATATTATATATACATGGCCCATATTACATATATATATGGCATATATATATATATATATAGCCCATATTATATATATATCCCAAATAATATTTATATTATTTCAGAGAGGAATGGAGAGGGGATGAGAGATAGAAACATCAATGATGAGAATCATTGATTGGCTGCCTCCTGCATGCCCTTTACTGGGGGTTGAGCCCACAATTCAGGCATGTGTCCTGATCTGGAATCAAACTGTGACCTCCTGATGCATAGGCCAACGCTCAACCACTGAGCCACGCCAGTTGTGCGACTGGACTATATTGTTAAGAGAACCTTTCGGTTAAACTTTAAATGTGTATCTGGTTGAACTAAGCCAAAGACTTGTACTTATACATTTAGTAAATGTTTCTTTAATCTGGTTGTTTGAGGAAGATATATTAGTCTTGCCTTCATTGGGCATTTAATGATGAACCACAAGCATAATTCTCAAGTGATAAACCATCACTATAATTGATGACCTTAAAGAAGTCTTTCCCAAGGCTTGTCGCAGTTTAGGTTCTTACAAGGGTATTTCTTGGATCACATGATCTCACACATCTAGAGGAAATAATGAGCAACATAAACTGATGAACATAAACAGACCCAGAGAAAGAAAAGCAGCGATCAGACTCTCAAACCTCAGAGGGAAAGTAGGGGAGGGTGGGGGTAAGGGGAAGAGATCAACCAAAGGACTTGTGTGCATGCACATGGGCCTAACCGGTGGCCATGGACAACAGGAGGGTGGGGGAATATGTAGGGAGGGGTTTGGGATGAGAATGGGGGGGATAAGGACAATTATATGATACCATAATTAATGAAAATAAATAAAGAAGTCTTTCCCCAATATCATTGGTTTCATTATAAGTGCTTGTCCAGGTGGTAGCTTGTTAACTTGAGTGAATTGCCATAATCTCTTGTTTACTGATAAATATATTGTTCAAGGCCAACTGTTAAATCATGACATTTTGTTTATCATACTCTCGGGATTTTTTTCAAGTAGCATCCTACGTTCACAGTAGCCATCCTCTTTCTTCATAGTTATTGATGTCCTTATATTTACCTGTATTCAACACCTTCATTTCCCCATTGCCCAAGGAAAACATAAACTGGTGCGTCACGGTTAAAGCTCAGCATATTTTCAATGACAGCTTCTTTTCACTTTGTAATTTTTCTGGTAAGCAAGGTGGTTTGTTATCTTCTTTACATTGTATGCATGGAGTCCTTCAAATCTTGACATGCAAGCCCATTTTTAAACCTTAATTTTCAAAGTTGGTGCTAAGCATTTGTTACTGGTGATTAATCAACATTGTTCTAACATTAACAACTGACTGAGACGGAACTCTTTAAGGAGATATTGAATCCTTGAGGTCCTTGTTCAATATAGTAAGCATAGGATTTAAAAAAAAAGTACTTGTGTCTATTCTTCACGGACCATAAAATTCCTTGCAAAGGGGGCTTTGTTATGGATACCACATTGTGGGGAAACAAACACCAACACTTTATTTTTTCACCAGAAGTTTGGGAGAGAAACACGCAGATGTACAATTGTCTTCTAGTTCAACTTATGCCGCTCGTACAAAGTATTGTTGAATCTTTCAGAAATATCTCTCTGGTAACTCTATATTTTAACAGCATTATTGAGATATGATCCACATAACATACAAAGTCAGTTTAAGTTGCTCAGAAGTTTTTAGTGCATTCGCAGAGTTGGGCAACTATCACTGTACCTAATATCAGAACATTTATTCCCAAATGAAACCATGTACCCATTAGCAGTCAGTCCCATTTCCTCTTACCCAGCCCCTGGCATCCACTATTCTACTCGCTGTCTCTATAGACTTGCCTATGCTGGGACATTTTATTTCAATGGATTCCTGTAATATATTTGGCATTTTGTGACTGGCTTCTTTCACTTAGCATAGTGTTTTGGGATTACAGCCATGTGCAGCATTTTGGATGTTGGCTTTTTTTCAGTTATTGCCATGTGCTTTTTATAGCAGTCTGAGATGCTGGCATATTCTCAAGAACTCTTCATGCTCTCCCCAAATGTTTATGTTGTTGATGTTTTTCTAAGAACACAGTGCTAACTCAGAGCTGTCATATAAACATTGCTAATGGGTTCCGGGTTAAGGTTTTCATTAGATGCTATCTTTGCTAATTTGCATATATAACTCTCACAGTCAGCAGAACCTGTTTCACCGTTGATTCCAGCTATTTTATACTGATACTCTGAGAGCTCATATGTAATGTTAATGTTCAGTTCTTTACTAACAGGCTTCAAAGCCAAAAACCAATTAATGGCATATGTCCACTCCTTAGTGAATTCCACACACTATTAAGATTTTCATTTTTTTATACTTTGCAACATTTCCCTCTTTATCATTAGTGCTTGGTTATTATTATCACTGTAAAACCCCCCAACTTGTCTATCTCTTTCTTTGTCGTATAGATTCATCAATAGATGCCTTGCAGGTAGACCTTGATGAAACTTTTGCAGTGACTATTTTTTTACTATTGGTCATGATGTTTCTTGTTCTTCTTACTGTTATTTATTAATGTATATTTAGCTCTCTCTGATATTTTCATAGTGTAACTAAAACAAATTTAGAAACTAGCAAAGAATGGCAGAGGTGCTCATGACTGGCAGGGCCACTGATATGCAACTGACACTCCACTTCGGTCAAGTTGGGTATTTGCCGTAAATGATTTTGGAGCTAAATTTAAGGGGAAAAAATCTTTCAGTTTTTAAACTTTTCATTTACTTTTTTTCTAGTTGTATTGAGGTATAAGTGACAAAAACTGTATTATATTTAGAGTGTACAATGTGATGACTTGATACATGTATACATTGTGAAATTACCACATTCAAGTTAACACATCCGTCACCTCACATACTTGCTTATATTTCTTTTTGTGTTTGGTGAGACTCATAAATTCACTCTTAGCAAATTTCAAGTACACATGACAGTACTATTAACTATCGTCCCCATGCTATGCATTAGATTCTCCAAGCTTACTCACAATGAAAAGTTTGTACCCTCTTATCAACATTTATCCATTTCCCCCAATCCCTAACCCCTGGCAACCACTTTTGTATTTCCTGGTTCTATGAGTTAAACTTTTTAAAACTTTATATGCATTTTGTCTTTCTGTGACTGGCTTATTTCATTTAGCATAATGTTCACCAGATTTATCTATCTTGTCATAATTGGAAGGAATTTCTTCTTTTTTGATGACTAGATAATTTTCTATCTCATATATAAAAGTATAAGATATAAATATAATATACTATATGATACATATAATATTTATATGATATATAATATGTATAAATATGATTCATGTAGGTATATAAATATGATACAGATATAGAAATCAAATATACATCACACTTTCTATCCATTTATCTGTC